>CM051242.1:6494494-7221994 GCA_027917425.1 Gastrophryne carolinensis
AGATGAGCGAACTTCTTAAAAATTCGATTCGGGCGATTCGCCGAATTTCTCCAAGAAATTCGGGTTCGTCCGAATCGAACTTTAAAGAATCGCTCATCTCTGCCGGCATGTAGGTGTTTGCTACATGCCGGCATGGTGGGAGCGGGGAGGCCGGCTGCGCTGTCAGCTGTCATCAGAGGACGCGTCATCAGAGGAAGCCGGCTTCCGCCGCCCGCTGACAGCGCAGCCGCCCTCCCCGTTCCCACTATACAGCAAACACTTACCGGCATGGTGGGAGCGGGGAGGCTGGCTGCGCTGTCAGTGGGCAGTGGAAGCCGGCTTCCGCCGCCTGCTGACAGCGCAGCCGGCCTCCCCGCTCCCACCATGCCGACATTTTTTTTTTTATTTCAGGGAAAATTTGGTCAGCACGAACCACCAAGAATTCGGGTTCGTGCTGAATCGAATTTTTCCTGAAATTCGGTGCGAATTCCGGTTCGTTGGAACCGATTCGCTCATCCCTAATCTGTACGTCCCCCCAGATCTCTGATCTCTTTCAGGGGGGTGTCAGTATGCCTGGCAGACACTGCAGTAACTTCCTCCCTCACTATGGTTCTCAGCTGGCTGAGGAGGGCCTGGTTTGCTGTGGGGCTCTGTGCTGCAGTCTGTGTGGATGGAGGGTGCTGGGGCCAGCTATCTGTGGGGTCGAGGGAAAGATCCTCCCCAGCGCTCATCCCCCCACCGATCTCCTGACTTGGAGTGCTGTGAACTGTCTCCTCCTCAGCACTGTCAGGGACTGCCGCCATCTTGCCTGCTGGAGCTGCTGATCTGCGTGTCCCCCTAGCAGCTTTCTTCCTGCTGTGAGCTGTGTTCATCGCCTCTGGTAAGTGGACTGGGGTTTCCAAAGGTCTCCTGTGCCTTTTAGGGGCCTCTCACGATCTGCCCCGCTGCTGCTGCTGTGTGCTTCCAGCCTCTCTGACCTGTGGAGCCGAGCTAGCAGGCATCCATCTTGCTCAGCTGCACAGCCACACCCCCCCCCCCATTCTACAGATTCTCATTGGCAGGCGGATTCATCACTAACGCCAGGTAACGACAGATGAGCGTCTGTAGCGGGCATTTTCAGAGCGCCCGCTAGTAGTCGCTGTGCTCGACCGTGGGTCGCTAGTTATAGAGACTCATTCGCTGTGCAGTAATGATGAATACATTGTGAGGAGTCAACAAAATTGGGGCTGCCAGACCAAGCACACAGTGGTCCAGAAAAAAATGGTGCCGCACCACTTCAATTAAAATATGTATATTTCATCTTTATTAAGTTATTTTGCAAGCATGCATAACGACATAGACAGATATACTACATAAAATTAAAAAAAAACTTCTCTAAAAACATTGGATATCGGGATGTCCAAGCTGGCTAATTATAACTGTGATATAATGCAATTAAAATTCATATAATGGGTTCCCTAATGTTACCCCAAATACAAGTGTTAAAAAACAGTGCAAAATCAACATGTGACACGATCAAACAATGTGACATAAACAGTGTAACAATAAATGTAATATAAAGTGTAAAATTGTATACAAATCAATTGTGCAAAACTTCTGCAGGATAAAGTGCTGAGTGCTATATTTAGGAATCTGTGCATACAAAGTCGCATCAGACTCCCTGAATGAAGTGCTGGGTATCGAACATTTATATGGGAACTAAGTAGTAATAAGTATGTAAAGTTTTACATCACCGTGATCAAAATGGCCAGTCTCCAACGATATCAAACCGATAACAAAACGACGCGTTGCGTGGTCAGGACATTACCACTTCGTCAGGTTGCTATGTTTTTCCTCTCCCGCCATTATATATATGCCTAGTAATTGGCGTCCACGCCAGTCGGCAGGACACAAGCCGCGCCGCCACGGGCCCCGCCCGCAACCCAGGTTGGGTCGCGTAAGGGCTACGTCACCACGCCGCCGTCCCCGCCACTCGGGAGACCCCTAACCAGGAAGTACTCTGCGGGGGGTGCGCGCGCACCCGGTGCCCGACGCGCAGGCGCACTCCCCTACAGTAGGAGGCGCCCACCCGTCGGAACACCAGCCGCGCGCGCATCCCCCACACGCAGCCCCCGCCAGTCAAAAGTGTAAATAGCAGCTCCCGCTGGATACTTCACAGCTGGGAGAGGAAACATATCGGTTGCCTAAGTTAATAATAAAATAATTTTTATACAAACATAAATACATAATGCATGTCACTTATATTATTCTACTATCTATCAAGGTTATAATTACGTATATATACAATCATGTATCTAACGGCTTTTAACGATTGGTCAGTTCATTCATAGTGTCAAAAATACAGTTATGTTTGGGTTTATCTATGGGAATGTGGTGCATGGTTATTCGGACACACCTCCATGTGCACACATTATATGTGTGATTATAACCCATTCATGGTAATGGCCATAAATAGGGTGTCTTATCCCTATTTTTATCAATATACAATGCAGTAATTCCCATGGGGTGGCACAATCAATGGAAATCTGGACTGCTTGTGTGTGTTAAAGGTTGAACATTAAGCATATGCACATTGTTGTTTGCTAGGTATTTAGTTATACATGCCCTAAGCTTGAACTGAAAATTCTTTATATCTCAAAGGGGTCATGGATATTCAATGTCTATTCCAGGAACTAGGTATACACATAAGGAACCCGCAGGGGTATTATACCCATTAGGGATTCTCTGTAGGTGGTATATACCCAAGACCTGTATATATGACATGTGGTCAGGCACTCGAATCTGACACCTGATGTATATGATAGGTAAAATAAAGGGCAAAGGGTATATATTACTATCATTTTCTAGTGCATTTGCCAGAGATCTGTGAATACAAACTGAGATAGTCCATTGGGGTTCTCTCCGATAAGATCATCAGGCAAGGATCACGATATATGATCTTCTTTTCCATAAGGGTGGGTGGTCTAAACATCCACTCTGCACTTCTCTGAGACCGCCCCTCTTCTATCTTGCTTCTTATTGTATAGGTGCCACGGGGTAAAGATGGTAAGTCAAGGTTCCTCAGACGTCTGTTCATGCTTCTGCTATATGATTCTGTGTATCTAGAATCAAAAGCGTGTCTGTTTACTCATCTAATATAGACAACACAGATAACACAGATAGCCAAGAAGCTATGATATTAATATAAAGCATACGTTAATTCCGCCCAAGGAATGGCAAAAAAGAATAATCCTCATTTAGGCCCCCAGGCGCCCGAGTGTGTAATCTGAAGATCCATTCTAGTTCCCTTTGCTGTAATCTCCTCTTCAGATCACCACCCCTCCCCCCCATATTTACCTTATCCAAAAAAGTGATGCGCATGCTACTGGTGTCTGCATTATGCCATTCCAAAAAATGAGCAGCCACAGGCACCAGGGTCTTTCCTGCTTCTTGTCCCGCCTGGCTAGTTTAATGCTTGAGATATGTTTCTGTATACGGGTCTTTACAGCGTTTTTTGTCTCCCCAACATAGGCTTTTGGGCATCCACACTCTATTAGGTAAATTACACCCTCTGACCTACAATTGAGGAATTGTTTGATGCGAAAAGTTTTTTTTGAATGATAGTCCTTTGTGGAATCACAAGTTTTGACCATTGAGCAAATATTGCACCTCCCGCAGGGTCTTGAGCCGCGGGGGCGACTACCCCCAAGCCAGGTTCTCGGCCCCATATAATGACTCTTACATAGTCGATCTCTTAGATTGGGCGAGCGTCTGGCCGTCATCAATGGCCCTTTTTTTACCCATGGTAATGGCCCTTTTTTTACCCAATGTTTCCTAAGTATGCCTCTGATGGTCCTCCAGTCACTATTGTATTCACTGGTAAATTTGATCACATCATCTGGTCTCTGTTTCTTACCTTTCTTGTATGTCAGTAGTTTTTCTCTTGGGGTGTTTTCTGCTCTTCTAATCGCTTGTTGAACAATCTTTTTTGGATAGCCTCGTCTTTGGAATCTATCTTGTGTGTTCTTGACTTCCATTTTGAAATCTCCTTCATCAGAGCAGTTTCTTCTAGCCCTCAACATTTGACCAACTGGAATTCCTTGTTTTAAGCTTTTAAGATGAAAACTATTGTAATGCAATAGGTTATTGGTGGCCGTCTCTTTCTGGTAAAGCTTAGTGCGTATTTCTCCATTTTCTTCCATATTTATTTCCAGATCCAGGAAGACCACCTGGTGGGAGGACATAGTGTGGGTTAGATGGATATTCAGGTCATTGTCATTAAGCTCCTCAATTAACTTTCTACCCAAATGGGCCGGTCCCTGCCAAAATATCAGCAGTTCATCGATGTAACGATGCCAGCCCAGGATGTATTGATGGTATTCGTCAAAATTTGGGGCCCACACTACTTCTCTCTCCCTCCATCCTAGAAACAGGTTGGCCACGGAGGGTGCGCAACGCGCCCCCATGGCCACTCCCCTTATCTGCTTGTAATACCTAAGATCAAATGTGAACATATTGTGCGAAAGCACAAAATCCAAGAGCTTGAGTATGAACTGATGTTCAGATCTATTGTCCAGCGATTCCATGCTCAAAAAATACTGCACTGCATGTCTAGCTCTCTTGTGCGTAATATTAGTGTACAGGGACTCCACATCACAAGTGATGAGTAGGGTCCCTGTAGGTAACTGAGTATCATTGAGCTTATTGAGAATGTCGGTAGTATCTTGTATATATGAATCTAATGCTAGCACATGTGGCTGGAGTGCTACATCAATATATGTACAGGCAAATTCAGTGAGGCTGTCCACACCGGAGACTATCGGTCTACCAGGAGGGCATGTGCGATTTTTGTGCACTTTGGGCAGTATGTACAGGGTAGGGATACGTGGAAAATCGACCCTCAGATATTCGTGAGTGGTTTTATTAATGACTCCCTCCTCCAATGCTTCCTGTAATATATTCTCATAGTCATGTTGGTATTGTTTGATCGGGTTTTGTGTGAGTCTCTCGTATGTGTCTCTGTCATTTAATTGTCTTGAGACTTCCTGTATATAGTATTCCCTTGAAAGGATGACTATATTCCCCCCCTTGTCCGCTTCTTTGATAACTATATCGTCCCGTTCCTGTAATAGGCGAATCGCCTCTTCCTCTTCCCATGTAAGATTTTTTTGGGTTCTACTGGGGACGATTTCCTGTAGATCTTTGCTTCCAGATTATAGAAGATTTGAATAGCTGGACAATTCGACCAAGGGGGGGGGTAAATGTAGATGGTCTGCGCAACACCGTTTTCCGTTCCTCGACTTCCTGCTCCTCCAGTAAACTGATCAGATTGTCTAGGGCCATGCCCTCAGCCTCACCCCAGTTGGGGTCATGGACCTGTTGGCCTGGATTGTAAAAAAATCTCTTTAGGGAAAGCCGCCTACAAAACATGTACAGATCTTTTATAACATTGAAGGTATTGATAGAGTGGGTTGGTGAGAAATTTAGTCCCCTCGCTAGAACAGATCTCTGAAGTTCAGTTATGGGACTTGTCGATAAATTAATTACCTCTAACTCTGCATTGGGCGCCTCTGATTGGGTGGGGAACGTCCCCGTCTCCCCTCCCTGGGCCTCAATCGTTTGTATTCCCATGTGTTCAGATCCCTTGCCTCGTTTCCTTTCATTCCTCTTCTTGTGGCGGCCCCTCCTCCTTGTCCGCTTCTTTCTTTGTCTATGTCTAAAAAACGATCCTCCACAGAATAATCCGAATATTGGCTGGAAACAGAAGAGTCCCTCGGGGGGGGGGGGGGGATTGCCTACGTGATCTTTCCCGTGATTGGGCAATAGGGTTCTGTCCACTGGGCCTACCTCGTTGATTCCCCTGATGTTTCCACCTATATATGCGCCCATTTGTGGCATCAGCCCGATCTCTGGCCAGTTTGTGTTTTTTCTTCTCCTTCACCTCTGTCTCGTATCTGCCCATTTCCCTTACAACCGTGTCATTAAAGGACGTGACTTGTTCCTTAGACATAATCAGATCCAACTTAATGAATGACTCCTGTAGTTCGCTTTTAACCTGACTCAGTAACCTTTTGTCTTCCTGTATTAGCATCTCTATGAGAGACATAGAGCACTGCAACAAGTGTGCCTCCCATTCCTTTTTAAAGTCCTCCGATACCTCCCAAGCAGGGAATATTTGCACACGTAACCCCCGGGGTATAAGCTTCAATTCTTTGTAAATCTCTAGACTGTTAATGTTCCACCACAGTCGTAGATATCTCCGTCTTGCCTGTTTAATGGATCTCAGCAGTGTTGTATGCATGGAAATATCCTCATTATGACTTTCCACAATTGGGGCTGCCGTACCCCTTAATTCCAGTAATTGTTGGGACCAACCGTTTTCTAAAGTCTCAAAATTCATGATTGTGTGTGCTGGAGTATTTGTCCAATTAGGACTGTCTGAACCTAAATCTACTGAAACAACCTGTATACTCCGCCCCACCTAAGTAAATATATGTGTGCAGACCTCCAACCTGGACCTAACCACTAATTGTTTAGTGGTACCTCAAAGACAACAAAATTGGGGCTGCCAGACCAAGCACCCAGTGGTCCAGAAAAAAATGGTGCCGCACCACTTCAATTAAATATGTATATTTCATCTTTATTAAGTTATTTTGCAAGCATGCATAACGACATACACAGTTATACTACATAAAATTAAAAAAAAAAAAAAAAAAAAAAATCTTCTCTAAAAACATTGGATATCGGGATGTCCAAGCTGTCTAATTATAACTGTGATATAATGCAATTAAAATTCATATAATGGGTTCCCTAATGTTACCCCAAATACAAGTGTTAAAAAACAGTGCTAAATCAACATGTGACACGATCAAACAATGTGACATAAACAGTGTAACAATAAATGTAATATAAAGTGTAAAATTGTATACAAATCAATTGTGCAAAACTTCTGCAGGATAAAGTGCTGAGTGCTATATTTAGGAATCTGTGCATACAAAGTCGCATCAGACTCCCTGAATGAAGTGCTGGCTATCGAACATTTATATGGGAACTAAGTAGTAATAAGTATGTAAAGGTTTACATCACCGTGATCAAAATGGCCAGTCTCCAACGATATCAAACCGATAACAAAACGACGCGTTGCGTGGTCAGGACATTACCACTTCGTCAGGTTGCTATGTTTTTCCTCTCCTGCCATTATATTTATGCCTAGTAATTGGCGTCCACGCCAGTCGGCGGGACACAAGCGGCGCCGCCACGGGCCCCGCCCACAACCCAGGTTAGGTTGCGTAAGGGCTACGTCACCACGCCGCCGTCCCCGCTGCTCGGGAGACCCCGAACCAGGAAGTACTCTGCGGGGGGTGCGCGCGCACCCGGTGCCCGACGCGCAGGCGCACTCCCCTGCAGTAGAAGGCGCCCACCCGTCGGAACACCAGCCGCACGCATCCCCCACACGCAGCCCCCCCGCCAGCATACTTGGAGTCACAAGTGTAAATAGCAGCTCCCGCTGGATACTTCACAGCTGGGAGAGGAAACATATCGGTTGCCTAAGTTAATAATAAAAGAATTTTTATACAAACATAAATACATGAATACATAATGCATGTCACTTATATTATTCTACTATCTATCAAGGTTATAATTACGTATATATACAATCATGTATCTAACGGCTTTTTAACGATTGGTCAGTTCATTCATAGTGTCAAAAATACAGTTATCCAAACCAAAGTTAATGGGCTGCCCTCCAAACAACTCCCAAATGGGTCCCTGGGGACTGACACTTGCACTCCACAAAAATCAAATGTTAAACCAAATGTTTTTTATTTTATTCCTGATAATCACATAAAAACATAGTTTAAAATAGCAAAGAATCATGGTGCTCTACCGTCATAAGCCACATGAGGAAGCCAACGAGCCAGTGATATACATAGTTAAAAAGTGCTGAAATAATTACTAATTAGTATCTATCTGCTATAGAGATATTTAATAAAGTGCTAAGTGCTATACCTATTGTGCATCAATATTTACAAGCAGGGCCTCTAACCAAAGGCAGGCCCAGCAGGAAACAATAGTGCAAAGTGCTAGACATGAACATCACAAGTACAAAACAATCTTACTGTGTCACTGGCAAGTACGGGTCCCTACGGCAAGCCCACGCGTTCCGAGCCTCAGGGGCTCTTTTTCAAGGCTATAGTAACAGGGGGCTGTATCCACAGCTCCCCTTAAATACCCCACTAACCGTCAGTCAGTCCACAATGTCCCGTGTGCTGAGGGCGGCACCGTCGCGCTCCGGCCGGAAGCGCGTCAGGCCGCAACCGGAAGTGGACCTGCGTTCCAGCCTGGGGCGCAGGGCTTCCGTGATGTGAGAGTGTGAGCTGTGTGCGTGAAGGCACTCCCCCGCCAGGTCCTCGCCTGCAATTGCAGGGAACAACACACCCCCGGGAGAAGCGCCACACAGCTCCAGCACACCGAGACGTCGGACTGGCCCGACGGAGAGGTGAGTATTTCCCATAAGTCCCGCTATACCGCTCAACTATAAAGATCTAAAAACAATCTACATCATATGATCATAAGTGATATACATATTTAATTTTGTTTATTATTATAGCAACTTTGATAATGTTTATATAAATCCACAATATGACTAAACACAATGTAAGAACCATTTACTTACTAGTTACCTGACTGGCCAGACTATATGAAGGGTGTGGGTCTCCCAAAACCACCCTAGTATACAGAGGATAATGGATCTACTTCTGGGTACAAGCATCCCACCCCAAACCATGAAACCCATACGTGGAGCCCGAAGGCCATTTCCCAATAATAATGGGGGCGGCAATCCTGCCAATAATATGCCATAACGGGATGCCCCAGCTTGATAAGTGTGTGTCTTCCCATGGGGGATAGGGCTCAGGCTTCCCCCCAAAACCCCCCATCCCTTACATGGTGGTGAACCATACTATAATTAGACCCCAGTGATAACACACCCACACTATGGAAACCAGTAAGCAACACACAAAATCCAACATTATTCTGCAAATATGACCGAGAACAGCCGAGTATATGAGCAATTTGTTCGAACGCCACAACATCCGTGTGTCACTGTGCTCGATTCTTCTGTTTCCAGTATTCCATACACTATAACAGGAGCCATTCAGATTGATGGGGGGACCACTGGATCAAAACAACCACACTCTCCTGGTCCTGACGAAAAGCATATACCAGTTCCTGACTGGACTAGCTAATGCGGAAACAATAATGGTTTTAGTAATAATCAAACATTAACATAGTGACGTGCCACCATCCAAACCAACCCAAGCTCATAGAAAGTGCTCATAGGGTGCATTGTGTATGTGTGCAGAATCAATCTGTGAAAAACATGCCAAACTTACAAGTGCTCAAGTGAACTAAAACCCAAACCCAAACGTGTACCCATACTTACCTAATCCCTCAGAATCCCAGTGAAGAAAACAAACTGTAATACAACCGTCCACATTATCCTAGCCCCACATAAGGGGGACTCCTAGCCTAGAAATGGTGTAAAGGTCACGTCTTCGTTCAGGCCCATGGGGGATTGTGTGTCCAGTGCGAACATCCACCTCAGTTTTTGTTGTAGACGTTTTTTCAAGTCTCCCCCCCTGGGCCCCAGATTAATCCTCTCAAGTGCCATCACTCTAAACCCTTCCATGTTACCCTGATGCTCCTCAAGAAAATGTGCCGCCACAGGGGGTATGACCCTGCCCAGCTCCCTGTTACGCCTGGCTAATCGTATGGAAGAAAGGTGTGCCTGAATACGGGCCTTTAGGGTATTCTTCGTTTCCCCAACGTAACCTTTTGGGCAACCACAGGTGATAAGGTATACTACTCCCACTGTGCGGCAATTTATAAATTGTTGTATGGAATATTTCCTGCCTGTCCTGAAGTTGGTCACTTCTCTACCGGTATTGATCAGGGGACAAATGGAGCAGGTACCGCAGGGATAACAGCCCTTCACCGTGGTACTGACCTGTCCCGACTCCGGTCCCACAAAGGGGCTCCTACAAACCATGTCTCGCAATCTAGGTGCCCGCTGGGCCACCATCAATGGACCCCTACGTATCCATCTGGCAAGCATGGGGTCACTCCTCAGAATCCCCCAATGCTTCCTGAGGAGGTCCCTAAGTTGTGCCCAATTGGTGTTGTACTGCGAAATAAATCTTACCTCCTCATTCTTGATGGGCTTGTTCCTCGGTGTCAATAGGGTGTCCCTTGGGGTCTCACTGGCTCTCTTTACTGCTCGTCGTACCACAGTCTTAGGGTACCCCCGCCTATAGAATCTCTCCTTCAATACCTTAGACTGATTGGTGAATTCCCTCGATGAGGAGCAGTTGCGTTTTAACCGCAGGAACTGGCCTACGGGGATGGCGTCCCTGGTCCTCTTCTCGTGGAAACTGGTGTAGTGCAGTAAACTGTTCACCGCCGTTGGTTTTCTGAACAGAGTGGTTTCCAGGACGCCCCCCTCAGTCAGACAGATGGTCAAGTCCAAAAATTCAACACGTTTATGTGAGACCTGTGATGTAAAATAGATGTTATACTGATTAACATTCAAGATGTTTAAAAAGTCAATGCAGGATTCTTCCGGTCCCCCCCACAGTAATAGGATGTCATCGATGAACCTGTACCAGCCCAAAAGCAGGCGAGGACCTGGCGGGGGAGTGCCTTCACGCACACAGCTCACACTCTCACATCACGGAAGCCCTGCGCCCCAGGCTGGAGCGCAGGTCCACTTCCGGTTGCGGCCTGACGCGCTTCCGGCCGGAGCGCGACGGTGCCGCCCTCAGCACACGGGACATTGAGGACTGACTGACGGTTAGTGGGGTATTTAAGGGGAGCTGTGGATACAGCCCTCTGTTACTATAGCCTTGAAAAAGAGCCCCTGAGGCTCGGAACGCGCGGGCTTGCCGTAGGGACCCGTACTTGCCAGTGACACAGTAAGATTGTTTTGTACTTGTGATGTTCATGTCTAGCACTTTGCACTATTGTTTCCTGCTGGGCCTGCCTTTGGTTAGAGGCCCTGCTTGTAAATATTGATGCACAATAGGTATAGCACTTAGCACTTTATTAAATATCTCTATAGCAGATAGACACTAATTAGTAATTATTTCAGCACTTTTTAACTATGTATATCACTGGCTCGTTGGCTTCCTCATGTGGCTTATGACGGTAGAGCACCATGATTCTTTGCTATTTTAAACTATGTTTTTATGTGATTATCAGGAATAAAATAAAAAACATTTGGTTTAACATTTGATTTTTGTGGAGTGCAAGTGTCAGTCCCCAGGGACCCATTTGGGAGTTGTTTGGAGGGCAGCCCATTAACTTTGGTTTGGATTGCGTATATAGCAGGGTCCCTTTTGTGGGGCAGTGCACCCCGTATCTGTATATGATAGACCAGTAGGTGCCATCCGCATTTTTTCGTGTTTGAAAACTACAGTTATGTTTCGGTTTATCTATGGGAATGTGGTGCATGGTTATTCGGACGGGTGGGCGCCTCCTATTGCAGGGGAGTGCGCCTGCGCGTCGGGCACCAGGTGCGCGCGCACCCCCCGCAGAGTACTTCCTGGTTAGGGGTCTCCCGAGCGGCGGGGACGGCGGCGTGGTGACGTAGCCCTTACGCGACCTAACCTGGGTTGCGGGCGGGGCCCGTGGCGGCGCGGCTTGTGTCCCGCCGACTGGCGTGGACGCCAATTACTAGGCATATATATAATGGCGGGAGAGGAAAAACATAGCAACCTGACGAAGTGGTAATGTCCTGACCACGCAACGCGTCGTTTTGTTATTGGTTTGATATCGTTGGAGACTGGCCATTTTGATCACGGTGATGTAAAACTTTACATACTTATTACTACTTAGTTCCCATATAAATGTTCGATACCCAGCACTTCATTCAGGGAGTCTGATGCGACTTTGTATGCACAGATTCCTAAATATAGCACTCAGCACTTTATCCTGCAGAAGTTTTGCACAATTGATTTGTATACAATTTTACACTTTATATTACATTTATTGTTACACTGTTTATGTCACATTGTTTGATCGTGTCACATGTTGATTTTGCACTGTTTTTTAACACTTGTATTTGGGGTAACATTAGGGAACCCATTATATGAATTTTAATTGCATTATATCACAGTTATAATTAGCCAGCTTGGACATCCCGATATCCAATGTTTTTAGAGAAGTTTTTTTTTTTTTTAATTTTATGTAGTATATCTGTCTATGTCGTTATGCATGCTTGCAAAATAACTTAATAAAGATGAAATATACATATTTTAATTGAAGTGGTGCGGCACCATTTTTTTCTGGACCACTGGGTGCTTGGTCTGGCAGCCCCAATTTTGTTGTCTTTGAGGTACCACTAAACAATTAGTGGTTAGGTCCAGGTTGGAGGTCCGCACACATATATTTACTTAGGTGGTGCGGAGTATACAGGTTGTTTCAGTACATTGTGAGGAGTCGCTATTTGACCAGTACAGCGCTGTATGAGAGCGCATGTTAGCGACTGGTCAGTGCGACCGACTCACAACATATTCATTAAAAAAACATCCTCACACAACTCCGGCGCTAAAAAATGCTTCTCTGAAGCCCAGAGCGCAGGAGGCGGTGTGTTTAAAGTCTGTTTTTCAGCATCTATCCACTAATAACAAAGCGAAAACATATGGAATTACATTGTAACAACATTGTAACATGAACACTTTAAAGTGGACCAACACCCAGGGGGGATCGGCCCGGGAATCTATAAGATTCCCGGACCGATCAGATCCCTCCCCGCGGGGCATCCGAAATCGGGATGTCCCGCGGGGAGGAACCCCCCAGGAGGCCCACAATCCTCACCTTACCGGCGATCCAACGGCGCATGCGCGAGACGTGGCCGCGTCTCTCGCTTCCCTCTAGCAGGGCGCGCTCCCGCGCCGGCCGTTTTGTGAATGGCCGGCGCAGGCGCGCTCCCTGTCAGAGGGAAGCGAGAGACGCAGCCAATGACAGCGCTCTGGTATGCGCGTCCAAGCGGCTTTGGACGCGCATACCAGAGCGGCTCTGAGCGCTGTCATTGGCCGGACGAGGTCACGTGGGAGCGGGGAGAGGTGACCAAATTGATCGTGGGATTACTTCCAGAAAATGGTGCCCAAGTCAACAAGCCTGGTATGCCTAGAAAGCTTGAGCTGTGTACTTCCAGAAAATGTATAGTTTGTGGGGGGTATTTCAAATGTAAAGGGTTTTTTTTTAAACTTCAAGGTGCACATAGCGCATAGCTGTGAAGATATCCTAAAGGGCTTTTTCAGTGTGGGGGAATCTCCTGGGCCTCCTCTACGGTGTCTACCAACACATATGCGGTGCCGTTGTAACCGGGAGAAATGGGGCTTTTACATTTTATTGAAAAACTTTATTAAAAAAACAAATTGTAAGATTGATTTTTTAACTTGTTTGCATACATACAATAACAACAATATATAATTTTTCCTGAGGAATCCCTTCAAAAGTCACATAAAGCTGGTCCGGAACATTTTTAGTAAATTGATGTGGGAATTGGTGCTGTGCGACACCCTTGTAAAATACCATTGCTCCCGGGTATAGGAAAAATATATTCTTTTAGGCAGGGCCGGCTCCAGGCTTATGTGGGACCTTGGACGGCATGGTCTCAGTGGGCCCCTTTGTGGTGAAGAGTCGCGTCACATCACAGAGGGACGTCCCAAATCTGGATGGCCCCTAAGGATCATGTTATTTGGACCAAAACTCTAGTTTTGGTCTACTTTGAAGCGCGACAAACCCCTTTAAACCTGACCTCGGAGTCTAAACGAATCTCCTGATTTTGGATGCCCCTGTGTGTGCCCCCCCCCCCCGTTCATTATTTAGCGCCTGATACATGTTTGCAGCGTCTACTAGCTGTCGCTATACAGACGCTCAACTGCCAATACCTGCCGTTAGTAGTGAATCAGCCTCCATGTTTCTTTTACAGGAAGAAATTCAATGTTTGCCTCGGTCAGGTGCTTTTTGTTTTGCTCTATATTTACTGTTATATTTGCCTTTAATCTATTTTCCAAGCAGTTACTCTTATATTTGTATCACATGGCATCTATTAGGTCTGTAAACTCAACAGAACATACTGTTTGTTGACTTAGAGAAAATGCAGCCGAGCCATTATTTATAATACAAATATATGACCAGAGATCCCAGTGCTGTGACTTCCACTACTGACAGTCATGGCCGCCACTGCTCACAAAGATTACTTTGATGAATCTCTCTGCTGCAAAGCCTTGATGGAGAATCACTTCTCCCACCCGCAGATCAGCTTCATAGAGGAGAGTATGTCATTTCCTTTGAGGGTGCTGCATGAGCTTTTTAGTAAAGGTAGGTACCCCAATAGCACCATAATGGGTTAAACCAGCCATGGTAAGATATACCTTACATGTGTGTATGTGTGTGTGTGAGTATCATAAGAAAATGACTGCATTGGTATAACAGGGAACACACTAATCAGAGATGAGCCACACAGGAGTCTATGGGCAGGCTGATTCATTACTAACGCCAGATAGCGACAGATGAGTGTCTGTAGCTAGGCTTTGAGATTGACCGCTAGTAGTCGCGGTGCTCGGCCATGGTTCCTTGATTCAGAGCGCCTCAGTCGCTGGCCGACATTGATTAATATGATGTATGAGTCGCAGTACTAAGCTGTATGGGAGCGAACGGTAGCGCCAGCTCAGTGCGACTGACACACACCACATTCATCAAAAAAACAGCCACAAACAGCGCTGGCGCTCAAAATCATGTAGCTGTAGCCCATAGCGCCAGTGTGATTAAAGTCTGTTTATGAACATGTATCAACTAGTAACAAAGTGAAAACATATGGAATGACATTGTTATAACATTGTAACATGAACACTTTAATACCAGACATGTAAGGACAATTCTGCATAAAAATATTATTAATCCAAAAAATTTTCAAAAATGTCATTTTCTTGCCCAGGAAACATGGCAGAAGTTTTGAGGTTTTTTTTAAGAAAAAAAAATTGGGATCAGGAAAGGGATTTTAGGATCGTCCATTGAAATGTATGGGAGAGCGCCAGGTAGCGAGAGGTAAGACGTGGCGCTCTGCAAGGATGAACGCCGGCGCTGTACGGTGAGCCTGGGATAATGATGAATCGGACGCTACATGGCGTTGTTCTAGTCGCTCACCAGATTCGGCTTCATAAATGTGTAATTGCTGCCGTGTCCGGCGTTCACCTGATGCTACCTGGCGCTACCTGCAGGTACTACCTGACGCTATCCCTTCATGAATAAAGCCCTTAGTTAAAAAGCAAATTGGATGGACAGTCCCCTGTATCGACCATTCAGTACTCCCAAATGCCAACCACAATTAAAGTCAACGGTAGGGAAAATCTGTCCGAAGTATTTGCAAACAAAATGCATCAGCAAAAGAAGGGAGTGTGGAGCAATTGCCACACCTGCCTCACACAAGGAGCACCACAACAATGAATAAAAAATAAATCTAAATATATATTCAAAAAGATAACACCAAGACATACACAATACTACTAAACACAACACATCAGATATATTAAACAAATTAAAAACTGCTGGTCCTTATGAATATAATATACAACTCTGAATCCATAATCAATATAATAAATATAATAGTTGAACGGAGGGCCCCCCAAAAGATTGATAATAGGGCCCTAAAAGTATTTTTGTGCCGGCATAAAAAGTTAAAAAAGAAAAATTGTTTAATGATGTTCTATAGTCCCTATTATGCTAAGGAGCATGATTCTAACACATACTGTGAACAGGGGGCAATATAACCCAATAAAGTGACTAGTGCCAACAAACAAATAGGTGAACCCTATACACACGTGATCCAATACATAAAAAGTTATATAGCAATATACTTACAAATAATCAACAAGAGAACTCCTTAGAACAGTCTCATGGTCATAGACACAAAGTGCAACTGTGCAAATTAATAAGAAAGATCAAAGTGCAAAAACAGAGAAATTACCATACAGTCTAATGGCCGGGACAATCTGTCCAGTACAAAGGGGGAACACCTGCACACTGCTGGCCAGCAGAAGCGGCACGGGTAGCCGCGTGTGTAGGTGGTCCGATGCTCCTTTGGGAACCAGGGTCTTCTGTACCTCCTGACTGGTAGGGGCTTGCTGTCACCCTACTCGTTGAACTGTTATAGCGTTTCCCAGTTTACAAGTAGTAAACGAGTAGAACCTCCCCCCCACACACACACACACACACAGTGTTAAACATATTTTAATAAACTAACATTATAATATGCTTTGCTGTACTGTTGTTTTATCCAGCACAAGGAGACATCCTCATCAAGTCTAGCAGCTCCAAGGTGTCTCCTTTTGGCTCTTCTTCCTCCAACAGAAGCCGTCAAAGTGACCAAGTCGCTTCTATACAAGTTTAAAGGTTAGGAGGGTGGTAAGACACCTGCCAGACATGATGGCTGTGGAGGATGAACTTAAGCTTGGTAGGAGTCCAGGTTGGTAGCTTAGACTAAGGGGGTTATTTAAGGGATAGCGCCAGGTAGTGCCTCGTAGCAGCAGGCAGCATCTGGTGAACGCCGGGCGCTGTACGCAAAACCACATTTAGGAAAGCGAATCTGGTGAGCGACTCTAACAGCGCCATGTAGCGTCACATGTATTATTACAGGCAGGTCAGTGTATAGCACCTCTAACAGCGCCATGTAGCGTCACATGTATTATTACAGGCAGCTCAGTGTATAGCGCCTCTAACAGCGCCATGTAGTGTCACATGTATTATTACAGGCGGCTCAGTGTATAGCGCCTCTAACAGCGCCATGTAGCGTCACATGTATTATTACAGGCAGGTCAGTGTATAGCACCTCTAACAGCGCCATGTAGTGTCACATGTATTATTACAGGCAGGTCAGTGTATAGCACCTCTAACAGCGTCATGTAGTGTCACATGTATTATTACAGGCAGGTCAGTGTATAGCGCCTCTAACAGCGTCATGTAGCGTCACATGTATTATTACAGGCAGGTCAGTGTATAGCGCCTCTAACAGCGTCATGTAGCGTCACATGTATTATTACAGGCAGGTCAGTGTATAGCGCCTCTAACAGCGTCATGTAGCGTCACATGTATTATTACAGGCAGGTCAGTGTATAGCGCCTCTAACAGCGCCATGTAGTGTCACATGTATTATTACAGGCAGGTCAGTGTATAGCGCCTCTAACAGCGTCATGTAGCGTCACATGTATTATTACAGGCAGGTCAGTGTATAGCGCCTCTAACAGCGCCATGTAGCGTCACATGTATTATTACAGGCAGGTCAGTGTATAGCACCTCTAACAGCGCCATGTAGTGTCACATGTATTATTACAGGCAGGTCAGTGTATAGCACCTCTAACAGCGTCATGTAGTGTCACATGTATTATTACAGGCAGGTCAGTGTATAGCGCCTCTAACAGCGTCATGTAGCGTCACATGTATTATTACAGGCAGGTCAGTGTATAGCGCCTCTAACAGCGTCATGTAGCGTCACATGTATTATTACAGGCAGGTCAGTGTATAGCGCCTCTAACAGCGTCATGTAGCGTCACATGTATTATTACAGGCAGGTCAGTGTATAGCGCCTCTAACAGCGCCATGTAGTGTCACATGTATTATTACAGGCAGGTCAGTGTATAGCGCCTCTAACAGCGTCATGTAGCGTCACATGTATTATTACAGGCAGGTCAGTGTATAGCGCCTCTAACAGCGTCATGTAGCGTCACATGTATTATTACAGGCAGGTCAGTGTATAGCGCCTCTAACAGCGTCATGTAGCGTCACATGTATTATTACAGGCAGGTCAGTGTATAGCGCCTCTAACAGCGCCATGTAGCGTCACATGTATTATTACAGGCAGGTCAGTGTATAGCGCCTCTAACAGCGTCATGTAGCGTCACATGTATTATTACAGGCAGGTCAGTGTATAGCGCCTCTAACAGCGCCATGTAGTGTCACATGTATTATTACAGGCAGGTCAGTGTATAGCGCCTCTAACAGCGCCATGTAGTGTCACATGTATTATTACAGGCAGGTCAGTGTATAGCGCCTCTAACAGCGTCATGTAGCGTCACATGTATTATTACAGGCAGGTCAGTGTATAGCGCCTCTAACAGCGTCATGTAGCGTCACATGTATTATTACAGGCAGGTCAGTGTATAGCGCCTCTAACAGCGTCATGTAGCGTCACATGTATTATTACAGGCAGGTCAGTGTATAGCGCCTCTAACAGCGCCATGTAGCATCACATGTATTATTACAGGCAGGTCAGTGTATAGCGCCTCTAACAGCGCCATGTAGCATCACATGTATTATTACAGGCAGGTCAGTGTATAGCGCCTCTAACAGCGCCATGTAGTGTCACATGTATTATTACAGGCGGCTCAGTGTATAGCGCCGGCGCTCTAGCTTCCAGAGCCAGGTATTACCTTTCGCTCACTGTCGCTCTCCCATACATTTCAATGGCTGTTCATTTGCTTGTGTTTAAACAGCGGGTTTGATATTTTTTTTCCTCCAATCATTGTGTGACGTCTCCTGGCTGCAAACAAACACTTTTAGAATCTTTTTTGACTTTTTATATTTTTATGCAGAATTGTCATTACAGGTCTGGCCCTAAAGTGTTAGTGTCACAGTGTTATAACAATGTCATTCCATGTGTTTTCGCTTTGTTACAGGTGGATATGTGTTCAAAAACAGACTTTAATCACACAGCGTCTGGCGCTCTATGCTATAGCGCCCAGCTTTAGTGCGCTGACGCTGTGTGTGTTTCCTTTATGGTGTGGAGCGCCGAGAGTCAGTCGAACTGAGCTGGCGCTACCTCTCGCTCCCTGCAGGGCTGTACTGGTGTTAGAGCGCCCAACATACATCACATTCATCAATGCCGGCCAGATTACTACAGCAACTGAGGTGCTCTGTTACAGCGGCCCATACCCGCTTACAGCGTCTACTAGTGGTCCCTCTAAGCGCCGCTATATAGACGCTCATCTGCCGATACCTGGCGTTAGTAATGGATCAGCCTCCACGTCTGGATAATTGAACCTGGATCTTACCAGCCAGCTTATCAAATTGAGCTTTGGCCAGGGTCCGGAGCGCAACACCAATACTAAACATATATAGAATTTTTATTGTATGGAAGTTTTTATGAATGATTTCCCAGATAAAAGATACAAATAGCAAAGATGAAGGGCGTTGCCCCAAACAACCCCCCCCCCCAAAATGGGACTGCGCTTACACCAAGGACTAACAATAGCACTACCACCTCATTATATGAAAATATAGATTTTTATTAGGCAAAACAGACAAACTCTACATATTAAAATGTTCATTAAAAACCTATCACACACCATGAACACCATCTGCCACAAGGGGGTGCTGGACCTGCTGCTCTTAATACACCTATTATGCCATGATAATTGTAATGCTAAATTTATATCCTAAAAAAATCAACCCATATATAATCCATAATGTGCTTCTCATAAAAGTGCATCCATTTACAATTCATCCAAATAAAGTGCTTGAATAATCCATCAAAAGGTGCATGTAACACAAAAATGATCGTCAATCTTACATACAAATAGGGCTCTGTAGCATCCAGTCTCCCCTGAAAGAAGCCAACGCATTTCGTGACAGTAACCCCTGTCACTTTCTCAAGGCAGCAGACATTTAGTATTACAATATTACAATGGCGCCAGCTAGGGCTACAAAAAGATGGCCGTCAGCTCCAGTGTGCCAGAGCTCCCATCAGCCACAAGATGATCCGCGGGTCACGCAACGCATGAGCTACAGGATTGGCACAAGGGTACTTTTTACGATGATCCCAGGGAATTTTGCATATCGGGCATCCCAAATCAGGATGCCTTAAGGATAGAGAATTGGCTGTCTTTTGAGTCTCTTAGACTGCACGGAAGAGATTAAAGGGTTTTGTTCCATTTAAAGGGATTGTGAAAGTCAATATACCAAAAAATAAATACCCACATTTTGTCTTCTGCGTCCGTTTTGCACTGCTTTCAAAATGTACCAGATTTCAGCAGCGAACACTTGCTTGGGGACTAACAAATTGGTAGATGAGGCTCAGCCCCTTCCCCCCTTACAGCTCCTGGAATATGCTACCCTACATTTATTGTAGATGGGTTAAATCTGTTCTAACTTAGGCCCTTATTTAACAAGGGATAGCGCCAGGTAGCGACTGGTGAGCGAACGGTAATGACGGTCACCGCCACGAGAACGCCGGCTCCCCACCACAATCACACATTTATCAAGCCGATCCTGCTTAGCGACTGACAGAGCGCCAGATAGCGACTCATTCATCATTATTCAAGCCTAAGCCCACAGCGCCAGCGTCCGACCTTGAACAGCGACAGGTATGACCTCTCGCTACCTGGCGCTCTCCAATGTATTTCAATGGAACAATCTTTAAATATTCATAATTAATTGTTAATACATTTTTTTCTTTTTTTTTTTAATGTGAAAATTTCTGTTACCACTTCTGCCATGTTAGATATTTTTTTAAGGTAAAAAAGAAAAAAAAAAATTGTGCAGAATTGATATTACAGGTCTGATATTAATGTATTCATATTACAAAATGTTTTTATAAACTTGTTTTTTTTGGTTTCAAAAAATATGGTTGTTTGGGGGTTAAAAAACTACTTTTAACCCATCGCCGCCAGCGCTCTGGGGTTTAAACAAGCATTATCACAGCGCGAGAATTTTTTGAGCGTGATTTGTTAATGAATATGGTGGGAGCCGTTCGCTATGGCCATTCGCTATCATGCGCTCCCATACAGCGCGGAACCTGTGAAATAGCGACTCCTCACCCAATATTCAACATTACCGCACACCGACTGAGTCGCTGTCAACAACCGAACAACGGCCAAGCACAGCGACTACTAGCGGGCGCTGTGAAAATACTGCTACAGTCGCTCATCTGTCGCTACCTGGCGCTATTAATGAATCGGCCTCCCCGATATGGACCTAGGTGGAGAAGAAATTAGTGTAGGTGTGCTTCTCGAAAAGCCGTTCTCACGCCTCTTCGGCGTGAGAACGGCTTTTCAAGACGCTCACCTACACAAATCTCTTCTACACCTAGGTCCACACCTAAGTTAGAACAGATTTAACCCATCTACATTTCTCCCAGGGAATACAGGTTTTTCCCTCAAGTAGGAGCTGCTCAAATTATCTAATTGCGCTTTCCTCAATCCAATTCCTGCAAATACACTACATGTATTGACAGGGGGAGAATGAGCATAAAAAGCACCTGTTAAACCAGACCAACACCCGTTATTACTTTAACGGGTGTTGGTCCCTCTCTCTGCTGATAGGAAGAACCTCGAGGGGGGGCATCCAGAACGCTGGAGCCCACTAGCACCTAACTGCACAGATCGCTCGTAATACTCATCTTCATTACGAGCCAGCACCGGGGAAAGGAGTCCCGCAATTGGCCGCCACACACACACACACACACACACACACACACACACACACACACACATACACACACGGAATCAACAGCTGGTGTAGGAGAGGGATGCTGTGCATGAGGATAGCTATGTAACTCTATGGCCTTGGTTCATCAAGAGTTAAAAAAATTGCTTATGGTAGTAAAAAAATTAATTTCATGAGAAAAAAGTCTGAGGATGTCACGGTGGATGAATCACTAGTTAGGAAGACAATGAAAGTCAATGGCACTTGTTTACTCCTGAGAAAAGTAGTGAACTTTTTACTCCTTTTTGCACTGTAGTAAAAAAAGTGCCATTGTCTTCCTATCTGGTGATTCATCAATAGTGAAATTCTCAGGCTTTTTTGTTTTTTCACAACCATTAAACTTTTTTCAACTCTGAATGAATCAAGACCTATGTATCTTTATGGGTCCACAGCAGCAGAACATTGAAACAGTTGCTACATTGTTTCTAAGAGCTTTCTGAGCAAGGGTGAGTCATTACAACTGATAGCGTTCTACTTCTGGCTAGTGATAAGGGATGAATGCACAGATATTTAAACCGGACCTTCAGCATAATTTAATAAAAAGCCCAAATCCTTAAAAAACTCTTCCCCAGCATCTAAAATTAATATAGAAACATAGAAACATAGAAGGTTGACGGCAGAAGGAGACCATACGGTCCATCTAGTCTGCCCTTATGTGTATACTGTATGTTCTCTGTATCTTATGTATATACTGTATGTTCTCTGTATCTTATGTATATACTGTATGTTCTTTGTATCTTATGTGTATACTGTATGTTCTCTGTATCTTATGTATATACTGTATGTTCTCTGTATCTTATGTATATACTGTATGTTCTCTGTATCTTATGTATATACTGTATGTTCTCTGTATTTTATGTGTATACTGTATATTCTCTGTATCTTATGTATATACTGTATGTTCTCTGTATCTTATGTGTATACTGTATGTTCTCTGTATCTTATGTATATGCTGTATGTTCTCTGTATCTTATGTATATGCTGTATGTTCTCTGTATCTTATGTATATACTGTATGTTCTCTGTATCTTATGTATATACTGTATGTTCTCTGTATCTTATGTATATACTGTATGTTCTCTGTATCTTATGTATATACTGTATGTTCTCTGTATCTTATGTATATACTGTATGTTCTCCTTATCTTATGTGTATACTGTATGTTCTCTGTATCTTGTGTATACTGTATGTTCTCTTTATCTTAGGATAGATGTGTGCTTATCCCAGGCATGTTTAAATTCAGTGACTGTTGATTTTTCAACCACCTCTGCTGGAAGTCTGTTCCTGGCATCTACTACTCTAACATTGCTCCTGATCTTCCCCCCGACTAGCTTCAGGTTGGGCCTCTTGTTCTATCATTAAGTTTCTTCTTAAAAACACTTCCCTCCTGAACCTTATTCCCTCCTGTCACATATATAAAGGTCTCAATCATGTCCCCCCTCTCCCTTCTTTCTATTTGAATAATGTCTTTTTGCAGGGGAGGTCTCCAGAACTGCACACAGTATTCTAGCTGTGGCCTCACCAGGGCTCTATACAGCGGCATCACAACCTCCCTCTTCCTACTGGTGATGCCTCGAGCTATTCAGCTGAGCATCCTGCTTGCTTTTCCCACTGCCTGGCTACACTGTCCACTCATCTTGCAGCTATCAGTAATCAGTATCCCTAAATCTCTCCCCTCCGAGGTCCTGGATAACACAGTGCTGCCCATACGGTGCTCAGAGCCGGGATTCCTTCTACCCAAGTGCAGGATTTTACATTTAGAGACATTAAACTCTAGTTTCCACAGTTTTGACCATCTATCCAGTAAAGCTAAATCATTTTCCATGTTGCAGACACCTCCCGGAATATCGCCCCTATTACTAACCTTTGTATCATCAGCAAACAGACAAACTTTTCCTACCAAGCCTTCTCCTATGTCACTTACAAATATATTTTACGTTTTTAGTCACTTTTTATTCTTTCCCCCACTGGGCTGCAGCATCGCATACTGAGGAGAGGGGGCAATAGTAGAGGGCGGCGGGTTATAACTGTGCTTTGCACAGCAGAGCTGGGGTCAGGAAAAGTACAGCAATCCCAGAATGCAGAGCGGCACAGTCAGAAGACACTTCCTGTTTGCAGGCAGCCTGAGACTTTATGTGCCGCCATTTTGGATGTTTAAAGGCTCAGAAAATGCAGTAGATGCAGGTAGAATGATTTTTAATGTGGTCAATATGTACATATGTACAGGGTGAGTGAAACATATAAGATATGCTCTTATTCAGGGTGAATGTCTGGTTTAAAGCAATTTTGACTGTGGGACTGGATTCTTCAAAGGCAGGGCTCTCAGGTGTTTAGCAAGATGTCTGCTACCATGCAGTATAGGAGTGCACATTTACATGCTATTCCACCACAACAGAGGGTAAAGCCTTTTGAAGTAGCTTTTATCACTTATTCCTGAGAGTTAAGAGAGCAATTTACTACTAAGCTTTGATTCTCTTTGACCGGGGGTCCACTTGTCTATGGATTATAATCGATGCTCCTGAAACTTTAAGGAGGGAGATGAAGGTTTTTATATTTTTCTTGCAGGAAAGGTAAAGGCAAACAAAGCTCTTGATTTCAGCATCGGGTCCTCTATCCTCCAGCTACTGTCACTTAGCAATGTCTGTAAGGAGATCTACATGGTGCGACTGAAGGACGACAGCATTGAGCAAATCAACCAATGGCTGAAGAGCGGCAAAGACGCCGTCAACTGGTCCTATGTCACTAAACGGGTTTGCCACCTTGAAGGAAACAAGTGAGTCGCTTAATTTCCATACTAAGAAAATGATCTTTAAAGACTCACTAGCAACTGGTATAGTGCCAAGGGATTGGCGCAAGGCAAATGTGGTGCCATTTTTAAAAAGGGCTCTAGGTCTTCTCCAGGCAATTACAGACCTGTTAGCTTAACATCCATTGTGGGGAACTTGCTTGAGGGGGTTTTAAGGGACTACATACACGAATATGTAACTATCCATAATATTATAAGTGACAACCAACAAGGTTTCACTAAGGACAGAAGCTGCCAGACTAACCTGATTGGCTTCTATGAGGAGGTGAGTAGAAGCCTGGACAGAGGGGTGGCTGTGGATATAGTTTTTCTGGATTTTGCAAAAGCATTTGACACTGTCCCCCATAGACGCTTATTGGGGAAATTGAGATCTTCAGGATTAGAAAACACAGTTTGGAACTGGATTGAAAACTGGCTGAAGGATTGTGTGCAGAGAGTTGTGGGTAATGATACCTACTCTGAATGGTTACCAGTTGTAAGCGGTGTGCCTCAGGGTTCAGTGCTGGGCCCACTATTATTCAACTTGTTTATAAACGACATAGAAGATGGGATTAGAAGCACTGTCTTTATTTTTGCAGATGCCACAAAGATATGTAGCACAGTGCAGTTTTACTGAAGATGTTCACAAGCTTCAGGCTGACTTGGACTTTGAATGTCTGGGCTCCACTTGGCAAATGAAGTTCAATGTGGAGAAATGTAAAGTCCTGCACTTGGGGGTCTAACAACCTGAAGGCCACATATATCCTCGGGGGAGTAAAACTGGGAGAGTCACTTGTTGAGAAGGATCTGGGGGTACTGGTAGATCACAGGATAAATAACAGCATGCAATGCCAAGTAGCTGCTTCCAAAGCCACCAATATATATCATGCACTAATAGAAGCCTGGAATCTTTACAAGGCACTGGAGCGCCCTCACCTGGAATATGCCGTCCAGTTCTGGGCACCTATTCATAGAAAGGACGCTCTGACTATGGAAAGGGAGCAGGAGAGCCACCAAACTAATAAGAGGAATGAACGATCTTAGTTATGAGGAAAGATTACGAGAATTATATCTGTTTAGTCTTGAGAGGAGATGACTGAAGGGGAACATGATTAACTTGTATAAATATATAAATGGCCCATACAAAAAATACAGGGAACCACTATTTCAGGTAAAATCCTCCCTAAAGACAAGGAGGGGCGCTCCCGTTGGCTGGAAAAAAGGAAATGTAGGCCCTTATTTAAGAAGCGATAGCGTCAGGTAGTGGCTGGTTAATGACAGGTAGCGACAGGTAGCTACTGGTGAACGCCGGACACGGCACGCAATTCCACATTTATCAAGCAGAATCTGTTTAGCGGCTGGGATAGCGCCATGTAGCGTCTGATTCATCATTTTCACAGCCTCAGCGAACAGCGTCAGCATTCAGCCTTGCACAGCGCCAGGTATGACCTCTCGCTACCTGTCGCTCTCCCATACATTTCAATGGACGATTCTTTTCTTCTCTTTAAACGTTTTTTTTTTGTTTCAAAAAATTCACAAATAATTCTGTGACCTCTCCTGGCATTGAAAAAGCAGTTTTTTCATAATTTTTAAATTTTTAAAATATTTCCTCAGAAATGACATTACAGGTCTGGCATTAAAGTGTTCATGTTATAATGTTGTTACAATGTAATTCCATATGTTTTCGCTTTGTTACTTGTTGATAGATGCTTGAAAACAGACTACTAGTGGACGCTCTGAAAATGCCTGCTACAGACGCTCATCTGTCGCTACCTGCCGCTAATGATAAATCAGCCTCCCCGTCTCCGGAGGCAACAATCGTTTTTTACCATAAAAACTATAAATCTGTGGAATAGCCTCCCACAGAAGCTTGTTACAGCATCAACCACTGACAGCTTCAAAAAAGGATTAGATGCTTATTTAGTAGAAAATAACATTAACAGTTACTATTAGCGGTTATCAGTAAAAAAAACAAATAATAAAACAAATAACTTCCACCTATAAAATTTAATAAAAAATAACTTCCCCTACCCCAACACCCTTGGTTGAACTTGATGGACATATGTCTTTTTTCAACCGTATTAACTATGTAACTGCCTTAGGTGTACAACCAGCTTCATGTAGAGCAAGCTATGCACATAAAGCAAAGTAGAACCAACAAGCCACAGTAAAAAAATTAATTATAACATTTAAACCGGACCAACTTCCATTTTTTTCTTTAACAGGTGTTGGTCCCGCAGACAGCGGATAAGAACAACCTCGGGGGGGGCATCCAGAATGTTGGAGCCCCCCAGGACATCACCCCCCAGAATGCCCGATATCCTTACCCTTACCTCGCGATTATCCAGCGATTGGCCATGGTCGTGCTTTCTGTACTCAGCCCCACTGTACCCACAAGCCAAGGCCCCAATGATATAGCTCCTGCATCATGGATGGGGGGGACCTCAGCAGGCATGTCTCGGGCCAGCCAAGGGCTGGTAAAATCCAGGACTGATTATTGGCCCCAGTCAGCCACTGCTGTGGGAAACCCCCTAGAATGCCTGTACAAACTCACCTTTCTCTGGTCCCATGGCACATGCGCAGGCTCTTGCTACCAATCTTGCTGTGCATACGTAAATGAATGCAGGCCTTCAGCAAATGAACGGCCACATACCCTGCAGCATGCTTGCTCCCGCCCCCAGCCTATCTGAATGGTTGGACGCAGGAGCGTGAAAACAGCAAAAAAATAGAGCCGGGGAGTTGGTCGTCGTTGTTTACATCAGCAAGGGAGCCAGGAAGGAGGTGAGTGTTGGGGTGCCTGGGGGAATTTACACAGAGGGGCATCTGTTTAGATTCCAGTCTGCGCCACTAGGGTTTTATTCCGCTTTAAGTAGGGCTCATAAATCCTCAGTGGAGTTTAGGTCAGGTGAGAAAGTCATTTCTGGCTAACCATACAGAGAAGTACTTCAATGTATGTGATGGAGCAATGTCATGCATAACAACCATGGTTTTCTTGATACAGACTTTATTGCTGTAACACTAACAATATTTAGATATAGGAAACTGAGAATGTCCTAAATCTATTACTCCGCGGGACAACCATTCAGAATTACTCCACCAAGTGCTTTATGAATTTGGCTTCATTGTATAATCCCACCACCTTATAAGTCATAAACACGTTCCAGATTTATATCCAAGAACAAGCTTTTAATTCCAAATGTTTCGTTTTGGCTGCATTTTAGGGACTAAGATCAAGCTCCGCCTACTGACCACGTGATCTCGATCAGTTACGGAAGCTGCCAAACCTCCGGCCGAGGTGTTGGAGCTCCGTACATGCTGCTTGGCGGAGCAAAAACAGAGGGAGAACCACACTCCCCAATAAGTGCTAATGTAATAAGTGGCACCACCTCAAAATGTATACAAAAATATCCCAATTTATTACATAAAAATATACAGATTAAAATACATTTAGACAATGACACTACATACACACACAAAACCACAAGGGGGCGCCAGGGGTCAGTTCACAATACATAATATCGGTGAATCAATTCATTCCAGACAATATATACAAACATTTTCAACAAGTACTCAATATAACGTTCCAATCCTGTGCAAAGAATATACTAATTATGTGCAAATTGCAATATATTACACACAATGAAATAAATACAGTGTAACTAAGTGTTCCTCAATAAATCCTGAGTCTACAATAAAAAATCTAAATCCATAAGACACTATCAAAGGAGCAGGAAAACGAACCAGGGTGGGTAGAGTAAAAATAAAAGCGCAGAGTATGCATACAGACCAACCAGGGACACCCCCACAGAAGTAAACCGCCAACACGTGTCGTAGTGTCTCCTGCACTACTTCCTCAGGGCGGAAGGGGGAGAGCCGAGCCATCTGTTTGGGTGAGACTGCGTTGGTGACACGCAGCCTTCCGTTGCTTTTATATGCTGTTCAAAGGGGCGTCTTGGCCGGGATATTCTTGCAATATTGCTCTATGATGGTTCTTTTTGTCTTTTATGCCCTAAAAAATGTTAAAATTGGAACGGATCTGATTTATATCTTGTGAAACCTCTAATTTTAGGGAGAGTGTAAAGGAAATTGAAGGCTGAGAGGAGTTGATCTTATTCCCTAAAGTGGAGCCAAGACTAAACATTTAGAATTAAAAGCTTGTTCCTTTATATAAATCTGGTACGTGTTTATGACTTATAAGGTGGTGGGATTATACACTGAAGCCAAATTCACAAAGCACTTGGTGGAGAAATTCTGAATGGTTGTCCCGCGGAGTAATAGATTTAGGACATTATCAGTGTCTTAGCCTTGAGGAAGAGCCCTAGGGGCTCGGAACGCGCGGGCTTGCTGCGGGGTCGCCTTGCTGTCCAATTACATAGTAAGAATCTCATTGTGTGTTATTATTTCATGTTTGTTACTTTGCACTGTCGTCCCTTTTTGGGCCTTTATTACTCAGAGGTTTTTTTGTCTTTGAAAATTGATGCACTTTTGTCTTTGTACACAGCACTTCATTATTGTATATTTATAGTAGATTGAGGATTAGTTACAATATATTTATGCACGTTATATTAATATGCATTTTGGCAGGATGGCGCCCCCTTGTGGCGGGTTATGGATCAGCGTTAGGATCATGCTGTAGTTTTTTATCTGGTTTTAATGTGATTATCGTTAATAAAGACTACTTTATATTTTTACCCTTGTGAGAGTGCAATTGTTAGTCCCCAGGGACCCAATAAGGGTGGCTTTTGTAGGGCACCCCCAATTTCTTTGTTTCACTTTGCAATTGCAGGGTCCCTTGTTGGGGCAGTGCACCTCACTTTATTGTTCAACACATTTGGAGGTGCCACCCGCAGTATTTTGCCTTGTACTATATCTATATATTGTCGGACTTTTTGGACTACTGTGGCTGCGATTTCTTCTACTCCTGGCGAGCGGACTATTTAATTGTTTTGAAAAAATTGTGGTTCTTAAAAAAGTGTTTCCACAGATTGAATAGCGCAACCCTGAATTCACTTTATATACTTTTTAATTTCTGCAACACTGCTTGAACTAACTCTCTTCTATAGACTGACAGTAGGTTTTGGTCCTTCATTTCAAATTAATCCTCAAAATTGCTCATCTTAATATCAGAGGCCCATAGCAGTCGAAGTGAAGTTCTGTGCTGTTAATGATCCAGACAAGGGCCCATCCATCTGCTCCACCTGGGTCACTTTCATTTTATTAGTCCATAAAATCTTTTGAAACCTCTCTACAGAGAAGACAATCTTTACAAAGTCTTTTCCATCACATATCGCAATACAAATCACATTGTACCGTAAGCTATGGACATTCCAAGTATCACAGCTGAATACAATAGAAGATTAATACATCGCTCCTTGGCTGTAACACTAGTCCATGGACCTTTCAGCAGGGAGCTGGAAGGCTTTCTAGAATGACTCATCTTATTTGTTATAGTCCCAGCAGGAGGTGGAGATAATGCACCATGATTTTTAAATCTGTGAGCTCTGTCCCCTCTGTATTTCTTGGCCCATTCTTGATATTTTAGCTTCAGAATCTATGTCCTGCCCCCTCTCCACGTATGCATTGTGCATTGTATTCATCTATGATACTTGGAATGTTGATAGCTTACAGTGCAATGTGATGTGTGCATCAATGCACACATCACATTGCACCGTAAGTGTCAGGACTGTACCGGACACCTGTCTGTCTTGAGCTGGTAATCCCCAATCTCCACCGCCTCTTCTGCCTATAGACAAGTCCCCGCTTGTAGGAGACAGGGGTAATGCCTCTCCCACTCGGTTACCCCCAGGACTTATAGGGCGCAAAGATTACCAGCTTAAGGTGGAGACTGATGAACGGCAGGGAGTCCCAAATGAGGATGCCGGATGGCGGAAGTCCAAATACAGGCCGAGGTCAAACCAGGAGGTCACGGGGCGAGGTATCCGAATGAGGTAACGAAGAATAGTCAAACGAGCCGAGGTCAAATCCAGGAGGTCACGGTGCGAGGTATCAGAGGGGTCAGGCGGAATCGTGGTCAGGCAAGCAAAAGGTCAGGGCAGGCAGCAAGCGAGAGAAGTCGAAGTCCAAAGCCGAATAATAACGAGAGACAATATAAACACACTTCCAGAACCCAGAGGCTATAACGGGCACTGGGACACTGAAGCAGTATAGCTTTATAGGGAACACTGGCCATTGGGGAAAGGGGACAATGGAGGGAATCAAAATGATTGGTGCATACATAGAAAATGGGATCGGTCCCAGGAGCTGGACGGCCAGACAGGCCGACCAGTCCCTGGGTCCGATCCCAGGATCCAGCCACAGATAGGTTATTTCAAACTTGCCCCCGGGGGGCGCGCTGGGGGAAGCACCGCCGGGAGGCATAAAGAAGACGTGCTCGCGCGCGCGCGCGCAAGCACGTTGAGAATCGGGCGCGCCCCCGCCAGGAGGAGGAAGCGCCGCATCACAGGGGAGAGCAGCAGGGCCGCGCAGCCGCGCGGAGCGGGCTGCGACGCGGTCACCAACGGCGTCCTGCACCGCCAGCCCCTGGTCCCCACGACGGCGCCGAGGAGCTGGCAGACCCGGGGACCGTCGGGCAGCAGCCCGCCGGGGGCCACCCGACAGCACGCCGCGGGACCAGGAACGGCGATGAGGTAAGTGTCTAACAGTAAGCCATCGACATTCTAAGTATCACAGCTGAATACAATAGAAGATTAATTAATTGCTTCTTGGCTGCAACACTGTAAACCACGGACCTCTCAGCAGGGAGCTGGAAGGCTTTCTAGAATGACTCATCCTGTTGGTTTAGTCCCAGCAGGAGGGGGAGATAATGCATCCTGATTTTTAAATCTGTGAGCTCTGTCCCCTCTGTATTTCTTGGCCCATTCTTGACATTTTAGCTTCAGTGTATATATCCTGCCCCCTTTCCACGTATGCATTGTGCATTGTATTTAGCTGTGATGCTTGGAATGTCAATAGCTTACAGTGCAATGTGATGTGTGCATCAATGCACACATCACATTGCACCATAAGCTATCAACATTCCAAGTGTCACATCTGAATACAATAGAAGATTAATTAATCTCTCCTTGGCTGTAACACTGTAAACCATGGACCTTGCAGCAAGGAGCTGGAAGGATTTCTAGAATGACTCATCTTGTTGGTTATAGTCCCAGCAGGAGGGGGAGATAATGCATCCCTATTTTCAAGTCTGTAAGCTCTGTCCCCTCTGTATTTCTTGGCCCATTCTTGACATTTTAGTTTCAGGGTCTATGTCCTGCCCCCTCTCTACATATGCATTGTGCATTGTATTCAGCTATGATACTTGGAATGTCGATAGCTTACAGTGCAATGTGATGTGTGCATCGATGTGTGCATCTGGGTTCAGGGAAGGCAGTATTTTTAAATTGTTTAGTCTTATGTCTTGTTTGTTATATGTTTTTTATTGGTGGCTTTAATAAACTGACTCGAATCCTTTGAATCATTTTTGGGGGTTGTGCCCATTTTTTCTAGTCCCATCATAATGGTATTGGGTTTTTGGGCCTAGGGGAGCACCCACATTAGATATTGTTCCATTCTTATTGGTTAGGTGGTGCCCACTTTACTTTTGGCTGAAGAAAAAATGAATGTTGGTCTGGTTTAAGTAGAGACACAAGTTAAGAATAGGAGAACACAATAGCAGGCTGTGAACTGCTAAGAACCAGACTGAGGAGAGTCGATAATCACCATCATCTGAGGGAGAGATGGAGCATGAGGACCCAGGGAAAACCACATAAATCCAGCAGACACACACACAAGCACAACAGCAAATGGCTCAACAGGGAGAACAGAGGAACAGGATCAATAATATATAGCACATCGCCAGTTCAAGGCCACGTCGAGGTCAGTCTTTATAGGCGTAGCTAGACTTTCTGCAACTGGGGCAAAGATTCAAAATAGCGCTTACCCCAAATAACACTTAAGCTGTATTGCCCCACGCCTGATAGACTTTCTCAGGTTTTGTTCTGCGGGAAAACCACATAAATCCAGCAGACACACACAAGCACAACAGCAAATGGCTCAACAGGGAGAACAGAGGACCAGGAACAATAATATATAGCACATCGCCAGTTCAAGGCCACGTCGAGGTCAGTCTTTATAGGCGTAGCTAGACTTTTCTGCAACCGGGGCAAAGATTCAAAATAGCGCCTGCCCCAAATAACGCTTAAGCTGTATTGCCCCACGCCTGATAGACTTTCTCAGGTTTTGTTCTGCGGCCCTGGGGCATCCTGAATTGGGATGTCCCGCTATATAAGCCTCCTAGTTGCCCAGTAAAACTCACTTCTCCTTGATCCAATGGCACAAGCGCAGGCTCTTGTCCAATCAGAGCCTTTTGCCCTTTCGGGCAAGACACAGGAAGCAGCGTGATGATGCGTCTGGGGGGGCGGAGGCTACTCAATCAGGAAGACATACGCTGTGCACTGCTTCTCTGCCTGTGCGGCCCCGGTGATCACACAAACAGCCTGGCTTGCCCTTCATCCAACTGCCGCCCCCTGGCAACACAGCGTCCGGGTCGGCTGCCCCCCGTGCAGCCCCCACGCTACGCCCCTGCTTATAGGAAGGAGCATTGCAACTAGGTGACTGGTTTCCTTTAAACCACCAGTAGACACACACTGCTGTGGGGCATAGAAATATACTATTACTATAATATATATGTATATAAATATATATATATATATATATATATATATATATATATATATATATATATATATATTATATGAGGTACTGAAGTTCAGTTTTATACAGCTTGTAATTTAAAAAATTTACAAAATATTTACTATATAGGACAAAGGAAAACAACCCCTGCACCACCCCAAAAAGAAATCTACAGTATAAGAATGGTGTGCCAATATGGGATGCCCTAAACAGATAACCAATGTGAGAAACCAAAGATTGTGACCCCAGCAACCACAGAGAAAAGCCCAAACCGGCGCCACCAGCCTAATAAATCACAAACTAACTGTTTACATGATAATCATGAATTTATTATTTAAAAAAAGGACTCACAACAAATATCTAAACTAATTTTTTACAGCAGGGACATCAAAGCCAAAAGTGCCATTCTACATCCAATAGTATAATCCAAGAAATACAAAATACTCAAAGGTCAAACTCATGCGTAGTTAACCCAAAATATGTGCAAAAATGTGTCAATGCGTACCTAAAGTGCTTTACATAAAGTGCAAATGCTAAATAAAAACAGAAAGAGAAACTTTTTAAAGTGCTCAGGTAGATTCTACATGAAAGAATATCACCATATGTATTGGCCAATTGGCGTCCGCGCTGATTCCTGGTATCCCTTTTACCCACGCGTTCCGTGGGGTAAATCCTCTTTCTCAAGGTACCAGGAAAAAAAAATGGTCAAAATATTTAATATGCTATAAATTATGAACATCCATGTGGGGACAGTAATAATCAAATTATTATTATTATTATTATTATTATTATTATTAGTAGTAGTAGTAGTAATAAAACTCAAAATATTATTATTATTATTATTATTATTATTATGTGTAATATTTATTTTGAATATAAATCTCGTGTACTTTCTGTCTCAGACAAGGATGGAAAGAGAAGGAGGAGCAGCTGAAAAAAGCCATCAAAGGAGTGTATAAATTGGATAAATCTGAAACCCAGGGAATAGACCCTTCCTTGGTCCCAGAAGTTGATTGCGTCACCAGTCTTTTTATATTAAATGTCATCAGCAAATCAAAAGACGAATTTAAAAAGTATCTGGAAAAATTTAAAATCCTGCTGGAGCCCGGTGGACACCTGGTGCTGTTTGCTGTTCTGAACATGACCTTCTACCAGGTGGGTGAGCAGCGCTACCACTGCCTGAAGCTGGAGGAGACAGAGGTGCAGGAGATGGTGGTCAATTCCGGATTGGTCATTGAAAAATCAATTCAGATCACCGGTATGGAGCACAGCAATGACATGGTTGATTACGAGCAAATGTGCGCTGTTATTGCCCGCAGCGCCAAATAAATATGATCATTAAAGATAAATGATTTTGTCTTATAGTAAACCATAATATAGTCAGCAATACTTGTGCACTTTATTTTTTTACAATCCATAAAAGCAGATCTACACCCAAAACACGGGGAGCCCCAGTGGATGTAGGTTAGTATGTTATTTGTTTAATACCTTACCATTGTATTCAGGGCCGACTCCAGGTTAGTGGGGGCCCTTGGGCAAAAGTCTTAGTGGGCCCTAAAGTAGTGTGTCACATGATGTCACCTTCCAAATCCGCTGCCACAAATGGGTCATCTTCTGCTGATGATCACCCTCCAGTCCGTATTGCCTTCCCTATAGCCACCAATCATTCTCCAGTCCTTATTGCCTTCCCTATAGCCACCAATCATTCTCCAGTCCTTATTGCCTTCCCTATAGCCACCAATCATCCTCCAGTCCTTATTGGCTTCCCTATAGCCACCAATCACTCTCCAGTCCTTATTGCCTTCCCTATAGCCACCAATCACTCTCCAGTCCTTATTGGCTTCCCTATAGCCACCAATCACCCTCCAGTCCTTATTGCCTTCCCTATAGCCACCAATCACTCTCCAGTCCTTATTGCTTTCCCTATAGCCACCAATCACTCAACAGTCCTTATTGCCTTCCCTATAGCCACCAATCACACTCCAGTCCGTAATGGCTTCCCTATAGCCACCAATCGTCCTGCAATCCATATTGCCTTCCCTATAGCCACCAATCATCCTCCAGTCCTTATTACCTTCCCTATAGCCACCAATCACCCTCCAGTCCGTATTGCCTTCCCTATAGCCACCAATCACTCTCCAGTCCTTATTGCCTTCCCTATAGCCACCAATCACCCTCCAGTCCGTAATGGCTTCCCTATAGCCACCAATCGTCCTGCAATCCATATTGCCTTCCCTATAGCCATCAATCATCCTCCAGTCCTTATTGCCTTCCCTATAGCCACCAATCACCCTCCAGTCCGTATTGCCTTCCCTATAGCCACCAATCATCCTCCAGTCCTTATTGCCTTCTCTATAGCCACCAATTGCCTTCCTGTCCTTATTGCCTTCCCTATAGCCACCAATCACCATCCTGTCCTTATTGCCTTCCCTATAGCCACCAATCATCCTCCAGTCCTTATTGCCTTCTCTATAGCCACCAATCACCCTCCAGTCCTTATTGTCTTCCCTATAGCCACCAATCACCCTCCAGTCCTCATTGCCTTCCCTATAGCCACCAATCACTCTCCAGTCCTAATTGGCTTCCCTATAGCCACCAATCACCCTTCAGTCCTTATTGCCTTCCCTATAGCCACCAATCACTCTCCAGTCCTTATTGCCTTCCATAACCACCAATCACCCTCCAGTCCATAATGCCTTCCCTATAGCCACCAATCGTCCTGCAATCCATATTGCCTTCCCTATAGCCACCAATCACTCTCCAGTCCTTATTGCTTTCCCTATAGCCACCAATCACCCTCCAGTCCATAATGTCTTCCCTATAGCCACCAATCGTCCTGCAATCCGTATTGCCTTCCCTATAGCCACCAATCATCCTCCCGTCCTTATTGCCTTCCCTATAGCCACCAATCATCCTCCAGTCCTTATTGCCTTACCTATAGCCACCAATCACCCTCCAGTCCTTATTGCCTTCCCTATAGCCACCAATCGTCCTCCCGTCCTTATTGCTTTCCCTATAGCCACCAATCACCCTCTCATCCTTATTGCCTTCCCTATAGCCACCAATTGCCTTCCCGTCCTTATTGCCTTCCCTATAGCCACCAATCATCCTCCAGTCCTTATTGTCTTCCCTATAGCCACCAATCATCCTTCAGTCCTTATTGCCTTCCCTATAGCCACCAATCATCCTCCAGTCCTTATTGCCTTCCCTATAGCCACCAATCATCCTCCAGTCCTTATTGCCTTCCCTATAGCCACCAATCACCCTCCAGTCCATAATGCCTTCCCTATAGCCACCAATCGTCCTGCAATCCGTATTGCCTTCCCTATAGCCACCAATCACCCTCTCGTCCTTATTGCCTTCCCTATAGCCACCAATCGTCCTCCCGTCCTTATTGCTTTCCCTATAGCCACCAATCACCCTCTCGTCCTTATTGCCTTCCCTATAGCCACCAATTGCCTTCCCGTCCTTATTGCCTTCGCTATAGCCAAAATCACCCTCCCGTCCTTATTGCCTTCCCTATAGCCACCAATCATCCTCCAGTCCTTATTGCCTTCCCTATAGCCACCAATCATCCTCCAGTCCTTATTGCCTTCCCTATAGCCACCAATCACCTTCCCGTCCTTATTGCCTTCCCTATAGCTACCAATCGTCCTCTAGTCCTTGTTGCATTCTGCTTACTGCTTGCTCCGCTGCCACTTAAGACTCCATCATTGCTGTCAGTTGTCACCTGGTTCTGGGCACCTTCTGACCTTCCATCAGCTGCCCTCCTTCCATGACACTTTCTCCATTGTTGTTGATAATCCCCTGATGCTGAAGCCAGCCGTGAGTACACATGGCACACAGCACCCAGCATTCGGTTGTTCGGGTCCACTGTAAAATATTACCATGGCTAAAAGTGAGCCTGAGTGAGCCCCTGAAGATGCCAGGGGCCCTGGCAATTGCCCAAGTTTGCCCTGTGCTGGCGCTGGCCCTGATTGTATTATTAATAGCATTATTCTAGTGTACTTTTTACTTGATTACTATGTGACCATACAGTTTATCAGCCCTCTGACATCATTATGGCGGGAATTTTGAATTCTTTCATGCTCATTATATCTTGGGCCATGTCACTAAGCACGGTTTGGCAGTCTTCCCTGATGAAGGGGGACAATACACCCCCGAAACTTTGGACCTTGCATTGACTGCAGTATATGGACTCGATTACGCATTCAGCGTTGTTTTTGGAAGTTTGCTTTATTACATGATTATCCCAATACAAATTTGCCTTACTACCACATCATACGGAGTGCCGTTTTTTCATGTCTTCACTGTTATGAAGTGGGAACAAAAAAAAAAAAACATGTAGGGAGGCAACTCTCAACTCATAAATTGATCAAACAAATACATTTTTATCAATTACATATTTATAATCACTACATACAATACACTCAACATATTAAAATCCCTTAAAAAACACATAAATCGAACAATAACACGCAGGACAAACCAACATAACAAGGTGTGTAGGCAATGGGAAGTCTCACCACACTAATTGATATCAAATGCCTAAATATATATGTGCTAAATCATTCAACATAGTGTTCCAACAGTGCAACTGAGCATGTGCAAATCCTGCCTATGGTCCGGATCACTATAAAATCTATATATTTATAAAGTACTAAACATGTGCAAATCCTGTCTATGATCCGGATCACTATAAAATCTATTTATTTATAAAGTACTAAACATGTGCAAATCCTGCCTATGATCCAGATCACTATAAAATCTATATATTTATAAAGTGCTAAACATGTGCAAATCCTGCCTATGATCCGGATCACTATAAAATCTATATATTTATAAAGTACTAAACATGTGCAAATCCTGCCTATGATCCAGATCACTATAAAATCTTTATATTTATAATGTACTAAACATGTGCAAATCCTGCCTATCATCCGGATCACTATAAAATCTATTTATTTATAAAGTTCAAGTGCTACCGGTCAAAGAATCAATTAAGAATTAATATTCCCAACCATAACAACTCATAAACATATCAATCTACTCTATTCGCCAATTAAAGAATAATATGAAGATATATCACCTGTATATATTATTAGGCATCCCAAAGGGGAACCACTGGTGTATATCACAATACCCAATCCAGAAATTAAATCACAAATCTATCACAAAAAATATCACCAGAAATGTGCCTACCGCACCAAGAGCCACGCGTTCCGTGGGCACATCACCCACTTCATCAGGCTGTTATGAAGCAGCGCCACCGCTGACCTGGCAGCCACCTAATCGGGAACAGTAAGTGTGCATCCACCGCTGTGATTTCTCCTACACGAATGGCTTCCCATCAGCACCTCAATCCCTCCCGCAGCCCCATAGTAGATGCTTCTCTATTTCTTTTGGGCCCACTCCGATGGGACAGGGCTTTTTCCACAAGAAATAACAGTACACCAATCAGAAGCCAGCAAAATACTATTGGAGGAGGTTACAGCTTCTGTAGTGCCTCTCATCCGGGCCGGATTAAGTGTGGTGGAGGCCCCAGATACAGTATTGTTTTTCTTTAAAATAATAGACCAGCCAAGTACAGTATTTTTCGCCCTATAAGACGCACTTATTTTGTCCCAAAAGCAAGAGAAAATGTCAGTGCATCTTATCGGGTGAATATGGGAAAAAATAGATAAAAAGGAAAAAGTTAACTGACCTCTCCATCGCTCCCACTCGCGCTATCCCGGAAGTGGCAGCTGATATCTGCCGCCATCTCCACGGCACCAGCACACACAGACACTCGGCCTGTTACAGCCTCGTGCATCGTCCATGCCCACCGCTATACCAAGCCGGATGTTCAATCTGTGTGCTGGTGCTGCGGAGAGGAAGTGGCGGAGGCAACTGTATCTGCCCCCATCCCCTTCTCTCTGCGGCTCCAGCACACAGAGTGAACAACCGGCCTTAAACAGCGGTGGGTGTGGACGATGCACAAGCATCAACCACGCCCACTGCTGTATAATCCGGGTGTTCGGGAACTCCAGCTTTGCCATTCTGGGTGGGGGGTAGTGTAGTCACCCGGCTGGTTCCCTGCATTGAGCTGCCAGCGGCTGTGCTTGGTGGCTTATGTGCAGTGACAGCTCTGCACCCATCACTGTAGCGTCGCTGGCGGCGGCTTTGCTGCTCTAGACTCTCCATCCTGCCCTGTGGTGGCTTTGGCTGCAGGTTTACAGGACTTGCCCAGGTGCCCCCCCCCCCCCCCCCCCCACTGCCGCTGATAGCTTTGTTGCTGGCCCCGCAGCCCGTCAGCCCAAAGACTGAAAAGCCTCCTGGATCAGACCATAACCCAAAGGTTGGTAGAGGCCCCCTTTGCAGGGCAAATGGTGGAGACCACGGGTCACGTCCCTTGCGCCCTCCTCATGATCTGGCTCTGCCTCTCATCAGGCACAGTCCCTGAGTATTGCCTCACTCTGGGGCTGAGGTGGCCAAGAGGAGCATGTTTGGGCACAGAAAGGAAACCCTACAGGGAAATAGGTTAGACAGGGGTTGACTGGGAGAGGCCATTAGAGCTTCTGTCCCATCTTAACCATAGTCTCCCCTCCAGGCCTTCTGGAGTCAGAGGAGTAGATAGGCTTTCTGGCAACCGGGGGCAAAAATTCGAAATGGCGCCCCCCACCTGTGCTCAGGCCCCCCCATTGCCCCCCCTGACTTTCTGCACCTGGGGCATGTGCCGTCCCTGCCCCTCCCTAGCTCCGCCCCTGCTGGGGATCATGCTATTTTTTTTCATAGGTAGGTTCAACTGTGGAAGTACGTTTGGACGTGAACTAAAACTTACATCTTGGTGAGCTTTTTTTTTATTTTAAAGTGGACCAAAACCCAGGATTTTAACTATTCTGGGTTTTGGTCCCCCGCAGGTCGCCCGAACAAACTCACCTTTTTCCAGGGCTTGTCCTGCTTGTCCAAACAACGCGCTTGGATCTGCTCGAAGCCCCTGCGCCCAAGAGCTCATTTAATGTGAGCTGATCCGAGCGCACTAGTGGCGCTACCCTCCGCCACATCCCCCCCTACCCTCTAACAAGTGCTGTCCTTCCCCCCTTCCTCTAAATCTATAAATATGAAATAATGCACAGTGAATAATCAGAGACCAATAATCACAATAACACAGGTGTGTTATATGACACTAATAGAGCATCTCATAAAGTAACAATGACCAACTCACCTTTCCCCAGTCCTATGGTGCATGGGCAGCCTCTCGCCAATCAGCAGGCTTGGATCCGCTCCCACCCCTTCCTCTACGAGCTTGTCTAAGGCAAGCGGATTTGAGCACGCTGGCGGACCTATCCCCCTTTACCCTAAAGGAGGGAGTATGCCCCCGCCGGCCATTCACAAATGCCTGGCATGCACCCTGCTAAAGGGATAGCGGGGATGCGGCCGGTTCCCACACCATTGAACCGGGAGAGAAGGTGAGTTTCCGAGTGACCTGGGTGGGTTCACACAGCGGGGCACCCCCGATCTGGATGCCTGGGGGGGAAGGAGTATGCTTGTCCTGGAGTATCATATACTCCAGGGTGGGTTTTGGTCCTCTTTAAAGTGGACCAAAACCCAGGATTCTGACTATCCTGGGTTTTGGCCCTTGCCCCCGCGGCACCCTGATCGAGGATGCCCTGCTGTTTGAAACCCCCCAGGCTGCCCGAACTAACTCACCTTTCCCTGGTCCTATGCGCATGGTGCATGCGCGGCCTCTCGTCCACACAGCACGCTCAGATCCACTCCGCCCCTTCGTCTAAGGGCTTGTCTAAGGTGAGCAGATTCAAGCACGCTGTCGGCCCTCTCTAACAGAAAGCGTGCCCGCACCGGCCATTCACAAATGCCTGGCGCTGGCACACACCCTGCTAAAGGTATAGCAGGGATGCGGTCGCTGCTTGGACCGGGAAAGAAGGTGGGTTTATGGGTTACCTAAGGGGGTTTGACACAGCGGGGCATCATTATTCTGGATGCCCCTGTGGGGAGGGAATCTATCAGCCCTGGAATCATATAGATTCCAGACACATCGGAGGGTGTGGGTTTTGGTCCACTTTAATTACAAAGTTCAACTAGGTCCCAGGTTCCCAGGTAATTGGCTAAGACCTTTACACATGACCACACCTACTTGATTACTGCTTTAAAATAACATACATTTTATTGAAAACATGTTAAAAACATCACATCGTTCAAGCGTTCGCAGGTTTTACAATGTAGTTTATGATATAGTCATTTTTTCACCATTGCGTTTCAGTCTATATCCTCCTGTTTTAGGGCAGACATGTTTCGACCTTGCTGGGCTTTTTCAATGCCCTGTGTGGAAAAAATGAACATTGTATTGAGATTCAATTAAATAAACAATAAATAAATGCAAAATAAATGTGTGCAAAAATGAACATTCTATTGAGATTCAATTAAATGAACAATAAATACATGTTAAAGTCTATATCCTCCTGTTTATCTCAATTGTATTGAGATTCAATTAAATGAACAATAAATAATTGCTAAATAAATGTGTGCAAAAATGAACATTGTTTTGAGATTTGATTAAATGAGCAATAAATAAATGTTAAAGTCTATATTCCCCTGTTTTAGGGCAGACATTCACCCATGCTGGGCTTTTTCAATGCCCTGTGTGTAAAAATGAACATTGTATTGCGATTCAATTAAATGAAAAATAAATAAATGTTAAAGTCATCCTCCTGTTTATCTCAATTGTATTGAGATTTAATTAAATGAACAATAAATACATGCAAAATAAATGTGTGCAAAAATTAACATTGTATTGAGATTCAATTAAATGAACTATAAAGAAATGGTAAAGTCTATATCCTTCTGTTTTAGGGCAGACATGTTTCGCCCATGCTGGGCTTTTTCAATGCCCTGTGTGGAAAAAATGAACATTGTATTGAGATTCAATTAAATGAACAATGAATAAATGTTACATTTTAAATAAATGTTACATATGATTAAGTACATAAGTGTCTCTTTCGTATATGTAGTAAACTGTGCACATTTACCTTATGAAACTGATTAACACTTCCGGCAGAGATCCGGAAGGACGTTACAATGCACCATGGAGCGCATATAAAGCCGAACTGGTGTGGCGATGAAGAGTTTCGCTCTGCCGACCGCCACCAACATGCAGTAGGAGGAAGCACAGCCCACAACACAGCCAGCCCTACCAACTGTACAGCAGGACATAAAACCCTCTGGAACTACAATAAATAGGTACAACCATTACTTCTTGCATACCTATATACATGCCTACTCCCCATACAATCAGAGGGAGATGCATGACATATTTTTGTACCAATACAATTATTGTCTCCATTATAGATATACAAGGGCTGGCTATAACTCCCATAAATGGACAGCAACCACCGTAGAGCATATGAACACAGCCGCCACGGTTGCAATCGCACCTACTCCATATCTTATTCCAGGTATAAATCAAAACCTTTACATACCCCATATATATATCACTATTGAGCCGTCCATTACTTAAGTGCCCTAAATAATCTAACGCTGTTGGACCCCTAGAGGACCCCCAAAGGGATGTCGAAGTGAAAAAAATCAAAGGCAACATATATAAAGGCCAGTGATCACAATATCAAATTGGGGCCACACCGCCACTTTTCCTCCGGTAGCACCATAGAAGTGTTAACCAGTTTTATAAGGTAAATGTGCACAGTTTACTACTATATGTACGAAAGAAACACTGATGCACTTAATCATATGTAACATTTGTTTAACATTTACTTATTCATTTAATTAAATCTCAATACAATGTTCATTTTTGCACACAGGGCACTGAAAAAGCCCAGCATGTGCAAAACATGTCTGCCCTAAGACAGGAGGATATATGGCTTGATGCAGAGCCTCCCCGTTCAGCTCCCCCGTGCATTTCCCCGTTGGTTTTGGCCTTTGATCGGGTCAGGAAAGGGTGCTACGTTGATTTTAGTGTGCGTTTATGTGCTCAGGTGTGCGCTCAGCCGCCTTTCTGATTGTCGGCTCGCACGAGGCTGTTTCCCGGGAAAACGGACGCCTGGTTCATTGGTCCGTTTTTTTCAGTGATGCAGAGCCTTGATTTCCGCTTGAAAACACCCTAATAAAACGGGGCCGCCGAGCCTTCACTTACGGCAAGTCTGACCAGCCGTATTGGAGCTACGTGCTATTTGGGAATGCATTCCTCTGTGGGCCAACATCAAAGGCGCCAGCTACGCCGTCTGATAGTTCTGAGTATGGCAGAAACCAGGCTGCAGCGCACGCCTTTGGACATCGATGGCATGAGTGACATTGACCTATTCGAGCTCACCCGCCTTAACCGTGTTTCTCTCCATGCCTTGTATAGCGAGCTGCGGCCATGGTTAGCCCCCACCACAAGAAAGGGGCATGCAATTGCAGGTATGACCAAATTGGTTGGCTGCCTGCAATTTTTGGCGAACGGCTCGTTCCAGAGACTGGGTGCCTTCTCCCTGGGGATGTCCCAGTCTACGCTGAGCCGCAGCCTAACCAAGTTTTTGGATGGCATGGCTACCCTGGCACAGAATTACATTTTTTTCCCTCAAACAGGGGAAGCCTGGAATGCGGTTAAGCTGGGCTTTTATAACATAGCCGACATGCCCAACGTCCTTGGTGCAATCGATTGCACACATGTCTCGCTCATCCCCCCTGCGGACCAGGAATATCTGTTCAGGTATGTGGTTTGGGTCTACTTTTTTTCTGGTTCTCACACATTTTTTATGGCTCACACTAATTACACTTGTGTTTTGCTTGGTGCAGGAACAGGAAGATGGGCCATTCCATCAATGTTCAGGCAGTGGCGGGCCCTGATCTTCAATTTTTCAGTCTGTTTGCTGGCTTTCCTGGGTCCACGCATGATGCGCACATTTTGAGGAACTCCAGCCTCTATCAACGGTTTCAATCTGGAGATATTTCTGGAGGATGGTTACTGGGTATGTGTATTAAAGTTGTATTTCTTGGCCCCCAGGTTTGAATGTGGATTTGCCACTACCCCACTAATCTGTGAAACCTTTCCTGGAAACTTGAAAAGGTTTTTGGTTTAATTAATGGGTGAAAGTATTCTCCACTATTGTGTTATGTTCTGACCCTCTTATCTCAGTAGCATTACGCAGGCATTTTTAAGGAGTGTACAGGTTGCATGTGTTTGTAGGCTCAGTAAAAATGTCAATTCCTCCCACCATACCTAGCTCACCTATTTGTCCCTGTGTACTAATGTTTCTATGCACACCTAAACCTTTTTTTAGGCATCCACCTTATGTTTGTCTTTTGTATTTTGGCAGGTGACTCAGGCTATCCCTTGTTACCATGGCTGCTCACACCCATCCTGCACCCATCTTCCCAGGCACAGGAGCGCTACAACACAGCCCATAGGAGGTCTCGCTCTGTGGTGGAACGTGCCTTTGGGTTGTGGAAGATGCGTTTCCGATGTCTGGATCACAGTGGGGGTTCTCTTCAGTATCAGCCTGGCAAGGTTATCAAAATAATTATTGCTTGTGGGGTCCAGCACAACCTTGCCATTAGAAGCAGGATTGCTCGATATACTGACCTGGGTGCAGAACCTTTCCCTATTTCTGACGAGCAGACCCCTCCTTACACTGGTACACCAAGTGGGCCAGCACACACAATCCGTGCTGACCTTGTGGCCAATGTATTTTCTTGAAACCACCCCCTGTCTGCAGGCTGGGGAAGATTAAATCACACCTAATAAGTGTTACATGCTGGTCACAAAGCGACTCTAAATGCATTTGGCCTTTACCTCTGCTGCGGGCGCATGTCCATTTTTGGCCAACTATATGATTTCAGGTCCACAACTGTCCGCTTGATTTGTTCAGTATCTCGATGGACAGAACACCATAATGTACCCAAACAGCATTGGCAACAGCCATGCTTTGTGCTTATCAAAAACGGCCTGTTAGGGACCCACGGCGTGGTTATCGCCCACATGGGTGTGTGTTGTCCCCTGCATCACTTGAAATAGATGGTTGGCTATCTGGGGAGTCGTGTGTGGTTTTTGGGCCGGTGGTTGAGAATGGGTTAATGTCTCCTTGCTCCTGCGTTTTGGGGAATGTGCCTGTGTCTGTGGAGTCCCCACCGTTTTAGTTGGTGCATGTTCTACATGTGTCTTGTGCCTGCTTTTCTGTTTTATTTAGGATGAGGCATGTGTGCGGCTGCTATGTGGCTTTGGCCTTGGTTGGCTCTTTGGGCTCCCTTTAGGTCTGCCCATATTGATATGGTATCCCACACCAAGCGGAGTGCCTTGAACTTTAAATATTTTTACAACTGCGGTTGCGCGCCTGCGCGCACGCACGCACGTCACCGCGGGGGAACGTCAGAGCTAGATTTTGAAAAAGAAGCCAAGATGTCCCCCGCCGTCTTTACAACGGAGCAGGACGAGATCATCATGGATGTGAGTATGCGAGCGAGCGAGCGTGCGTTTATGTGCGCGCACACATTCCTTGTAATAAAAAAAGAAAAAAACGCTAGAATAGTCTGAAACAACTTAGTTTGTCACTTTACAGACCAGCCCACCTTAGTTTAACCCATGTACGCAGCTCCAAACTAGCCTACATGCAGATAGCAGAACTAGGGCAATGTGAGGCAGCAAGAGGTTAATAAAGTGACTTGATTTAGGCCAGGAAACTTGTTAATGTATTTTGTGGATTAATGGTGTGTCCTTGTCTCTTTTTCTAACAGATGATGCTGAGGAATCGCTACGACTTCCTGCCGTCAGATTATGACAAGCGGACGTTGGCCCTGGCGGTGGTGGACGCGATTGAAAGAAGATCCCAAACCACCTATACCTTCACTCAGATCGCCCAACACTGGTCTGATTTAAAAAGAAGGCATCAGCCCCGGGTGAGGCGGAACTTCGCAACACATTTCCCATGTAAGTGTAGAAAATGTAAATGCACCTCTAACCCTGGCATCGCCTGGGCGTGGTTTAATGATTGTGTTTGTATTTCAGCCCATGAATGGAATTTGCGGTTCCGCCCCACCCGGACCAGGACACGCAGCCCAGTGTTGGGCGAAACAGGTGAAGGTGTAGGTGGCCCACCGCCAGGGTCAACGGCCACCCCCTCCTCTGTAAGTGACTCGGAGGAGCCGCTGGACCTCAGCATGCAGGGGAGGGGGCAATCTGACGGCAGGGAGTCGCGCAGAACAGAGCCTCAACATGACTCCGGTAAGGGAAATATAGTTAGATCTGTGGTAAGACATGCATTAAATACAGATACTCATGTGCACTATTGTTGTAGATTCAGACGTCGCTGGAACATCCCAAGGGATGAGTGAGGAAGGGGGCGAGGAGGAAGAGGTTGCTGGGGAAGGTGAGTAGATTGATACCTAGAAGCCTAACTTAATATTATATTAATGAAAGAACAACAGTCTCTAATATCAGTGTGTTTGTCATCCATACAGATTCCCAAATGCCACAGAGGGATTATCAAGGGAGACTCCGCCCCCGACGCAATGTGCGGCCTAAACCTTGTAAGTGGTGTTTATTTAAACTAAAGTAAATGAGCAAACATTTCCATTTCACCAAAAAACAAATTCAACAGTTCCCTCAAAATGTATCCAAAAAAGCCCTTAAAGCGGACCTTAACTATGAATAAGAGGCTAGCTTAGATAGTTCCCACATCCTGTACATACAGATTGTCCACCTTACAAATCATGTTACCAACCTTTTCCATAGCACATCTCGGCTCTGTGTGAGCAAAGCACAGCTATAACCCACCCCCTGTACCTTATCCCACTCTCCTCTCCTCAGTAAGTGTGATGCTTCTGAGTCAACATGGCGTTGCACGTATCCTAAATTCCTGAACTGAGTTGCAGCCCAGTGGGGGAAAGAATAATAATTGATTGACTAAAAAATTAATATATATTAGTTTAAGATGCTGTGGAAAATGTTTTAAAGAGTTTGGGCTTTTCATTAAATCACGCAGAAGGTCCGGGTTAAAAAGTGCCCCCCAAAAAAACCAAAAAAAACAAACACAATAAACAATGCTAAAGTAATGTTGTTTTTCATTCACAGATCCAAGAAAACAGGCTACAGACCCCGAGGCCTAATTTAATTTGTTTTACTTTCAAAATGTAAATATTTTTATTTTTATGTTTAAACAAAAAAAAAAAAAAAAAAACACAACTAAAGCAAAACCCAAAAAGGTTATTAATAAATACTTATTAATATTTCGAGAGTTGTCTTTCCTGCAAAAGTACCATCACACAACATCAACACACATTTACATGACACACAAAAGGTTTAGATATGGGACAATAAAACAGAAAAAAACACAAACAATTAAGGTATGCATTAAAGCCAAGGAAGAAGGAACTACTAGATGATTAAGGTATGCATTAAAGCCAAGAAAGAAGGAACTACTAGATGATTAAGGTATGCATTAAGGACAAGGAAACCCCCACCAAAAAACAAACAAAATAAAAAATATGTGTGTCAAATTTGCATTTGTGGCCATATGTATATTCCAATGGAGTTTGAGGGATGTGCGCTTGCGTGTAGCCAGATTGGCAACTGAAGAGCCATGGAGATGTAAGTATACTTGCTCAAACCACCAAAATGGAAGGTCAAATACGACGGAAACCAAGCAGGTACGTTCAAAAAGCCAGGAAAAATCAGGGAAAAACGGGCCGCCCGTGTGAACGTGACCGGGAGCCCCGATCAAATTGAAGGCACCCGAGAGAGCAAAAAAAGCTTTCCGAGTAAAGTGAAATTGACGGATCAATTAGGGAGCCATTCCGACCGAGGCTCTGCATCACATTTGAGCCACGATTCAAACGGGAGCCCCGGACAATCGGAAGGTTTTAAGGGCAGTTCAGAGGAGGCTCTGCATCCGGCCCATAGACTGAAACGCAATAGTGAAAAAATTACTATATCATAAACTACAGTGTAAAATTGGCGAACGCTTGAATGATGTGATGTTTTTAACATGTTTCAATAAAATGTATATTTTAAAACAGTAATCAAGTAGGTGTGGTCAAGGCCTTAGCCAATTACCTGGGAAGGCCTAGTCCCGGGACCTAGTTGTACTTGAGTAAGCCCACTCATAGACCAACCCGGATATATCAAATCATATTAAACCTCTAAGGTGATATCTTGGCAGGTTAGGGTCACACCCCTGGAGGATACCCACAGGATACCTCCATAAGCTCATTAACTCTTTGCACCTGCTGCTCAGTCGACTCCTTCGTGTTTGACCACCTGCTTATACGCTGCTGGACGGGAGAGGGTTACATCAGTCAGCTCAGCTCTTTCGTGCCTTATACAATATTGTGACATTCATGTGCAACAGTGTGACTCCCCCTCACCAGTTACAGACGCCAAAGTCAAACAAAATGTGTGTTGACATTAGAAGCAAATTGCTGATGTCAGATGTATAGAAATGTCAGCTGATAATACTAAAAAAAAAAAGAAAAAACCCAAATTTCTTTATAAAAGACCGGAGCTCAGAGTGCAGGGTACAGTACTTTCTGAAAGCCATGGCCTCCACTGTTGACAAAGATTACTTCGATGACTCGCTCTCCTGCAAAGCCTTAGCGGAGAATCACTTCTCCCTCCCGCAGATTGCATTCATAGAAGACAGTGTGGGGTTTCCTCTGAGAGTGCTGCACAACCTGTTCACTCGAGGTAAGTACAAGGGTTACGATAGCCCTGCAAGGGTAACCCCAGCCAAGGTATGTGGAGACTTACACATGTGGAGGTGTATTGTAAGAAAATGACTGTACTGTATGGAATACATAAAATCGCTATATTCTGTGTAAGTTAAAGAATACTGTAATAAATTAATTCCATCTGCTAATGGTGCTAGTTTGTTCCATCTGGGGTGGGCAATTATTTTTTCCATGGGGCCACATAAGAAACTAAAGATATTGTGGAGGGCCAGGACAAGCTGGGACGAGTATATGTTATAGTTATGAGAAACTGGGACGAGTATATGTTATAGTTATGACAAGCTGGTATGAGTATATGTTATAGTTATGACAAGCTGGTATGAGTATATGTTATAGTTATGACAAGGTGGTATGAGTATATGTTATAGTTATGACAAGCTAGTATGAGTATATGTTATAGTTATGACAAGCTGGGACGAGTATATGTTATAGTTATGACAAGCTGGGACGAGTATATGTTATAGTTATGACAAGCTGGGACGAGTATATGTTATAGTTATGACAAGCTAGGACGAGTATATGTTATAGTTATGACAAGCTGGGACGAGTATATGTTATAGTTATGACAAGCTGCTACGAGTATATGTTATAGTTATGACAAGCTGGGACGAGTATATGTTATAGTTATGACAAGCCGGTACCAGTATATGTTATAGTTATGACAAGGTGGTACGAGTATATGTTATAGTTATGACAAGGTGGTACGAGTATATGTTATAGTTATGACAAGCTGGGACGAGTATATGTTATAGTTATGACAAGCTGGGACGAGTATATGTTATAGTTATGACAAGCTGGGACGAGTATATGTTATAGTTATGACAAGTTGGGACGAGTATATGTTATAGTTATGACAAGCTGCTACGAGTATATGTTATAGTTATGACAAGCTGGGACGAGTATATGTTATAGTTATGACCAGCTGGGACGAGTATATGTTATAGTTATGACAAGCTGGGACGAGTATATGTTATAGTTATGACAAGCTGGGACGAGTATATGTTATAGTTATGACGAGCTGGGACGAGTATATGTTATAGTTATGACAAGCTGGGACGAGTATATGTTATAGTTATAACCAGCTGGGACGAGTATATGTTATAGTTATGACGAGCTGGGACGAGTATATGTTATAGTTATGACCAGCTGGGACGAGTATATGTTATAGTTATGACGAGCTGGGACGAGTATATGTTATAGTTATGACGAGCTGGGACGAGTATATGTTATAGTTATGACAAGCTGGGACGAGTATATGTTATAGTTATAACCAGCTGGAACAAGTATATGTTATAGTTATGACCAGCTGGGACGAGTATATGTTATAGTTATGACCAGCTGGGACGAGTATATGTTATAGTCATGACAAGCTGGGACGAGTACATGTTATAGTTATGACAAGCTGCTACGAGTATATGTTATAGTTATGACAAGCTGGGACGAGTATATGTTACAGTTATGACAAGCTGGGACGAGTATATGTTATAGTTATGACGAGCTGGGACGAGTATATGTTATAGTCATGACAAGCTGGGACGAGTATATGTTATAGTCATGACAAGCTGGGACGAGTATATGTTATAGTTATGACAAGCTGGGACGAGTATATGTTACAGTTATGACAAGCTGGGACGAGTATATGTTATAGTTATGACGAGCTGGGACGAGTATATGTTATAGTCATGACAAGCTGGGACGAGTATATGTTATAGTCATGACAAGCTGGGACGAGTATATGTTATAGTCATGACAAGCTGGGACGAGTATATGTTATAGTTATGACGAGCTGGGACGAGTATATGTTATAGTCATGACAAGCTGGGACGAGTACATGTTATAGTTATGACAAGCTGCTACGAGTATATGTTATAGTTATGACAAGCTGGGACGAGTATATGTTACAGTTATGACAAGCTGGGACGAGTATATGTTATAGTTATGACGAGCTGGGACGAGTATATGTTATAGTCATGACAAGCTGGGACGAGTATATGTTATAGTTATAACCAGCTGGGACGAGTATATGTTATAGTTAAGACAAGCTGGAACAAGTATATGTTATAGTTATGACCAGCTGGGACGAGTATATGTTATAGTTATGACAAGCTGGGACGAGTATATGTTATAGTTATGACAAGCTGGGACGAGTATATGTTATAGTTATGACGAGCTGGGACGAGTATATGTTATAGTCATGACAAGCTGGGACGAGTACATGTTATAGTTATGACAAGCTGCTACGAGTATATGTTATAGTTATGACAAGCTGGGACGAGTATATGTTACAGTTATGACAAGCTGGGACGAGTATATGTTATAGTTATGACAAGCTGGGACGAGTATATGTTATAGTCATGACAAGCTGGGACGAGTATATGTTATAGTTATGACAAGCTGGGACGAGTATATGTTACAGTTATGACAAGCTGGGACGAGTATATGTTATAGTTATGACAAGCTGGGACGAGTATATGTTATAGTTATGACAAGCTGGGACGAGTATATGTTATAGACTTAGCTAAACAATGAAAAAGTGAGGTTGCCTTACAAAAAAAAATTAATTTATTAAGTAAATCACATTTTGTGTGTCCAATGAGGTCTCATACAGCAGGGCATCCCAAATTGGGATGCCCCAGAGGCATGATGCCTGTAATCCAGCCCTGAATTCCTTCACACACCTAAGGACTGGGTTACATTGGTTTTGGTCTGCTTTAAAACATCATGACCAAATCAGGTTAGGATGGAATAACCCCCCTCCTTTACATTATTATGAAAGTAACACAGCGCTGCTCACACTTTTTACTTAGTAGCAATGTGAAAAATTGTGGATTCCCTCACATAAAGCAGAACAAAACCCAGAGCAGCCACTGGTCTTCCCCCTGGAAATCCCAGATCGGGATGCCCCACTATGTGAAAACCTTTTTACTCAGTAGCAACATGAAAAATGGCAAACTCCCTCCCTTAAAGTGGACCAACACCCACCGCTGATCGGCCCAGGAATCTATAAGATTCCGGCCGTTTGTGAATGGCCGGCGCGGGCGCGCTCCATGTAACAGGGACGCGCGAGAGGGGACGGCGGGCGCTCTCACCTTGTCCGTCAACGGACCTCGCTTGTCCGTCGGCGGTGATTGGTGGAGCGAGTCACGTGGGAGCGGGGTCAGGTGAGTTTTTGGGGCTTTCTGGGGGGTTTCACACAGCGGGGCACCCCCGACCGGGGTGCCCCGCGGAAGTGGACCAACACCCAGGTGGAAGACCAGTGGCCGCTCTGGGTTCATTTCCATTTTAAGGGGGAGTCCACCATTTGTCAAGTTGCTACTAAGTCACAAGAGTTTCACACAGTGGAGCATCCCGATTTGGGATGCCTGGGGGGGCCTTGGATAAAAGGCTGTGTGAAACCCTTCCCACCTTGCAGCATGGTCCCCCCGCCCTCCCAAATGCATTGGTCTGGCCAGAAATGGACTACGAGACCCAGTGCACCATCAGGTTGCTGTGTACAGCATGTAACACATTCGGTGTGGGCTACAAGTGCCAGCAGCCTGCGACGTGAGGCACAGACAAGTGGCTGGAGAACCTCCATCTCCGGCATCAGCTCTGCAGCGACTGACACATGCCACACAGGACAGGCCAAGGGCTGAAGAGAAACTCCGCCCACAGCCAAACCTGCAGGAGAAAGCTGTCCAATAGAACAGCAGGCTCTAATCCACACATGCCCCCGCTACATGAGATTCACTACAGAGGGGCAAAAGTGCTGTTCAAACATGGCACTATCTTTTCTGGCAAGACTGCGTGGACAGTGGGCGGGACTGAGTGGCAGGGGCGTCGGCCGCGCACCTTACAGGGAACGCTGGTCGCGGGCCGTTCAGAGCCCATCAAAGGGCCATATGTGGCCCAGGGGCCGTGCAATGCCCAGGCCTGTTTTAAAATGTGTGAGCATGCTTCGCTTATGTACTTTGTCAACACGATTAGTTTTCTATAAAAACATGTACAAAACAGAATTTAAAACGGACCACAACCCACTGAACTTGTGAAATACTTTTGATTAAAGCCCCTGCCAATACTCTCTTCTTAGGTTGTAGAACTAGAAATGGAACACTTTTCTTTGCTGTGTAGTATTGCAGGTGATTAGTCATTGCATAAGTGTGACAAAAAATGGAGGAGGCGGAGCTTTAAACCTAAAACAGACGCCATTATTAGAGTGAAGCAGGAGCAGTGAAAATAGGCAAAAGTTACTATTCGTGGGTGCAGCAATTCAGAGATTGCTATGTTGAAAATGTGGGTTTTGGTCCGCTTTAAGAGTATATCTTTTTATCTTAATTACAATGCATTGAAACTCAATCATTGTGGAAATAAACCATAAAAAATATATAATAAACCTTATCACAGTGTTTTGTCATTCACTTGTTACCCATTAGAAGCATACATTGTCTTTAATAGATTAATTACCCCTTGGCATCACCATAGTATTCTTCGAATGTTTAATTCTATCTATGATAATAATAAAGGATATTGGTCCTTGACTACTCCATTGTTAAAAGTTCTAGTTAATCTTGTAATTTCTTACTTACTATCCATGTGCCTTAAGGGGTTTCAACCATCAATGTGATGTAGGTATCCTGACATTGGGGACATCTCCCCCAGTGTGTAAAATGGCAGGTAACCACTAGGCTAGAAATGCACGCTGGTCTGTCTCACCAACCGTGCTGTTAATAAGGGGCTAGAAGCATGATTTCCCACCCCCATCAGCCCGAAATACTCTACTGCTTCTGGGTGCTAAGGTGAGCGCATATAATTGCGCTCCCCTGTGTCTCACCTTGTTGGAAGCAACCTCCAGCTCCTGACATGTGAGACAGTTATGGCCTAGAGGTAGGGAAACAGGCTTGTGACCGGAAGGTGACAGGTTCATTTCCCATCCATGCCCTTGAGCAAGGCACCTAACCCCCAATTGCTCCCCAGATGCTGAGTTTAGGGCAGTCCACCACTCTGGGCACATGTGCACTTCACTTAGTGTGTGATTCACTTGTGTATAGTCACTTGCATTGTGTTTATTCACTGTGTTGTTCATATGTGCACGGATGGGTAAATGTGGAGGAAGAATTCTGTGCGTGCCATTGCATTATTATTATTAGACACAAATACTACTGGTCTAATGGGGAGGCTGATTCATTACTAACTCAAGGTATCGGCAGATGAACTTCAGTATAGCGGCGCTTAGAGCGACCACTAGTGTACACTGTGCTCGACTATTGGGCGCTGTAACAGAGCACCTCAGTTGCTGTAGTAACCTGGCCCGCATTAATGAATGTGATGTGTGTTGGGGGTTCTAACACCAGTACAGCGTTGCAGGGAGTGAAAGGTAGCGCCAGCTCAGTGCGACCGACTCACACCATATTCAACAAAAAAACAGACTCACACAGCGTCGACGATCTGGTCGCTATAGCATAGAGCGTCAGACGCTGTGTTATTAACGTCTGTTTTTGAACACTTATCCACCAGTAACAAAGTGAAAACACATGGAATGACATTGTTATAACACTGTCACATTAACACTTCAGTGCCAGACCTGTTATGACAATTCTGCATAAAAATATAAAAATATAAAAAGTGTTTGTCTGCAGCCAGGAGACGTCACACAATGATTTGAGAAAAAAATTAAAAATGTCAAACACACTGTTTAAACACAAGCAAATGAACGGCCATTGAAATGTATGGGAGAGCGACACTGAGCGAAAGGTAATACCTGGCTCTGGAAGCTAGAGCGCCTGCGCTATACGCGGAGTTGCCTGTAATAATACATGTGATGCTACAAGGCGCTGTTAGAGGCGCTCACCAGATTTGCTTTCATATATGTGGTTTTGTGCACAGCGCCCGGCGTTCACCAGATGCTGCCTGCCGCTACGAGGCACTACCTAGCACTAGCACTTTTTAAATAACCCCCCAAGTGTGTAATTCACTTGTGTATAGTAGCTTCACTGCCTGTAAATCACCTGTGTTTATTCACCTTGGATGTGTTGTTCATATGTGCACGGATGGGTAAATGTGGAGGAAGAATTCCATGTGTGCGTGCTATTGCATATTCATTATTAGACGCAGACGCCGTTGGTCTAACTCTGTTAGGACTCGCCTCGCCACTGCCCGACATGTCCAAGGTGCTAAACAGCAGCCCAGCTCACAACCGACATTGCTGTCCAAGGTGCTGAACAGCTGCCCAGCACCCAGCACACAAGAGACATTGCTGTCCAAGGTGCTGAACAGCAGCCCATCACACAAGAGATATTGCTGTCCAAGGTGCTGAACAGCTGCCCATCACACAAGAGACATTGCTGTCCAAGGTGCTGAACAGCAGCCCATCACACAAGAGATATTGCTGTCCAAGGTGCTGAACAGCTGCCCAGCACACAAGGGACATTGCTGTCCAAGGTGCTGAACAGCTGCCCAGCACCCAGCACACAAGAGACATTGCTGTCCAAGGTGCTGAACAGCAGCCCATCACACAAGAGACATTGCTGTCCTAGGTGCTGAAAAGCTGCCCAGCACCCAGCACACAAGAGACATTGCTGTCCAAGGTGCTGAACAGCAGCCCATCACACAAGAGACATTGCTGCCCAAGGTGCTGAACAGCTGCCCATCACACAAGAGACATTGCTGTCCAAGGTGCTGAAAAGCTGCCCAGCACCCAGCACACAAGAGACATTGCTGTCCAAGGTGCTGAACAGCAGCCCATCACACAAGAGACATTGCTGCCCAAGGTGCTGAACAGCTGCCCATCACACAAGAGACATTGCTGTCCAAGATGCTGAAAAGCTGCCCAGCACCCAGCACACAAGAGACATTGCTGTCCAAGGTGCTGAACAGCAGCCCATCACACAAGAGACATTGCTGCCCAAGGTGCTGAACAGCTGCCCATCACACAAGGGATATTGCTGTCCAAGGTGCTGAACAGCTGCCCAGCACCCAGCACACAGGGGACATTGCTATCCAAGGTGCTGAACAGCTGCCCAGCACACAAGAGACACTGCTGTCCAAGGTGCTGAACAGCTGCCCAGCACACAAGAGACACTGCTGTCCAAGGTGCTGAACAGCACTGCTTGATTTGGGGGGGGGGGGGTACTCTGCCGCACTGCTGTTTATGGGGTGATTTAAGGGAGATGTTCTGCCGCACTGCTTGTTATGGGGTGATTTGGGGGAATTCTCTGCTGCACTGTGTGTTATGGGGTAATTTAGGGGTGCTCTGCTGCATTGCATGTTATGGGATGACTTGGGGGATACTCTGCCGTACTGCTTGTTATGGGGTGAGGACAGGAGGAATAATAGTAACTCTCAGTATAATATCGACAATAATTAAATAATACACATGTATCAATCATCTACATGTCTCTGCCGCACTGCTTGTTATCTGGTGATTTGGGGGAATACTCTGCTGCACTGCTTTTTATGGGGTAATTTGGGGGGTGCTCTGCTGCACTGCTTGTTATGGGGTGATTTGGGGAGATACTCTGCTGCACTGCTTATTATGGGGTGATTTGGGGGGATACTCTGCTGCACTGCTTTTTATGGGGTAATTTGGGGGGTGCTCTGCTGCACTGCTTGTTATGGGGTGATTTGGGGAGATACTCTGCTGCACTGCTTATTATGGGGTGATTTGGGGGATTCTCTGCCGCACTGCTTGTTATGGGAGGATTTGGGGATTCTCTGCTGCACTGCTTGTTATGGGGGGATTTGGGGGAACTCTCTGCTGCACTGTGTGTATGGGGTAATTTAGGGGTGCTCTGCTGCATTGCATGTTATGGGATCACTTGGGGGGATACACTGCCATACTGCTTGTTATGGGGTGAGGATGGGAGGAATAATAGTAACTCTCAGTATAATATCGACAATAATTAAATAATAAACATGTATCAATCATCTACATGTCTCTGCCGCACTGCTTGTTATCTGGTGATTTGGGGGGGTACTCTGCTGCACTGCTTGTTATGGGGCGATTTGGGGAGAAACTCTGCTGCACTACTTGTTATAGGGAGATTTTGGAAGATACTCTGCTGCACTGCTTGCTATGGGGTGATTTGGGGGAATACTCTGCTTCACTGCTTGTTATGGGGTGATTTGGAGGGATACTCTGCTGCACTGCTTGTTGTGGGGTGCTTTATGGGGATACTGTGCTGTACTGCTTATTATAGGGAGATTTCTGGAGATACTCTGCCGCACTGCTTGCTATGGGGTGATTTGGGGATTCTCTGCTGCACTGCTTGTTATGGGGTAATTTGGGGGGTGCTCTGCTGCACTGCTTGTTATGGGGTGATTTGGGGATTCTCTGCTGCACTGCTTGTTATGGGGTAATTTGGGGGGTTCTCTGCTGCACCGCTTGTTATGGGGTGATTTGGGGAGATACTCTGCTGCACTGCTTATTATGGGGTGATTTGGGGGATTCTCTGCTACACTGCTTGTTATGGGGTGATTTGGGGATTCTCTGCTGCACTGCTCGTTATGGGGTGATTTGGGGATTCTCTGCTGCACTGCTTGTTATGGGGTGATTTGGGGATTCTCTGCTGCACTGCTTGTTATGGGGGGATTTGGGGGATTCTCTGCCTCACTGCTTGTTATGGGGGGATTCTCTGCCGCGCTGCTTGTTATGGGGTGATTTGGGGGATTCTCTGCCTCACTGCTTGTTATGGGGGGATTTGAGGGATTCTCTGCCGCACTGCTTGTTATGGGGTGGACTGGGGTTAAGAAATCCCCCCATAACAAGCGGTGCAGCAGAGAACCCCTAAATTACCCCATGACACGGCTCGCTAGAAAAAGGTATAAGGTGAATATTTCTAATCGAGCCTCACTGACCTTTCATCCTTATCACTACTAGACAATCAATTACAAGTGTTGCATAAGCCCCGTCTGGAACTTTGGAAAATAATTAACAGGATCACCGAATGAAAAATCAACATCTATTATTTTAGGTCCAAAACTTCATAACACTTGGTCTATACATATTCTTTAGGTACAAATCTTTTTTGTCACTTTGTCTATACAGTATATACCATTGGTAAATATTAGCTCTGCACTATGACCTCTACACAGGGCCGGAGTAAGTGTGGTGGAGGTCCCTGGGCACAGAATCTGGTGGAGGCCCCAGGTACAGTATTTTTTGCCTTTATAATAATAGTCCAGCCAAGTAACTGATTGGTGGTTGTCTGGCACCCGCCCACTTACTGGAACATCAGATCGAGTCCTATGTGCCACCCTTGTGCAGGTGCGTGTTGCTGGGGGTAGTGGGGGGTGGTGTAGTCGCCCGGCTGGTCCAGCAGAAGACAGTTCCCTGCATTGAGCTGCCAGCGGCTGTGCTTGGTGGCTTATGTGCAGTGACAGCTCTGCACTCACTCATCACCATAGGGTTGCTGATGGCGGCTTTGCTGCTCTAGACTCTCTAAACAAAAAAAGGTTTGCCCAGGCACGCTCCCACTGCCGATAGCTTTGTTGCCATCCCCACGGCCTGTCAGGCCAAACAATGAAAATCATCCTGGACCAGACCATAACCCAAAGGTTGGTGGAGGCCCCCTTTGCAGGGCAATTGCTGGAGGCCCCGGGCACGTGCCCCTTGTGCCCCCTCCTAAGCTGGCCCTGCCTGTACACATTTATAATGGCACTGGAAACCTAACCTTACACACATAAAACCTCACTCAAGGATGTTATTCAAAATTTGACAATTAAAAAAAAAAAATAACACCACAATCACTGTTACACAATACATATAGTTTGTTCTTTCAGTATCAGGATGGTGATTATTTGTAAAAAGAATACTGTAGTTCTTTAATTAATTCATGCCATCTGATAATGGTGCTTGTTGGTTCCATTCAAATAGGGTGAACATGTTTCGCTTATGTGCTTTGTCAACACCCTTAGTTTTCTTCACTGGTTTGTATTGAAGGACGACCCCTGTGTGGTCCAGACAGCAAAATCTGACCTTCAACAGCCCAAAGGTACGCTCAACTTCAGCCCATGTGCGGCTGTGGGCACCATTATAAGCCTCCTGAACAGGCATCTGGGGCCTTAAAAAGGGCATCAGGAGCCAAGGCAGCAAGGAATAAACTGAATTACCTAAAAGACAAATGAAATGGAAATTAAATTACTAACAGGCAACACAAAACAGGCCATGCTGCAGTAAATCTAGCAAAAGTCACCCCAGCATAGATAAGCTGGAAGTCTGTTGTACAGTTCCTCCAACATTTGTTACTACTGTTGCCCGGGTGCAAGAGGCTGGAAGGAGGTGAGTTCTTCCAAGTGGGAGAGGCTCCTGTCAGACTGTAGCCCAGGGTTCAAGCAGAAGGTGCCGAGCTTAGCTTGATGGTGTGTTAAGTTCAAAGCTCCTACAACACTTGTTGCAGAGTGTGAGTGCTGGGTGCAGAGCAGTCAAATTCAGATAGACATTAAAGGAAAAAACTATGTTTAGAAACAAACAGACTCCGCGGGATGACAAGTGTTAATTAGTCTCTTTTTTCGTGCTCAAAAAACCTTCACTGTGTAACCAGCCACCAAAATTAAAATGTACGTACCAGATAAATCCTTGCAATCAAGCCCATCATATAAATATAAGTGAAGTAGTGGTAATTGATCAATCAACTCTTAATCCCGTCTTATCGTTCTCCGTAGGTATAATTATAAGCTCATTGTAAGGGAGAAACAAAAAAAGCCAAACATAGCGTAACACCGTTTGTGTCAAAAGCCTTAAGAAAAGATTTATTGTGCTTACCATAGAAGCTTTTTTTAACACGCAACAATCAATATAAAACACTGTCCTCTGTGCCAAAAGATCTTGCCTTGCATTCCCTCTTAACGAAAGGAAAAATCCTTAATGCCTCGCAGTCCCGGCCGTGGGCTGTAAAGGCGAGATTCAAGGTGCGCAGCTGCCAGATAGAGCGTACTGACGATGTGGTGAAGCCCCGCCCAACGCGTTTCGTCTCTTCCGACTTACTCATTAGTACTCAGATAGACATTAGTGGTGTAACAGGAACTGACTTTACTGGAACATGAATGTAGTAAAAAATGGTCACCTAACATGGTGGATAATATAGACAGGAAAAAGAAGGAAGTATCATAGAGCAACTGAAAGAGGAGGAAATAACAACACAGCTGTAAAATGCATATACTCTACAATTAAGCATTGGTCACAGCACCATCTAGTGTCATAACATGTCATAGCTCTAAACTGCAGTAATTCTTGCAAAAGTCACCCCAGCATAGACTAAGCTGGAAGTCTGTTGTACAGTTTCTCCAACATTTGTTATTACTGTGGCCCAAGTGCAAGAGGCTGGAAGGAGGTGAGTTCTTCCAAGTTAGAGAGGCTCCTGTCAGGCTGTAGCCCAGGGTTCAAGCAGAAGGTGCCGAGCTTAGCTAGATGGTGTGCCAAGGTCAAGGCTACTGTGACACTGTGTGAGGATGTCACCATTGTGTAAAAGATAAGTTTTAGGTTGTACATGCACACCAAAAGTATTAGAAAAAGAGGAGGAAAAGTTTATAACCAGAATGGGGTTCAAAAAATTATAGCCCAGTGTGCCCACTCACTGCACACTATGTAACATCTATACTCCAGAACATGCTATGTATATGAACAACCGGACTACGTTGTTATGCCAAAAAAGTGAAAGCAATTTTAATAAGAATAGAGTACACAAAAGATGCAGAATAATAAGTAACAAGTATATACAGAGTTCTATACAATACAGCCACCAGGTGGCCCTCTGGAGTTATGCCCTTGGAGAAACCATTTGAGTACATGGAGTCAAGAATTCAGCAATATAAATGGTAAGGATAATGCAAACATAACGAGACAGTCTAATGGTAGAACTCCGTGGTGCATACCCTCCAGTTCCACTTCAATGCATAAGAACAGTAAAGTATGAACAGATATCAACTGATCAAAAATGACATTACAGAATACAAGATTAAGCAGAGTGTGACACCTGACCCTCCTGACGAAGGTTTCTATACCGAAACGTTGAGGGGTTTTTGGATGTCACATTCCACTAGGTACTCTGCTTAATCTTGTATTCTGTAATGTCATTTTTGATCAGTTGATATCTGTTCATACTTTACTGTTCTTATGCATTGAAGTGGAACTGGAGGGTATGCACCACGGAGTTCTACCATTAGCTTGTCTCGTTATGTTTGCATTATCCTTACCATTTATATTGCTGAATTTTTGACTCCATGTACTCAAATGGTTTCTCCAAGGGCATAACTCCAGAGGGCCACCTGGTGGCTGTATTGTATAGAACTCTGTATATACTTGTTACTTATTATTCTGTATCTTTTGTGTACTCTATTCTTATTAAAATAGCTTTCACTTTTTTGGCATAACAACGTAGTCCGGTTGTTCATATACATAGCATGTTCTGGAGTATAGATGTCACCATTGTGGCCTGGCTGCAAGAGGCTGGAGCAAGGTGAGTTCTTCCAAGTAAGAAAGGCGCCCACCTGGCTGTAGTCCAGGGCTTTAAAGGATAGTCTAGGCATGTAGTGACAGCACAGGCTGCTGCAGCTTACCTTTATCTGCATCAGCTCTGTGTTCTCTTCTTTCCCTGCACTGGATAATAGATTTTTCCTGTCCCTGGCGACTTCCAAGCAAATTTGACCCCCAATCAGTGCCCCTGGGCATGTCAGGACCACTGCCCCTTATTTAAATGAATTTCCCCTTACTTCCGAATGCAGTGCCTGAATAAACATATTGTGGTAGCAAAGGGAAACACCATCCCTCTATAGTGCGACAGCCTTGTCTTATGAAAAAAAAGGCATTGAGCATCATCATAATTAGAGCAATTTAAAAATCACCCGGCTGAGGCTACAACCGGGGAACCGGGAACACCAGGTATAGGAGCCCGGTATATTCCCTGTTGCTCAGAGGTCTCCAGCCATGCCAGAACAGCAGCCCCTATGCCAGGGGTACTCAATTACTTTGTGTGAAGGTCCACTTACCGGAGCCTGGCGTAGGGTGAAGGTCCGAGCTGAACGTTAACAGTAACAAGTCTTATTAAACCTTTTCTTAAACTTCATTAAAGTTTGTAGAACTATTTACACATGAGTTTATTGTTGATTATTAGTGGGAAAAGTGGCATTTCTTTTCTTTCACCATCCCTTTGAAATTCGGCACAAAGGAGGTGACTGCCATTCGAACAGACTGATGCAAATGCTCATCCGTGATCCGAGTGCGGTATCTGTTCTTCACCAGATTCATAGTGGAGAATGCAGATTCACATGTATATGTAGAGCCAAACATTGTAAGGACATGGATTGCTATTTTTTGCAGCAGGGGATATTTTTCAGAGCTAACCAGTTGTGGCCAGAAAGTAACAGGGTCACAGTCATGCAACTGTGCCTTCAAAGCTACATCTTCTTGAAGATCAATTAACTCCATTTGTAAAGCAGCAGTATTTGCCCATGTAAAAGAATGATGGGCCTCAGCAGCAAATGCCCCGATGTTTTTAACCAAATAAGGATTTTTAATGCACAGCAAGACTTCTTGGCCAATTGTGAAATCTTGAAAGCGTATTTTAAAATTCTCAATTAGATTCCACATGAATTGCCCATGGTTAGGGAAAACATTTTCTTTGGTCTTTGCTTCCTGGACGTGTTCACTAAGCGTTGGAAAGTGAAGCAACGCCCCTTGTAGATCACTATGAAATAGCTCTAATTTTTTTTGAAAAGCCCTCAGTACTTCCACCAAGTCAATTATAGTTTGATTTTTACCTTGCAGTTTCACATTTAAATCATTTAAATGGCTTGTAACATCGGCCAGGAAAGCAACAGTTTCCATTTTGTCTTTGTTACACACAAATGTAGAAAATGCTTTTGCTTTTTCAGTCTTTTGTTGACCTAAAAAAATCTCCAGCTCTTTCCGAATACTCCAGAAGCGTTCTAAAACTCTTCCTTTACTAAGCCATCTCACATTATTGTGGACCAGAAGATCACCATAAGCAGCGTTAACATCAACAAGAAAGTCTTTCAGCAGGCGATGTTGCAGTGCAGAAGAGGCCCTAAGAAAATTAATCAGCTTCACAATGTTTTCCATAGCTTCTGCATAATTTTTTCCTAGGTTGGCACACAAGACAGACTGGTGTATTATACAATGATATGAAATCAAACCAGGATTAAGGACTTTTAAACGTGTCACCAATCCTTTCTCTTTACCCACCATAGCAGGAGCTCCATCAGTTACAACTGAAATAACAGACTCCAAGTTGATATCCCTTTTCTTCAGCATTTCTGTTATCGCTCTAAATATATCTTCACCTCTTGTATGACCAGAAAGTGCTTCCATGCCAAGCAGATCCTCACAAAACACCTTTGTTGTCTTATCATAAAATCTAACGAATACCATGAGCTGGGCATTATCTGTGGCATCACACGATTCATCCACAGCTAAAGAAATACAGTCTGCCATTTTCATTTTAACCTGAAGCTGTAAAAGCAGATCTTCAGAAATAATTTCAGTTCGCCGTGCTGCTGTGGAATCCGATAAGGGGATTTGTTTCACTTTTGCTTGAAATTCTTCCTTCTGTTTGCCTTCGAACATGGCATCTACAACTTCGACCATACATTCTTTAATCATCTCAGCATCAGAAAATGGTTTCTTGTGTCTTCCCAAAATCCAGGCAACCCTGAGCGATGCTTCAGTTGTTTTCTCCTGCTGGGACAGTGAACTAACAAGCCGTTTCGTTGATGCTTCATACGAGGCAGACAGGGATGCAATTTTCTTTGTCCGCATCTCAGAGTTTGGGGGATATTGCTGTTCAAAACTTTTATGTTTTGTCTCATAATGTCGTTTTACATTACTACTTTTTACAAGGGCCACTGTTTCATTGCATATCAAACACATTGGCTTTGAATGGGTTGCAATCAGAATAAAACAATACTTCTCTGTCCATTCTTCTTTAAAATCACGATTTTCTGTATCTACTTTCCTTTTCTTGGATGTGCTAGCCATGGTTTTTTACACTTCCTTCTTTCAGCCTAAGACTTATATGTCCTAAAAATAAAATATTACTTTTAACATGTTCTCTCCTCATACTAAACAAGAAGCAATCAGAAATTGTGATATTGTACTGCTCAATTACTAGAACCATAATCTTCCTCTGCTGCCATATTAATTTTGGTAAGGCTGCTTGGTGGTAAAAGTATCAGGATTTAAATTTTAAATATCATACAAATAAGAAAATGAGTGTAATGGCAGTTTAAAGTGCATGTATCACCAGAATTTTAAAGTGAAACAAAACCCAGGATTTTGATTATCCCGGGTTTTGATCCCTGCTCCAGGGCATCCTATGGCGCATGTGTGGGCGCATGAGGGTGCATGTGAGTGGCTGGGAGCGGGATAAGGTAAGGGGTGCAGGTCAGTGGCTGGGAAGGAGGGGGTAGGTGGGGTGCAGGTCAGTGGCTGGGAAGGAGGGGGTAGGTGGGGTGCAGGTCAGTGGCTGGGAAGGAGGGGGTAGGTGGGGGTGCAGGTCAGTGGCTGGGAAGGAGGGGGTAGGTGGGGGTGCAGGTCAGTGGCTGGGAAGGAGGGGGTAGGTGGGGGTGCAGGTCAGTGGCTGGGAAGGAGGGGGTAGGTGGGGGTGCAGGTCAGTGGCTGGGAAGGAGGGGGTAGGTGGGGGTGCAGGTCAGTGGCTGGGAAGGAGGGGGTAGGTGGGGTGCAGGTCAGTAGCTGAGAAGGAGGGGGTAGGTGGGGGTGCAGGTCAGTAGCTGGGAAGGAGGGGGTAGGTGGGGGTGCAGGTCAGTGGCTGGGAAGGAGGGGGTAGGTGGGGGTGCAGGTCAGTGGCTGGGAAGGAGGGGGTAGGTGGGGTGCAGGTCAGTGGCTGGGAAGGAGGGGGTAGGTAGGGGTGCAGGTCAGTGGCTGGGAAGGAGGGGGTAGGTGGGGGTGCAGGTCAGTAGCTGGGAAGGAGGGGGTAGGTGGGGGTGCAGGTCAGTGGCTGGGAAGGAGGGGGTAGGTGGGGGTGCAGGTCAGTGGCTGGGAAGGAGGGGGTAGGTGGGGTGCAGGTCAGTAGCTGGGAAGGAGGGGGTAGGTGGGGGTGCAGGTCAGTAGCTGGGAAGGAGGGGGTAGGTGGGGGTGCAGGTCAGTGGCTGGGAAGGAGGGGGTAGGTGGGGGTGCAGGTCAGTGGCTGGGAAGGAGGGGGTAGGTGGGGTGCAGGTCAGTGGCTGGGAAGGAGGGGGTAGGTGGGGTGCAGGTCAGTGGCTGGGAAGGAGGGGGTAGGTGGGGGTGCAGGTCAGTGGCTGGGAAGGAGGGGGTAGGTGGGGTGCAGGTCAGTGGCTGGGAAGGAGGGGGTAGGTGGGGGTGCAGGTCAGTGGCTGGGAAGGAGGGGGTAGGTGGGGGTGCAGGTCAGTAGCTGGCTGACGCAGTATGCCTCTCAGCCGGGGTTGCAGCTGTGGCCTGCACACCTGCCGTGGGATCAATTGGGGATCCCTGGGGATGCACAGAGTCTCAGAGACAGGCCTAGGTCCTGATTTGGGATGCCCCTGGGATGAGGAATTATGCCTTCCTGGGAGGCTGACTTTTCTATTGAAGGTGGAGCAAAAGTTTTAAAACAGCACGGGCCTGTCCGGCACAGGAAGGGTCATTGCTCAGGTCTCCCTTCCCAGCATGTTGTTAGCTGAAAAGCTTGCACTCTACACAGCATGGGGTCAGGCCCTTATAGGAACTGTCGGCCAATGAAGTTTGAGAACCCCCTCTGTTGCTGGAGGATTAGGGAAATCACCCGATGCAGATGAACCATGTAAAGGTGGGCATTATGCCCCATTTTGGGCTTCCTAGTTTTCTATTTACAGAGGTATCCCAAATATGGATGTCATAAGAGGGGTATCCCAAATATGGATGTCATAAGAGGGGTATCCCAAATGGATGTCCAAGGGAAAGGGACATAATTCATGTTTGGAGGTCCTCTTTAATAATCAAAGGTCCTCCTATTCCCGGTGTCAGCTGATCTCAGTACAGTACAGGCTCCATTATAAGGAGTGACCAGGCCGGTGACAGGTCCTCTTTACTCCAACACTGAATGTCAGTAGCAGCGCAGGGTTAGGGTGAGTAGCAGACGTGAGGGTCAGTACAGGGGGCATGTGAGGGTCAGTACAGGGGGCAGTTGGACGATTAGTTGCCCCAGTTATACCCCACCCGGTGTTACCTGCACAGCGTCCCAGAGCGGAGATGCAGCCGTACACATCGGAGACCCGGACTGTACCACTGCTCCGGCAGAGGAGGGGGAGACAGAGCGCCGTGCACTGCTAACCCCGCCCCCAGCTCAGTGTAGCCGCCAGGCCGCGGAAACCCCTCTACCTATGCCAAATGTCCTTGCCGGCAAAAGCGTTCTGTGACGTCACAGAGCTTCTCCTCCCGCGCCTCCTTCCTCCTCCCCCCCCCGCCTACGAGGCCCGAGCCGCTTCCACCTTCCCTGCCCCCAGCTCTGACAGCCCCGGCCGGGCACCGGCACCGCCGGATCCCGGGCTGGGCAGCCGTCCGGACAAATGGCGTCTGCGGTCCGGATTCGGACCGCGGTCCGCCATTTGAGTACCCCTGCCCTATGCCCTTAGGTAAGGGCCCTGTGTTCCACCAGGGGTGTTTGCCAGGGCCTAACTCCTTGCAGATGTCCTGGAATAACAGGTCGATTCTTTGCTGCAGAACTGCATGGAAGCGGCCATCTTGCCACACACATAAATATGAGGGGAGAATGCCTCAGAAACACAGGCAGCTTGTGTATTATGTTATATAAACACACACACTGAATAATCAGCTGCTAGAGGGATTCTGTGTGTGAAGGGAAAGCTGCAACAAAGTTTCTTTATCATTCTTTCAGACAGTGTAAACAATATGTATCTTATAAAATGCTACAATACTTTCAGCTGTGCAGCAGAGCAATGAGTCATTGCATCTGATGGCTTTCTACTAGAAATAAATGATAAAGTGATTTGGGGGGTGCTCTGCTGCATTGCTTGTTATGGGGTGATTTGGGGAGGTACGCAGCTGCACTGCTTGTTATGGGGTAATTTGGGGGATACTCTGCTGCACTGCTTGTTATGGGGTGATTCAGAGGGTGCTCTGCTTGATATGGGGTGATCTGGGGGATTCTGCACACTGCCTATTATTGGGGGGAGGTTATTTTGGGGTCTGGACACACTGCAGAAGGACCGGTGTGACCAAAAAAGCCCCCGGCTGTTTCTTAAGCCCAGTCCACCCCTGGCTCCATCTGATTGTTTTAGGGGGATGCATGGTGTTAAACATTTGCTTTGAGAATGGCCAATAGTGAGGAACCTTTTAGGCCATGTTTATCTTATCTGACACGGCTCGCTAGAAAAAGGAATAAGGTGAATAATTCTAATCGAGCCTCACTGACCTTTCATCCTTATCACTACTAGACAATCAAATACGAGTATGTTGCATAAGCCCCGTCTCGAATTTTGGAAAATAATTAACAGGATCACCGAATGAAAAATCAACATCTATTATTTTAGGTCCAAAACTAGAGATGAGCGAACTTTTGAAAAATTCGATTCGACTGATTCGCCGAATTTTCCGACAAGAATCGTTTCGACCCGAATAAATTCGCGACAAATCGCTATTAAAAACGGCTATTTCTGAGCCTCCTAGAGCCTCAATAGGGTTGTAAACCATTCTGCCTTGCTGTAACACGCACAGGATGCGTGCTGGGTTAGTTAAATAATACTTTGAATAAATATCACATGCAGATCAGAGGCATCGCTAATAGAATCGCAGAGCGGCACAATTGCAGAGAGTTGAAGTGGCATCACTATGAGGGGCAGGAGCCCAAACATTGCTTTAAAGAGACACTGGAGTTGGCAGCAGCAGGAGCCCAAAAATTGGATGAATCACACCCTGGAGTTGGCAGCAGCAGCAGCAGGAGCCCAAACATTGGCTGAAAGAGACACTGGGGTTGGCTTCAGGAGCCCAAAAATTGGATGAATCACACCCTGGAGTTGCAAGCAGCAGCAGGAGCCCAAATATTACTTTAAAGAGACACTGGAGTTGGCTTCAGGAGCCCAAAAATTGGATGAATCACACCCTGGAGTTGGCAGCAGCAGCAGCAGCAGGAGCCCAAAGATTACTTTATAGAGACACTGGAGTTGGCTTCAGGAGCCCAAAAATTGGATGAATCACACCCTGGAGTTGGCAGGAGTTGACAGCAGCAGGAGCCCAAATATTACTTTAAAGAGACACTGGGGTTGGCTTCAGGAGCCCAAAAATTGGATGATTCACACCCTGGAGTTGGCAGCAGCAGCAGCAGGAGCCCAAATATTACTTTAAAGAGACCCTGGGGTTGGCTTCAGGAGCCCAAAAATTGGATGAATCACACCCTGGAGTTGGCAGCAGCAGCAGCAGCAGGAGCCCAAATATACACTGGAGTTGGCTTCAGGAGCCCAAAAATTGGATGAATCACACCCTGGAGTTGGCAGAAGTTGGCAGCAGCAGCAGCAGGAGCCCAAACATTACTTTAAAGAGACACTGGGGTTGGCTTCAGGAGCCCAAAAATTGGATGAATCACACCCTGGAGTTGGCAGAAGTTGGCAGCAGCAGCAGCAGGAGCCCAAACATTACTTTAAAGAGACACTGGGGTTGGCTTCAGGAGCCCAAAAATTGGATGATTCACACCCTGGAGTTGGCAGCAGCAGCAGCAGGAGTCCAAATATACACTGGAGTTGGCTTCAGGAGCCCAAAAATTGGATGAATCACACCCTGGAGTTGGCAGAAGTTGGCAGCAGCAGGAGCCCAAACATTACTTTAAAGAGACCCTGGGGTTGGCTTCAGGAGCCCAAAAATTGGATGAATCACACCCTGGAGTTGGCAGAAGTTGGCAGCAGCAGCAGCAGGAGCTCAAACATTACTTTAAAGAGACCCTGGGGTTGGCTTCAGGAGCCCAAAAATTGGATGAATCACACCCTGGAGTTGGCAGCAGCAGCAGCAGGAGCCCAAATATACACTGGAGTTGGCTTCAGGAGCCCAAAAATTGGATGAATCACACCCTGGAGTTGGCAGAAGTTGGCAGCAGCAGCAGCAGGAGCCCAAACATTACTTTAAAGAGACACTGGGGTTGGCTTCAGGAGCCCAAAAATTGGATGAATCACACCCTGGAGTTGGCAGAAGTTGGCAGCAGCAGCAGCAGGAGCCCAAACATTACTTTAAAGAGACCCTGGGGTTGGCTTCAGGAGCCCAAAAATTGGATGAATCACACCCTGGAGTTGGCAGCAGCAGGAGCCCAAATATTACTTTAAAGAGACACTGGGGTTGGCTTCAGGAGCCCAAAAATTGGATGATTCACACCCTGGAGTTGGCGGCAGCAGCAGCAGCAGGAGCCCAAATATACACCGGAGTTGGCTTCAGGAGCCCAAAAATTGGATGATTCACACCCTGGAGTTGGCAGCAGCAGGAGCCCAAATATACACTGGAGTTGGCTTCAGGAGCCCAAAAATTGGATGAATCACACCCTGGAGTTGGCAGGAGTTGACAGCAGCAGCAGCAGGAGCCCAAACATTACTTTAAAGAGACCCTGGGGTTGGCTTCAGGAGCGCAAAAATTGGATGAATCACACCCTGTGGAGAGTCATGTGGAGAAAAAGTAGCTTAGTTAGTAATATCTAAAATTATGAATAAACAAATGCAAAAGTATTGCCAAAGTGAAGTTTTGTTTGAGGGTGTGTTTCCACCTTGTAATTAAATCAGAAACAACTAGCTATCATTTGCCTCTGAATAATTAGCCCTCAAAAATTCTTGGAATTTTTAATCTTGATGTCTGAGGGATTTCTCCTCTCAGACAGCGTCACCATAAGTCCAGCCTGCTGCATTACACTTGGAAGAACATCTTGTTTGCGCTGCGACAAGGAAGCCAGAGTCATGCGTCCTGACATGGCACACGTGTTCAGTCTAGTTTTTAAGTCTTGCCCCCATCTGAAAGAACAACAGGAAAGAAAGTTAGCATGCACTTCTGGCACTCCTACACCACCAAGCACAACCTTATTGAGCCTCAGCGTCACAACGGTGTACCCCACCATAGTCTGATTTGCGATGTTTCCACCCGTTGGAATTCCACCCTCCATATGCAGGATCCACTATAGCAGTGGTCCCCAACCCTGTCCTCAAGGCCCACCAACAGGCCAGGTTTTGCAGATCTCCACAGATCTTAAACAGAGGCTGCTGTAGTCACAGAATGGGATGCCCTAAAAACCCAGCAGTGAACCTGGGACAAGTAGTGCTATGCACAGCAAAAGTGTCTTTATCAGGCCTAATTTCAATTATAATAAGTGCAAATGGTTATATGGTCTTAAACAGAGGCTGCTGTAGTCACAGAATGGGATGCCCTAAAAACCAGCAGTGAACCTGGGACAAGTAGTGCTATGCACAGCAAAAGTGTCTTTATCAGGCCTAATTTCAATTAGAATAAGTGCAAATGGTTATATGGTCTTAAACAGAGGCTGCTGTAGTCACAGAATGGGATGCCCTAAAAACCAGCAGTAAGTACACCTGGCAGGGTCCAGTAGTGCTATGAACAGCAAAAGTGTCTTTATCAGGCCTAATTTCAATTATAATAAGTGCAAATGGTTATATGGTGTTAAACAGAGGCTGCTGTAGTCACAGAATGGGATGCCCTAAAAACCCAGCAGTGAACCTGGGACAAGTAGTGCTATGCACAGCAAAAGTGTCTTTATCAGGCCTAATTTCAATTATAATAAGTGCAAATGGTTATATGGTCTTAAACAGAGGCTGCTGTAGTCACAGAATGGGATGCCCTAAAAACCCAGCAGTGAACCTGGGACAAGTAGTGCTATGCACAGCAAAAGTGTCTTTATCAGGCCTAATTTCAATTATAATAAGTGCAAATGGTTATATGGTCTTAAACAGAGGCTGCTGTAGTCACAGAATGGGATGCCCTAAAAACCCAGCAGTGAACCTGGGACAAGTAGTGCTATGCACAGCAAAAGTGTCTTTATCAGGCCTAATTTCAATTATAATAAGTGCAAATGGTTATATGGTCTTAAACAGAGGCTGCTGTAGTCACAGAATGGGATGCCCTAAAAACCCAGCAGTGAACCTGGGACAAGTAGTGCTATGCACAGCAAAAGTGTCTTTATCAGGCCTAATTTCAATTAGAATAAGTGCAAATGGTTATATGGTGTTAAACAGAGGCTGCTGTAGTCACAGAATGGGATGCCCTAAAAACCAGCAGTAAGTACACTTGGCAGGGTCCAGTAGTGCTATGAACAGCAAAAGTGTCTTTATCAGGCCTAATTTCAATTATAATAAGTGCAAATGGTTATATGGTGTTAAACAGAGGCTGCTGTAGTCACAGAATGGGATGCCCTAAAAACCCAGCAGTGAACCTGGGACAAGTAGTGCTATGCACAGCAAAAGTGTCTTTATCAGGCCTAATTTCAATTATAATAAGTGCAAATGGTTATATGGTCTTAAACAGAGGCTGCTGTAGTCACAGAATGGGATGCCCTAAAAACCAGCAGTAAGTACACCTGGCAGGGTCCAGTAGTGCTATGAACAGCAAAAGTGTCTTTATCAGGCCTAATTTCAATTATAATAAGTGCAAATGGTTATATGGTGTTAAACAGAGGCTGCTGTAGTCACAGAATGGGATGCCCTAAAAACCCAGCAGTGAACCTGGGACAAGTAGTGCTATGCACAGCAAAAGTGTCTTTATCAGGCCTAATTTCAATTAGAATAAGTGCAAATGGTTATATGGTCTTAAATAGAGGCTGGTGTAGTCACAGAATGGGATGCCTCACAGCAGACTTAAGATCAGTTCAGTATACATGCACAGTTAGTATAAGCAGCCTGAAAACGCTAACAAAGCCTGTCAGCCAGCTAGTAACACTCAGGCTGGATGAAAAAAAAAAAAAATCTCCCTGTGACAGCCTCCGATTTTTCCTACCTTTCCCTGTTTTTCGCTGACTTTCTGTCTGTATCCTGTCTGTCTCCTGCCTGTCTCCAGCCTGTCCCTGTCTGTCCCTGCCTGTCTAACTGCCTCTCTCTCTCACTACAACGTTCTGTCTCTCACGAATGCAATAGAGAAATGAGGAAGGAAAAGCAAGATGGCCGACTTAAATAGCGCTGTGACGTCACCGGGCTTGCTGGCTGCTGATAGGCTGCATGTGACTGCCCCAGCTTGCACTGGCGCAGGATAGATGTCCAGACATGTCCCGTCCGCCATCTTAGAAGGCCTGTAAATGTAAATGAATGGATGTTAAAGGAAAACTTCGAGCGATCGAATCGCGGGGAAATTCAGCGATCTGCCTGCTATTACATAACATCTGCATAGAGTTAAGCCCTCTCAAAAAGTTTATGTCACTAATTACCAGATTGGGGCTTTTGTTGTGCAATTTACTGAACTTGCTTTTTTGACTTTTCCATGTGCTGTCCTTCCCCTGTCTTGGTCCTCTGGGGTCCCTCGTTGGCTCCTCTTCTACCGGCAGAAGTAGTCAGAATATCCTCTCTACAGGTGTTTGAAACAAGGGCTGAGCCACTCAATACTAGCTATGCATAGTGGGATTAACTCAGTTGGATTAGTTACAATAATAACAGATCCTCTGTATAGGCCAGTATCTTGGTCTCCACCTCTTGTATAGGTAAAACCCGTGATGTTTTTATTTTGCAAGATCAGTTGTATTAGTAATGCTAATTTTAGGTTAAAAAGCAGAGGGGACAGGGGGCATCCCTGTCTGGTACCATTTCTGATCCAGATTTGTTCTGTACTGGAACCATTAACTAAGGCCCTTATTTAAGAAGGGATAGCGTTAGGTAGTGGCTGGTTAATGAGAGGTAGCGACAGGTAACGACTGGTGAACGCCGGACACGGCACACAATTACACATTTATCAAGCAGAATCTGTTTAGCGACTGGGATAGCGCCATGTAGCGTCTGATTCATCATTTTCACAGCCTCACCGAACAGCGCCGGCATTCAGCCTTGCACAGTGCCAGGTATGACCTCTCGCTACCTGTCGCTCCCCAATACATTTCAATGGATGAACCTTTTCTTCTCTTTAAACGGGGTATTTTTTTTTTTTTTTTCAAAAAATCTCAAATAACGCTGTGACCTCTTATGGCATTGAAAAGGCAGTTTTTTCACAATTTTTTCATTTTTTATATTTTTCTTCAGAAATGACATTACAGGTCTGCCATTAAAGTGTTCATGTTACAATGTTGCTACAATGTAATTCCATATGTTTTCGCTTTGTTACTAGTGGATAGATGCTGAAAAACAGACTTTAATCACACAGCCTCCGGAGCTCTGGGCTTCAGAGAAGCATTTTTCAGCGCCAGAGATTTGTGAGGCTGTTCGCTATGAGCCGGTCGCTATGAGCAGTCGCTAACATGCGCTCCCATACAGCGCTGCACTGGTCAAATAGCGACTCCTCACAATGTTTTCAACATTACTGAACAGCGATTGAGTCGCTATAAACTAGCAACTAATGGCCGAGCACTTCGACTACTAGCGGGAGCTCTGAAAATGCCGCTACAGACGCTCATCTGTCGCTACCGGCCGCTAATGATGAATCAGCCTGTAAGTCTGATGTTGATGAAGGTGGATTAGAGGAGTCTATAATATCATACAATCTTACAGGATATTGTAAAAGTTCTGCTATAAGCATTTAATAGAATTCACAAGGGCCTGCACTTTTCCCTCGCTTCAAAGCCTTTATCGATAAGATGACTTCATCAGGTTGAAAGGGTATCTCCAGCTCCCTAAGCTGCCTGTCAGTTATTGTTGGTAAAGACATTGTTTTAAGAAGGTCCTGACACCCTCTTGGTCTTTTGCGAGATTGTAAATGAAGTTATAATATACCCAGAACTCTTTTTTTTATATCTTCTATTGAGTTGAGCACTGTCCCGTCTGGATCAGTTGATCACGTTTTGATTATTCCACATGCGTGGTTCTCAATGCCTCCGCCAATCAGATTGAATCCACTGCTGGTAATTTGATTGCTCCAAACGTGTGATTTCCAATATAGCCAAAATACTCAGACAAATCCCGATTGTATAAATGAATTGCTCCACATCAATGAATACCATAAAGTCATGAAAAGTAAAGCAAAAAATACACATCTAGTGAGATACTGTATACACAAAAGAATGATTTATTGCTAAACACCATTGCACTCACATTCAGCCACAATTAAAACGCTCATATAAAATTCAGAGGATGGCTCTCACCGATTCCCCCAACCATCAGACCTGGCCAGATCTCAAAACATAGATTGCAAATGTCGGCTGCCGCCGCCGGTGCGTTTCGTTGCCAATGGCAACTTTTGCAAGGCTGTTGGTATGCATATGTTTCGGGGCAGTTCCTGCATGTTGGTGCATGCACTTTGGGACAGTGAAAAAAGTATTGAAAACTAAGGGAGCTCTGTGTATTTATGAGACTATTTGACTGAACTCTGAGGGCAGAGGGTTTTCACACGTTGAGCGCCCGTTTTTCCTAAGAACGTGGTTAAGGATCTAATTTAGGTGTAAGCGCGGTATTCAAATTGTTTTACTGTCCCGTCTGCCTTGCGAAGGTCTTCACTGAAGTTTTCAGCTCTATGGTCCTTGATAGTATTAGATAAGATTGAAAAATGTGACCCAGATGCCACCCCTTTCTGTTGTCGATGCAGGTGCTTATTCTTTAGTGTTTCTCTTAGAGCCATCATTTCTTTGTAAGTTTTTTTCTTCCGGTTGGTTTTTACGTTGCAATTCCATTACATGCAATTGGTCAGTTAGAGATATTAATTCTCCTCTCCTTTTCCTTGCTTTCCGCATGCATATCCCAATACATTTCCCCCTGATAACACACTTATATGCTTCCCATAATGTTATGGGGACGTTGTGTAGGGACTTGTTGTCCCTAAATAAGTCTGTGGTGGCCTGCTTTAGTTCTTGTTTAATATCTGTTGTATTTCTGTTGAAAAGCCATGTGCTATTGTCCTTTTGGCTCACTGCAGTGACAACATCACAGGTGCATGGTCTGGCAGGGTTAGGTAACCCATGGTGCACTGTTACACGTTTACCAGTCCCGATTGTGCCATAAACCAGTAATATATCCTTGAATATGTGCCGTATTTCTGCAAGTAAAATCCTTTTCATAGATATGTAGTACCCAGCAAATATCAGATGCAATGATTTAAATTGGTTCCAAATTTTTGGTGTGCCCATTGTGGCTTTACCTTTTCTTGGTGGTCCAGTGGTATCCAGTCTTCTATCCTTTATGTTCAGATCCCCCCCCCCCCCCCAAAAAAAATAAGGGTACCTTTGCTCACCTTGCTTATTATTTTCATTATTTTAATCAAGAATTCCACCTGCTTCTGATTCGGGCAGTAAATGTTGGCCAGGGAACAGAGTTTCCCCTTTAGATCGCCTATCAGAATTACCCAAAGCCCTGAAATATCTTTGTGCTCTTCTATTACCTTGAACCTTGTCTTTTTGTTTAGCAGAATGCCAACCCCTCTGGCTTTCGTGGAGGCTTATTCATTACTAACACCAGGTATTGGCAGATGAGCGTCTGTATGGCGGCGCTTAGAGTGAGCGCTAGTAGACGCTCATGTGTGGGTATCGGGCGCTGTAACAGAGCGTCTCGGTTGCTCTAGTAACCTGGCCCTCATTGATGAATGTGATGTATGTTGGGCGCTCTAACACCAGTACCGCGCTGCAGAGAGCGAGAGGTAGCGCCAGCTCAGTGCGACCTACTCTCAGCGACTCACACCATACTTATCAAAAAACTACACATACACAGCGTCTGCGCTCTGGATCTGGGCGCTATAGCACAGAGCACCAGACGCTGTGTGATTAAAGTCTGTTTTTGAACACATATCCACCTGTAACAAAGCGAAAAGACATGGAATGTCATTGTTATAACACTGTGACATTAATACTTTAGTGCCAGACCTGTAATGACAATTCTTCATAAAAAACAAAAAAAATCAAAAAGTTTTCAAAAATGACTCTTTCTAGGCCAGGAGACGTCACACAATGATTTGAGAGAAAAAAAAAAACTCAGTTTAACCAGAAGAAAAGGAACATCTATTGAAATGTATGGGAGAGCCACAGGTAGCGACAGGTAATACCTGGCGCTCTGGAAGCTAGAGCGCCGGCGTTATACATTGAGCCGCCTGTAATAATACATGTGACGCTACATGGCGCTGTTAGAGGCGCTATACACTGACCTGCCTGTAATAATACATGTGACGCTACATGGCGCTGTTAGAGGCGCTATACACTGACCTGCCTGTAATAATACATGTGACGCTACATGGCGCTGTTAGAGGCGCTATACACTGACCTGCCTGTAATAATACATGTGACGCTACATGGCGCTGTTAGAGGCGCTATACACTGACCTGCCTGTAATAATACATGTGACGCTACATGGCGCTGTTAGAGGTGCTATACACTGACCTGCCTGTAATAATACATGTGACACTACATGGCGCTGTTAGAGGCGATATACACTGACCTGCCTGTAATAATACATGTGACGCTACATGGCGCTGTTAGAGGCGATATACACTGACCTGCCTGTAATAATACATGTGACACTACATGACGCTGTTAGAGGCGATATACACTGACCTGCCTGTAATAATACATGTGACGCTACATGGCGCTGTTAGAGGCGCTATACACTGACCTGCCTGTAATAATACATGTGACGCTACATGGCGCTGTTAGAGGTGCTATACACTGACCTGCCTGTAATAATACATGTGACGCTACATGGCGCTGTTAGAGGTGCTATACACTGACCTGCCTGTAATAATACATGTGACACTAGATGGCGCTGTTAGAGTCGATATACACTGACCTGCCTGTAATAATACATGTGACGCTACATGGCGCTGTTAGAGGCGCTATACACTGACCTGCCTGTAATAATACATGTGACGCTACATGGCGCTGTTAGAGGCGCTATACACTGACCTGCCTGTAATAATACATGTGACGCTACATGGCGCTGTTAGAGGCGCTATACACTGACCTGCCTGTAATAATACATGTGACACTACATGGCGCTGTTAGAGGCGCTCACCAGATTCGCTTTCATAAATGCGGTTTTGTGTACAGCGCCCGGCGTTCACCAGAATGGCTGCCTGCCGCTACAAGGCGCTACCTGCCGCTATACCTTGATGAATAACCCCCTTAGTATCATTCACAAAATAACCCGTGCCAAAATCGAGAAATGCCCTCCCTGGTTGTTTATCTTTTTTAAAATGTGTTTCTCGGATGTATGCAATATAAATTTGTTTCTGCATTAGCTCATTAATAATACAATGTCTTTTCCCTGTCGAGTTTGCCCCTTTAATGTTATAAGTGCATAATTTGATTTCCATATAATTTGGTGCCATTGATATGTTGGCCACTCACAATTTTTTAAATTTTGCAAACATCTTCCCTTTCACCTCCCCCCACCCCTCTTGTTTATATTCCCCCTGCCTTCCAACCCCCAACTCAGTTCACCTCCCCCTTCACCTATTGTGCTTTGCCAACCCTATATATCCAATCTCGTGGATAAACTTCTGTCAAGGAACCGTGGGTCATGTGATCCAACTAACAGCCAGGGACCTCCGTCACGCCCAGCCTGCATTCCCAAAAACCCTTGTCTGAGCCCTCCTAGCAGGAATACCAGGCCCAAAGCCTGCGGACACACAGATTCTTGGCTAAGGCAAAAAGATCGCTCAAGTTAAATAAAGGTTTTAATGCAATAAGCGCACACTAGGCAGCGATAACAAACATCTGGATATGATGGAATATGAATGAATACAAATGCTGTTATGAAAAGTGGGTTACAGGTTACAGTGAGTTACACACAGAGATAAAACAGTTACCTTAAGATGCAGTTGCAAAGTAGTGATGATGATGATGAGCTCCCACATAGAGGTAAGTGGCAAGGTTATTGATGGGCGCCTCCAGCACACGTGCACCATGACCTCCCCAGAAGTGATGAGACCTGGCCCAGCATCATGCCCCTTTATGCCTCAAGACTCTTTTCACCCCCTCCCTTCTGTGGGACGGACTGTCACCTCCCACCGCTGTGGGACCTGCTTTAGAACCTAAAGCCCTTTAGGGATTCTAACTGTGGGCAGGGAGGTCATATGGTTCTGAATATGGCACCAAACGACTGGGCTGGATTCCAGGCATCCGATGAGCCCAAAGATGGAGTCCCTAGATGGGTCAGAACCTTCTCTAGGTTCCCCCTGTCGCATGGCCCTGAGAAACCTACCTCTACGTGCGGCTTTGTGGGCCCATTCTGGTTCTGTGCCCGGCTTGGTGCCAGCTTTGGTCCGATTTGTGTTGGTGTCGAATGTCTGAGGAACTGGTGTTTGATGTGGGGAAGCTCACAGCCAGGGGTCACTTCTGTCTCAGGCGGATCGGGGCCTTTTCAGACCAGAGGTGTGAAAGCGTCAGCAGGGAGTCTGTGATCTGTGCTTGGCTCACAGATGCTAATTCTCCTGGGTTTCCTGGGTAGGACTAGAAAGCCTTAATGCTACAGGCGGAAATAAAGGGGGACATTTGCTAGGGACAGAGAATTTTAAAGGGGAACTCCGGACTTATATCCGTGGGTTTCTATACATTTAAACTGGATTTTTCCCTCACACCTGCCTTTCGATCTTTCTACTAAATATATCCTGATTGGAGTACCCTCCCCCAATCCAGAACCACCACCGCCAATTATTAAATTGTTACGTTGTTCTAAATACTGGCAGGAGGAAGGTGAGAGACATTTCTATTTGTTCTTTCAGGAAAGATAAAGGCAGAGAAAACTCTTGATTTCAGCATTGCTTCCACAATCTACCAGCTCCTGTCGCTCAGCAATGTCTGCAAGGAGATCTACGTGGTGCGAGTGAAAGACTCCAGCATCGAGAATCTCAACCAATGGATGGAGAATGTTGATGGTGCCACCGACTGGTCCTATGTAACTAAACGGCTTTGCCACCTTGAAGGAAAGGGGTAAGTTGCTTAAACCGGACCTTCAGAATCATTTAATGAAAAGCCCAAACCCTTAAAAAAACTTTTCCCAGCATCTAAAATGAATATATTTTAAGCTTTTAGTCGCTTACTTATCATTCTTTCCCCCACTGGGCTGCAACTCTGTTCAGGGCTCTAGGATACGGGCGCCGCCATCTTTCCACAGAACCGTCGCACATACTGAGGAGAGGAGAGCAGGATAAAGTACAGGGGGTGGGGTTATAGCTGTGCTTTGCACAGACAGAGCAGAGCTGGGGTCAGTGAAAGGACAGCAATCCCAGAATGCAGAGCAGCACAGTCAGAAGGCACTTCCTGTTTGCAGGCTGCCTGATGCTCCATGAGCCGCCACCTTGGATGTTTAAAGGCTCATAACATACAGTAGATGCAGATAGGATGATTTTTAATGTGAGCAATCTGTATGTGCAGGGAGGAAACATATAAGATAAGCTCTTATTCAGGGTGGAGGTCCGGATTAAAGTGGGCAATCTGTATGTACAGGGTGTGGGAAACATATAAGATTGGCTCTTATTCAGGGTGAAGGTCCGGATTAATGTGAGCAATCTGTATGTACAGGGTGTGGGAAACATATAAGATAGGCTCTAATTCAAGGTGAGGGTCTGGTTTATTGTGGGCAATCTGTATGTACAGGGAGGAAACATATAAGATAAGCTCTTATTCAGGGTGGAGGTCCGGATTAATGTGGGCAATCTGTATGTACAGGGTGTGGGAAACATATAAGATAGCCTCTTATTCAGGGTGAAGGTCCGGATTAATGTGGGCAATCTGTATGTACGGGGGGGAAACATATAAGATAGGCTCTTATTCAGGGTGAAGGTACGGATTAATGTGGGCAATCTGTATGTACAGGGTGTGGGAAACATTTAAGATATGCTCTTATTCAGAGTGAAGGTCCAATTTAATATACATACAAGGGAACTAATAAATTACAATGTTGCCACTGGTTTCCTTCTCCCTGGGACATCTGTCTGAAACTCCTTAGACTGCCTGGAAACTCACCTTCATTCCCGGTCCAATGGCGCATGCGCTACCAGCGGTCGCATCACCGCTATTCCTTTAGCAGGGTGTGGCCTGTGTGCGGGAACGTTCCCTGTTAGAGGGTAGGGCGGGATGCGCCTGCCAGCATGCCGATTGGACGAGAGGCCGTGCAGGACCAGGGAAGGGTAAGTCAGATCGGGCGACCTCGTGGGTGTCACATAGCGCACCATGCCCGATCGGGGTGCCAAAACCCAGGATAGTCAAAATCTTGGGTTCTGGTCCATTTTAATATAGAAATGCTTTTTTCTATGTGCTCTTACCAAACAACAGTGTGTTGACAAAGAGTTGCAAAATGTGAAACATGTCCAGACAGCATACCTCACAACTTTTTACAGTAGGAAAGAGGGACAACTGTTAAATTAAGCCACTCCCCTTCATTAAGGGGTGAATAGGAGCTAGATTGTAACAGTTACAACAATAGAAACACTTTGAATAGGCACATGAATCATTTATTGCTGCAGATCTGCATGTTACACCTCAAAGAGGGACAAATGAGAATAACGAGGGACAGGAGAACGGTCCCCGTAAATCAGGGACACTTGGGAGGTATGGCATAGTACTATCTTAAATGATGAAATAAATATGGAAGTATTCTAAAAAGATTAAACAATGGTGTAGTAGCGTTACCAGTTGGAAATGGAAACTTTCTGGAAATGCCGTTTCTTTTTTCTTCCATTAATAATAATCTCACCTACGTTCTTGTTTCAGACAAGATTGGCAGGAGAAGGAGGAACAGCTGAAAAGTTCCATAAAAGGGATCTATAAATGGGAACAATATGAAACCAGCGATCTAGACCCTTCCTCGGTGCCGGAGGTGGATTGTGTCATCAGTCTCTGGATGTTGAAAGTCATCAGCAAATCGAAAGAAGACTTTCAGAAAAACCTCAGAAAAATCACATTCCGACTAAAGATAGGAGGTCACCTGGTGCTGTTTCATTCTCTGAATATGTCCTTCTTCTGGGTGGGCAATAATCGCTACCGCGCCTTAAGCATGGATGAGACAGAGTTGCAAGAGTCAGTGATTAAGGCGGGTTTGGTCATCGAGGAATCGTTTTTGATCGCTGGCTCGAAACCCAGCAGTGATATGGTTAAATACAGCCACGTGTGTGCTATTCTTGCCCGTAAGGCAAAATAAATATGACATGTGAAGACCAATTATTTTGCCTGATTATAAATTAAAAAGTAATGAAAGATAACTACGCTTATGTTTGTTTTCTAACGATCCATTCAAGAAGAAGTCCACTTTCCCTATATTTTCTAATTAGATCCCAGGTCAGCAATTCCATAGAAGAACAAGGCCAGCACTCCTTCAGCAGGGCAGGCCTTCGGGGTGTGCGAGCCCGCACAGGGCTCCATGGTCGGGGGGTGCCATTTGCACCCACCCGCTCAATGCGCTAACCCACCCCCCGTTAGCTCGATGGATGGACTAACTCACCCTCCCCATGCTCACCCCTGTTCTGCCCATTAAACGTGGACCAAACCGGACGATTCTGTATCCCCCTGGGCATCCCCGGTGTCATTCCTATTGGCTGTCAGCAGTAGACTGGTAGTGAGGAAGTGCAGAAGTGTGTGGGGGTGTCATCATGTAGTCCGGCACCGGGTGCCTTTCATTCTAAGGCCGGCCCTGTCCTGTAGCTTAGATTGTGCTCCTATTGTCTGCCACCTATTTCTGGATCTCGGCTTCAGATGGACCAAACCACCACCCCCCCCCCCCCCCACCAGTTAAAATGGACCAGCACTCGTTTTTTTTTTTTCCAACGAGTGTTGGTCCCCCAGATAGTTAATCAAAACAAGCTTGGGGGGCATCCAGAATGCTGGAGTCCCCCCCCCCACACATTAGCCCCCAGATGCCCGTAATCCTCACCTTCACTGTAAGCCAGCGCCGGGAATAGAATCCCATGATTGGCCGCTGGTGCACACATGGGCCATGGTCGCCTCCTCGGCCCCTGGATCGAACTGTCCCTGTGACCACCCACTGGCCAATCGTGGGACTCTGGCTCTCAGTCCGGCGCTGGCTTGTAGTGAAGGTGAGGATTACGGGTGTTCTGGGTGGTTATGTGCGGGAGGGACTCCAGTATTCTAGATTCCCCCCCCTCACAGCTTGTTCTAATCCGCTATCTGCGGGTCCAACACCCATTATAGAAAAAACAGGAGTTGGACCAGTCTAAGTTTACTTGTTCGCTGCTAGACTAACACGCTCAGTGCCAGTTGAAGTGAAGTTGTCAAGTGGAGCTACCGGGGGTGCATGGTTGGTTGGGTCAGAAGGTAGGGATGCCATGCTCACCCCCGTTCTGCCCAATAAACGTGGACAAAACTGGACGATTCTGTATCCCCCTGGGCATCCCCGGTGTCATTCCTAATGGCTGTCGGCAGTAGACTGGTAGTGAGGAAGTGCAGAAGTGTGTGGGGGGTGTCATCATGTAGTCTTGCACCGGGTGCCTTTCATCTTGAGACTGGCCCTGTCCTGCAGCTTAGATTGTGCTCCTATTGTCTCCCATTGTCTGCCACCAGGTAACCTTTTTCTGGATCCCGGCTTCAGTGGCAAATGTGGGGAGAGCAAAGCCAGAGCAAGGCAATCATAATTTTCTATGGGAACTCAACAGAGTGTGTAGAGTATGTATTCCATCCGTAAACCTAAAGCCAGTGTTCCACAACCCACTCCTTGAGAGCATCCAAGGTTGGGGAACACTATCTTAAGTTATGACTTACTGTCTCTTATTATATTGTGTTATTAGCAACAGATGGGTCAACCGATCTGGGCAAGGGTGGACAGGGAGAATAACCAGTGGGACAGACTTCTATGAGATCAGCTGACTTGGTAGTAGAAAACAACAACAGTATCACTCGCGAATTACATCAGAACGCAGATGCGGCGGTACAAACTGACACCCTAAAGGTACATCTACAGGGGATTCATTTTGAAATGGCGCCAAGGCATTCGAAAGATCAGGAAGCAAGGCCCCAATCACACAACCCACAGGCAAAATAGGTTCACCCATATCACCCCGATCCTTGCAATTCCCAAACAAGCGGGACAGAGCATCCGCTTTAGAATTTTTTACTCCTGGCTAAAATGTAATTATAAAATTAAAGCGCGAGAAAAATAATGCCCAACGAGCCTGACGAGAATTCAGTCTCTTAGCTGAGCTAATGTACTCGAGGTTTTTGTGATCAGTATAGACCGTGATCGGATACAATGACCCCTCCAACCAGTGACGCCATTCATCAAAAGCCAGTTTAATCGCCAATAACTCCCTGTTTCCAACATCATAGTTCTGTTCCGCGGCACTAAATTTCCGTGAGAAGTAGGCGCAAGGATGCAAACGTTCAGGATGACCAGAGTATTGCGACAACACCGCCCCCACACCCAACTCGGATGCATCTACTTCAATGGTAAAAGGTTTTTTAACGTCAGGGTGAACTAAAACTGGCGCCGAAGTAAAAGCCTGTTTTAGAGTCAGGAAGGCTTCATTGACCGAAGATGACCAGTTTACAGTGAAGGCGCCCTTGCGAGTAAGGTTGGTGAGAGGAGCAACAATATTGGAAAAACCCTTAATAAAGCGTCGATAGAAATTAGCGAAACCTAAAAAAACGCTGTAATTCTTTTAAAGATTTGGGTTGTACCCAATCCCGAAAACCGCCGAAACTTTCCCCGCATCCATCTCTAACCCCTGGCTAGAGATTATATAACCCAAAAAGGGAACGGTGGTGACCTCAAACATACATTTAGAAATCTTTGCATACAAGTTATTCTCTCTCAGTTTTTGAAGAACCATTTTCACATGTTGTCTATGTTCGGACAAAGACTTAGAGAAAATGAGGATATCATCCAAATAAATTACCATGAATCTGCCCAAATAGTCTCGGAAGACATCATTAACAAAGTCTTGGAAGACCGCAGGAGCATTACAAAGGCCAAAGGGCATGACTAGATATTCGTAATGACCATCTTTAACATTGAATGCAGTTTTCCACTCATCCCCTTGCCGAATACGAATCAGGTTGTAGGCCCCCTTTAGGTCTAACTTGGAGAAAACCCGAGCACCTACTACTTGATTAAATAAATCCCCAATCAAGGGAAGGGGATACCGTTTTTTTACCGTAATCTTATTCAGGGCTCTGTAATCTATGCAAGGCCTTAAACCACCATCTTTTTTCTCCACAAAAAAGAAGCCAGCCCCCGCAGGCGATGTTGAAGGACGGATGAACCCCTTGCTTAAATTCTCGGAGATGTACTCCTTCATTGCCTGCTCTTCCGGCCGGGTAAGATTATATATCTTCCCTCTAGGAGGGATGGTCCTGGGGAGCAGGTCAATGGGGCAGTCATCGGGCCTTTGTGGGGGAAGGGAATCTGCAGAACGTTCAGAAAAAACATCAGCCCAATCTGCGTAAGGCTGAGGCAATCCCTGTGGCAGCATCTGAAAACTTTTGAGGGCAGTGGAAACACAATGTGTCTTGCAGTAATTACTCCACCTCACTAAATCCCCAGTCTGCCAGTCTAAAATGGGGTTGTGGAGTTTTAACCAGGGATATCCCAGTACTACCGGGGTTTCTGGACAATCAAAAACCAAGAACTCAATGTATTCAGAGTGGGAAGAGCCAACAATTAAATTGAGAGGTGGGGTCTTGGTACTAACCGGACCTCCCTGGATGGCCTTCCCATTTATGGCTAGAACCTGTAGAGATCTTCCAAGGGGTACCAGAGGAATCCCCAGGACGGAGATCATGCTCCGATCCAGGAAATTACCCGCAGCTCCACTATCGATAAAGGCGGATACTGCCTGTTTGGAAGGACCCCAAGAAAGCTCTATGGGGATTAACATTTTGTTCAAGTGAGAGTAATTAACGGACTCACCTAGATCAGTACTCTCCTCCTGATCTAGGCGAGGTAGTTTCCCGCCGGGTATCCCTTGTTAGGACAGGACCTAGCAAAATGTCCCGGATTCCCACAATATAAGCATAGACCCATGGAGCGTCTATGCTGCTTCTCGTCCTGGGTAAGACGAGCTCTACCGACCTGCATGGGTTCTTCCAGTGAGGAAGAAGGTGTGTTTACCCCAGGGGAAGTGGGTGGGTTGGGGGTCTGAGATGGCTTAAAGGACGAGGAAGTCCTAACCCTTTCCCTGGCTCTTTCCCTAAGACGCCGATCTATTTTGATGGAGACCTGCATTAGCTGGTCTAGATCTGCTGGTGTAGGGAAATTGACCAATGCGTCCTTGATACCCTCTGATAGACCCATACGGAACTGGCTACACAGGGCTGGGTCATTCCATCTGGAGTCTACTGCCCACCGCCGGAATTCAGAACTGTAATCTTCGGCAGTATTCCGACCTTGCTTCAAGGCCCGAAGCCTGTTTTCGGCTGTGGACTGCTGGTCTGGGTCGGCATATAACACACCCATAGCCTGAAAAAAGGATGTAACGGAGTGCAGGGCAGCATCATCGGGAGGCAGGCTAAAAGCCCATGATTGGGGATCTCCTTGAAAAAGGGAGATGATTAACCCCCACCCGTTGGGTCTCGGTGCCCGAGGATACGGGCCTCAATCTGAAGTACAGCTCGCAGGAATTTTTAAAATTGGAGAATTTGGCTCGGTCTCCAAAAAATTTCTCCGGTAACGGGACCTTCGGCTCCGACACGTGAGGTGGTACAGCGGATGCAGGAATCTGCCTGGTTTCTTGATTGGCCACTCTCTGGGCAAGTTGATTTATAGCTGTGGCCATAGCCTGTACTTGCTGTACCAGGTCATCCATGGTGGCCTGTGATAATATCACGCTCTGGGTCCTCTAATGATCCGCTCAGGTAACTCCAGTCCTCCGGGTAAGCCCTCAACATCCAATCTCCGCCAGCTTCACCTGTAGGAGCCCCCGCTTGCCGGGACACAGAATACGCCTGCCCGGGATCGGTTGCCCCCAGGACTTCAATGGCTCAAAGGATGGAGGCTTACTGTTCGGAGGTCTGAAGAACCAGTGGCTGGGAGCGGTATAGAGAGAGCCCAATGGCTAGAGCGTATAACGGAAGTCCAGACAGGCTAAGGGTCGGCACCAGGTGTTCAGAGATGGCTGCAGTACAAATGAAGGAGGCAAATCGTGGTCAAGGTTCCAAGCAGAAGTCGTCAACGGAAGTTCAGATCAAGGTTGGTCAGTTCAGGCAAATGTCGGCAACGGGGTTTTGGATCAAGAATGGTCGGTTCAAGCAAAGGTCGGCAACATGGTCTTGGATCAAGAAAGGTCGGTTCAGGCAAAGGTCGGCAACAGGGATCAATCACGATACACAGAAACGAAAGGCTAGGTTCAAGGCGCTATCACAGGCACTGAGCAACTGGTGGGGTAAACCTTTATAGGGAACGGATAAGATTAGGGCTGGGTGTGTGATTGGTGCTACTAAAAACCAGCACCTGATTGGGCATAGGGCGTACAGCCCAGCAACTCCTATTGGGCTCATTGGCCCAATACACTACAGAGGGCGTGCTTCCCAGCTGGGCTCATCGGCCCTTTAACTGAAAGGGGGGCGTGCCCCTCTGATTTTTAATTTATTCACCTCCTCCGGCGGCCGCGCTGAGTGCAGCGCCGCCGGAGGGCATAGAAGGAACGTGCTCGCGCACCCGCGCGATGCACGTGTATTGATGCCGGATATGCCAGCAGAAGAGGAAGGAGGGGGTGCGCCCGCAGCTGCGCGAGCAGCCGCCCGGCGCGGCCGGCGTTTGGATGGTGAGGCGACGGGGACACCGCTGGAACGCGCCACAGGTAAGCTGATCGTGACAAACAGCTGAAATGTACTCCTTCTTCATCTGACATTCCCTCCACTTCCCGATTTATTAAGAAAACATTTGTGACTGCATGGCTGCATCTAAAGCATTTTACAAAAAAATAAAAATAAGTGGGTTCAAGGTGACAAGATTCCTTTAGGTTGATAGCTGCCACTGATGGAAGCCCCTGAAACCTGTACATGCCTAAGAAAGGATCGTGTGCAGAGAGTTGTGGTTAATGATACCTAGTCTGAATGGTTACCGGTTGTAAGTGGTGTTCCCCAGGGTTCAGTGCTGGGCCCACTATTATTCAACTTGTTTATTAACGACATAGAAGATGGGATTAAAAGCACTGTCTCTATTTTTGCAGATGACACAAAGATATGTAACACAGTGCAGTCTATTGAAGATGTTCACAATCTTCAGGCTGACCTGGACTCTTTGAGTGTCTGGGCATCCACTTGGAAAATTAAGCTCAATGTGGAAAAAGGTCCTGCACTTGGGGGTCTAACAACCTGAAGGCCACATATGTCCTCGGGGGAGTAAAACTGGGAGAGTCACTTGTTGAGAAGGATCTGGGGGTACTGGTAGAACACAAGCTAAATAACAGCATGCAATGTCAAGCAGCTGCTTCTAAGGCCTCCAAGATATTATCATGCATTATTAGAGGCCTGGAATCACGGGATAGGGATGTAATTTTGCCTCTTTACAAGGCACTGGTGCGCCCTCACCTGAAATATGCCGTCCAGTTCTGGGCACCTATTCATAGAAAGGACGCTCTGACTATGGAAAGGGAGCAGAGGAGCCACCAGACTAATAAGAGGAATGAAAGATCTTAGTTATGAGGAAAGATTACTAGAATTAAATCTGTTTAGTCTTGAAAGGAGACCACTGAGGGGGGACATGATTAACTTGTATAAATATATAAGTGGGCCATATAAAAAATATGGAGAAACACTATTTCAGGTAAAATCCTCTCTAAAGACAAGGGAGAGCTCCCTTTGACAGGAAAAAAAAAAATTTAGTCTCCGGAGGCGACAATCATTTTTTACCATAAGAACTATAAATCTTTGAAATAGCCTCCCACAGAAGCTTGTTACAGCATTAACCGCTGACAGCTTCAAAAAAGAATTAGATGCTTATTTAGAAGAAAATAGCATTAACTATTAGCGGTTATTAGTAAAAAAAACAAAAAATAAATTAAATAACTTCCACCTATAAAATAAAAAATAACTTCCCCCTACCCCAACACCCTTGGTTGAACTTGATGGACAGATGTCTTATTTCAACCGTAACTATGTAACTATGTAAAGGGCCACTTGCGGAATCACGTTCCATCTGACCTAGAAAGGCTTCTCAGTTTCTTAAGTAGCATGTGGTGGCACCCATGGCCGAATCTAAAACATTTTTCAAAAATGTTTTAAAAAAAAGTGTGGTCAAGGAGACAGGATTCCTTCAGGGTGATAGCTGACACTGAAGGAAGCCAGTGAAATCTGTACGTATCTGAAAAGCCACATCTAAAAACATATGAAAAATTATGGAATCAGGGTTGGTGGGTCAAGGCAACCCGATTCCCTGGGTCTGCATTCAGCCACATTTCTGACTCTAGACCAAAATGTAACCCATCTGACGGTGGAACAAATTTCATAACTTTAAGTGGACTGTGGACTTTTGTGGAAACATGGCGACAGGATTCTGTCTGAGTGATAGCTGCCACTGAAGGAAACCTGTTCCTGTCTTAAAAATGTCTGTTTCTGGAAAAGTGCAAAATGATGGGTTCATGGGTGTTTGGTCAAGGGGACCTGATTGCTTGTGTGTGTATTCTTCCACAATTCTGTCTCTAGACTAAATGACCCTAATGCAGCCTAAGTGACAGGGCTTCCTGATTTCTTAAGGGGACTTTTATGACCACATGGCCGCATCTAAAAAATTTTTACACAAAAATTAAAAAGGTACCAGCATTCCAATAGGGTGATAGCCAGCGACGGACTGGGGCCAAAAATCAGGCTGGGATTTTACCAGCACCCGGTCGGTCGGCCCATGACCAGCCAGTGGCATCTCTGCTGCTTCCTGAACAATCAACCAGTGTGTTCCAAGACTGAGGCTATATCATTAGGGTGAGGACATGGGCTGGGGGTTGACTTGACTCAAAGGCTGAGGCTATATCATTAGGGTGAGGACATGGGCTGGGGGTTGCTTGTCTCCAAGACTGAGGCTATATTATTAGGGTGAGGACATGGGCTGGGGGTTGCTTGGTTCCAAGACTGAGGCTATATCATTAGGGTGAGGACATGGGCTGGGGGTTGCTTGGCTCCAAGACTGAGGCTATATCATTAGGGTGAGGACATGGGCTGGGGGTTGCCTGACTCCAAGACTGAGGCTATATCATTAGGGTGAGGACATGGGCTGGGGGTTGCTTGGTGCCAAGACTGAGGCTAGATCATTAGGGGGAGGACATGGGTTGGGGTTGCTTGGCTCCAAGACTGAGGCTATATCATTAGGGTGAGGACATGGGTTGGGGTTGCTGGGCTCCAAGACTTAGGCTATATCATTAGGGTGAGGACATGGGCTGGGTTTGCTTGGCTCCAAGACTGAGGCTAGATCATTAGGGTAAGGACATGGGCTGGGGTTCGCTTGGCTCCAAGACTGAGGCTAGATCATTAGGGTCAGGACATGGGCTGGGGTTGCTTGGCCCCAAGACTGAGGCTAGATCATTAGGGTCAGGACATGGGCTGGGGTTGCTTGGCCCCAAGACTGAGGCTAGATCATTAGGGTCAGGACATGGGCTGGGGTTGCTTGACTCCAAGACTGAGGCTATATCATTAGGGGGAGGACATGGGCTGGGGTTGCTTGGCCCCAAGACTGAGGCTAGATCATTAGGGTCAGGACATGGGCTGGGGTTGCTTGGCCCCAAGACTGAGGCTAGATCATTAGGGTCAGGACATGGGTTGGGGTTGCTTGGCTCCAAGACTGAGGCTATATCATTAGGGGTAGGACATGGGCTGGGGTTGCTTGGCTCCAAGACTGAGGCTATATCATTAGGGGGAGGACATGGGCTGGGGTTGCTTGGCTCCAAGACTGAGGCTATATCATTAGGGTGAGGACATGAGCTGGGGGTTGCTTGGCTCCAAGACTGAGGCTATATCATTAGGGTGAGGGCATGGGCTGGGGGCTGCTTGGCTCCAAGACTGAGGCTCTAAAATTAGGGGGAGGGCATGGGCTGGGGGTTGCTTGGCTCCAAGACTGAGGCTATATCATTAGGGGGAGGACATGGGCTGGGGTTCCTTGGCCCCAAGACTGAGGCTAGATCATTAGGGTCAGGACATGGGCTGGGGTTGCTTGGCCCCAAGACTGAGGCTATATCATTAGGGTCAGGACATGGGCTGGGGTTGATTGGCTCCAAGACTGTGGCTATATCATTAGGGGGGGGGGACATGGGCTGGGGGTTGCTTGGCTCCAAGACTGAGGCTATATCATTAGGGTGAGGACATGGGCTGGGGGTTGCTTGGCTCCAAGACTGAGGCTATATCATTAGGGTGAGGACATGAGCTGGGGGTTGCTTGGCTCCAAGACTGAGGCTATATCATTAGGGTGAGGGCATGGGCTGGGGGTTGCTTGGCTCCAAGACTGAGGCTATATCATTAGGGTGAGGACATGGGCTGGGGGCTGCTTGGCTCCAAGACTGAGGTTATATCATGAGGGTGAGGACATGGGCTGGAGTTGCTTGGGTGATGGGATAGAATGGGGAGGGGGACCGGGGGCTGGGATTGGATGGGAGTGTTAGTAAAGGTAGAAGCCTAGACTGCCCCAATTCAGTGCGGCCCACCGGGTCTCCCTATGTAGTGAATTATTACAAGTTAATATTAAATAAAATTTCTTGTATTAATTTTGAGTCAAGAGTGCCTCCCTATTTTTTGCGTTGTAAATTGGTAAGATGCCTCATCTTACTGAGAACTTCTGTTATAGTACAGTAAAAGGCTTCCCGATTCCTTAAGTGTTCTATTGCAGCCACCTAAAGCCATTTTTAAACTGGACTGGGACACCTGGGCATTTGGCCACCTCTGGAAGCCTGTCTGCTAAGAGACTGGTAAAAAAAACAAGCAAAAAAAGTGTCAGCCAGCTTACCCAAAACCACTTGAAGCATGGAGTAAGAGATCCCTTGGCGCTTCTCCTCAAATAGCAGAAAACAGTGAGGTATCCAGCTTTTCTCCAATAAAAAATAACTTTTAATTCAAATGTTTAAAAATTGTACTCTCCACATAGTGATAACTAAAAAAGTTCCCAATAGTGAAAGGATAATAAGCACAATCCAGGTCCACCTATGGCCCACTGAGGGGATCCTGCGATGCGTTTCGGGCTTCAAGCACCCTTAATCAGGAGACTGGACCGGGAGTGGTAGATGATTCACAACCTGCATGGCCAGGCTCTGTAATCTTAAAGAATCCAGGCCCGGACGCTAGCCTACCCTCGGGGCATCCTACACCAGATGCCCCTCTGTGTGAAACCCCTCGGGGCATTGGTGATCTTACCTGATCCCGGTGGGTCCTGCAACGTGGATCATCTACCACTGCCGCTCCGGTCTCCTAGCAGACAGGCTTCCAGAGGTGGCCGTATGTACAGGTGTCCCAGCTCTCTCCATTTCTGGGTTTCCACTCGCCTTAGATCTACTGTTGTGGCTGCAGGGGAGAATGTAAAGCATTTTTTACAAAATAAAAATACATTTGAGGTCAAGGCGATTACACCGACCACAATGTAGCAAGAGAAAAATATATGCCAAATGGGATAAAGATGAATGCAGCCACATATTAGCACTAAAAGCATATTAAAGAAATTAAACAAATCGGGTTCAACTTTTAGACCATGAAAATATTTTCATGCAGTAATCACTAAGGAGCATTGAAATACACCTGTGCTGAATATTATCTTTTGCTCTTACCACCCTCTAGTGGACAATAAATGTGTCATGTAATGTAATGATAAAAAGCACAATCCAGGTCCACATATGGCCCACTGAGGGATTCCTGTGACGTGTTTCGGCTTCAATCACCCTTAATCAGGAGACTGGACCAGAAGTGGTAGATGATTCATTAAAGTGGGTCATAACCTGCATGGCCAGGCTCTGGAATTTAAAAGAAACCAGGCCCGGATGCTAGCCTACCCTCGGCGCATCCTACACCAGATGCCCCTCTGTGTGAAACCCCTCGGGGCGTTGGTGATCTTACCTGATCCCGGTGGGTCCTGCAACGGGGTTCATCTACCACTGCCGCTCCCGTCTCCTAGCAGACAGGCTTTCAGAGGTGTCCCAGTTCTCTTTTAAAATTGCTTTATGTGGCTGCAGTAGTACACTTAAAGGAGCACTATTGCGAAAAATGGGCAATGATAAAAATCCATATAACTACGCTGGATGGCAGGAGGAGGGGTCACTTATACACCCGGCATTAAGAAATATCCTGCCAGCCAGTTTTTTTTTTTTTTTATTTTAATGAAAGAGGAAATCAGGGTGACAGGCTCTGTAACCCCTGTATGCTATTCCTACCAGGTGAGAATAAACCACAAGCATGGCATGAGTTTTCTTCGGTTCGGGTGAATACGTGAACCCTCCTCTCATTACCCGATTTGTTTATCTGGCTTTTTATTACTACACAATATCGCAATAGTGCTCCTTTGATCTTGGGCTGCCCATTTTATACTGATCACAAATGTAGAAAAAAAGCACAGAGCTGTAATGCATGAAATTCAAATCTTCATTAAAACTCGTTCAATCGATCATTGACTCAATCATGGTGCCTCAACGTGAAAATCCATCCAATGGCAGTGTGCGCCCACCACCAATGTTATGCTCTTACCAAATAATGGTATATGATGCGCCAAATAAGGCCCTTATTTAAGAAAGGATAGCGTCAGGTAGCGCCTGGTTAATGAGAGGTAGCGACAGATAGCGAATGGTCAACGCCGGACACGCACGCAATTACACATTTATCAAGCAGAATCTGTTTAGCGACTGGGATAGCGCCATGTAGCGTCTGATTCATCATTTTCACAGCCTCAGCGAACAGCGCCAGCGTTCAGCCTTGCACAGCGCCAGGTATGACCTCTCGCTACCTGTCGCTCTCCCATACATTTCAATGGACGATCCTTTACTTCTCTTTAAACGGGGTTTTTTTTTTTTTTTTTTTGTTTTTCAAAAAAATCACAAATAATTATTTGACCTCTTCTGGCCTTGAAATAGCATTTTTTTCATAATTTTTTCATTTTTTAGATATATCTTCAGAAATGACATTACAGGTCTGGCGTTAATGTGTTCATGTTACAATGTGGTTACAATGTAATTCCACATGTTTTCGCTTTGTTACTAGTGGATGAAACCAAAAAGTAGGCAGGTGGCACACACTCTGTTAAACTAAAAGAGTCAATAAGAAGGGGTGCGCTGCCCAAACAGGGGCCCTATTGCAAATGCATACTATAAGTACTCCTAATGGAATGTCCTCCTGATCATTCCTCCAGGAGCCCCTGGGGCCTAACCCTCGCACTCCAGAACATATAAATGGTACTACAATGTTAAATCATCAAGAATATTTTATTGTAAATAATAATTTAAAAGCATGTTTAAAAACAACAGCAATACATAGTGCCGTACCGTAAATGTCCACAAGGGGGCCAACCAACAACAATACTGTGCTAACTTATATGGTGAAACCCTATGTGCTATATACTCCTCTAATATACTAATCTAATAAAGTGCTAAGTGCATGGAAAAAATCATACTATATACATCACTTAAAACCTAGCAGGACCGCAGACAAAGGGAGGCCCAGCGAGGAACAAAGTGCAAAGTGAAGACAACAAGCAAATACAACAGATACTCAATAAAGCTTACTGTACAGATGGCCAGACAGGCGCCCCACGGTGTAGCCTACGCGTTTCGAGCCGCAGGGGCTCTTTTTCAAGGCTGTAAGGTGCTGGTGCCTCCATGACCAGCACCCCTTAAGTACCTCTTAAAGCGGACCTTCACTCTAAATAAGAGTCTATCTTATATGTTTCCCTCACCCTGTACATACAGATTGCTCACATTAAAAATCATCCTACCTGCATCTACTGCATTTTATAAGCCTTTAAACATCCAAGATGGCGGCTTATGGAAGCTGCCATTTTTGCAGGCAGCCTGCAAACAGGAAGTGCCTGCAAACAGGAAGTGACTGTGCTGCTCTGCATTCTGGGACTGCTGACCTTTCCCTGACCCCAGCTCTGCTCTGTCTGAGCAAAGCACAGCTATAACCCGCCCCCCTGTACCTTATCCCACTCTCCTCTCCTCAGTAAGTGTGATGCTTCTGAGTCAAGATGGCGGCGCCCGTATCCTAAATTCCCGAACAGAGTTGCAGCCCAGTGGGGGAAAGTATAATAAATTAGTGACTAAACATGTAAAATATATTAATTTTAGATGCTGAGGAATTGTTTTTTAAGAGCTTGGGCTTTTCATTAAATCAGGGTGAAGGTCCGGTTTAAGTACTTGTTACTAGTGGATAGATGCTTGAAAAAACATTTTAAACACACAGCCTCCTGCGCTCTGGGCTTCAATCAAGTATTTTTCAGCGCCGGAGATTTGTGAGGCTGTTTTTTTGCTGAATATGGTGTGAGTCGGTCGCTATGAGCAGTCGCTAACATGCGCTCCCATACAGCGCTGTACTGGTCAAATAGCGACTCCTCACAATGTATTCAACATTACTGAACAGCGACTGAGTCGCTATAAAGTAGCGACCCACGGCCGAGCACAGTGACTACTAGCGGGCGCTCTGAAAATGCCGGTACAGACGCTCATCTGTCGCTACCTGCCGCTAATGATGAATCAGCCTCTAAGAAATCAGTATCCAATCATTACATAGGTCTCAATCTTGAATCCAGCCTTAATAGGAAGGAAGTCCTTGATTTTCACGTTGAGGCACCATGATTGAGTCAATGATCGATTGAACGAGTTTTAATGAAGATTTGAATTTAATGCATTACAGCTCTGTGCTTTTTTTCTACATTTATTGTAGGGACTTATTAGTGAGATTGAAGTTCTGCACGTGGTGCTACATTCATTAATGATTGTTTGCTTGAATCAAATTGTTGGAAAAGTATAGCGCGGTATTACTCACTTGTTTATTTTCTGATCCCAAATGCATTTGTCCGTTTAGTAGGTCATATTTACACGCTACTGGGATGGCTTCTATGGCCCTTATTTAACAAGGGATAGCGCCAGGTAGCGACTGGTGAGCGAACGGTAATGACGGTCACCGCCACGAGAACGCCGGCTCCCCACCACAGTCACACATTTATCAAGCCGATCCTGCTTAGCGACTGAGAGAGCGCCAGATAGCGAATCATTCATCATTATTCCAGCCTCAGCCCACAGCGCCAGCGAGCGACCTTGAACAGCGACAGGTATGACCTCTCGCTACCTGGCGCTCTCCAATGCATTTCAATGGAGCAATCTTTAAATATTCTTAAATAATTGCTATTAATGTATTTTTTTTTTTTTTTTTTAAATGTCAAAAATGTCAAAAATTCTGTGACCACTTCTGCAATGTTAGATATTTTTTTATGCTTAAAAAAAAAAAAAAAAAAAATGTGCAGAATTGATATTACAGGTCTGATATTAATGTATTCATATTACAAAATGTTTTGAAAAACTTGTTTTTTTTTTCCAAAAAATAAGGTTGTTTGGGGGTTAAAAAACTACTTTTAACCCATCGCCGCCAGCGCTCTGGGGTTTAAACAAGCATTTCACAGCGCGAGAATTTTTTGAACGTGATTTGTTAATGAATATGCTGGGAGCCGTTCGCTATGGCCATTCGCTGTCATGCGCTCCCATACAGCGCGGAACCTGTCAAATAGCGACTCCTAACCCCGTATTCAACATTACCGCACACCGACTGAGTCGCTGTCAACAACCGAACAACGGCCAAGCACAGCGAATACTAGCGGGCGCTGTGAAAATAACGCTACTGTCGCTCATCTGTCGCTACCTGGCGCTATTAATGAATCGGCCTCTTTATCTTCCGCTAAAGGACTGGGGGTATCCAACAGAGTTGGTTGCAATAATTTAAGGCTGGCAGGATTCCGTTCACTTGTGGTAGTGAAAGAAATCCCGCAGCCGGTTAGTCGTTAGAGGGGTGATGGACAGACTGATTTATTATTAACGCCAGGTAGCGACAGATAAGCACCTGTAGAGCGGATTTCAGAGCGACCGCTAGTAGTCGCTGTGCTCGCCCATGGATCATTGTTTGAGAGCGCCTCAGTTGCTGGCCGGCATTGATGAATATGATGTGTGAGTCGCTGTACTACGCTGTATGGGAGCGAATAGTAGCGCCAGCTCAGTGCGACTGACTCACACCACATTCATCAAAAAAACAGCCTCAAACATCGCCGGCGCTCAAAATCATGTAGTTGTAGCCCACAGCGCCAGAGGCTGTGTGATTAAAGGCTGTTTTTGAACATGAATCCACTAGTAACAAAGCGAAAACACATGGAATGACATTGTAACAGTAACACTTTAATACCAGACATGTAAGGACGATTCTGCATAAAAATATTATTAATCCAAAAAGTTTTCAAAAATGTCATTTTCTTGGCCAGGAGACATGTCAGAAAGATTTGAGATTTTTTTTAAGAAAAAAAAAAAAAATTGGGATCAGGAAAGGGATTTAAGTATCGTCCATAGAAATATATGGGAGAACGACAGGTAACGACAGGTAAGACGTGGCGCTCTGCAAGGCTGAACGCCGGCGCTGTACGCTGAGCCTGGGATAATGATGAATCAGACGCTACATGGCGCTATCCCAGTCGCTCACCAGATTCGGCTTCATAAATGTGTAATTGCTGTCGTGTCCGGCGTTCACCTGACGCTACCTGGCGCTATCCCTTCATGAATAAGCCTCTTAGTCTACTGTACACTTTGTTATTTGTAACCAGATTATTCAGAGTGCACTGAAGAAGCTCGTATAGAGTGAAACGTCTGCACATGAAGTCACTTGCTACATCTGAGTGTACATTAACCCTAAAGCTTGCTACAAATTGTATTCAAAAGGGACAAAAGCCCCATATTTATGGGCAGTCCCCAAATGAATCAGCAAAAAGCACACTAGTAATACTACCTCTGAAAATGTACAGAAAGTGTATAAATTATGATGTAAATATGTATTAATTGTAAACAGCAGAGAAACACAGTCGGAAAATGTTTTTAATAGCAAATGAATAAATGTATAATTTTGTAAGTACACTGTGTTTACCTTATACACACTGTAATCATCAAAGGGGAATAAAATCCCCCATTCCCCCAAAGAAAGCCCTCCTCACTAAGGGGACACTTACAGAGTATCCCCTTTCCCCCCAAAGACATATATAGATATAGGTAAAAGATTGAACACCCTTCAACCGAAAATATGCATTTAACAGAGGAATTTTTAATGCTGGTAGCAAGAAAAATAGTGACACAAATCAAGTGTATATACAAAAGAATACAAAAACAATATACGTGACAGATAAAATAATCAACTAGTAGACCGCTGGTAATAAAGAGTCATGTATGCTGAAGCCAGCACTGAGGGGCTGCAATGTCCGTATAAAGTACCCCAAGGACGATTGAGTATAGTAGGCAGAGCAAAACGTTCATAGATACAAAGGAATATTGTGTCCCTGGAGTAGGTCAGAGAGAGCGTCCCTCAGTCCATCCTGTTAGAAGCCATTATAAGTGAAATGGTTGCAAATAGGAACTTACAGAGTTAACAGGCCGGATGGCTGCAGCACTGGGTAGATAGAGAAAGATCCTGACGTTTCGGCTGCGAGGTGAGCCTTCTTCACGAGGAGCGGTATTGCTTGTCCTGTGTTGATAGTTTAAATATACAAAGTATTCTACCTCCAGCGAATGCGGAAGCGGCGCCAACGGCCGCGCACATGCGGGCGCGGACCAATGACGTCACTAGCGGCTGTCATTGCGCATCCCGATCACTCACAGCCTGAATGGTAGCATTTGACATCCATGGACGGTGGTGACGCGCGGGGTGCGTCATGACACCGCATCAGGGAGAAGAAAGCAAGCCGTGCCCTAGTGTGTCGGGCAATACGGACCAAGGCAAGATGGCGGCTCCGACATTTCCGTTTTGGTGAAATGCATATTTCAACGTCCTTTCTGGGAACCGAAAAGATGGCGGCTTGCATTGCGGCGACCGCTATGCAATAGTAGAGCCATAGACACAGCGGAGCGAGCAGGAACGGAGGGTGAGGAAATGTATTCAAGGCAGATATCCGCATTGCTGGAGTTATTCGCTGGAGGCTATATACGGCCTTCTAGATATAAAGAAATAAAGAGTTTAAAATACAAAGTGCTTGTGAAAATAAAAACAATACCTGAGGATGAATCCTCAAAATTTACATTATCGCTCAATACTTAAGAAAAAAGAAGAAGTATATAACAGAAAAAAAGGAAGTATATAACAATAAATCGGCAGATATAGTTAGAATGATATATAGGATAACAGGCCAATACTAAGGTCCTATGATGAGCTAGGGGTGTGGATACACAATAGTGCCAAGTTATAATAGAAAACAGAGAAATCCATATCTTCATTCAGGCCCAAGGGGCTTTTTGTGCGCAATTGATGGATCCAATATATCTTTCGCTGAAGTAGCCTTTTCTCTAGATTGCCACCTCGCTTGGGGAGTGTCACCACCTCTATGACCAGAAATTTTAATTGGTTCACCAGATGACCCTCTAATAGAAAATGCCTCACTATGGGGGACTTAATCCTTCCTGATCTAATGTCTGAGCAGTGCTCACTAATTCTGTTTCTCACTTCTCGTTTTGTTTTTCCCACATAGCCCTCACCCGCATGGGTGAACGCCGGACACGGCGGCAATTACACATTTATGAAGCCAAATCTGGTGAGCGACTGGAACAACGCCATGTAGCGTACGATTCATCTTTATCCTAGGCTCAGCGTTCACATTCATTAATGAATATATGGAAGCTTTATAAAATAGACGGATTGCTGGCGCAGTGGGAGACAGACTGTACCAACATTAGTAAACTGAGAGCCGCCCTCTACCATTGAAGGGGTTAAGTAGCCGCGCGTTCTTATATTTAGACCAAATTACCATCTTTTACTTTATTTCTCAGATTTCCAAATAATTGGAATAACTAGAAAAAATTTAATTATGTTTGCAGATGCAAGCATATAGGCCTCGATTCATTCAAAGGTAGTAAAAAATTCTCATGGTAGTAAAAGATTCAATTCATGAGAAAAAAGCCTGAGAATGTCACTGTTACTGAATCACCAGATAGGAAAACAATGAAAGTCAATGTCTTTTTTACTCCTAAGAAAAGTAGAGAAGTGTTTAGTCCTTTCTACACTGTAGTAAAAGCTGCCATTGACTTTCATTGTCTTTTTATCTAGTGATTCAGTAACAGAGACATTCTCAGGCTTTTTTCTCATGAATTACATTTTTTACTACCATGAGAATTTTGTTCTACCTTTATTGAATCGAGGCCTTAGTATCCAATGAAGGCGCTGCATTGTGTTTTAAGTCACTACAGGAAGAGTCTGGAGAGTGAAGTCCAGGAAGAGACAAAATTCGTCAGGTGGGACGTGCACCGGAAGTGATGTTGAATCAACACGAGGCCTCGGCAGGGCATCATGGTCCCAGCAGCGTCTTCACTCTTGGAGCCGTGTGGGAGCCTGAGAGGCCAGTTACAGGTGTGGTATGCAGATTGCAAGATGGGATGCCTGTGCGGTCTCTGTTTCTATGTGCTTTTATACACATCTCTATTGTGAGTATTGTGGGTAGTTTTTTTGACACTTGTGGTAAGGTGTATGGAAAAATAATAAATGGTGTGTATTTTTCCCCTGCTATACTGTATCACGGCACGATCCATGCCGGGTTTTCAGGACCCAGTTCACATTCCCCAGTCCTCTACAGGTTTGTTCCCTGATCCCAGGCCTCACACAGGTGATGAGGCTGATTGCAGGGGAAGCCTAAATAAAAGGAGCCGCTGAGCCTTTCAGTTTGCTGTTAAACAGCCTGGAGTAAGGAGCCCAGGCTGTACTGCTCAATGTGAAGATCAGAACTGTATGCAGCCGTCTCTGACGTAAGATATCTGTTCTGTTTTGCTGGTGAATATTTGATTTTTCAATAAAACTACCTTTGTTTTTGAAGAACTGTCGTCCGCGTCATTGCCATTCGCCCCAATCCCTGACACACTTTTCAACTTTTTTCTATATAAAACACTATTAAGGCCTTGTGCATTTAATGTTTTTGGAGGTTAGTACCATCCTACAAATGTATTTATTTATTTAATTATTTTAATTCTTTATTTTCAAAATTTTCAATGCAGAGACAAATAAGTAAGTAAGTACAAAATTGAAAACTTACAGAGCCATCTCGTATATACAGGACCGCAAGACAAATACACATATGAACTTAATGCTTATTGACAGATGCGTACTCATAATAAAGGTAACTCGTGCCAATTTTTATTATCCGCCCAACTCGGTGATGCCCCCCCATGGAGGCCAGACATCAGCGCCAGCGCAGGGCCACCTCCCGGAGGGGGGAACCCTGCATTGATATCCAACAAAATCCTGCATAGAGCTTCTTGCCATGATGCAGAGTGGCTCAGTCTATCAAGAATTACGAAGAAGAGGAAGAGAGTGAGAAAAAAGAGGGGGGGTGATGGGAAAGGAGGGGTTACCAGGGGAGCCAGCCCGCTAATTTGCATCCCATAGCGCCGCCGATACATCCATGGCTCTCCATTTCATTTCACAGAGGTGCTACAACCAGTTCAGGACAATCATGATTGCAGGTTGATCTTTAGGGGCCTCTCGGGGGGGTCGGACTCTATAAGCTGTTTAAATCTATCTGTGTACCTGAAGAGAGGTCCACGTTTGCAAGAACTGCGGTGTGCTCTCGTGAATGGAGGCGGTGAGCTCCTCCATCTCCATCACATGGTTGATCTCCCCGACCCAGTCTGCCACCGAGGGAACCCCTTCGGATCTCCATAGCCCGTGTATTCATCGGGCAGTACCATGGCAGGCCTCACCAGGGAAACCATACTCCCCGAGTCCAAAAGGGCCACAGCCAGGGTATTCCCCACCCCCTTCCCCACACTTTTGGGTGCTCCTGCAGCTTGCAACGCCATCATATGTTGTAACAGAAGCTGGTTGGACTCCTGCTGCTGCTTGTTGGCCTCGCGCTGCTGCAGATTCACCTCCATGAGCGCTTTTTCGACAGCCTCTATTTTGTCTGCGGTCACAGGTAACAGCTTGTCAGGCTTAATGTAGGACATGCAATGGCTCCTAGCAACGGCCTCACTGTTTTGCCCGCATCTTCCACCAAATGTGGTGATCAGCTCTGGTAGACAGCAGGATGTTTGCAGTATAGAGGCGAAAGTTCAACTTAAAGTCCCTGTTTATTCACACAACATCCATAAGACAGAACGTCCTTTCGGGTTACATCACCTTTTCAGGAAAATACAGCAGAAATGAACCAGACAGGCAACGGCCTTTTTAGTCCTCGTGCAAACTTGCAAAGTTGCAGCCGAATCCGCCTCTGGTCCGCATGAAACAGCCTGCACAGGAGTTTCCAGCCAGGCCCACAGAGTCTCACTTCACAAGTGAGCTCCAGTCACAGACACTGCACAGCTGACTCCCCAGGCTATTTATGCGGCCTGTAAAACCCGGACCTGGGTAGGGGATGGAGCCCCACCCTGCTCTACTCCATCCCAGTAAAACCGTCCCGGGTTAGCCCTTCGCCTATGCTAAAACTTCAGCACCAGACTGCCATTAGCAGCTGATGCTGGGAAACAAACTACACGGCTTTACTGCACCAAGGCTAGGTACCTTGGTGCCACATACCTTCCGTCAATGACGGCACCTTGCACCTTACCACATCAAGCAGGCAGGTTGGTCACTGCCCACCCCTTAGGCCCCAACCTCGTGAGCAAGGTCTCGCGGGGACAATCCATCGCCTTGCGAAAGCATGTTCGCAACAGGCAATGGTCGTATCCTCTCCCTCTAAAGCGCAAGGTGAGCTCACGGGCCTCCCGGACGTAGTCCCCCTTGGTACTACAGTTCCTCCTGATGCGCAGGAACTGTCCCAAGGGGATCCCACGCCTCAGGGGGTCCGGATGATGGCTAGAGAAGTGAAGGAGGGTATTCCCCGCTGTGGGCTTCCGAAAGGTGGTCGTGACCAACCTGCCTGCTCCCTTTGAGATCCTCAGGTCCAAAAACTCGATAGAATCGAGACTAAATTTATAAGTGAGACGGATATTGCGTTGATTTTGGTTCAATGCTGAAACAAATTGCTCTAATTGTAGCGCGGTACCTTTCCAAATCAGGAGAACGTCATCGATGTAACACAGCCAGAGGGCGACATGTGCCCCAAACGACGCCCGCCCAAACACCTCGAGGCTCTCCCACCGCCCCAGGTGTAGGCAGGCGTAGGATGGGGCACAGGCTGCCCCCATGGCCGTGCCGCGAATCTGATGATAGAACACTGCATTGAACCGAAAATAATTGTTGGAAAGTACAAATTCCAGTAACTCTACAATAAATTCGCTATATGCTGCCGGGCCTAATGCCTGCAGGGTCTCATCCACCGCCTGGAGGCCCACTGTGTGGGGGATGGAGGTATAAAGGCTCTCTACATCAACACTGGCCAAAAGCCAATCATCCTCAATACGTACATTTTGCAGTTTTCCCAAAAGGCCACTACTATCCAAGACGAAAGATGGCAGGAGTCGTACAAACGGTTTTAAGTTTTCATCAATGAACCGGGCAATCCCTTCCAGGGGCCCTCCATTCCCCGACACAATGGGCCTCCCCGGCGGTGTGGCAAGATTTTCATGTATTTTCGGAATTGTATATAACACTGGGATATTATAATCCTGTACCCGTAGGAAATCAAAGACTTTGTGTGTCAGTAAGTTCTCCTCTCTGGCCCAATATAGTCTACTACTCCCGGGAAAGGATCCCCCTCAGTTCAACAGTACATGCTAATATATTGCAATTGGTTCTTTATTTCCTTCACATAGTATTCCTCGTCCAAAAGGACCACATTTCCCCCTTTATTACTAGGTCTTATTATGATATTCTGGGCTGTCTCTAGTTCTTTTAAAGCTCTTCTTTCCGAATTCGTAAGATTGTCCTGGCCATATGAGCCCCATTCCTCCTTTCCCAGATCACGTTCCACCAATTGTAGGAACAGTGACAAGTGCTTATTCAAACTTAAAGGGGGAAAATTCTTGGATGGGCACTTTAAGCGACTCAGGTCTCCATGATAATATGGGATTGTTTCCTGATCAACCCAACATTGGGTCATTCGCTCCTTCCCTGGGAAAAGGACAACTACTCCTTTCTCCCTCAGTCCACCACACCAGACAGTCTACAAAAGGATGCACAAAAAATCCTGTTTCGGGGGGTCTTGGACTCTTGATTACCCATCATCAATTAACAATTAACAAATAACAATGTCCGTGGTTTAAAGTGTGCTCACCTTCACACTTATCAATTCCTTAAACCTCTACGCAACAGTAAGAAAAGCAGAAGATATGCAAAGATATTTCCTCAGGGCAGAGGCTCAACTTAAACTCGTAGCGCTACTATTTATCCTGGAGTCTCGTACCTGGACTCCCCGCATCTTCCCTGACGCTACCTGTCGCTTAACCTGCGACTAAACCTGTCGCTATACCCGCGACTATATTCTATAACCTGGAGTCCTAATAAATAAAATGTCACCCCAGAGAGTGCAGAATTGCCCGCATTCTCCACCAAAACTGTTCGGGTAATTCCCTGGGGTATACTCCTGTCCCCCTTATCTGTTCAGCGTCTGCCTCTGAGAAATATCTGCCTGGCTTGAGCTAGGATCCAATATGATGCGCGAAAGTGAATACAACAGCGTTCATCATACAAGTTCCTCTTTATTCTTGTGTGAGCTGGATATATAGTATACACAGAAGCGTTCTTTGCCCCCCTCCCTTCGGAGGCAATTAAAGCCGACATTCTTATATGGACAAGGAATGAAATATTAAACAATAAATCAGACACTTCTGAGAAAATAGAATAAGGAATTGTTTGCAGCCTTGAAATTATGAACATCTCCCCTCCTGGTGCCATTGAGGAGAGGACATATAGATACGATTCACAAGCAAGCACATCTCGTTACGCTAGGTTATAATAACAAAAGTATTTCTTGTATTTTACGGTAAATGAATATCTTAAAGCATAACTCTCAGCCTCTATTCTAGGTTTAAGCAAGCCTTGGCATATAGTAGGTTAAATTCCCGTCCCCTCCCCCTTCAGGATGCCTGCACGCTGCCTGTATTTGGGATGCCCGCACACTGCCTGCATTTGGGATGCCTGCACACTGCCTGTATTTGGTATGCCTGCACACTGCCTGTATTTGGGATGCCTGCACAATGCCTGTATTTGGGATGCCTGCACACTGCCTGTATTTGGGATGCCTGCACATTGCCTGTATTTGGGATGCCCGCACACTGCCTGTATTTGGGATGCCTGCACACTGCCTGTATTTAGGATGCCTGCACACTGCCTGTATTTGGGATGCCGCATGCTGCCTGTATTTGGGATGCCCGCACACTGCCTGTATTTAATGCTCACACACTGCCAGTATTTGGGATACCTGCACACTGCCTGTATTTGGGATGCCCAGCACACTGCCTGTAATTGGGATGCCTGCACACTGCCTGTATTTGGGATACCTGCACACTGCCTGTATTTGGGATGCCCGCACACGGCCTTGCATTTGGGATGCCCGTACGCTGCCTGTAATTTGGATGCCTGCACACTGCCCGTTATTGGGGATGCCTGCACATGGCCTTGTAATGGGGATGCCAGTACACTGCCTGTAATTTGGATGCCTGCACACTGCCTGTATTTGGGATGCTCGCACACTGCCTGTAATTTGGTTGCCTGCACACTGCCTGTATTTGGGATGCCTGCACAATGCTTGTAAATTGCATGCCCGCACACTGCCTGTATTTAGGATGCCCGCACACTGCCTGTAATGTGGAATACTGCTCACTACCTATAATGTGGGATACCACTCACTGCATGTAATTTGGGATGCCCCTCACTGCCTTAAATGTCGGATTCTGCTCGCGGTGTGTAATGGTGTGATTGGGGGGATTCTGCACTAGGTCTCACGGTCTGCAATAGGGTGATTGGGAAGGGGATGAGTGTGTGTGTGAGAGTGTGTGTGTGTGAGAGTGTGTATGAGAGAGTGTGTGAGAATGAGTGTATGAAAGAGTGTGTGAGTGTGGGATACCGCTCACTGCATGTAATTTGGGATGTCCCTTGTTGCCTTTAATGTGGGATAGTGCTCGCTGCCTGTAATGTGGGGTCTGTAATGGTGTGATTGGGGGGATTCTGCACACTCTGTCTGTCTGTATTTTTTTTTTTTTCTCAAATTATTATTCTCCAAATCCTGGGTGCGTCTTATGGTGCGAAAAATGCGCCCTATAAAATTATTTATTATACTGAACCTTGGTCTTCAGAGATTATTTATTAACAAATACAAAAGTTAACAATTTGGTGTTTTCAGCACACTGCCTGTAATTTGGATGCCTGCACACTGCCTGTATTTAGGATGCACGGACACTGCCTGTAAATAGGATGTCTGGAATACTGCTCACTGCCTGTAATGTGGGATACTGCTCACTGCATGTAATTTGGGATGTTCCTCACTGCCTTTAATGTGGAATTCTGCTCACGGTCTGTAATGGTGTGATTGGGGTGATTCTGCACACTATCTGTAATAGGGTGATTGGGAAGGGGATGAGTGTGTATGAGAGAGTGTGTGAGAGAGTGTGTGTATGAGAGAGAGTGTGTATGAGAGAGTGTGTGAGTGTGTGATACCTCTCACTGCATGTAATTTGGGATGTCCCTCACTGCCTTTAATGTGGGGTAGTGCTCGCTGTCTGTAATGTGGGGTCTGTAATGGTGCGATTGTGGGGATTCTGCACACTGTCTGTAATAGGGTGATTGGGAAGGGGATATTTTAGTACACCATTTGGTTCTGAATATTTTTGGGGGCTCTCCAAATCCTGGGTGCGTCTTATGGGGCAACAATACACCCTATAAAATTATTTGTTATACTGAACCTTGGTCTTCAGAGATTATTTATACAAATAAAAAAGTTAACAATTTGGTGAGAGCACACTGCCTGTATTTGGGATGCCCGCACACTGCCTGTAATTAGGATGCCCGCACACTGTCTGTAATGTGGAATACTGCTCACTACCTGTAATGTGGGATACCGATCACTGCATGTAATATGGGATGTCCCTCACTGCCTTTAATGTGGGATTCTGCTCACAGCCTGTAATAGGGTGATTGGGAAGGGGACTGTAATAGTGTGTGTGTGAGAGTGTGAGTGTTTATGAGAGAGTGTGTGAGAGCATGTATATGAGAGAGAATGGGATACCGCTCACTGCATGTAATTTGGGATATCCCTCACTGCCTTTAATGTGGGATACTGCTCACTGCCTGTAATGTGGGATATGTAATGGTGTGATTGGGGGGATTCTTCACACTTTCTGTAATAGGGTGATTGGGAAGGGGATGAGTGTGTGTGTGAGAGTGTGAGTGTGTATGAGAGAGTGTAGGATACTGCTCACTGCATGTAATTTGGGATGTCCCTCACCACCTTTAATGTGGGATACTGCTCACTGCCTGTAATGTGGGGTCTGTAATGGTGTGATTGGGGGAATTCTGCACATTGTCTGTAATGGGGTAATTATGGGGGACTCTGCACACTGTCTGTAATAGGGTGATTGGTGGGGACTCTGCACACTGTCTGTAATAGGGTGATTGGTGGGGACTCTGCACACTGCCTGTAATAGGGTGATTGGTGGGGACTCTGCACACTCTCTGTAATAGCGTGATTGGGAAGAGGATATTTTAGTAAACCATTTGGTTCAGAATATTTTTATTTTTTATTTTTTGAATTTTTCTCCTCCAAATCCTGGGTGCGTCTTATGATCAGGTGCGTCTTATATGGTGAAAAAATGTGCCCTATAAAATTATTTATTATACTGAACCTTGGTCTTCAGAGATTATTTATTAACAAATACAAAAGTTAACAATTCTGTGAACACGCCTCTTTTTCCTTGCATGCGAGCACAAAGTACAAATGGCTGTAATCGAGGTTGTGGCAGGGATCGGCATTGGGAAGCGCCTCTGATTCAGTGATAACAAATCCTTCTTGGATTAGTAACTCTTGTAAGTTGGTCTCGCTCAGGTTCAGGGTGAAGAATCTGTGCGTCCCCACCCCATAGAAAGACATGTTGAGAGGCACGATCAGCACCAGGTGGCCGCCGGGCTTCAGTCTGGACGTACATCTCTTCAGGTTTCTTTTAAATTCTTCTTTTGTTTTGCTTATGCCGGGTAAGCAAAAAGTACTCAATACGAGATCCACCTCTGGCACCAAGTCAGGGTCTATATCAATCGTCTCGTAGTTTTCCCATTCATACACCCCTTTGATGGCTCTCCTCGTCTGATCTTCCTTTTCTTTCCATGTTTGCCTGATAGAAGAAAATTATTTTTTTTTTTCGAGACGAGCGAACTTCTCGAAAATTCGGAAGAAATTTGGGTTTGTTCCGAAATGAATTTTCATGAACTGCTCTTAAAACAATAAAAATAAACAAATCTTAAAGAGGACCTTCAGCATCATTTAATGAAAAGCCCAAACCCTTAAAAAGCGATTCCCCAGCATCTAAAATTATAGTACGGGGGGGCGGGGGAGGTTGTCAGAGTGATGTGCCGTGCTCCCTGTCATTCGGAAGCGGCAGCCGCACTCAGCAGCAGAAGCGCCGCGCCGAGCAGCAGACGCTAGCTGCGGGCCCCCGGGTACAGGTAAGTTTCTTACATTTATCCCATGCACTAGGTGCCCCATTGGTCACACTGTATTGTTACCAGTGGGACTATCTCACCAGATGGCAGTAATGTGGATCCTGAAGACAGTCTCACTTTGTCTGTGTGACAGATGTGTTCTTACTCCATAAGGCTTGGCAGACAGCTTGCTCGGCTTGCCGTGGACATACTTAAGTCTCAGAAGCTTTATTTCAGTAGAGAATCTTGCAATAAACACTTCTTACAGCAGGAATCTTGAAATGTACATTCAATACAGCAGGGAAACTTGTGATGTAAACCCATAACAGCAGCAGGTAAAAATCGATTGTATAACTATATTAATATACTTTCTTTTGTAACTTTACTTCAAGTTAAAGAGAAAATAGTGAAATCAAAGGAAGGGGATTCTTTCGGGACTACAGTAAGAAGTCCCATGAAACCAGCCTTGGACAGTGTCACTTCACAATTCAAGGATTGGGGAGGGGAGTGATGATATGGGCCTATGGGGGAAATGCATAATGCGGCCGCACACCAGCAAACAAAGTTATTTTTTTAAATAATGTTACAAGAAACAACCCCTAATCATTTAATGAAAAGCCCAAACCCTTAAAAAACGATTCTCCAACATCTAAAATTATATATATATAGGACTATAAGTCACTATAAGTGACTGTGGTCCTTGCCCACAAAAAACAATCAATCCATAACTATATTTCATAATAAATAAATAAATATGCTAAACATGTGTATCTCAAAAATGTGCTAGTGCAATTAAGCTATTTTTTTAGTGCCAAGTAAATCTAGGTCCACTTGAGGGACAAGAATCAAGCAAAAAATAAATGTTTTTTTTTCACTTTTCAAATGCTAAATTGCATCTACCTGGGAGTGGAGAGATAAAAAAGTAAATAAACATTGCTAACCCCTCAGATAAGCAAAGAGTACTTTCCTTAGTGGCAGACGTCTCCTGTATAGAATGGGGTAGGTGTCACAGGGCGACCCTCACACCTTCCGCTGCTCCTGCAGCTTCTCCAGAGGTTTTGGTTGATTCTTGTCCCTCAAGCCACCTAAATAGTGTAAATTAGGTGTTATTGTTTTTAAGTGTATGTGTGTGTGTGTTTTAAATTCAGTGGAATTACATCAATAAAATGATTTCTTATTATTTGCTGTGCCCCTTATTAAAGTGGACCAACACCCAGGATTTTGACTATCCTGGGTTTTGGTCCACTTCGGCGGGGCACCCCGATCGGGGGTGCCCCGCTGTGTGAAACCCCCCAGAAAGCCCCAAAATCTTACCTGTCCCCGCTGCCACGTGACTGGACGGTCCAATCCCCGCCAACGTCCAGGCGGGGATCAGGAACGTCCAAGCGGCTGCCGCCGCCGCCGCCTCCCTCGCGTCACTTTCGGCGCGCGCGCGCCCCCGCCGGCCATTCGCAGACGGCCGGCGCGCGCGCACGTCTACAGGGGCGCGAGGGAGGCGGCGGCGGCCGGCCGCCGCCGAAGATCAGGTGTCTGGGGGGGTTTCACCCCGCGGGACATCCCGATCTCGGATGTCCCGCGGGGTGGGAGGTGATCGGCCCGGGAATCTTATAGATTTCCGGGCCGATCACCTCTCGGTGTTGGTCCACTTTAAGGTCTTTTTGTGCCTATGTATAGTAATGGTGTAAGAAAGAACGCAGCTGGTGGGAGGATTCTTCTGTAGGCACCAGCACCTCTAAATGTCATCTTGAGTGTGGGCAACTGATGTCATAAATGTATAAGGGGTGGTGGTATCAGTATAAAGGGCTTCACCCTGAGGCCCTAAATGCTGATGCTCAGAATGGCCGGGTTGAGTATCCGTGTCCTCTGCCCGGTTGCAGTGCAGTAAGCTACAAGGGAACATCCTTGGCAGGGGATGTACATTGCTTGACTCTGGATAGCAAGGCAACAGGTGAGTAATTGTCAGGTCTGGAGCAAATGGCTCTGTCCTGCTGAAGTGTGTTAATCAGCCGGCGCTTGGCCTATATAAGCTGATCCACACATGGCCTCAGCGGATTAGCATTTAATCTGTCTTTTGAACCTGAACCCTGGAACTCTGTAACCTGAACTCTGTACCCAGGACTCCTGCCTTAGCCACAGCCTCAGCCACAGCCTCAGCCATTGTTGGACTTTGGACTCCTAAGCATGTATGTTTTCTGACTTTCTGACACAGCAATCTGAGTGTGTTTCATGCTTCCTGGTTTATCTATGTGTATATATATGTATACAGCAGCTTGGTTGGTGTGTACTCACTGTTTGTTATAATTAAACACGGTTTGCTGCATATCCGCCTCTGTCTCTCAGTCTAATTCTGATCATTTACTACTATTGGGATTTCTCTGTTGAGAAATCCATGACAGTAATTCATTAAAATTCAATTTGGATCAATCCAAATTTAGTTGAATTTCAAGAAAATTTGCTCGTCACTAACTGTAATTCTACACTAATAATAAAAATAAGCACCCAGTAATACATAATAGCTAAATTAAAATAAAAGCCTATGTACCTGTTTCCTTCAAGATGGCAGACTCGATTGGCAGCGTAGGACCAGTCAAGGGCTTGGTCTTCATCCTCCAGCCATTGTTTAAAGTGCTCCATGCTGTCCTTGGTCAGTTGCATCACATAGATTTCCTTACATTTGTTGCTTAGGGAGAAGAGCTGGAAAACTGCAGGGCCAAAGCTGATATCGAGAGCTTTGTCTGCTTTCACATTTCCTGTTGGATGAAAGATATACACTTAGGGCTGGCTGCAGTGGATGCGCCCACCCCTCCCACACATTTTAGGATATTAGATGCCTCTTGTCTTTGTCTTACACCCTTGTTAAAGCCGCAGGACACGGTGAAACGCGTTGGGGATTATTGCAATGTACCTCCACCTTTCAACAGTATAAATTACCAGGTATAGGCATCTAGGTCCACTTTAACAATCTGAGCCCGGCACCACCGACGCGTTTCGTGGCGGTTACCCTATCACCCTATCCACTTGCTTGGATTGTTAAAGTGGACCTAGACGCCTATACCTGGTAATTTATACTGTTATAACTATTATGGTAATTTTTTTTTTACTGTAACTGGTTTGCTGTTTACATACCTGCACTCACCACACCTGATCTAGGAAAGCACTCTTTGCACCCAGCACTTTATTCTGCGCATTAACGCACACTATTGGGAAACTTCTGTCCCCTTATTATCCTTTCATTGCATACTTTGCACATAGTCCTCTGTTGCACGTACAGTATTCTCTTTCACTGCACTTTCTATCAGGCATTTGCACTTTATGTATGGGGGACTCCGAGGCATCTAGCAGTGAACATGTTATTATGATTATAATTTATTACATTACATACATAGATATTATGATGCTATAAGTCTATTTGGGTCCACTATACATCCGCACATGAGTTTTAATTGTTTTTAATGCTTCTACTTCTGGACCTGCCCATGTACATATATATTTTGTGAATAAAATCTTGTATTGATTATATTTACTGTAGTGCGGCTAATCTATTTATAGAGGAGCATTTGTGGTCTGTACTGGCAGCCCGCTTACTTTGTAGCGTTGCAGATTGCCCGGTTTGGGCAGCTGTTGCCCCTTTAGCCAGCATCCAGTTGGACTAATCAGCTGTGTGGGCTCTCATTTGTTTGTTTATAATTCTAACCAGTCTTGAGAATGAAAGGCCTATCAAGAGAAGCTCTGTGTTCTTACAATTACGATATACTAGGATTGAGACTTCCTTACACGTTGAGCTATTTTTAAGCATTTTTCTGTTTAATGTTGCGTGCGCGGTGTCTGTATATTCTTTACTCTAAGTATTATACCTGTTAACATTATCTCCAGTGCGCCTATAGACTACAGAATGGGACACCCCTTAAAGTAACATGCTTGCACTGCGAGTTTTATCCCACGCACTAGGTGCCCCATTGGTCACACTGTGTTGCAACCAGTGGGACTGTCTTACCAGATGGCAGTAATGTGGACAGCTTCACTTTGTCTGTGTGTATCTGTGACTTACTCCATAAGGTTCGGCAGACAGCTTACTTGGCTTGCCATGGACATACTTAGATAAGTCTTAGATGCTTTATCTCTGTATAGAATCTTGCAATAAACACTTCTTACAGCATGAATCTTGAGAAGCCACGGTAAACCCACCTCGCCTCCGGTCCCGCGCTCTCTCTGGACGGCGGGCTGAGGAGCTTCCTGCATGCAGCGCGCCCGCCGGAGGCTGATTTAAAGGGCCAATGAGCCCAGGGTTGTTTTGGGCGATAACGCCCATTCTGTTTAAAATGAGCAATCAGTTCAAGAATTGTACTGTGCACCAATCATACACACTCCCCTTGTCCAATCCTGTTTGGTTCAACCCTATAAAGGGTTTACCCCTCCAGTACTTCAGTGCCCGTGATAGCTTGCTGCTGGGTGTGATTGTGTCCTAAAGATTCTAGTTTCCATTCTGTTGCCGACCTTGCCTTGTTTGACCTTCCTGTGATTGCCGCCTGGCCCGACCCTTGCTTGTTTCCTGACTACGATTCCGTCTCATCCTCTGTACTGCGTACCCGTGACCTCCCAGCTTGACCTCTGGCTCGATCTTTACTCTTCTCCCGTCGCTTCGATTTGGTGCTGCGCTATATTGGACAGATTACTCGCGTATGACCCCGGCTTATCCGACATCGCCCAGTCTTGCTTCGGGTTCATCCACCTTCCTCCCTGTGAGTCCACATCCTTTGTGCTACGAAGCCCTGGGGGCAACCGTGACCGGTGAGGCGTGTTAAGCGTCCTGGCAGACGGGGTCTTGTCTATTGGTGAAGCTAGCAGCGGAGATTGGGGGTTGTGGACTTACCTAGAAGGCGGGTGTCCCACGGGGCTTGACATGTACATTTCATACAGCACAAAACTTGTGATGTAAACCCATAACAGCAGCAGGTAAAAATCGATTGTATGACTATATTGTTACACTTTCTTTTGTAACTTTACTTTAATACAATCAGAAATATTAAAAGAGAAAATCGTGAAATCAAAGGAAGGGGATTCTTTCAGGGCTACATTAAAAAGTCCCATGAAACCAGCCCTGGACAGTGTCACTTCACAATTTAAGGATTGGGGAGGGGAGTGATGATATGGGCCTATGGGGGGAATGCACAATGCGGCCGCATACCAGCAACCAATGTTTTTTCTTTTTCAATAATGTTACAAGAAAAAAGGGGGTGCCCCAAATATCCCCTAATAAAGAGCTGTGCTTATACCAGAGACTGACAATTGCACTCAACAATAATTAATATTGCAAATGTATTTTATTAAGCCAAAATAGACAATACATGATTAAAAAGTACATTAAAACACATAAAAGACACTATTCTCACTATCTGCCAGGGGGGGGGTTACCCACTTCTAACAATATACCTAATAAACAGTGATCAAAAAGCGTATATTTTATAGCCAATCACCATGATTCCCAATAACTCCCTATGTATCATATAAAGTGCCTGTGCTCCAAAAGTGCATCCATTTACATCCGTTCATTATCAATTAAGTGCAAAATGCAATACAAAAAGAAAAGTACACACCACACAGTTAACAATCAATCTGACATATCCATAGTGTCCAGCAGCACCGAACGCCCCCTCCACCTGGGAAATGAGTCTACGCGTTTTGTGACAGAACTTTCTCAAGTTCTCAAGCACTTTCAGAGCACAGGTACTTTATATGTTACATATGTAGTTATTGGGAATCATGGTGATTGGATATAAAATATATCTTTTTTGATCACTGTTTATTAGTTATATTGGTAGCAGTGGGTAACAGCGCCCCCCCCCCCCCCCCACCTCTTGGCAGATAGTGAGAATAGTGTCTTTTATGTGTTTTAATGTACTTTTTAATAATGTATTGTCTATTTTGGCTTAATAAAATACGTTTGCAATATTAATTATTGTTGAGTGCAATTGTCAGTCTCTGGTATAAGCACAGCTCTTTATTAGGGGATATTTGGGGCACCCCCTTTTTTCTTGTAACATTGTGGTATGAACATACAGTATATATACATAAGATACAGAGAACATACAGTATATACATAAGATACAGAGAACATACAGTATATACATAAGATACAGAGAACATACAGTATACACATAAGATACAGAGCACATACAGTATACACATAAGATAAAGAGAACATACAGTATACACATAAGATACAGAGAACATACAGTATACACATAAGATATAGAGAACATACAGTATACACATAAGAGACAGAGAACATACAGTATATACATAAGATAAAGAGAACATACAGTATATACATAAGATAAAGAGAACATACAGTATATACATAAGATACAGAGAACATACAGTATACACATAAGATACAGAGCACATACAGTATACACATAAGATAAAGAGAACATACAGTATACACATAAGATACAGAGAACATACAGTATACACATAAGATATAGAGAACATACAGTATACACATAAGAGACAGAGAACATACAGTATATACATAAGATACAGAGAACATACAGTATATACATAAGATACAGAGAACATACAGTATACACATAAGATACAGAGCACATACAGTATACACATAAGATAAAGAGAACATACAGTATACACATAAGATACAGAGAACATACAGTATACACATAAGATATAGAGAACATACAGTATACACATAAGAGACAGAGAACATACAGTATATACATAAGATAAAGAGAACATACAGTATATACATAAGATAAAGAGAACATACAGTATATACATAAGATACAGAGAACATACAGTATACACATAAGATACAGAGCACATACAGTATATACATAAGATACAGAGCACATACAGTATACACATAAGATAAAGAGAACATACAGTATACACATAAGATACAGAGAACATACAGTATACACATAAGATACAGAGAACATACAGTATTTACATAAGATACAAAGAACATACAGTATACACATAAGATACAGAGAACATACAGTATATACATAAGATACAGAGAACATACAGTATATACACATAAGATACAGAGAGCATACAGTATACACATAAGATAAAGAGAACATACAGTATATACATAAGATACAGAGAACAAACAGTATATACACATAAGATAAAGAGAATATACAGTATACACATAAGATAAAGATAACATACAGTATATACACATAAGATAAAGATAACATACAGTATACACATAAGATAAAGAGAACATACAGTATATACACATAAGATACAGAGAACATACAGTATACACATAAGATAAAGAGAACATACAGTATACACATAAGATACAGAGAACATACAGTATATACATAAGATACAGAGAACTTACAGTATATACATAAGTTAAAGAGAATATACAGTATACACATAAGATAAAAAGAACATACAGTATATACATAGGATACAGAGAACGTACAGTATATACACATAAGATACAGAGAACATACAGTATACACATAAGATACAGAGAACATACAGTATACACATAAGATACAGAGAACATACAGTATATACATAGGATACAGAGAACATACAGTATATACATAAGATACAGAGAACATACAGTATACACATAAGATACAGAGAACATACAGTATACACATAAGATATAGAGCACATACAGTATACACATAAGGGCAGACTAGATGGAGCGTATGGTCTCCTTCTGCCGTCACCCTTCTATATTTTTATGTTTCTATGAAATACCTATTGTATCCTTTTTCAATCATTGTTGTGACTATTTTATGTGCAGTGTATGAGACCCTTTAATACACTCCAATACACTTGAATTTGATATCCAAAGCACCGCCTTCATCCAACACTGTTGTGACATTGTTAAAGAAATCAATAGGATTGGTCTGACATTCATCAAAAAGAAAGAAAAATAGAATGGGTGGCGCCTATGGTAACTTTGCTGTGGTCTATACTGTACCTGTGGAGAAGAGTTTGTGCAGCATCCTCAAAGGAAATCCCAGGTTCTGCTCTATGGCCGTGCTGCACTGCTCGGAAAAGTAAGTCTTCACTAACTCCTTAAAGCTAAGGGCTTCATCTTGGTAATACTTGTGAGCCTGGCAGGCCATGGCTGCCTTTCTGTTGGCTTTCTCCTGTGCCCCGATCTTCACACACTGAATATGTGTCATCTCGTCACCTAGATAAATGTACACAGCATTTATCCCTTGGGCAAGGTCATGTTGGTTTATGCAAGTTCACATATTTACTGTGAGCATTTGATAAGCATTTGATTATGGTGATGGGGTAATTGTTGCTGATAGAGAAAAACAGATTAAAGTTGTTTTTTATGCTTATGATTTCAGCATCGTTTAATGAAAAGCCCAAACCCCTAAAAAATATTCCCCAGAATTTAAAATGAATATATATAATTAACAGACTGATTCATTACTAACGCCAGGTAGCGACAGATGAGCGTCTGTAGCGAGGCTTTGAGAGCGACCGCTAGTAGTCGCTGTGCTCGGCCATGGTTCGTTATTCCAAAGCGCATCAGTCGCTGGCAGGCATTGATGAATATGATGTGTGAGTCGCTCTAACACCAGTACAGCGCTGTATGGGAGTGAACGGTAGCGCCAGCTCAGTGCGACCGACTCACACCATATCCATAAAAAAAATTAAAAAAAACAGCCTCAAACATCGCCAGCGCTCAAAATTGGGTCGTTGTAGCCCATAGCGCCAGAGGCTGTGTGATTAAAGTCTGTGTTTGAACATGTATCCAGTGGTAACAAAGCGAAAACATATAGAATTACATTGTTATTACTTTGTAACATGAACACTTTAATAGCAGACATGTAAGGACAATTCTGCATAAAAATATTATACCGTAAATCAAAAAAGTTTTCAAAAATGTCATTTTCCTGCCCAGGATACATGTCAGAAAGTTTTGAGATTTTATTTAAAAAAAGAAAACAAAAATTGGGATCAGGAAATGGATTTAAGGGTCGTCCATAGAAATGTATGGGAGAGCGCCAGGTAGAGACGGGTAATACGGGGCGCTCTGCAAGGCTGAACACAGACGGCTGGGATAATGATGAATCAGACGCTACATGGCGTTGTTCCAGTCGCTCACCAGATTCGGCTTCATAAATGTGGTATTGCGTGACGTGTCCGGCGTTCACCTGCCGCTACCTGCTTCTACCTGTCACTTACAAGGCACTACCTGGCGCTATCCCTTAACCCTTTAACTGCCAGCCTACCTTGAGATTTTGTCACCCTTTGTTGCCAGATTATTTTGCCCTATTTTGCGCTCCCCATGTTCAACTGTGATTTTTGAAGGGATTTCCAGGGATTTCCCAGGAAAGTGATATATTGTTTTTTTCAGCGGAGCCTGGGCTTTAACATGAAATGTCTTGTTTGTCATTTTCTAAGTGTATTCTCAATATTTTTGGGTGAAAATTGTGCAAAAAAATAAAAAAAAAACTATTTTTTACAATTTGTAGTGTTTTTTTGTAATAAAAAATGTAAGTTTGTCAATAAAATCTTATTGCGTGTGAAACCCCAATTTCTCCCGGTTACAGCGGTACCACATATGTATAGGTAGACACCCTTTCCTGCCCAGGAGACTCCCCCAAATTGAAACAACGCTTTAGGGGATTTTCAGATAAAATACAACTATGCTATGCAATATGCGCATCTTGCAGTTTTTCAAGAAAAACAACCCTTTACATTTGAAATACCCCCAACAAACTATATATTCTCTGGAAGTACACACCTCAGGCTTTCTAGGCGTACCAGGCTTGTTGATGTGGCCATAGTTTTCTGAAAGTAATCCCTCAGTGGATTCTTTGGTTGCAAAGAGTTTCCCTAAAAAAAGGATAAAAAAGCAGAATCAAAGCCACATTTTCCTAAAAAAACCTATATGCAAACCAGAAAAAAACAGAAAATCTGAAAAAGCAACATCCCCCGAACAGAACGATACCCAACATGCATAGGTTCTGTCAAGGAAAGAGTTGCCAAACACCCCAAAGTAAAGCATGCGCATAGCGGTAGTTTTACTTCAGATTTTCAGCTCTGCAGACAAATTGCTCACCTTGTGCTTTTTCTACCAAAACAACCCTTTACATTTGGAATATCCCCCATAAACCATATATTCCCTGAAAGTACACATGTTAAGCTTTCTAAGCATACCCAGCTTGTTGTAGTGGGCTCATCTTTCTGGAAGTAATATCTCGAAGAATTCTTAGGTTGCACAGGGTTTCCCTAAAAATGAATAAAAAAGCAGAATCAAAACCACATTTTCCTAAAAAAAACCTATATGCAAACCAGAAAAAAACAGAAAATCTGAAAAAGCAACATCCCCCGAACAGAGCGATACCCAACATGCATAGGTTCTGTCAAGGAAAGAGTTGCCAAACACACCAAAGTAAAGCATGCGCATAGCGGTAGTTTTACTTCAGATTTTTAGCTCTGCAGACAAAGTGCGCACCTTGTGCTTTTTCTACCAAAACAACCCTTTACATTTGGAATATCCCCCATAAACCATATATTCCCTGAAAGTACACATGTTAAGCTTTCTAAGCGTACCCAGCTTGTTGTAGTGGGCTCATCTTTCTGGAAGTAATATCTCGAAGAATTCTTAGGTTGCACAGGGTTTTACAAAAAAATGTATAAAAAAGCAGAATAAAAAACACCTTTTCTTAAAATATCAATATGCAAATAAGAAAAAACAAGCTAAATCTGAAAGCGCAAGGTCCCCCGAGCAGAACAATACCCAACATGCATAGGTACCTGTAACCTTTTGACTGCCAGTCTACTTGAGATTTTGTCACCCTCTCCTGACAGGATATTTTTCACCATTTTGCGTGATGTTTAACTGTGATTTTTGCAGGAATTTCCAAGAAAATGGCATATTTTCTTTTTGTGGCAGAGTTTAGGCTTTAACATGAAATGTCTTGTTTGTATTTTTTCTACTTTTTTAAATATTTTTTAAAAAATTAAAAAATTAAAAAATAAAAAAATATATATTTTTTAAATTGTCTCCTTTATTTTAAACAAAAACATTTATTTTATTAAAGAAAACCATATTGCATGTGAAAGCCCCATTTCTCCCGATTACAATGATACCACATATGCATCGGTAGCCCCCCGTTCCTGTCCAGGTGATCCCATAAACTGAAAAGAGCACTTTATAACATTTACAAATAAAATACAACTACTATCCACATAATAAAGGGTTAAATAAAAAAAAATTGGTGTGGGGTCCCCCTTCACGGGGGGGGGGGGGGGTCCACCATTTCTTGGGGGAATTTTAAGGTTTTTTTGGGAGGCAGGTAATGGGGGGTCTCTGGGTTAATGGCAAGCCACCCGCTAGCGCAGGTGACTTGCCAGACCCCCGAGCCCTGTGAACTGGTATAAGGGGTCACATGGACCCCTTACCAGTTCACAAAGGGTTAAAAGTAAAAAAAACACACAGACACACTTATTTAAAAATATTTTTATTAAAAAAAATAAATGTTTTTTAATATTTTTTTTTAATACTTACCTCCGATCCATCCATGTGTCCCACGCTGATCACTTAGGCTTCTGCTCTCCTGCTGCTGCTGGAAGCCTTTTATACCTACTGGGTTACAGGTAAGAAAGGGTTAATTTAAAAAAAAAAATGACATAGGGTCCCCCCTCGAAGGGAGGGGGACCCCATTTTTTTTTTGGATTTTTAAGGGTTAAAACCCTTAAAAATCCAAAAAAAAAATGGCGTGAGGTCCCCCCTACCCAGCGTAACCAGCCTGTGACCAGCTATGGGGGCTTGTAGAACAGGGCGCAGGGGCCAGCTTTAGTGGCCCCTGGCCCTGCGGCTACAAGCAGCCATAGCCTAGGGCCACGGCTCTTCTGCCCCCCCCTGGGCTTTGGGGAGGCAGGTAATTTGGGGGGCCAGGGGTTAATGGCAAGCCACCCGCTAGCGCAGATGACTTGCCAGACCCCCGAGCCCTGTGAACTGGTATAAGGGGTCACATGGACCCCTTACCAGTTCACAAAGGGTTAAAAGTAAAAAAAACACACAGACACACTTATTTAAAAATATTTTTATTAAAAAAAAATAAATGTTTTTTAATATTTTTTTTTAATACTTACCTCCGATCCATCCATGTGTCCCACGCTGATCACTTAGGCTTCTGCTCTCCTGCTGCTGCTGGAAGCCTTTTATACCTACTGGGTTACAGGTAAGAAAGGGTTAATTAAAAAAAAAAAATGACATAGGGTCCCCCCTCGAAGGGAGGGGGACCCCATTTTTTTTTTTGGATTTTTAAGGGTTAAAACCCTTAAAAATCCAAAAAAAATGGCGTGAGGTCCCCCCTACCCAGCATAACCAGCCTGTGACCAGCTATGGGGGCTTGTAGAACAGGGCGCAGGGGCCAGCTTTAGTGGCCCCTGGCCCTGCGGCTACAAGCAGCCATAGCCTAGGGCCACGGCTCTTCTGCCCCCCCCCTGGGCTTTGGGGAGGCAGGTAATTTGGGGGGCCAGGGGTTAATGGCAAGCCACCCGCTAGCGCAGGTGACTTGCCAGACCCCCGAGCCCTGTGAACTGGTATAAGGGGTCACATGGACCCCTTACCAGTTCACAAAGGGTTAAAGTAAAAAAAAAGACAAGACACTTTTTTTTTAAACACTTTATTAAAAAAAAAAAAACTTTTTTTACTTTACTCACCCCGGATCTTCATTTCCTGTGTCCCGCGGCGATCTGCTGTCAGTGACGGCTGGGCAGAGGAGGGGGGAGGCAGGCGATCGGAGGATCGCCTACCTCCCTCCTCCTCTGTCCAGCCGTCACCGGCATCTGAAGGCTGAACTGCCGGGTGCCCCGATGACACCCGGCGGTGACGTCATCGGCCCCGCCCCCGGAGGGGCGGGGCCAGAATCCAAGATGGCGTCCGCCTTTGAAGGAGGTAAAGGGAGGACGGCTGTTATGCCCTCCTCCAGAAGACGGAAGACCCGGGGGGGGTGATCGGAGCCCCCCCCCCCCATGAAGAGGAGAGGCGGCGGGAGCCGGCGGGAGCGGAGGTGAGTAAATGTCATTTTTTTTTTTTTTTTTTTTTGCAGGCAAATGCCGGCGGCTGCTGAAACGGGGGGGGGCACCCTATTCCGGGCCCTCCCCTGCAGCCGGAGGACCCCCAATCGCCGATCGGAGCCCCTCTGGCTGAAGAGGAGACCCGGATGAATCAAACAAGGGGTCAGGTAAGTGATATTTTTTTATACTTTTTATTTTATTTATGGGGAAAGTCAGGCACGTAAATTTTACGTGGCTGGCGTTTAACGGTTGGAGAGGCAGCCACGTAAAATTTACGTGGCTGGCAATAGAAGGGTTAATGAATAAGGCCCTATGTTTTTAGTTGCTTACCTGTTATTCGTGCTTTCACGCACTAGGCTGCAACTCTGTTCAGGACTCTAGGATACGGACCGTCATTAGACTGGGGCATTCCTGTGGAGCACTGTGGATTTATCACTCAGGTGATGTGTGCTTTTCAATTGATTCTGTTGTATTTACTACTTTCTCTGTTTTATTCTCTTATCTTGCCACATTTCATATTATTAAATTGTATTATTAATGTTGTATTTGCACAGATTAGCACTTATGCACTTTATGAATGAGTTTTATGAGTATTTGGGATAGATTGGGATGCCCTTGAAAATGTACGGTTTTGTCTTACATGTTTTTTAATTGTTTTGTCATGTAAAAGATTTTTTGTGGGTAATTTCTAATAAATGATTTATGAATTCATGATGATTATTTAGTTTACCTCTTTACTGTGGAGGAGGTGCGATGGTGTGAAACTATGTTGGATGAATTGCTGGGTTCATCATTATACTTCTAATTTAGCCCTTGTAGGAATAGTCTTCCACCACCGCACGGCCACAGATCTTATTAACTAATACTTAATCTTGTGGTGCGGAATTGTACATATATATTCAGACTCTAGGATACGGGCGCCGCCATCTTGCCTTAGAAGCATCACATGTCACGGGCGGAAAAGATCCTTCGAGACCCCGCCCTCCCTGGACACACCCTATTCCAGTATCTACCATCTGGGAGATGTCTCGCGGGACCAGCTTGCAGGACTTCTAGGTCTAGGAATGGTTTCTTTCCTTTGGCTGTCCGCACCCTGAACAAGGGCCAGGCATCATAGGGCTTGTATTACTTGCACTATGTAAGAACCCCTGTATCTCTTGTTCATGACTGTACCCAATGTAGTTTGTATCTCTGTTTCAATTTCTATGTAACTGTAATTATCTGTTGCACTGTGTATATGCCAAAAATAATTCCGTGATCGTCTCACAATGCACTTGGCGAACAATAAATTGAATTGAATATTGAGGAGAGGATTGAAAAATACACGGAGGCTTTACAGGGAGCTGGGGTCAGGAAAAGGACAGCAATCCCAGAATGCAGAGCGGCATAGTCAGAAGACACTTCCTGTCTGAAGGCGGCCATGGACCGCCATCTTGGATGTTAAATGGCTCAGAAAATGCACTAGGTGCAGGTAGGATGATTTTTTTAATTTGGCAATCTGTTTGTACAGGATGGGGGAAACATACAAGATAGGCTCTTATTCAGGGTGAAGGTCCGGATAAATGTGGGCAATCTGTATTTACAGCGGGGGAACATACAAGATAGGCTCTTATTCAGGGTGAAGGTCCGGGTTAATGTGGCCAATCAGTATGTACAGGGGGGGGGGGACATGCAAGATAGGCTTTTATTCAGGGTAAAGGTCCAGATCAATGTGGGCAATCTGTATGTACGGGGGGGGGGGGGGGCATACAAGATAGGCTCTTATTCAGGGTGAAGGTCTGGATTAATGTGGGCAATCTGTATGTACAGGGGGGAAACATACAAGATAAGCTCTTATTCAGGGTGAGGGTCTGGATTAATGTGGGCAATCTGTATATACAGGGGGGGCATAAAAAACAGGCTCTTATTCAGGGTGAAGATCCAGATTAATGTGGGCAATCTGTATGTACAGGGGGGGAACCATACAAAATAGGCTCTTATTCAGGGTGAAGATCCAGATTCATGTGGGCAATCTGTATGTACGGGGGGGGGGGGGTAACCATACAAGATGGGCTCTTATTCAGGGTGAAGATCCGGATTAATGTGGGCAATCTGTATGTACAGGGGGGGAACCATACAAGATAGGCTCTTATTCAGGGCGAAGGTCCGCTTTCAGCCTACATTCGAAACACTTCTTTACCTGCTATTTCTGCTCGACATAGGGAGCAAAGGGAGAGTTTCCGGTGGCCCGCATTGCTTTGGGGCTGAAAGATCTGGTACCTCACCTAGACACTGTGCTGGGATTCACACGGAAGCCACCTCTGCTCCCTGCCTCTCAACCCTACACCCTGGCCCCATTGTACCCACAAGCCCATCCTTTTCCCTGCTGTGCTATAGCTTCAGCATCCTGGCTGAGGGGGCATAAGGACCTAGGGGTTTTAGTTAACAATAAGCCCAACTATAGTAATCAATGACAGGCAGCAGCTGCCAAAGCAAATAGGATCATGGGGTGCATCAGGAGGGGCATAGGTGCTCAAGACCAGAGCATCATGTGACCCCTGTACAAGCCACTGGTCAGACCCCATATGGAATACTGTGTACAGTTCTGGGCACCTGTGCTTAAAAAGGACATATTAGAACTGGAGCGCGTTCAAAGAAGGGCAACAAAGTTAACAAAAGGAGTGCGGGGGCTAGAGTACCCGGAAAGATTGTGAAAGTTATTTAGTTTAGAAAAAAGACGCTTGAGGGGTGATCTAATAACGATGTATAGATATATTCGGAGGCAATACAAAGATCTGTCCCACAATCTATTTATACCACGGAGTGTAACTATAACCCGAGGGCATCCACTAAGGTTAGAGGAAAGGTGCTTTCTCCACCGACATAGGAGGGGATTCTTCTCTGTAAGAGCAGTGAGACTATGGAACTCGCTGCCAGAGGAGGTAGTTATGAAGGATACAGTAAAAACGTTCAAAGGTGGGATTGATGCTTTCCGTGCATGTAATAACATTTCCAGCTATGGCAACTAGACCACTGGAAGGAGTTAAACAGGCTGAACTGGATGGACTAAAGTCTTTATTCAGCCTTACATACTATGTTACTATGTTACTATGTTACTATATTTGGGGGCAATACAAAGATCTGTCCCACAATCTATTTATACCTCGGAGTGTAACTATAACCCGAGGGCATCCACTAAGATTAGAGGAAAGCTGCTTTCTCCATTGGCATAGGAGGGGATTCTTCTCTGTAAGGGCAGTGAGACTATGGAACTCACTGCCAGAGGTGGTAGTAATGAAGGATACAGTAAAAATGATAAAAGTGGCCTTGATGCCTTCCTGGCATGCAATGACATTATCAGCTATGACTACTAGACCACTGGAAGGAGATCTATAGTGGCCGGGATGCCCTCTGTGCATGTAATAACATTACCAGCTATGGCTACTAGACCACTGGAAGGAGATCTATAGTGGCCGGGATGCCCTCCTTGCATAAAATAACATTACCAGCTATGGCTACTAGACCACTGGAAGGAGATCTATAGTGGCCAGGATGCCCTCCCTGCATGTAATAGCATTACCAGCTATGGCTACTAGACCACTGGAAGGAGATCTATAGTGGCCGGGATGCCCTCCTTGCATGTAATAACATTACCAGCTATGGCTACTAGACCACTGGAAGGAGATCTATAGTGGGCGGGATGTCCTCCTTGCATGTAATAACATTACCAGCTATGGCTACTAGACCACTGGAAGGAGATCTATAGTGGCCGGTATGTCCTCCTTCCATGTAATAACATTACCAGCTATGGCTACTAGACCACTGGAAGGAGATGTATAGGGGCCGGGATGCCCTCCCTGCATGTAATAACATTACCAGCTATGGCTACTAGACCACTGGAAGGAGATCTATAGTGGCCGGGATGCCCTCCTTGCATGTAATAGCATTACCAGCTATGGCTACTAGACCAATGGAAGGAGATCTATAGTGGCCGGGATGCCCTCCTTGCATGTAATAGCATTACCAGCTATGGCTACTAGACCACTGGAAGGAGATCTATAGTGACTGGGATGCCCTCCTTGCATGTAATAACATTTCCAGCTACGGCTACTAGAACACTGGAAGGAGATCTATAGTGGCCGGGATGTCCTCCTTGCATGTAATAACATTACCAACTATGGCTACTAGACCACTGGAAGGAGATCTATAGTGGCCGGGATGCCCTCCTTGCATGTAATAACATTACCAGCTATGGCTACTAGAGCACTGGAAGGAGATCTATAGTGGCCGGGATGTCCTCCTTGCATGTAATAACATTACCAACTATGGCTACTAGACCACTGGAAGGAGATCTATAGTGGCCGGGATGTCCTCCTTGCATGTAATAACATTACCAGCTATGGCTACTAGAACACTGGAAGGAGATCTATAGTGGCCGGGATGTCCTCCTTGCATGTAATAACATTACCAACTATGGCTACTAGACCACTGGAAGGAGATCTATAGTGGCCGGGATGTCCTCCTTGCATGTAATAACATTACCAGCTATGGCTACTAGACCACTAGAAGGAGATCTATAGTGGTCAGGATGTCCTCCTTGCATGTATTAACATTACCAGCTATGGCTACTAGACCACTGGAAGGAGATCTATAGTGGCCTGGATGTAATCCTTGCATGTAATAACATTACCAGCTATGGCTACTAGACCACTGGAAGGGGATCTATAGTCGCCGGGTGCGCTCCTTGCATGCTATAACATCGCCAGCTATGGCTACTAGAACACTGGAAGGAGATCTATAGTGGCCGGGATGCCCTCCTTGCATGTAATAACATTACCAGCTATGGCTACTAGACCACTGGAAGGAGATCTATAGTGACTGGGATGCCCTCCTTGCATGTAATAACATTTCCAGCTACGGCTACTAGAACACTGGAAGGAGATCTATAGTGGCCGGGATGCCGTCCTTGCATGTAATAACATTACCAGCTATGGCTACTAGACCACTGGAAGGAGATCTATAGTGGCCTGGATGTCCTCCTTGCATGTAATAACATTACCAGCTATGGCTACTAGACCACTGGAAGGAGATCTATAGTGGCCGGGATGCCCTCCTTGCATGTAATAACATTACCAGCTATGGCTACTAGACCACTGGAAGGAGATCTATAGTGGCCTGGATGTCCTCCTTGCATGTAATAACATTACCAGCTATGGCTACTAGACCACTGGAAGGAGATCTATAGTGGCCGGGATGCCCTCCTTGCATGTAATAACATTACCAGCTATGGCTACTAGACCACTGGAAGGAGATCTATAGTGGTCTGGATGTCCTCCTTGCATATATTAACATTACCAGCTATGGCTACTAGACCACTGGAAGGAGATCTATAGTGGCCGGGATGCCCTCCTTGCATGTAATAACATTACCAGCTATGGCTACTAGACCACTGGAAGGAGATCTATAGTGGCCGGGATGCCCTCTGTGCATGTAATAACATTACCAGCTATGGCTACTAGACCACTGGAAGGAGATCTATAGTGGCCTGGATGTTCTTCTTGCATGTAATAACATTACCAGTTATGGCTACTAGACCACTGGAAGGAGATCTATAGTGGCCGGGATGCCCTCCTTGCATGTAATAACATTACCAGCTATGGCTACTAGACCACTGGAAGGAGATCTATAGTGGCCGGGATGCCCTCTGTGCATGTAATAACATTACCAGCTATGGCTACTAGACCACTGGAAGGAGATCTAGAGTGGCCTGGATGTAATCCTTGCATGTAATAACATTACCAGCTATGGCTACTAGACCACTGGAAGGAGATCTATAGTGGCCTGGATGTTCTTCTTGCATGTAATAACATTACCAGCTATGGCTACAAGACCACTGGAAGGAGATCTATAGTGGCCGGGATGCCCTCCTTGCATGTAATAACATTACCAACTATGGCTACTAGACCACTGGAAAGAGATCTATAGTGGCCGGGATGTCCTCCTTGCATGTAATAACATTTCCAGCTATGGCTACTAGACCACTGAAAGGAGATCTATAGTGGCCGGGATGCCCTCCTTGCATGTAATAACATTACCAGCTATGGCTACTAGACCACTGGAAGGAGATCTATAGTGGCCGGGATGCCCTCTGTGCATGTAATAACATTACCAGCTATGGCTACTAGACCACTGGAAGGAGATCTATAGTGGCCTGGATGTTCTTCTTGCATGTAATAACATTACCAGTTATGGCTACTAGACCACTGGAAGGAGATCTATAGTGGCCTGGATGTAATCCTTGCATGTAATAACATTATCAGCTATGGCTACTAGACCACTGGAAGGAGATCTATAGTGGCCTGGATGTTCTTCTTGCATGTAATAACATTACCAGTTATGGCTACTAGACCACTGGAAGGAGATCTATAGTGGCCTGGATGCCCTCCTTGCATGTAATAACATTACCAGCTATGGCTACTAGACCACTGGAAGGAGATCTATAGTGGCCGGGATGCCCTCTGTGCATGTAATAACATTACCAGCTATGGCTACTAGACCACTGGAAGGAGATCTATAGTGGCCTGGATGTTCTTCTTGCATGTAATAACATTACCAGTTATGGCTACTAGACCACTGGAAGGAGATCTATAGTGGCCTGGATGTAATCCTTGCATGTAATAACATTACCAGCTATGGCTACTAGACCACTGGAAGGAGATCTATAGTGGCCTGGATGTTCTTCTTGCATGTAATAACATTACCAGTTATGGCTACTAGACCACTGAAAGGAGATCTATAGTGGCCGGGATGCCCTCCTTGCATGTAATAACATTACCAGCTATGGCTACAAGACCAATGGAAGGAGATCTATAGTGGCCGGGATGCCCTCCTTGCATGTTATAACATCGCCAGCTATGGCTACTAGACCACTGGAAAGAGATCTATAGTGGCCGGGATGTCCTCCTTGCATGTAATAACACTACCAGCTATGGCTACAAGACCACTGGAAGGAGATCTATAGTGGCCGGGTGCCCTCCTTGCATGTAATAACATTACCAGCTATGGCTACTAGACCACTGGAAGGAGATCTATAGTAGCCGAGATGCCCTCCTTGTATGTAATAACATTACCAGCTATGGCTACTAGACCACTGGAAGGAGATCTATAGTAGCCGAGATGCCCTCCTTGTATGTAATAACATTACCAGCTATGGCTACTAGACCACTGGAAGGAGATCTATAGTGGCCGGGATGCCCTCATTGCGTGTAATAACATTACCAGCTATAGCTACTAGACCACTGGAAGGAGATCAATAGTGGCCGGGATGCCCTCCTTGCATTTAATAACATTACCAGCTATGGCTACTAGACCACTGGAAGGAGATCTATAGTGGTCGGGATGCCCTCCTCGCATGTAATAACATTTCCAGCTATGGCTACTAGACCACTGGAAGGAGATCTATAGTAGCCGGGATGCCCTCCTTGCGTGTAATAACATTACCAGCTATGGCTACTAGACCACTGGAAGGAGATCTATAGTAGCCGGGATGCCCTCCCTGCATGTAATAACATTACCAGCTATGGCTACTAGACCACTGGAAGGAGATCTATAGTAGCCGGGATGCCCTCCTTGCGTGTAATAACATTACCAGCTATGGCTACTAGACCACTGGAAGGAGATCAATAGTGGCCGGGATGCCCTCCTTGCATTTAATAACATTACCAGCTATGGCTACTAGACCACTGGAAGGAGATCTATAGTGGTCGGGATGCCCTCCTCGCATGTAATAACATTTCCAGCTATGGCTACTAGACCACTGGAAGGAGATCTATAGTGGCCGGGATGCTCTCCTTGCATGTAATAACATTACCAGCTATGGCTACTAGACCACTGGAAGGATATCTATAGTAGCCGGGATGCCCTCCCTGCATGTAATAACATTACCAGCTATGGCTACTAGACCACTGGAAGGAGATCTATAGTAGCCGGGATGCCCTCCTTGCGTGTAATAACATTACCAGCTATGGCTACTAGACCACTGGAAGGAGATCAATAGTGGCCGGGATGCCCTCCTTGCATTTAATAACATTACCAGCTATGGCTACTAGACCACTGGAAGGAGATCTATAGTGGTCGGGATGCCCTCCTCGCATGTAATAACATTTCCAGCTATGGCTACTAGACCACTGGAAGGAGATCTATAGTGGCCGGGATGCTCTCCTTGCATGTAATAACATTACCAGCTATGGCTACTAGACCACTGGAAGGATATCTATAGTGGCCGGGATGCCCTCCTTGCATGTAATAACATTACCAGCTATGGCTACTAGACCACTGGAAGGATATAAACAGGCTGAACTGGAAGGTCTAAAGTCTTTATTCAGCCTTACATACTATGTTACTATGTTACTATATCCACCCCTAACACAGTATCATCCCCTACAATACTAAAGCCTCAGTAACATAACTAAGAGTGCCCATATCTACCCCTGGCGCCAGACCTTTGGAGGGCCCACCTCATTCCCTCTATCCTGAGCAGCCCGCAGGACGTGCAGTAACTAGAACTAAGGACTGTCAGCCAGGTGCAGATTGCCCATTGGGAGCGACTTTATTTCTGTGAGCACTGCTATTGTTGTGTTTGTTGTGTTTTGTGTTGTGTTTTTCCTTCTATTCTTTTTCTTTTCATCTATTCTTTGTTTCTTTCTTTTATATGTGCCATTACCACACAGCAAGGGGTCCACTGAGACTCTATTACCCAAGGGGCCACATAACCCTGGAGCTGGCCCTGCTGGCCATGGTCTGCCCCAGTCACTTAGTTACATAGTTCATACGGTTGAAAAAAGACATATGTTCATAAAGTTCAACCAAGAATGTTGGGGGAGGGGAAATTATTTTTTAATTTATTTTATAGGGGAAGCTATTTATTTTATTTTAGTTTTTTTACTGATAACAGCTAATAGTAACAGTTAATGTTATTTTCTTCTAAATAAGCATCTAATCCTTTTTTGACGCTGTCAGCGGTTGATCCTTTTTTGACGCTGTCAGCGGTTGATGCTGTAACAAGCTTCCACGGATTTATAGTTCTTATGGTAAAAACGATTGTCGCCTTCGGAGACTAAATTTCTTTATTTCCAATCGAAGGCAGTGCCCCTTGTCTTTAGATTGGATTTTACCTCCCATATTCTTTGCATGAGCCATTTATATATTTATAGTTAATCCTGTCCCCCCTCAGCCGTCTCCTCCTTAAGACTAAACAGATTTAATTCCTCATAACTAAGATCCTTCATTCCTCTTATTAGTTTGGTGGCTCCTCTGCTCCCTTTTCATAGTCAGAGCGTCCTTTCTATGAACGGGTGCCCAGAACTGGACAGAATATTCCAGGTGAGGGCGCACCAGTGCCTTGTAAAGAGGCAAAATGACTCACCTATCCCGTGATTCCAGGCCGGCCACGCCCACCCGCTGCCCGGATTAGTGCGCGCATGTGCCCAGGAACAGCAGATGGAGGTGCGGCAGGGGCTCTGGCTCTGGCCCCGCCGCTGTCATCGCTGCCTGAAAAGACAGCGATCGCAGCGGCGGGGCCGGGACAGAGCCAGCTCGTGAATGGGGTGGGCGTGGCCTGCGCCGATGCTGCAGCGCAGGCCACGCCCACCCCATTCACTGAGCCAGCCGCTCAGCGCAGCGGTGTCAGCGGACAGGTGAGTTTAACTTTTTTTTTATATACATGGCGCCTGCCTATACTAATGGGGGGAGGGGGGTGGGAATGGGGGGAGAGGGGCCACACAGCCTATTCTAATGGGGGGAGAGGGACCACACAGCCTATACTAATGGGGGAGGGGGATGCCATACAGCCTATGGGAATGGGGGGAGGGGGATGCCACACAGCTTATGGGAATGGGGAGAGGGGGATGCCACACAACCTATGGGAATGGGGGGAGGGGGATGCCACACAGCCTATGGGGAGAGGGGGATGCCCCACAGCCTATGGGAATGGGGAGAGAGGGATGCCACACAGCCTATACTAATGGGGGGAGGGGGATGCCACACAGCCTATACTAATGGGGGGAGGGGGATGCCACACAGCCTATGGGAATGGGGGGAGGGGGATGCCACTCAGGCTATGGGAATGGGGGGAGGGGGATGCCACACAGCCTATGGGAATGGGGAGAGGGGGATGCCACACAGCCTATGGGAATGGGGAGAGGGGGATGCCACACAGCCTATGGGAATGGGGAGAGACGGATGCCACACAGCCTATACTAATGGGGGGAGGGGGATGCCCCACAGCCTATACTAATAGGGGGAGGGGGGATGCCACACAGCCAATGGGAATGGGGGGAGAGGTGGATGCCACACAGCCTATGGGAATGGGGAGAGGGGGATGCCACACAGCCTATATGAATGGGGGGAGGGGGATGCCACACAGCCTATGGGAATGGGGAGAGGGGGATGCCACACAGCCTATGGGAATGGGGGAGGGGGATGCCACACAGCCTATGGGAATGGGGAGAGGGGGATGCCACACAGCCTATACTAATGGGGGGAGGGGGATGCCACACAGCCTATGCTAATGGGGGGAGGGGGATGCCACACTGCCTATGGGAATGGGGAGAGAGGGATGCCACACAGCCTATACTAATGGGGGGAGGGGGATGCCACACAGCCTATGCTAATGGGGGGAGGGGGATGCCACACTGCCTATGGGAATGGGGAGAGAGGGATGCCACACAGCCTATACTAATGGGGGGAGGGGGGATGCCACACAGCCAATGGGAATGGGGGGAGAGGTGGATGCCACACAGCCTATGGGAATGGGGAGAGGGGGATGCCACACAGCCTATGGGAATGGGGAGAGAGGGATGCCACACAGCCTATACTAATGGGGGGAGGGGGATGCCACACAGCCTATACTAATGGGGGGAGGGGGATGCCACACTGCCTATGGGAATGGGGAGAGAGGGATGCCACACAGCCTATACTAATGGGGGGAGAGGGGGATGCCACACAGCCAATGGGTATATGGGGAATGGGAGGGGGGATGCTACACTGGGTATACGGGGAATGGGATGGGGGCATGCTACACTGTCTATGGAATGGGGGCATCCCACACGGCCTATGGGAATGGGATAGGGGGAATGCCACACTGTCTGTAATGGTGCGTTTTTGGTTTAAAATATTTTTTTTCTTATTTTCTTCCCCCAAATCCTAGGTGTGTCTTATAGGGCGAAAAATACGGTATACAGTGTCAAAAAATGAAAAGCTACAAATTATTCTATGTGCATAAACCACATCAACTAAATACTGAAATCTGTGCAAAACATACAATATTAAAGTGTCACTAGTGCAAGGACCATTACAAAAAACAGACAGATTTATATATATATATGCAACTTGCCCTAAAAGTTCCAAGTGCTAAACATCCAACAAAAGGTGCTCAAAATAGCCATATGCTGAAGACAATAACTATATGGCGTGGTTGGATTTGAGGGGGACCTTTCAATATGGTGATATGATTCTTTCTATCTTTATGATTCTCTACCCCTAGCCTTGATCCATATAGTTATTGTCTTCAGCATATGGCTATTTTGAGCACCTTTTGTTGGATGTTTAGCACTTGGCACTTTTAGGGCAAGTTGCATATATATATATATTATAGGTCTGTTTTTTGTAATAAACAATGTAAAGGGTATCCGCATACTAGTAAGGCAGGGTGCCCGACCCGGGGTGGTCCCACACCCCAATTATGCAAAAGGATAAAGGGAATGGGTCCGCACACCTTAAAAATGTAAGTCTTTAATGAAAATTATTAAAATCATCTCCAAAAAATTGTCAAGAAGCAGTGCTAAAATTCAAAGGTAGACCCAGAGTGACACAAAACATACAAGACCTTCTGACGCGTTTCGGGTATTCTGTCATAGAGCTTTTTTGTAATAGTCCTTGCACTAGTGACACTTTAATATTGTGTTTTGCACAGATTTTAGTATTTAGTTGATGTGGTTTATGCACATAGAATAATTTGTAGCTTTTCATTTTTTTGACACTGTATATGTTTGAAGTAGTAAATGATATTCTGGGATATTATTATAGGGATAGAGTGCAATAATGTTATGTAGTCCCATTAACCTCTAACCACCCGAGTGTGGTTTTTAATTGTTTTTAATTTGTCCTTGTGTTGTGTATGTATTTCATTGATTCCCTGATTCATTAAAGATATAGATTTTTTCTAATAAGCGTGGTGTGCGGCATCAAATTTGTGGTGATCTTCTTTGGCTGATCTGGCGGCCTCATTCTGTTGTAGAGTCATCCAATCAGTGACATATGCTTGGCATATTAATGATTGGCAATATGGCTCTGTTTAGACACAGAGCTCGGTAATCAGGGTGAGAGTGGCCCTTTAGATTAAGACATGTTCCCGCCCTCAGCCTATCTGAATAGCTAAGTGCAGGAGCATGCCTCAGCCCAGAGGTGCTAGGGATGCGGCTGCCATTGTTTACAACGTGAGTTTTAGAGTAACCCGTTGTGGTCCGAAATCCAGCTCTGGGGGTCCCTGAAATAGGGGAAAAAAATATGATTTAAGTTAATATTTGCTGTGCATTAATCTCCAATATTTCTACTAGTGATTAATATTATAAATATCGCAAATACTAATAATCATATCAGCCCAGCGGCCACTAATTTGATACAAACCGATGGACACTAAGGCTCCCCATACATCCAGTGAAATGTCCCAAGGAAGAAATAGTTAATCATTAATACCTTAAATACTTTGCACATACAATCTATTGTGTGAGAAATTATCTACCACACACACAGTAAGATGTATAAATTAAAACAATTTAATTTACCAGCACAGCAAATAACCTTCACTATCCTAATACGTTTATGACGTTTTCCTAGATAACCTTAGATATTTCAGGCAGTTAAATGAATAGTAGTAGTAGTAGTAGCCAGCCTCATAACTGCCCTGAGGAAGAGACCCAGCGTCTCGGAACGCGTGGGCGCACGGGGGGGCCGGTGTGACCGACATCCAATATGAGATAAGTGTTTGACTGTTTTTTTCTATTTGGTTTATGTCTCCTGAAGTTGGGGTTCACATAATCAGTTTTTGAATGTTTTTTATTCTGTTTGAGATTGATGCACTTTTTGGCACTTAGCACTTTATTGTAATAGGGTTGTATATGAATTCAATTATTTATTATTGTGATATGTATATATCTTTGCACATATGGTAGGGAAACTGGATGTTTTTATACCTAGGTACGCCAGTGCCCCCCGGTGGCAGAATAAGGTTATGAATTTGTCTTATATGTTTTTTTAAATTGTATTGTCTGTTTTGTAAATGTGATCAGGATTATATAATTAAAATATTATCTTTTTAATATTAATTGTGTGTGCAGCAGTAAAATCTTTGGTTGGATACTCTATAGGGAAATTGGGGCCTTCCCTTTTGCTCGCTTAGTAGTAGTAGTAGTAGTAAGTTATACATTAGTTACAGTACAATAAATGTTATAATGGTAAGAGAGAGATAATGGAGAGATAGATAGAAATACTTATGGTTGGTTCAGCCCTGTAAGGGTCCCATCCATGTCTGACCTAGCTAATCATCCCAGCCTCCTAATCTATTAAACAATAAAGGGAGTGGCCAGCATTTTCTGCCTCGTGGGAGTGTCTGCCAAGATCTGCCCCATCCGGCCGCTACAAGATTAGATATATATTTTATAAAGGGCATTACTCCCACAATATAAGTGTTATCATATTGTAATCAAGAAATTCATGATCCTCATTAATTTCTTAGTTAAATGAACCTAAGCATCAAATACATATCATACAGAGTCCGATAGTATGTGGATTATCATAGAAACATAAAAGCTTGACGGCAGAAGGAGACCATACGGTCCATCTAGTCTCTGCCCTTATGTGTATACTGTATGTTTTCTGTATCTTATGTATATACTGTATGTTCTCTTTTTCTTATGTATATACTGTATGTTCCCTGTATCTTATGTGTATACTGTATGTTTTCTGTATCTTATGTATATACTGTATGTTCTCTTTTTCTTATGTATATACTGTATGTTTTCTGTATCTTATGTATATACTGTATGTTCCCTGTATCTTATGTGTATACTGTATGTTTTCTGTATCTTATGTATATACTGTATGTTCTCTTTATCTTATGTATATACTGTATGTTTTCTGTATCTTATGTATATACTGTATGTTCTTTTTATCTTATGTGTATATACTGTATGTTCTCTATATCTTATGTATATACTGTATGTTTTCTGTATCTTATGTATATACTGTATGTTCCCTGTATCTTATGTGTATACTGTATGTTTTCTGTATCTTATGTATATACTGTATGTTCTCTTTATCTTATGTATATACTGTATGTTTTCTGTATCTTATGTATATACTGTATGTTCTTTTTATCTTATGTGTATACTGTATGTTTTCTGTATCTTATGTATATACTGTATGTTCTCTTTATCTTATGTGTATACTGTATGTTCTCTGTATCTTATGTGTATACTGTATGGTCTCTGTATCTTATGTGTATACTGTATGTTCTCTGTATCTTATGTATATACTGTATGTTCTCTGTATCTTATGTATATACTGTATGTTCTCTGTATCTTATGTGTATACTGTATGGTCTCTGTATCTTATGTGTATACTGTATGTTCTCTGTTCTCTGTTCTCTGTATCTTATGTATATACTGTATGTTGGTGGCTATAGGGAAGGCAATAAGGACTGGAGGATGATTGGTGACTATAGGCCATAAGGCAATATGGTTGATCATGCTCAGGGAATCTTGAATGTTTTTAAGGTACATTTTAATTGTATAGTTTTGTGTTTTGCCTTATAAAAAGATATATTCTTGCAATTAGGTGGTAGTGCAAGTGTTAGTCCTTGACTCCGGTTTATTCCCTTATTTGGGAGGTGGGGGGCACCTCCCTTCATTCTTTCCATTTCCTTAGCCGTCGCCGTCTGCTCTTCAAAAGTCCGGCGCTGCTCATGAAATCTTGCGAGATCTGCGCCGAGTGTCATTGCAGCCTATGTGACACTGAGCATGCGCGAAATCTGAGGAGCGGCATGAACTAATAAGAGGAATGAAAGATCTTTGTTATGAGGAAAGATTATGAGAATTAAATCTGTTTAGTCTTGAAAAAGACGACTGAGGAGGGACATGATTAACTTGTATAAATATATAAATGGCCCATACAAAAAATATAGGGAACCACTATTTCAGGTAAAATCCTCTCTAAAGACAAGGGTGCGCTCCCTTCGACAGGAAAAAATGAAATTCAGTCTCCAGGGGGGGCCGTCATTCTTTACCATAAGAATTATAAATCTGTGGAATAGCCTCCCCCAGAAGCTTCTTACAGCATCAACCGCTGACAGCTTCAAAAAAGGATTAGATGCTTATTTAGAAGAAAATAAGGTTTGGCACCTTGAGAAAGTGGACTTTGCTCCACGGAAAGCGCGGGTGGTGAGATTTTGTACCTGGCCCAACAGGGGTGATTTTGCACTATAGGGGTGTTTGTCCTAGATGGTTTTGGCATGTTCATTTGATATTAAGTAGATAAGTTTTGCACATGTGATATTTATAACTTTGCTCTGCATTACTGCACTTTTTTGCACTAGCACTTCAGATTAGACACAGGATATTTATTGGTAGCAATACAATTATTTGATTATGTATATATGGTATGAACTTTGGAAATTGTTATGAGGGTTCCTTGCTGTGGCCGGGTTTGTGTATAAATGTTTTTTAAGGTTGTGACTGTACTGAGTTTACGTATATGTCTGTGAGTTTATGTATATGTTTGTAGTCTTTTTTAACATACTAATGAATTAAAGATGGTTGTATTGATGTGACTTTGGAGGATTCATTATTGAGGAACATTTGGTGCCTCCCGGGGCATCCCATTTTACGGTTTACTGGGACCGTTGTTGTTTATATAGAAGAAAATAACAGTTACTATCAGCGGTTATCATTAAAAAAACAAAAAATAAAATAAAAAATAACTTCCCCTACCCCAGCACGCTTGTTTGAACTTGATGGACATATGCCTTACTTCAACCGTATTAACTATGTAACTATGTAACATGATGGTGATAGAGTATACTTTTCTATCTTAATTCAATAATAGGTTTTCAGGGATCACAGCCCTGAGTGAATCACTTGCTATTCAAATCCTGGTCAGGATGACCACACAAGAACCACAGACAACAATTTTGTAGCAGCAGCGTGATAGCTTTAATTGGCATGTGCTTGAGGTAGATGGGGAGGCCAATTCATTAATAGCGGCAGGTAGCGACAGTTAAGCGACTGTAGCGGCATTTTCAGAGCGCCCGCTAGTAGTCGCTGTGCTTGGCCGTTGTTCGGTAGTTGATAGCGACTCAGTCGGTTTGCCGTAATGTTGAATATTGGGTGAGGAGTCGCTATTTGAAAGGTTCCGCGCTGTATGGGAGCGCATGATAGCGACTGGCCCCCACCATATTCATTAACAAATCACGCTCAAAAAATTCTCGCGCTGTGAAATGCTTGTTTAAACCCCAGAACGCTGGCGGCGATGGGTTAAAAGTAGTTTTTTAACCCCCAAACAACCATATTTTTGGAAACCAAAAAAACAAGTTTTTTAAATAATTTAGTAATATGAATACATTAATATCAGACCTGTAATATCAATTCTGTACAATTTTTTTTTTTTTTTTTACCTTAAAAAAATTATTTAAAATGGCAGAAGTGGTCACAGAATTTTTCACATTAAAAAAAAAAAAAAAAAAAAAAATTAACAATTAATTATGAATATTTAAAGATTGTTCCATTGAAATGCATTGGAGAGCGCCAGGTAGCGAGAGGTCATACCTGTCGCTGTTCAAGGTCGGACGCTGGCGCTGTGGGCTGAGGCTGGAATAATGATGAGTGAGTCGCTATATGGCGCTATCTCAGTCGCTAAGCAGGATTGGCTTGATAAATGTGTGATTGTGGTGGGGAGCCGGCGTTCTTGTGGCGGGGCCCGTCATTACCGGCCGCTCACCAGTCGCTACCTGTCGCTATCCCTTGTTAAATAAGGGCCATAGTGTTATTCAAATAAATGCAAATACAATCAGTAAAAGAAGAAGTAAAAACAACCAATCATAAGCAATTAGGCGGTCTATCTATTATCCAATAAAATCAAACTAAAAGGCCGGATATACATCCATAATTGGTTAGTATCCGAACAGTACTGCAAGGGTTACAACTTTGAAGCATACGCAGTGTAACTGGAAAAAAGGTCAGAAAGCCAGGCAAAGTGTCAAACTTCAGGACAGGGTGACTTATTGTGTGTTTACAGTTTGGGGAACAAGGTCTTAACCCTTCTAGCGCCAGCTACGTAAAATTCACGTAGCTGCCTCTCCTGTCGTTAAACGCCAGCTACGTGAATTTTACGTAGCTAGCGTTCCCTTACCTTCCGGGCCATCGGGGGGGCATCAGCGGGCCCGTTGCTGTGGAGCAGCTTGCAGGGAGTCCAGGGGTCAGGGGGAGGTGACCTGGGTGTGAACCAAGTCACCCGATCGCTCCCCTGACCAATCAGCAGGGGGCGCACGGCAGCTGTCATCAGCCGGCGCCCCCTGCTTACCTCATCAGATGACGCTGGCGCAGAAACCTTTCCGGAGCCCAGGGGGTCAGGGCGACCGTAAGTAATACCGATCCCCGACCCCCCCCCCCGCCCGATCGCCCGCCCCCCCCCACCCCACCCGTCCCCCCGCCCGCGCCGCTGATCATCTGGCTTTACGCGAGACGTCTTCAAGCAGCAGGACCGACGGCTCCCCGATCACCCTTCCACGGCTTCCTGTCTGCCGCCGCCGCCAGGTAAAGGCGATCGTTATGGAATGCTGCCATCCATCCATCCATCCATCCTGTCACCCCCATGCAGCCATCCATTCATCCTGTCACCCCCATGCAGCCATCCATCCATCCTGTCACCCCCATGCAGCCATCCATTCATCCTGTCACCCCCATGCAGCCATCCATTCATCCTGTCACCCCCATGCAGCCATCCATTCATCCTGTCACCCCCATGCAGCCATCCATTCATCCTGTCACCCCCATGCCGCCATCCATCCAGTCACCCCCATGCCGCCATCCATCCAGTCACCCCCATGCCGCCATCCATCCAGTCACCCCCATGCCGCCATCCATCCATCCATCCTGTCACCCCCATGCCGCCATCCATCCATCCATCCTGTCACCCCCATGCCGCCATCCATCCATCCATCCTGTCACCCCCATGCCGCCATCCATCCATCCTGTCACCCCCATGCCGCCATCCATCCATCCATCCTGTCACCCCCATGCCGCCATCCATCCATCCATCCTGTCACCCCCATGCCGCCATCCATCCATCCATCCTGTCACCCCCATGCCGCCATCCATCCATCCATCCTGTCACCCCCATGCCGCCATCCATCCATCCATCCATCCTGTCACCCCCATGCCGCCATCCATCCATCCATCCTGTCACCCCCATGCCGCCATCCATCCATCCATCCTGTCACCCCCATGCCGCCATCCATCCATCCAGCCAGGCAAAGTGTCAAACTTCAGGACAGGGTGACTTATTGTGTGTTTACAGTTTGGGGAACAAGGTCTTAATTTTAGGAATTATAATTTATAACTTGGTACATGAAGGAGAACTTAACAGAACCTATCTGGTTCCTGTCTTGTGATGTCTGGTTGCGAAACATGGAACAACAGAGGAATAATTCCAAGCCAAGGGGAATACCAAGATCTTAAAGAATTACTCTTCACTCTAACAATGGGATGGCAAGATGGTGCTGCCCAACGGAGATGGCGCGAGACTGAAGGATGCCATAGCGTGATGCCACCAGAACGTTACGTTTTATTTTTTGGTTATGTTTTATTAACTCCCCAATACCTCTAAAGTTCCTCTTTAAATATAAATGGCATAAAATGGTTACAAATAGTCAGTTGAAGAGATACATATTGTTTATATGTTTGCCTGCAGCTTCTCTGTGTGCTTGTTTGCTTTCCGTTGCGTTGGCAGATCTGATCCAATCTCCCTGATCGCCGTCACATGCTCGTTGCAAGACATTCAAGCATAACGTTCATTTATACAGTGAACCTTCCCATCGAGTTTGTTTATTTACAAAGATGATTAATTTTTTTTTTTTTAAGAAATAAAGAAGCCTCCGGTTTATACTGTATAACAAGTGGGGAGAAAGGTGATCACAGAAGACACTCGGGGCTGGCATTTTTGCATTGGCAAATCTGATCTAATCCGCCTGATCCCTGTCACGTGCTCGTTAGAAAACATTCAGACATAACGTTCATTTACACAGTAAACTTCCCATAAAATTTTATTTACAAAGATGATTTATTATTATTTTTTTTTTTTTTAAGAAATGAAGAAGCCTCCGGTTTATACTGTATAAAAAGCGGGGAGATCTAATCCTCCTGATCGCCGTCACATGCTCGTTAGAAAACATTCAGACATAGCGTTCATTTACACAGTAAACTTCCCATAAAATTTTATTTACAAAGATGATTCATTATTTTTTTTTTTTTTTTTTTTTTAGAAATGAAGAAGCCTCCGGTTTATACTGTATAACAAGTGGGGAGAAAGGTGATCCCAGAAGACACTCGGGGCTGGCATTTTTGCATTGGCAAATCTGATGTAATACTCCTGATACCTGTCACATGCTCGTTAGAAAACATTTAGACATAACGTTCATTTACACAGTAAACTTCCCATAATTTATTTTTTTTTTAAATGAAGAAGCCTCCGGTTTATACTGTATAAAAAGCGGGGAGAAAGTTGATCCCAGAAAACACTCGGGACGGGCAGCCATGGCCGACGAGCCTCTGAAGCATTACGACCACGAAGAGTTCTGCTGCAAAGACCTGATGGACGTCTACTTCTCCCAGCCGCAGACCTTTAGCATAGAGCAGATGCTGGGGTTCCCCTCCACTCTGCTGCACGCCCTCTTCTACTCAGGTACAGTACGAGCAATGGTTGTGTCTGACTTCTGCGTATCTAAAGTGGACCAAAAACCATGATACCAACTATCCTGTGTTTTGGTCCTTGCCCCGGTGACACAAAGAATATCCGCTCACCGCTGAGTTTGAGGTGCCCGACCGCGTGTGATCCCAAACCCACTTACAGGCTGATTCATTGCTAACACCAGGTAGCGACAGATGAGCGTCTGTAGTGAGGATTTCTAGTAGTCGCTGTGCTCGGCCACTGTTCTTTGTTTCAGAGCGTCTCAGTCGCTGGCCGGCATTAATGAATATGATGTGTGAGTCGCAGTACTACGCTGTATGGGAGCAAATGGTAGTGCCAGCTTAGTGCGACCGACTCACACCACATTCATCAAACAGCACCGGCGCTCAATATCGGGCATCCCCAATACAGGCAGTGTGCGGGCATCCCCAATACAGGCAGTGTGCGGGCATCCCCAATATAGGCAGTGTGCGGGCATCCCAAATACAGGCAGTGTACGGGCATCCCAAATACAGGCAGTGTGCGGGCATCCCAAATGCAGGCAGTGTGCTGGCATCCCAAATACAGGCAGTGTGTGGGCAGCCCAAATACAGGCAGTGTGTGGGCATCCCAAATACAGGAAATGTGCGGGCATCCCAAATACAGGCCGTGTGCGGGCATCCCAAAACAGGCAGTGTGTGGGCATCCCAAATACAGGCAATGTGCGGGGATCCCAAATACAGGTAGTGTGCGGGCATCCCAAAACAGGCAGTGTGCAGGCATCCCAAATACAGGCAGTGTGCGGGCATCTCAATTACAGGCAGTGTGAGGGCATCCCAAATACAGACAGTGTGCGGGCATCTCAATTACAGGCAGTGTGTGGGCATCCCCAATACAGGCAGTGTGCAGGCATCCCCAATACAGGCAGTGTGCAGGCATCTCCAATACAGGCAGTGTGCAGGCATCTCCAATACAGGCAGTGTGCAGCATCCCCAATACAGGCAGTGTGCGGGCATCCCAAATACAGGCAGTGTGCAGGCATCCCAAATACAGGCAATGTGCGGGCATCCCAAATACAGGCAGTGTGCGAGAATCCCAAATACAGGCAGTGTGCTGGCATCCCGAATACAGGCAGTGTGCGGGCATCTCAATTACAGGCAGTGTGCGGGCATCCCAAATGCAGGCAGTGTGCGGGTATCCCAAATACAGTCAGCGTGCGGGCATCCCAAATACAGGCAGTGTGTGGGCATCCCCAATACAGGCAGTGTGCGGGTATCCCAAATACAGTCAGCGTGCGGGCATCCCAAATACAGGCAGTGTGTGGGCATCCCAAATTCAGGCAGTGTGCAGGCCATCCCAAGTACAGGCAGTGTGCGGGCATCCCCAATACAGGCAGTGTGCGGGTATCCCAAATACAGTCAGCGTGCGGGCATCCCAAATACAGGCAGTGTGTGGGCATCCCAAATTCAGGCAGTGTGCAGGCCATCCCAAGTACAGGCAGTGTGCGGGCATCCCCAATACAGGCAGTGTGCGGGTATCCCAAATACAGACAGTGTGCTGGCATACCAAATGCAGGCAATGTGCGGGCATCCCAAATACAGGCAGTGTGCAGGCATCCCCAATACAGGCAGTGTGCAGGCATCTCCAATACAGGCAGTGTGCAGGCATCTCCAATACAGGCAGTGTGCAGCATCCCCAATACAGGCAGTGTGCGGGCATCCCAAATACAGGCAGTGTGCAGGCATCCCAAATACAGGCAATGTGCGGGCATCCCAAATACAGGCAGTGTGCGAGAATCCCAAATACAGGCAGTGTGCTGGCATCCCGAATACAGGCAGTGTGCGGGCATCTCAATTACAGGCAGTGTGCGGGCATCCCAAATGCAGGCAGTTTGCGGGCATCCCAAATACAGGCAGCGTGCGGGCATGTCAATTACAGGCAGTGTGCGGGCATCCCAAATGCAGTCAGCGTGCGGGCATCCCAAATACAGGCAGTGTGTGGGCATCCCAAATTCAGGCAGTGTGCAGGCCATCCCAAGTACAGGCAGTGTGCGGGCATCCCCAATACAGGCAGTGTGCGGGTATCCCAAATACAGGCAGTGTGCGGGCATCCCAATTACAGGCAGTGTGCAGGCATTCCAAATACACGCAGTGTGCAGGCATCCCCAATACAGGCAGTGTGCAGGCATCCCAAATGCAGGCAATGTGCGGGCATCCCAAATACAGGCAGTGTGCGGGCATTCCAAATACAGCCAGTGTGCGGGCATCCCAAATACAGGCAATGTGCGGGCATCCCAAATACAGGCAGTGTGCAGGAATCCCATATACAGGCAGTGTGCAGGCATCCCAAATACAGGTAGTGTGCGGGCATCCCAAATACAGGCAATGTGCGGGCATCCCAAATACAGGCAGTGTGCTGGCATCCCAAATACAGGCAGTGTGCGGGAATCCCATATACAGGCAGTGTGCAGGCATCCCAAATACAGGTAGTGTGCGGGCATCCCAAATACAGGCAGTGTGCTGGCATCCCAAATACAGACAGTGTGCGGGCATCTCAATTACAGGCAGTGTGTGGGCATCCCAATTACAGGCAGTGTGAGGGCATCCCAAATGCAGGCAGTTTGCGGGCATCCCAAATACAGGAAGCATGCGGGCATGTCAATTACAGGCAGTGTGCTGGCATCCCCAATACAGGCAGTGTGCGGGCATCCCAAATGCAGTCAGCGTGCGGGCATCCCAAATACAGGCAGTGTGTGGGCATCCCAAATTCAGGCAGTGTGCAGGCCATCCCAAGTACAGGCAGTGTGCGGGCATCCCCAATACAGGCAGTGTGTGGGTATCCCAAATACAGACAGTGTGCGGGCATTCCCAATACAGGCAATGTGCGGGCATCCCAAATACAGGCAATGTGCGGGCATCCCAAATACAGGCAGTGTGCGGGCATCCCAAAACAGGCAGTGTGTGGGCATCCCAAATACAGGCAATGTGCGGGCATCCCCAATACAGGCAGTGTGCGGGCATCCCAAATACAGGCAGTGTGCGGGCATCCCAAATACAGACAGTGTGCGGGCATCTCAAATACAGGCAGTGTGAGGGCATCCCAAATGCAGGCAGTTTGCGGGCATCCCAAATACAGGCAGCGTGCTGGCAGCCCAAATACAGGCAGTGTGTGGGCATTCCCAATACAGGCAATGTGCGGGCATCCCAAATACAGGCAGTGTGCTGGCATCCCAAATACAGGCAGTGTGCGGACATTCCCAATACAGGCAATGTGCGGGTATCCCAAATACAGGCAGTGTGCGGGCATCCCAGATACAGGCAGTGTGCGAGCATTCCCAATACAGGCAATGTGCGGGCATCCCAGATACATGCAGTGTGCGAGCATTCCCAATACAGGCAATGTGCGGGCATCCCAAATACAGGCAGTGTGCTGGCATCCCAAATACAGGCAGTGTGCTGGCATCCCAAATACAGGCAGTGTGCAGGCATCCCCAATACAGGCAGTGTGCAGGCATCCCCAATACAGGCAGTGTGCGGGCATCCCAAATACAGGCAGTGTGCTGGCATCCCAAATACAGGCAGTGTGCAAGCATCCCAAATGCAGGCAGTGTGCGGGCATCCCAAATACAGGCAGTGTTCGGGCATCCCAAATACAGGCAGTGTGCGGGCATCCCAAATACAGGCAGTGTGCTGGCATCCCAAATACAGGCAGTGTGCAAGCATCCCAAATACAGGCAGTGTGCTGGCATCCCAAATACAGGCAGTGTGCGAGCATCCCAAATCCAGGCAGTGTGCGGGCATCCCAAATACAGGCAGTGTGCTGGCAGCCCAAATACAGGCAGTGTGTGGGCATCCCAAATACAGGCAATGTGCGGGCATCCCAAATACAGGCAGTGTGCGGGCATCCCAAATACAGGCAGTGTGTGGGCATCCCAAATACAGGCAGTGTGCAGGCATCCCAAATACAGGCAGTGTGTGGGCAGCCCAAATACAGGCAGTGTGCTGGCATCCCAAATACAGGCAGTGTGTGGGCAGCCCAAATACAGGCAGTGTGTGGGCATCCCAAATACAGGCAATGTGCGGGCATCCCAAATACAGGCAGTGTGCGGGCATCCCAAATACAGGCAATGTGCGGGCATCCCAAATACAGGCAGTGTGCGGGCATCCCAAAACAGGCAGTGTGTGGGCATCCCAAATACAGGCAATGTGCAGGCATCCCAAATACAGGCAATGTGCGGGCATCCCCAATACAGGCAGTGTGCTGGCATCCCAAATACAGGCAGTGTGCGGGCATCCCAAATACAGACAGTGTGCGGGCATCTCAAATACAGGCAGTGTGCGGGCATCCCAATTACAGGCAGTGTGAGGGCATCCCAAATACAGGCAGTTTGCGGGCATCCCAAATACAGGCAGTGTGCGGGCATGTCAATTACAGGCAGTGTGCGGGCATCCCAAATACCGGCAGTGTGTGGGCATCCCAAATACAGGCAATGTGCGGGCATCCCAAATACAGGCAGTGTGCGGGCATCCCAAATACAGGCAATGTGCGGGCATCCCAAATACAGGCAGTGTGCGGGCATCCCAAAACAGGCAGTGTGTGGGCATCCCAAATACAGGCAATGTGCGGGCATCCCAAATACAGGCAGTGTGCGGGCATCCCAAAACAGGCAGTGTGTGGGCATCCCAAATACAGGCAATGTGCAGGCATCCCAAATACAGGCAATGTGCGGGCATCCCCAATACAGGCAGTGTGCTGGCATCCCAAATACAGGCAGTGTGCGGGCATCCCAAATACAGACAGTGTGCGGGCATCTCAAATACAGGCAGTGTGCGGGCATCCCAATTACAGGCAGTGTGAGGGCATCCCAAATGCAGGCAGTTTGCGGGCATCCCAAATACAGGCAGTGTGCGGGCATGTCAATTACAGGCAGTGTGCGGGCATCCCAAATACCGGCAGTGTGTGGGCATCCCAAATACAGGCAGTGTGCGAGCATCCCAAATACAGGCAGTGTGCAGGCATCCCAAATACAGGCAGTGTGCGGGCATCCCAAATACAGGCAGTGTGCTGGCATCCCCAATACAGGCAGTGTGCTGGCATCCCAAATACAGGCAGTGTGGGGGCATCCCAAATACAGGCAGTGTGTGGGCATCCCAAATACAAGCAGTGTGCGGGCATCCCAAATACAGGCAGTGTGCGGGCATTCCAATTACAGGCAGTGTGCGAGCATCCCCAATACAGGCAGTGTGCGGGCATCCCAAATACAGGCAGTGTGCGGGCATCCCAAATACAGGCAGTGTGCGGGCATCCCAAATACAGGCAGTGTGCGGGCATTCCAATTACAGGCAGTGTGCGAGCATCCCCAATACAGGCAGTGTGCGGGCATCCCAAATACAGGCAGTGTGCGGGCATCCCAAATACAGGCAGTGTGCGGGCATCCCAAATACAGGCAGTGTGCGGGCATCCCAAATACATACAGTGTGCGGGCATTCCAAATACAGGCAGTGTGCAGGCATCCCCAATACAGGCAGTGTGCAGGCATCCCCAATACAGGCAGTGTGCGGGCATTCCAAATACAGGCAGTGTGCAGGCATCCCCAATACAGGCAGTGTGCAGGCATCCCCAATACAGGCAGTGTGCGGGCATCCCAAATACAGGCAATGTGCGGGCATCCCAAATACAGGCAGTGTGCGGGCATCCCAAATACAGGCAGTGTGCGGGCATCCCAAATACAGGCAGTGTGCGGGCATCCCAAATATAGGCAGTGTGCGGGCATCCCAAATACAGGCAGTGTGCGGGCATCCCAAATACATACAGTGTGCGGGCATTCCAAATACAGGCAGTGTGCAGGCATCCCCAATACAGGCAGTGTGCAGGCATCCCCAATACAGGCAGTGTGCGGGCATTCCAAATACAGGCAGTGTGCAGGCATCCCCAATACAGGCAGTGTGCAGGCATCCCCAATACAGGCAGTGTGCGGGCATCCCAAATACAGGCAATGTGCGGGCATCCCAAATACAGGCAGTGTGCTGGCATCCCAAATACAGGCAGTGTAAGTTTTTTTGTTTTTGTTTTTTGCATTCGCCGGATTAGACGCACTGACATTTTCCCCCCACTTTTGGGGGAAAATAAGTGCGTCTTATAGGGTGAGTCCTTTTGACGTGCCAATCAATTTAACTACAGTGTACATTGCTGCTGCTACTACTACCATGTACATTGCTGCTGCTACTACTACTACTGCATATATTGCTGCTGCTGCTACTCCTACCATGTACATTGCTGCTGATACTACTACCGCGCATATTGCTGATGTTACTACTACTACCTTGTACATTGCTACTACTTCCGTGTACATTGCTGCTACTTCTACTACCATGTATATTGCTGATGCTCCTACTACTACTACTGTGTACATTGCTGCTACTTCTACTACAACATACATTGCTGCTGCTAATACTACTACCATGTACATTGCTTCTACTACCATGTACATTGCTGCTGCTGCTACTACTGTTTACATTGCTGCTGCTACTACCACCGTGTACATTGCTGCTGCTACTACCACTGTGTACATTGCTGCTGCTGCTACTACTACTACTATGTACATTGCTGCTGCTACTACCACTGTGTACATTGGCTACTGCTGCTACTACTATCACTATGTACATTGCTGCTGCTGCTGCTACTACTGTGTACATTGCTGCTGCTACTACCACCATGTACATTGTTGCTGCTACTACTACCACTATGTACATTGCTGCTACTAGGATATGGTTGCACTGGATATGGTTGCTGTCACTACTATGGCTGGGCCAGAGCAAAGCCAGGCCAAGCCAGCAGATCTGAGGAGAGGACCCCTCCCACCAGATTAGACGCGCTGACATTTTCCCCCCACTTTTGGGGGAAAATTAGTGCGTCTTATAGGATGAGTCTTTTTGACGTTCCAATCAATGTAACTACCGTGTACATTGCTGCTGCTACTACTACTACCGCGTATATTGCTGCTGCTACTACTACCGTGTATATTGCTGCTGCTACTACTACCGTGTATATTGCTGCTGCTACTACTACCGTGTATATTGCTGCTGCTACTACTACCATGTACATTGCTGCTACTTCTACTACAGCGTATATTGCTGCTGCTACTACTACCGTGTACATTGCTGCTGCTGCTACTACTACTACCGCGTATATTGCTGCTGCTACTACTACTACTGTGTACATTGCTGCTGCTACTACTACCGCATACTTTGCTGCTGCTACTACTACTATCATGTACATTGATACTACTACCATGTACATTGCTGCTGCTGCTGCTACTTCTACTACCACGTATATTGCTGATGCTGCTGCTACCACTACCACGTATATTGCTGATGCTGCTGCTACCACTACCATGCATATTGCTGCTGATGCTGCTACTACCACTATTGCATACATTGCTGCTACTACTACTACTGGGTACAGTGCTGCTGCTGCTGCTACTATCGTGTACATTGCTGCTGCTACTACCCTGTACATTGCTGCTGCTACTATTACTCCCGCGTACATTGCTGCTGCTGCTGCTGCTACTATCGTGTACATTGCTGCTACTACTATTACTCCCGTGTTCATTGCCGCTGCTGCTGCTACTATCGTGTACATTACTGCTGCTACTACTACTCCCGCGTACACTGCTGCTGCTGCTGCTGCTACTATCGTGTACATTACTGCTGCTACTACTACTCCCGCGTACATTGCTGCTGCTGCTACTACCATGTACATTGCTGCTGCTACTCCTACCATGTACATTGCTGCTGCTACTATCGTGTACATTGCTGCTGCTACTACTACTTCCGCGTACATTGCTGCTGCTGCTACTACCATGTACATTGCTGCTGCTACTCCTACCATGTACATTGCTGCTGCTACTATCGTGTACATTGCTGCTGCCACTACTACTCCTGTGTACATTGCTGCTACTTCTACTACCATGTACATTGCTGCTAATATTACTACCGTGTACATTGCTGCTGCTACTACTACTACTGTGTACATTGCTGCTGCTACTACTACCGCATACTTTGCTGCTGCTACTACTACTATCATGTACATTGATACTACTACCATGTACATTGCTGCTGCTGCTGCTACTTCTACTACCACGTATATTGCTGATGCTGCTGCTACCACTACCACGTATATTGCTGATGCTGCTGCTACCACTACCATGCATATTGCTGCTGATGCTGCTACTACCACTATTGCATACATTGCTGCTACTACTACTACTGGGTACAGTGCTGCTGCTGCTGCTACTATCGTGTACATTGCTGCTGCTACTACCCTGTACATTGCTGCTGCTACTATTACTCCCGCGTACATTGCTGCTGCTGCTGCTGCTACTATCGTGTACATTGCTGCTACTACTATTACTCCCGTGTTCATTGCCGCTGCTGCTGCTACTATCGTGTACATTACTGCTGCTACTACTACTCCCGCGTACACTGCTGCTGCTGCTGCTGCTACTATCGTGTACATTACTGCTGCTACTACTACTCCCGCGTACATTGCTGCTGCTGCTACTACCATGTACATTGCTGCTGCTACTCCTACCATGTACATTGCTGCTGCTACTATCGTGTACATTGCTGCTGCTACTACTACTTCCGCGTACATTGCTGCTGCTGCTACTACCATGTACATTGCTGCTGCTACTCCTACCATGTACATTGCTGCTGCTACTATCGTGTACATTGCTGCTGCCACTACTACTCCTGTGTACATTGCTGCTACTTCTACTACCATGTACATTGCTGCTAATATTACTACCGTGTACATTGCTGCTGCTAATACTACTACCGTGTACATTGCTGCTGCTACTATCGTGTACATTGCTGCTGCTACTACTACTACTCCCGCGTACATTGCTGCTGCTGCTGCTGCTACCATATACATTGCTGCTGCTGCTACTACCGTGTACATTGCTGCTGCTGCTACTCCTACCATGTACATTGCTGCTGCTGCTGCTACTATCGTGTACATTGCTGCTGCTACTACTCCTGCCTACATTGCTGCTGCTGCTACTACCGTGTACATCTCTGCTGCTACTCCTACCATGTACATTGCTGCTGCTACTACTACTCCAGTGTACATTGCTGCTACTTCTACTACCGTGTACATTGCTGCTACTTCTACTACCATGTACATTGCTGCTACTTCTACTACCGTGTACATTGCTGCTACTTCTACTACCGTGTACATTGCTGCTACTTCTACTACCGTGTACATTGCTGATGCTACTCCTACCATGTACATTGCTGCTGCTACTCCTACCATGTACATTGCTGCTGCTGCTGTTGCTGCTACTAGCACTGGATATGGATGCTGCCACTACTATGGCTGGGTCTGGGCAACGCCAGGCCAACCCAGCAGATCCGAGGAGAGGACCCCACCCAGTGGAGGACAGAGGAAGGATGATGCGGAGATGGTGAGTGAAATTTTAATAATGTTTTTTTTTTACATTGGCCTTTTACCTGTTTGTGAACTGGGTCCCCTACACCGGTATTGCCAAAATCCAGGACGGGGAGAACCGGTCAAGATTCAGAGTGAATATAGCTTCAGCCAGGATCCCTATTGCCATCACTATTTATAAATGCTTAAAAGAGCTTGTATCTGAGGGGTTTATTCATCAAGGGATAGCGCCTCGTAGCGGAAGGCAGCGCCTGGTGAACGCCGGGCGCTGTAAGCAAAACCACATTTATGAAAGCGAATATGGTGAGCAACTCTAACAGCGCCATGTACGCAAAACCACATTTATGAAAGCGAATATGGTGAGCAACTCTAACGGCGCCATGTACGCAAAACCACATTTATGAAAGCGAATATGGTGAGCAACTCTAACAGCGCCATGTAGCGTTCGATTCATCATTACAGGTGGCTCAGTGTATAGCGCTGGTGCTCTAGCTTCCAGAGCTCCAGGTATTACCTGTCGCTCTCCCATACATTTCAATGGACTTTCCATTCCTTCTGTTTAAAAAAGGGGTTTTTTTGTTTTTATTTTTTTTTTCTCTGAAATAATTGTGTGACATCTCCTGGCCTTAGAAAGAGTCATTTTTGAAAACTTTGTGTTTTTTATGCAGAATTGTCATTACAGGTCTGGTATTAAAGTATTAATGTTACAATGTTGCAACAATATCATTCCATGTGTTTTCGCTTTGTTACTGATGGATATGTGTTCAAAAACAGACTTTAATCACACAGCGTCTGGCGCTCTATGCTACAGCGCCCAGATTAGGAGCGATGTGTTTTTCTGTTGAATATGGTGTGAGTCGCTGAGAGTCGGTCGCAATGAGCTGGCGCTACCTTTCGCTTCCTGCAGCGCTGTACTGGTGTTAGAACACCCAACATACATCTCATTCATCAATGGCGGCCAGGTTACTACAGCGACTGAGGCGCCCTGTTACAGCGCCCAATAGCCGATCACAGCGTCTACTAAGCACTGCTGTACTGCTGTAGCACTGCTGTACCCGCTGTAACACTTTAATACCAGACATGTAATGACAATTCTGCATAAAAATATTATTAATCAAAAAAGTTTTCAAAAATGTAATTTTCTTGCCCAGGAAACATGTCAGAAAGTTTTGCGATTTTTTTTAAGGAAAAAAAAAATTGGGATCAGGAAAGGGATTTAAGGATCGTCCATAGAAATGTATGGGAGAGCGCCAGGTAGCGACAGGTAAGACATGGCGCTCTGCAGGGCTGAACGCCGGCGCTGTACGCTGAGCCTGGAATAATGATGAATCAGACACTACATGGCGTTGTTCCAGTTGCTCACGAGATTCTGCTTCATAAATGTGCAATTGCTGCCGTGTCCGGCGTTCACCTGCCGCTACCTGTCGCTACCTGTCGCTGTACAGGCACCACCTGACATTATCCCTTCATGAATAAGGGCCTATGTTTTTTTGGAGATTATAGGGAGTTTGTGCAGCAGTTTTTAAGTGTCTTCTGTTGTATGTATTTTTAGCCCATATTGTTTTTTTATTGTATTGTTTTTTTATTGTGTTGAGTACAATTGTTTTTCACTAAAATATGTAATTTTTATATTGGTTTGGTGCTCCTCATTGGGAGAAAGGTGTGGTTTTATACACGTCCACTCCATTTATGTTTGGCTCTGAATTAGGAAGTGAGCACATTTAGGCCCTTATTCATGAAGCTCTAGCGCCAGGTAGTGCCTGTACAGCGACAGGTAGCGCCAGGTTGCGTCAGGTGAACGCCGGACACGGCAGCAGTTACACATTTATGAAGCCGAATCTGGTGAGCGACTGGAACAACGCCATGTAACGTCCGATTCATCATTATCCCAGGCTTAGCGTACAGCGCCGGCGTTCATCCTTGCAGAGCGCCACGTCTTACCTGTCGCTACCTGGCGCTCTCCCATACATTTCTATGGACGATCCTTAAATCTTTTTCCTGATCCCAATTTTTTTTTTCTTAAAAAAAATCTCAAATCTGTCTGACATGTCTCCTGGGCAAGAAAATTAAATTTTTGAAAACTTTTTGTATTAATAATATTTTCATGCAGAATTGTCCTTACATGTCTGCCATTAAAGTGTCATGTTACAATGTAATAACAATGTCATTCCATATGTTTTCGCTTTGTTACTAGTGGATACATGTTCATAAACAGACTTTAATCACACAGCCTCTGGCGCTATGGGCTACAGCTACATGATTTTGAGCGCCGGCGATGTTTGAGGCTGTTTTCTTTTATGAATGTGGTGTGAGTCAGACGCACTGAGCTGGCGCTACCGTTCGCTCTCATACAGCGTAGTCATATTCATCAATGCCGGCCAGCGAATGGGGCTCTCTGAATCAAAGAACCATGGGCGATGAAAAAAAATGTTCAAAAACAGACTTTAATCACACAGCCTCGGGCGCTATGGGCTACAATGACATGATTTTGAGCGCCGGCGATGTTTGTGGCTGTTTTTTTGATGAATGTGGTGTGAGTCAGTCGCACTGAGCTGTTGCTTCCGTTCGCTCCCATATAGCTCTGTACTGGTGTTATAGTGGCTCACACATCAAACTCGTCAATGCCTGCCAGCGACTGAGGCGCTTGGTAACAGCGAATCATAGCCGATCAGACCGACTACTAGCGGTCGCTCTGAGTGATTCGCTACAGACGCTCATCTGTCGGCACTTGGCGCTAGTAATGAATCAGCCTGCCCGTGTGTTTTACTTTTCGCATTTTTTGATTTTTAAATTTTTTAATGCAGAATTGTCCTTACAGGTCTGGCATTAAAGTGTTCACGTTACAATGTAATAACAATGTCATTCCATATATTTTCGCTTTGTTACTAGTGGATACATGTTCATAAACAGACTTTAATCACACAGCGTCTGGGCTACAGCTACATGATTTTGAGCGCCGGCGATGTTTGAGGTTGTCTTTTTTGATGAATGTGGTGTAAGTCAGACGCACTGAGCTGGCGCTACCGTTTGCTCTCATACAGCGTAGTACTGCGACTCACTCATCATATTCATCAATGCCGGCCAGCGAATGAGGCTCTCTGAATAAAAGAACCATGGCCGAGCACAGCGACTACTAGCGGTCGCTCTCAGACGCTTCATTAGTAATGAATCGGCCTGCCCGTCTTATCACAGGTGGTGCACCCCTGTTTCTAATATATATGCAATCTTTGAACATACATAGCGAGGGCGCTGCAGGTAGCGTTATATAACGTACACCTTTTTTTTTTTATCTCCCAAAAGGACGGCTCAGAGTAGACAAAGCCCTGGATATCAGCTTCGGCTCTCTAGTCTCCCATCTGTTCTCCCTCAGCAACGCCTGTAAGGAGATCTATGTGATACATCTGATCAAGGACAGCATGGAACACTTCAATCAATGGCTGGAGAGCGGAGAGAAAGCCACCAACTGGTCCTACGCCGCCCAGCGAGTCTGCCATCTAGAAGGAAACAGGTACATGGGCCTCGGTTACATATGGCAAAAGTCTGCAGCTTTACATAAGTTAGGCCCTTATTTATGAAGGAATAGCGACAGGTAGCGACTGGTGAGCGGCCGGTAATGACGGGCCCCGCCACAAGAACGCCGGCTCCCCACTACAATCACACATTTATCAAGCTGATCCTGCTTAGCGACTGAGATAGCGCCGTATAGCGACTCATTCATCATTATTCCAGCCTCAGCCCACAGCGCCAGCGTCCGACCTTGAACAGCGACAGGTATGACCTCTCGCTACCTGGCGCTCTCCAATGCATTTCAATGGAACAATCTTTAAATATTAATAATTCATTGTTATTAATTTTTTTTTTTTTTTTTTTTTTTTTAAATGTGAAAAATTCTGTGACCACTTCTGCCATTTTAGATAATTTTTTTAAGGGAAAAAAAAAAAATTGTACAGAATTGATATTACAGGTCTGATATTAATGTATTCATATTACTAAATTATTTAAAAAACTTGTTTTTTTTGGTTTCCAAAAATATGGTTGTTTGGGGGTTAAAAAACTACTTTTAACCCATCGCCGCCAGCGCTCTGGGGTTTAAACATGCATTTCACAGCGCGAGAATTTTGTAAGCGTGATTTCTTAATGAATATGGTGGGAGCCGGTCGCTAGGGCCAGTCGCTATCATGCGCTCCCATACAGCGCGGAACCTGTCAAATAGCGACTCCTCACCCAATATTCAACATTACGGCAAACCGACTGAGTCGCTATCAACTACCGAACAACGGCCAAGCACAGCGACTACTAGCGGGCGCTCTGAAAATGCCGCTACAGTCGCTCAACTGTCGCTACCTGCCGCTGTTAATGAATCGGCCTCTAATTGTAAAACAAAAACTGAATAGATATGCACAGCAAAGGTTACAAGGAAGGTGCAGTCTGGGGGCGCTAAATAACCTGAATAGACTTTTTGTAGTACCTGAGATACCAAATATATCCCAAGAAAAATGTAAGCCGCACTCAAAATACAAAATCCAATATTTTATTTAAAAATAAATAAACAAATACAGCATATACTACGTTCATACACGATTAAAAAACATATACACAAAGAATGGAGGAGGGACCGTAAAATTTAGACTATTTACAGGTAAGTACAACAATTGTTTATATTATGCCAAATAGCAATAAAATGAATATAGCAACTATACATGTGTAATTTTTATAATACATAGTTATATCATGATACAAAACTAATAAATATATATACAAACTGAATATCTGCCCGTTATTTATACAAAGTGCTGAGTGCTAAGTCATAATGTGCTACAGTGCAAAAGAACAATTGTACACAAGATAAAGCACTGGCAGGCTGATTCATCACTAGCGCCAGGTAGCGACAGATGAGCGTCTGTAGCAGCATTTTCAGAGCGCCCGCTAGTAGTCGCAGTGCTCGGCCATGAGTCGCTACTTTATAGCGACGGGGAGGCCGATTTATTAATAGCGCCAGGTAGCGACAGATGAGCGGCAGTAGCGTTATTTTCACAGCGCCCGCTAGTATTCGCTGTGCTTGGCCGTTGTTCGGTTGGTGACAGCGACTCAGTCGGTGTGCGGTAATGTTGAATACAGGGTTAGGAGTCGCTGTTTGACAGGTTCCGCGCTGTATGGGAGCGCATGACAGCGAACGGCCATAGCGAACGGCTCCCAGCATATTCATTAACAAATCACGCTCAAAAAATTCTCGCGCTGTGAAATGCTTGTTTAAACCTCAGAGCGCTGGCGGCGAAGGGTTAAAAGTAGTTTTTTAACCCCCAAACAACCATATTTTTTGAAAAAAAAAAATAAACAAGTTTTTATAAACATTGTAATTTGAATGCATTAATTTCAGACCTGTAATATCAATTCTGCACATTTTTTTTTTGTTTTTTTTTTACCTTTAAAAAAATATCTAACATTGCAGAAGTGGTCACAGAATTTTTGACATTTAAAAAAAAACAAAAAACATTAATATCAATTATTTATGAATATTTAAAGATTGCTCCATTGAAATGCATTGGAGAGCGCCAGGTAGCGAGAGGTCATACCTGGCGCTGTGATGGGATTAGCAGCGGCGCTGTTCGTTGCAGTCGGCTACATGATGAATCCCGCGCTAGCTGACGCTTTCGCCGGCGCTAGCCTCATTTAGCGTGATAAATGCGTGATTGTGTTCGCCTCCTGGCGTTCTGTAGTCGGTAGCCGCCGTTAGCTGGCGATACCTGGCGCTAGTGAGACACTACCTGGCGCTATCACTTGATGAATAAGGGCCTCAGTCGCTGTTCGGTAATGTTGAATACATTGTGAGGAGTCGCTATTTGACCAGTACAGCGCTGTATGGGAGCGCATGTTAGCGACTGGTCATAGCGACCGACTCACACCATATTCAGCAAAAAAACAGCCTCACAAATCTCTGGCGCTGAAAAACGCTTCTCTGAAGCCCAGAGCGCAGGAGGCGGTGTGATTAAAGTCTGTTTTCCAGCATCTATCCACTAGTAACAAAGCGAAAACATACGGAATTACATTGTAGCAACATTGTAACATGAACACTTTAATGGCAGAGCTGTGATGTCATTTCTGAGGAAATATATAAAAAATGAAAAAAATATGAAAAAACTGCTTATTCAATGTCAGGAGAGGTCACAGAATTATTTGTGATTTTTGGGGGAAAAAAAACAAACAAATACCCCGTTTAAAGAGAAGAAAAGGTTCGTCCATTGAAATGTATTGGAGAGCGACAGGTAGCGAGAGGTCATACCTGGCGCTGTGCAAGGCTGTTCGCTGAGGCTGTGAAAATGATGAATCAGACGCTACATGGCGCTATTCCAGTCGCTAAACAGATTCTGCTTGATAAATGTGTAATTGCGTGCCGTGTCCGGCGTTCACCTGTCGCTACCTCTCATTAACCAGCCGCTACCTGACGCTATCCCTTCTTAAATAAGGGCCTTAATGTAAAGTGCTGTGTGTGCGGAAACAATTTCTGGAACAATCAATGTAACTACATGTGCAAAGGATATAAAACACTGATAATAAAGTGCTCTGTCTGCGAAGGCTGAAGAATATATTGAGAAAAATATATATATATGAGCTATATCACATCACCAGTCAATACGGTCCGGGTCCCCCACAGCAGCCGCCACCGACGCGTTGCGTGTCTTAATGACACTTCGCCAAGTGCATAAGTAATTGTTCTGCTTCCTCTCTTTTCTTTACTGAAATCGCTTGAACATGAACAGAATCATTTAACAAGAGCGAAGGTGCACCACCTACGTGGGCAGGCTGATTCATTACTAACGCCAGGTAGCGTCAGATGAGCGTCTGTAGCTCGGCCATGGTTCTTTGTTTCAGAGCGTCTCAGTCGCTGTCCGGCATTGATGAATATGATGTGTGAGTCGCGGTACTACGCTGTATGGGAGCGAAGGGTAGCGCCAGCTCAGTGCGACTGACTCACACCACATTCATCACAAAAACAGCCTCAAACAGCGCCGGCGCTCAGTATCATGTAGTTGCAGAGGCTGTGTGATTAAAGTCTGTTTTGGAACATGTATCCACTAGTAACAAAGCGAAAACACATGGAATGACATTGTTATAACATTGTAACATGACACTTTAATACCAGACATGTCAGGACAATTCTGCATAAAAATATTATTAATCCAAAAAGTTTTCAAAAATGTCATTTTCTTGCCCAGGAAACGTGTCTGAAAGATTTGAGTTAAAAAAAAAAAAAATTGGGATCAGGAAACGGATTATAAGGATCGTCCATAGGAATGTATGGGAGAGCGCCAGGTAGCGACAGGTAAGACGTGGCGCTCTGCAAGGATGAACGTCGGCGCTGTACGCTGAGCCTGGGATAATGATGAATCGGACGCTACATGGCGTTGTTCTAATCGCTCACCAGATTCGGCTTCATAAATGTGTAATTGCTGCCGTGTCCGGCGTTCACCTGACGCTACCTGGCGCTAGAGCTTTATGAATAAGGCCCCAAGTGTGCTCACTGAAATCAGAAGTACAACCACAAGAGGGACTGTGACCAAAACGCCACACCTACCTCAAAAAGAAGGAGCACCCCACAATCAGGCTGATTCATTACTAGCGCCAGCTATCGGCAGATGAGCGTCTGTATAACGGCGCCAAGAGCGACCGCTAGAATGCGCTGTGATCGGCTATCGGGCGCTGTAACAGAGCATCTCAGTCACTGTAGTAACCTGGCCGGCATTAATGAATGAGATGTATGTTGGGCGCTCTAACACCAGTTCGGCGTTGCAAGGGAGAGAAAGGTAACGCCAGCTCATTGCGACCGACTCTCAGCGACTCACGCCATATTCAACAAAGAACACACACAGCGTCGGCGCTCTAAATCTGGGCGCTGTGGCATAGAGCGCCAGACGCTGTGTGATTAAAGTCTGTTTTTGAACACATATCCACCAGTAACAAAGCGAAAACACGTGGAATGACATTGTTATAACTCTTTAGCGCCAGACCTGTAATGACAATTCTGCATAAAAATATAAAAAATCAAAAGAGTTTACAAAAATGACTTTTAATAGACCAGGAGACGTCACACAATGATTTGATTAAAAAAAAAAAAAGAAAAAGAAAACCCTGTTTCAAAGTGAAGAAAAGTAATGTCCATTGAAATGTATGGGAGAGCGACAGGTAGCGACAGGTAATACTTGGCCTTTCAGGCAGAGCGCCGGTGGTATACGATGAGCCGTCTGTGATGATGAATCGGGCGCAGCTATCAATGCTGATTAAAGGAGAGCCCGTGACTTGAGCATCCAAAATCAGGTCTGTATTCTGATTGGGGTGTAGGGAGTGTTGGCACAGTGTGGGCGCTGGGTGGTCGTCAGTGGGGCCCAGTGAGGTCCGGTCCTTTTTCAGGTGCTAATCAATATGCAGTGTTGGTGCACTATGGAACTAAGGGCTTTATTCATCAAGGGATAGCGCCAGGTGGCGCCTTGTAAGTGACAGGTAGCGCCAGGTGAACGTCGGGCGCGGCACGCAATTCCACATTTATGAAGGCGATTCTGGTGAGCGCCTCTTACAGCGACACGTAGCAACCGATTCATCATCACAGACGGCTCATCGGATCCCGGCGGCGCTCTGGCTTTCTAAACGCCTGGTATTACCTGTCGCTACCTGTCGCTCTCCCATACATTTCAATGGACAATACTTTTCTTCACATTAAACAGGGTTTTTTTTTATCAAATCATTGTGTGACGTCTCCTGGCCTTGAAATCTTTTTTGATTTTTTTTTATATTTTTATGTAGAATTGTTACAGGTCTGGTATTAAAGTGTTAATGTAATAACAATGTAATTTCATATCTTTTTGCTTTGCTACCAATGGATATGTGTTCAAAAACGGACTTTAATCACACAGCGCCTGGCGCTCTGGGCTACAGCGACACAATTTTGAGCGCCGGCGCTGTGTGAGGCTGTTTTTTTTTTATGAATATGGTTTTAGCCGCTCACACTGACCAGTCGCTACCGTTCGCTCCCATATAGCGCTGTACTGGTGTTATAGCGACTCACACATCAAATTCATCAATGCTGGCAATGTTACTACAGCGCTCTATATTAGTCACTCACGGACGATCAGAGCGACCACTCGTAGCGTCGCAGTACAAACACTCATCTGCTGTTACCTGGCGCTAGTAATGAATCAGCCTGTAAGATATCAGCACCTCGTTTCCCTGAGGGCCCGAGTTCTGGAGGTAACCAATGAGCTGGCATCTTAGTTCTGCCCTGCAGAGGCGACAGCTCCGGCCCCTGGCACTGCCAGGAGACGGCACGCCAACACTACATACTGGGTTAGCGCTAGTTTAGCCACAAGGTGGGGAGAGACTTCTTCATGGGGCCCAGTAGCTACAGCTGCCTCCCCTGCCTTTATGGTATGTAGACCCATGGCCCCAGGAATCGAGGCAGCTTGCTTGCCAATAGACAGGACTAGACGGGAGGCTGGCTATAGGGCTACAGAGACCACATATAGGCAGGGGCCGACAGGCCATATGGGGGGTTTGGATGATTCCCTTTGGGCCAGTTGGGCTGCTGCTTTTAACACCCCCATCCAATACCTACCTCCCTAGACTGCCTTCAAGACTAGCTGCCCTCACCTGCCCAGACACCCAAGCTCACAAGCTTCAGGAGCACGGTGCCTATGTGTCTATTGAAGATGGTCACAAGCTTCAGGAGCACAGTGCCTATGTGTCTATGGAAGATGGTCACAAGCTTCAGGAGCACAGTGCCTATGTGTCTATTGAAGATGGTCACAAGCTTCAGGAGCACGGTGCCTATGTGTCTATGGAAGATGGTCACAGGCTTCAGGAGCACAGTGCCTATGTGTCTATTGCAGATGTTCACAAGCTTCAGGAGCACAGTGCCTATGTGTCTATTGCAGATGTTCACAAGCTTCAGGAGCACAGTGCCTATGTGTCTATGGAAGATGGTCACCAGCTTCAGGAGCACAGTGCCTATGTGTCTATTGAAGATGGTCACAAGCTTCAGGAGCACAGTGCCTATGTGTCTATTGAAGATGGTCACAAGTTTCAGGAGCACGGTGCCTATGTGTCTATTGAAGATGTTAACAAGCTTCAGGAGCACGGTGCCTATGTGTCTATGGAAGATGGTCACAGGCTTCAGGAGCACAGTGCCTATGTGTCTATTGAAGATGGTCACAGGCTTCAGGAGCACGGTGCCTATGTGTCTATGGAAGATGGTCACCAGCTTCAGGAGCACAGTGCCTATGTGTCTATTGAAGATGGTCACAAGCTTCAGGAGCACAGTGCCTATATGTCTATTGAAGATGGTCACAAGCTTCAGGAGCACAGTGCCTATGTGTCTATTGAAGATGTTCACAAGCTTCAGGAGCACAGTGCCTATGTGTCTATTGAAAATGGTCACAAGCTTCAGGAGCACAGTGCCTATGTGTCTATTGAAGATGGTCACAAGCTTCAGGAGCACAGTGCCTATGTGTCTATTGAAGATGTTCACAAGCTTCAGGAGCACGATGCCTATGTGTCTATTGAAGATGGTCACAAGCTTCAGGAGCACAGTGCCTATGTGTCTATTGAAGATGTTCACAAGCTTCAGGAGCACTGTGCCTATGTGTCTTTTGAAGATGGTCACAAGCTTCAGGAGCACGGTGCCTATGTGTCTATTGAAGATGGTCACAAGCTTCAGGAGCACAGTGCCTATGTGTCTATTGAAGATGTTCACAAGCTTCAGGAGCACAGTGCCTATGTGTCTATTGAAGATGGTCACAAGCTTCAGGAGCACGGTGCCTATGTGTCTATTGAAGATGGTCACAAGCTTCAGGAGCACGATGCCTATGTGTCTATTGAAGATGGTCACAAGCTTCAGAAGCATGGTGCCTATGTGTTTATTGAAGATGTTCACAAGCTTCAGGAGCACTGTGCCTATGTGTCTATTGAAGATGGTCACAAGCTTCAGGAGCACGGTGCCTATGTGTCTACTGAAGATGGTCACAAGCTTCAGGAGCACGGTGCCTGTGTGTCTATTGGAGATGGTCACAAGCTTCAGGAGCACAATGCCTAAGTGTCTATTGAAGATGGTCACAAGCTTCAGGAGCACAATGCCTAAGTGTCTATTGAAGATGGTCAAAAGCTTCAGGAGCACAGTGCCTATGTGTCTATTGAAGATGTTCACAAGCTTCAGGAGCACGATGCCTATGTGTCTATTGAAGATGGTCACAAGCTTCAGGAGCATGGTGCCTATGTGTCTATTGAAGATGTTCACAAGCTTCAGGAGCACTGTGCCTAAGTGTCTATTGAAGATGGTCACAAGCTTCAGGAGCACAGTGCCTATGCGTCTATTGAAGATGGTCACAAGCTTCAGGAGCACAGTGCCTATGTGTCTATTGAAGATGGTCACAAGCTTCAGGAGCACAGTGCCTATGTGTCTATGGAAGATGGTCACCAGCTTCAGGAGCACAGTGCCTATGTGTCTATTGAAGATGGTCACAAGCTTCAGGAGCACAGTGCCTATGTGTCTATTGAAGATGGTCACAAGCTTCAGGAGCACGGTGCCTGTGTATCTATTGGAGATGGTCACAAGCTTCAGGAGCACAATGCCTAAGTGTCTATTGAAGATGGTCACAAGCTTCAGGAGCACAATGCCTAAGTGTCTATTGAAGATGGTCACAAGCTTCAGGAGCACAGTGCCTATGTGTCTATTGCAGATGTTCACAAGCTTCAGGAGCACAGTGCCTATGTGTCTATTGAAGATGTTCACAAGCTTCAGGAGCACGATGCCTATGTGTCTATGGAAGATGGTCACCAGCTTCAGGAGCACAGTGCCTATGTGTCTATTGTAGATGTTCACAAGCTTCAGGAGCACAGTGCCTATGTGTCTATTGTAGATGTTCACAAGCTTCAGGAGCACAGTGCCTATATGTCTATTGAAGATGGTCACAAGCTTCAGGAGCACAATGCCTATGTGTCTATTGAAGATGGTCACAAGCTTCAGGAGCATAATGCCTATATGTCTATTGAAGATGGTCACAAGCTTCAGGAGCACAATGCCTATGTGTCTATTGAAGATGGTCACAAGCTTCAGGAGCACGGTGCCTGTGTGTCTATTGGAGATGGTCACAAGCTTCAGGAGCACAATGCCTAAGTGTCTATTGAAGATGGTCACAAGCTTCAGGAGCACAATGCCTATATGTCTATTGAAGATGGTCACAAGCTTCAGGAGCACAGTGCCTATGTGTCTATGGAAGATGGTCACCAGCTTCAGGAGCACAGTGCCTATGTGTCTATTGTAGATGTTCACAAGCTTCAGGAGCACAGTGCCTATATGTCTATTGAAGATGGTCACAAGCTTCAGGAGCACAATGCCTATGTGTCCATTGAAGATGGTCACAAGCTTCAGGAGCACAATGCCTATGTGTCTATTGAAGATGGTCACAAGCTTCAGGAGCACAGTGCCTATGTGTCTATTGAAGATGGTCACAAGCTTCAGGAGCACGGTGCCTATGTGTCTATTAAAGATGGTCACAAGCTTCAGGAGCACAGTGCCTATGTGTCTATTGAAGATGGTCACAAGCTTCAGGAGCACAGTGCCTATGTGTCTATTGAAGATGGTCACAAGCTTCAGGAGCACAGTGCCTATGTGTCTATTGAAGATGGTCACAAGTTTCAGGAGCACAATGCCTATGTGTCTATTGAAGATGGTCACAAGCTTCAGGAGCACAGTGCCTATGTGTCTATTGAAGATGGTCACAAGCTTCAGGAGCACGGTGCCTATGTGTCTATTGAAGATGGTCACAAGTTTCAGGAGCACAGTGCCTATGTGTCTATTGAAGATGGTCACAAGCTTCAGGAGCACAGTGCCTATGTGTCTATTGAAGATGGTCACAAGCTCAAGGAGCACGGTGCCTATGTGTCTATTGAAGATGGTCACAAGCTTCAGGAGCACAGTGCCTATGTGTCTATTGAAGATGGTCACAAGCTTCAGGAGCACGGTGCCTATGTGTCTATTGAAGATGGTCACAAGCTTCAGGAGCACGGTGCCTATGTGTCTATTGAAGATGGTCACAAGCTTCAGGAGCACAGTGCCTATGTGTCTATTGAAGATGGTCACAAGCTTTAGGAGCACAGTGCCTGTGTGTCTATTGAAGATGTTCAGAAGCTTCAGGCTGACTTGGACACATTAAGTGTCTGGGCTCCACTTGGCAAATGAAGTTCAATATGGAGAAATGTAAAGTCCTGCGCTTGGGGTCTAACAACCTGAAGGCCACATATGTTCTCGTGGGAGTAAAACTGGGAGAGTCACTAGTGGAGAAGGATCTGGGTGTACTGGTAGATCACAGACTAAATAACCTATAAAATAAAATAAAAAATAACTTTCCGACCCCAACACCCTTGGTGGAACTTGATGGACATATGTTTTATTTCAACCGTATTAACTTTGTAACTATGTAACTATGTAACCCTAATGCTATAGTCTCAGCATCATAGCTGTGGAGTGGGGGGCATACCCACCCCTGCCATATTATCTGTCCCGGGCATACCCACCCCTGCCATATTATCTGTCCCGGGCATAACTACCCCTGCCATATTATCTGTCCCGGGCATAACTACCCCTGCCATATTATCTGTCCCGGCATACCCACCCCTGCCATATTATCTGCCCCGGGCATACCCACCCCTGCCATATTATCTGTCCCGGGCATACCTACCCCTGCCATATTATCTGTCTCAGGCATAACCACCCCTGCCATATTATCTGTCCCGGCATACCCACCCCTGCCATATTATCTGCCCCGGGCATACCCACCCCTGCCATATTATCTGCCCCGGGCATACCCACCCCTGCCATATTATCTGTCTCGGGCATAACCACCCCTGCCATATTATCTGTCCCAGGCATACCCACCCCTGCCATATTATCTGTCTCGGGCATACCAACCCCTGCCATATTATCTGTCCCAGGCATACCCACCCCTGCCATATTATCTGTCCCAGGCATACCCACCCCTGCCATATTATCTGTCTCGGGCATACCCACCTCTGCTATATTATCTGTCCCAGGCATACCCACCCCTGCCATATTATCTGTCTCGGGCATAACCACCCCTGCCATATTATCTGTCCCAGGCATACCCACCCCTGCCATATTATCTGTCTCGGGCATAACCACCCCTGCCATATTTTCTGTCCTAGGCATACCCACCCCTGCCATATTATCTGTCTCGGGCATAACCACCCCTGCCATATTATCTGTCTCGGGCATAACCACCCCTGCCATATTATTTGTCTCGGGCATAACCACCCCTGCCATATTATCTGTCCTAGGCATACCCACCCCTGCCATATTATCTGTCTCGGGCATAACCACCCCTGCCATATTATCTGTCCTAGGCATACCCACCCCTGCCATATTATTTGTCTCGGGCATAACCACCCCTGCCATATTATCTGTCCTAGGCATACCCACCCCTGCCATATTATCTGTCTCGGGCATAACCACCCCTGCCATATTATCTGTCTCGGGCATACCCACCCCTGCCATACTATCTGTCTCAGGCATAACCACCCCTGCCATATTATCTGTCTCAGGCATAACCACCCCTGCCATATTATCTGTCCCAGGCATAACCACCCCTGCCATATTATCTGTCTCAGGCATAACCACCCCTGCCATATTATCTGTCTCGGGCATAACCACCCCTGCCATATTATCTGTCCCGGGCATAACCACCCCTGCCATATTATCTGTCGCAGGCATACCCACCCCTGCCATATTATCTGTCCCAGATATACCCACCCCTGCCATATTATCTGTCCTAGGCATACCCACCCCTGCCATATTATCTGTCTCGGGCATACCCACCCCTGCCATATTATCTGTCCCAGGCATAACCACCCCTGCCATACTATCTGTCTCAGGCATAACCACCCCTGCCATATTATCTGTCCCGGGCATAACCACCCCTGCCATATTATCTGTCCCGGGCATAACCACCCCTGCCATATTATCTGTCTCAGGCATAACCACCCCTGCCATATTATCTGTCTCGGGCATACCCACCCCTGCCATACTATCTGTCTCAGGCATAACCACCCCTGCCATATTATCTGTCTCAGGCATAACCACCCCTGCCATATTATCTGTCCCAGGCATAACCACCCCTGCCATATTATCTGTCCCAGGCATAACCACCCCTGCCATATTATCTGTCTCAGGCATAACCACCCCTGCCATATTATCTGTCTCGGGCATAACCACCCCTGCCATATTATCTGTCCCGGGCATAACCACCCCTGCCATATTATCTGTCGCAGGCATACCCACCCCTGCCATATTATCTGTCCCGGGCATACCCACCCCTGCCATATTATCTGTCCTAGGCATACCCACCCCTGCCATATTATCTGACTCGGGCATACCCACCCCTGCCATATTATCTGTCCCAGGCATAACCACCCCTGCCATACTATCTGTCTCAGGCATAACCACCCCTGCCATATTATCTGTCCCGGGCATAACCACCCCTGCCATATTATCTGTCGCAGGCATACCCACCCCTGCCATATTATCTGTCCTAGGCATACCCACCCCTGCCATATTATCTGTCTCGGGCATAACCACCCCTGCCATATTATCTGTCCTAGGCATACCCACCCCTGCCATATTATCTGTCTCGGGCATAACCACCCCTGCCATATTATCTGTCCTAGGCATACCCACCCCTGCCATAGTATCTGTCCCAGGCCTACCCACCCCTGCCATATTATCTGTCTCAGGCATAACCACCCCTGCCATATTATCTGTCCCAGGCATAACCACCCCTGCCATATTATCTGTCCCAGGCATAACCACCCCTGCCATATTATCTGTCCCAGGCATACCCACCCCTGCCATATTATCTGTCCCAGGCATACCCACCCCTGCCATATTATCTGTCTCGGGCATAACCACCCCTGCCATATTATCTGTCCCAGGCATAACCACCCCTGCCATATTATTTGTCTCAGGCATACCCACCCCTGCCATATTATCTGTCTCAGGCATAACCACCCCTGCCATATTATCTGTCCCAGGCATAACCACCCCTGCCATATTATCTGTCTCAGGCATACCCACCTCTGCCATATTATCTGTCCCAGGCATAACCACCCCTGCCATACTATCTGTCTCAGGCATAACCACCCCTGCCATATTATCTGTCCCAGGCATAACCACCCCTGCCATACTATCTGTCTCAGGCATAACCACCCCTGCCATATTATCTGTCCCAGGCATACCCACCCCTGCCATATTATCTGTCCCAGGCATAACCACCCCTGCCATACTATCTGTCTCAGGCATAACCACCCCTGCCATATTATCTGTCCCAGGCATAACCACCCCTGCCATACTATCTGTCTCAGGCATAACCACCCCTGCCATATTATCTGTCCCAGGCATACCCACCCCTGCCATATTATCTGTCCCAGGCATAACCACCCCTGCCATACTATCTGTCTCAGGCATAACCACCCCTGCCATATTATCTGTCTCAGGCATACCCACCCCTGCCATATTATCTGTCTCAGGCATACCCACCCCTGCCATATTATCTGTCTTAGGCATATCCACCCCTGCCATATTATCTGTCCCTACAATACTAAAGCTTCAGTATCTTCAAATAGTTTATATCCAGACTGGCCCTGACCTACTGTATAGCCCCTCATTGACAGGTTAGGGAGTACATTTAGGGGAAGGGCAGGTTCAGCAAGGCTGTCGTGGGTATTTAATAGGCTGGTTAAACCAACCGAAATCTTATGTTTTTCGGCCCCAGTCCACCACTGCATGTAGGTCACTCATGTCTCTTAAGAGAAACCAACAGGCTGATTCGTTACTAGCGCCAGGTACCGACAGATGCACGTCTGTAGAGAGGCATTGAGTTCGGCCGCTAGTAGTCGCTGTGCTTGGCCATCTCAGTCGTTGGCCAGCATTGATGAATATATGGGGTGAGTCGCTCTAACACCAGTACAGCGCTATATGGGAGCGAACTGTAGCGCCAGCTCAGTGCGACTCACACCATATTCATCTAAAAAACAGCCTCACACAGCGCCGGTGCTCAAAATCGGATTGTTGTAGCCCAGAGCGCTAGACGCTGTGTGATTAAAGTTTTTTGAACATGTATCCACTGGTAACAAAGCGAAAACACATGGAATGACATTGTTATAACATTGTGACGTGAACACTTTAATACCAGACATGTAAGGACAGTTCTGCATAAAAATATTATAAATCAAAAAAAGTTTCGAAAAAGACTTTTTCTAGACCAGTAGAGGTCACACAATTATTTGATAATTAAAAAAAAATAAAACCCTGTTTAAACAGAATAAAAGGAACGTCCATTAAAATGTATGGGAGAGCGACAGGTAGCGACAGGTAATACCTGGCGTTCTGGAAGCCAAATTGCGTACAGCGCCCGGCGGTCACCATTCGCTACCTGTTGTTACCTGTCGCTGCCAGTCGTTACCTGGCGCTATGGCTTGATGAACAAAGCCCCAAGACAATAGTGATCATTGATCATTGATGATCGGTCATCACACAGGGGACATCTCACTGTAAATATAATAATAACAATAATAATAACAATAATAATAATAATAGTAATAATATTATTAATAATAATAATAATAATAATCAGATACCTTTTGTTTCAGACAAAGGTGGAAAGAGAAGGAAGACCAGACAAAGGAAGCCATCAAAGGGGTGTATGAATGGCAAAACTATAAAACGAGCAGTTTAGCTTATCTCTCGGTGCCAGAAGTGGATTGTGTGTTGAGTCTTTGGCTATTACCCGCCATCAGCAAATCAAAAGAAGAATTCCAAAAAAACCTGAAGAATTTTACGGCCAAACTAAAGCTTGGAGGCCATCTAGTGCTTGGCGCGGCTATAAATATGACGTACTACTACGTGGGCAAACACCGATACTTCGTGCTGAGTCTGAAGGAGACCGAGGTCCAAGAGATGGTCATCAAAGCAGGATTTGTCGTGGAAAAATCGGAGCTTTTTACATCGGCGCTATCCACTGATCGTATTGATTTCAGCCATTTGTCTATGCTCCTCGCCCGCAAGATAAAAGATTAATAAACAATTGTAGCTTCTAAAATTCCGCATGTTTAATGTGTGAAAAATATTGTTTGCTTATGTATTCATTTTCAAATCCTCCCTTAAAGCGGCCCTTCACCCTGAATAAGAGGCTATCTTATATGTTTCCCACACCCTGTACATACAGATTGCCCACATTAATCCAGACCCTCACCCTGAATATGAGCTTTGTTTGTATTAAGGGGCACTTGTGGCCTAGCCCTAGAGGTAAGGGAGTGGACTTGTGACCTGAGGGTGGCAGGTTCAAATCCAAGTCCTGGGACATGACTGAAGTGTTCTTGAGCAACCTAACCCCCCAACCGCTCCCCGGGCGCCGTAATTAGGGCAGCCCACCGCTCTGGGCATGTGTATACTCACTGCACGGATGGGTTAAATGCGGAAGACGAATTCCTATGTGTGTGCAAGCATACAATGGCGATCTATGCATTATTTATTTATTTTTATTGTTTCCCACACCCTGTACATACAGATTGCCCACATTAATCCAGACCTTCAACCTGAATAAGAGCCTATCTTATATGTTTCCCACACCCTGTACATACAGATTGCTCACATTAATCCGGACCTTCACCCTGAATAAGAGCCTATCTTATATGTTTCCCACACCCTGTACATACAGATTGCCCACATTAATCCGGACCTTCACCCTGAATAAGAGCCTATCTTATATGTTTCCCACACCCTGTACATACAGATTGCCCACATTAATCCGGACCTTCACCCTGAATAAGAGCCTATCTTATATGTTTTAAATCCTGCCTTAAGGCGGTCCTTCACTCTGAATAAGAGCCTATTTTATATGTTTCCCACACCCTGTACATACAGATTGCCCACATTAATCCGGACCTTCACCCTGAATAAGAGCCTATCTTATATGTTTCCCACACCCTGTACATACAGATTGCCCACATTAATCCGGACCTTCACCCTGAATAAGAGCCTATCTTATATGTTTCCCACACCCTGTACATACAGATTGCCCACATTAATCCGGACCCTCACCCTGAATAAGAGCCTATCTTATATGTTTCCCACACCCTGTACATACAGATTGCTCATGTTAAAAATCATCCTACGTGCACCTATTGTGTTTTTTTTAACTTTTTAGCATCCAAGATGGCGGCCCGTGGAGTTTCAGGCTTATATAAGTACTGGTGTATTCAGGGTCTGTAGGGGAATCTGAAAACACAGACCTGTAAGTGTAACATCTATGGTGTGCAAGCTGTTTCCTGAGATGCTATCCTGGAGTATCTCAGTGACCTTATAACTCCTTATCAGCATGAAATCATAGATGAATCACTTCTGTTAGACAAACCTGATCAGCTTTTATGAGGACATAAGTTCAATACTGGATCAGGTTGAGTCATTCAATGTCATATATCTTGTCTTTATATAGCATTTTATACTATGCCACATAAAAGAATGGTACAAAAGATGGACTGGGGAAAAATGTGTGTACACGAGAAAGTAATTGATTTAATGATGGGAAACAGAAGGTGGTTCTTAAGGGTATATAGTTAAATTAGTTCATCATCACTAGCAGAGTACCACAGAAGTCTTTTCTGGGCCCAATTCTCTTTAATATATATATTCATGACATCAGGGACCAGGTTAAACAGCTAAATATCAATCTTTGCTGATGATACTAAGCTGTGTAAAGTAATTAACACAAAAGAGGAAAGCATGCAGCTACAAAGATTTAGATACTGTGAAATTCTGGTCTGGAAAATGGCAAAAGAAGATTAATACAGGTAGATGTAAGGTTGTGCACATGGGCAGGAGCAATTTGTGCCATGATTACACTGGATAATACTACATGAATCTTACACAGTGTAATGTCATCTGCCTAGTTAAACCAGCTATATATTGAAAACATAACTATGAATGTATTGTTGGTGTATAGTGTTATTGTATAGGATGTATATCTTATCTATATGAAGTAAAATCATATTTCCAAGACTAATTTGTGGTTGAGGAGGATTTAAACTGACTACTGAGATATTGGTGGGTTATCCCACTCTCAGAAGATATTGACATGGCTACCCATACAATTAGTTGATGTAACCCCTCCCACTTTGTGAAAAAGAAATTAGATGCAAGATCATAAAAGTCATATATATATGGAATATTTCCTTTTAAATCAAAATGTTATATTGTATTGTATTGTGTAGTTCTGGGTGACAGTGTATAAAAACCTGACTGTGTTCAATGACGAGCAGCTAAATTAATACATAGAATGAGGAAACTAGAGTATTTATGATTTAAATTAATTGGAGGTTTGGGCAGAAAAATGAAAAATTCATGTTAATACAGATAAATATAAGGTTACACACATGGGCAGGAGAAATTGGTGCCATGATTACACACTAAATAGGAAAACACTGGGTAAAACAACAATGGAAAAAATACCATTTTGTGAATATTCACCTGTAAAATGGGTATTATAAGTATGTCACAACCCGCTTCAAGATATCCATAACATATGGGTAATACCGTCCTGTAGATGGCGATCTTGCAGAGATGATAACAAAAAAAGGCAGACCCTCCCGGCCCATAAATACCTGGGACCTCCCACTCAGCACCCATTTTCATTCTATAAGGCTGCTCATGCAGATCATCATCCACCATCCCCTCCCCTTCAACACTTTCCAGAAGGTGTCGACATTTCTGGGTGTAAACCCAAAAGCACTTGGCTTCCACCTCAGACCTCCCACAGTGTGGAAACTTTCATGCGTTTGGTCGAGCGAGATTTGCAGGTAATTAAATGGGGTGGTCATCCAAAAAGAATACATCAGAATTTTACTAGAGCAGAATGGTCTGCTCTACGGTCATTGAAACAGGACACTTCCATAGTCTTAAAGCCGGCAGATAAGGGTGGGGCCACAGTAGTGATGGATAGTTCTTTCTATCATCAGACTATTATGAGTCAACTTAGCGATACACGGATATACAAAAAGTTGAAGGGTGACCCCCTCCAAGATATCAAAATGGAATTGGATGGAATTTTACAAACAGCACTGGAGACAGGTATCATTAATGCTAAAATTCATAGATTTTTATCTTCTCCACATTCCATAACACCTGTATTCTACATTCTTCCTAAAGTTCATAAGGATCCTGTGAATCCTCTGGGACGACCCATAGTCGCTGGAACCGGTTCGGTATTTCAACCAGTTGCAACTTTCCTAGACCAAATACTACAAAATAAGGTATTGCAGACCCGTTCGTCTCTCCTTGACACAGGGGATTTTCTATCGAAAATTGGTACCCTTAGAGATTTACCGGCTGACATTATTCTATGTAGTATGGACGTAACTGCTTTATATACGTCCATACCACACAATTCTGGGATGGATGTACTTAGGGAGACCCTGGAAACCATGAATGGATCTAGTGAATTTAATTTGTTCTGTTTTCACCTAGCTGAGCTCGTTCTTTTGAGGAACTATTTCCGGTATATCCGGTATATCTGCAGCTTCAAGGGACTGCTATGGGGTCAAATATGGCCCCGGCTTATGCCAATCTTTTCATGGCCAATTTTGAAGACACATTTGTGTATCCTGACCATTACTTTATGGATCATGTGCTAATATGGTTAAGGTACATTGATGATGTTTTTTTCATCTGGCAGGGCACCGAGTCCAACCTACTATTATTTAAGACCAGACTGGACACCCACCTACCCACTATCTCTTTTACATTAGAGTATAGTACACTTTCTTGATGTTCTAATATACAATTGTGAAGGCAATATCCTCACCGATTTATATCGTAAACCCACGGACAGTAATATGTACCTAAGGGCAGATAGTTTCCATCACAGATGCCTCAAAGAGGGGCTCCCTTATATTCAATTTATTAGGGTGAGGAGAATTGCATCAGATGACGTGACATATATGAGAAGGGCTCGAGAAATGGCAGTTGATTTTCAACAGAGAGGTTATGATCCAAGTATGGTTGAAGATGCACTAAAGAGGGCCCTTTCCCAAGAGCGTTCTACTCTTTCCGTTACAAACCTAGGATTCCACAGCAGAGACTCCCTATCCCAATCACTTTCTCCACTCAATCTCCATACATTGAAAGGATTATTTTAAAGCACTGGCACATACTTGAATCAGACACTGAGCTAGATCCTTTATTTAAAAATAGACCATTGTTTGTTCGCAAAAAAACGGCTAACTTACAAAATCATCTCATCAGAGCGGATGTTCCTTTACATGAGATACAGAGTCAAAGCCATACACCCCAGGGTTCACAATGGCTGACTGACAGACAGGCCCCGGCTGGCATGTACAGCTGTGGGCACTGTAGCCAGTGTGGCTATGTGTTGCAAGGCAAATCCTTCTCACACCCTCATTCAGGTCAGAGATATCCCATCAAACAGTTTTTTAACTGCTCAAGTTCACACGTGGTATATTTGATTAAGTGCCCGTGTGGACTTGGGTATGTAGGGAAGACCAATTGAGAGATTCGTACTCGTATAAGCGAACACAGAAGTACTATACGACGTGTTGATCTTACTTCCCCACTGGCCAGACACTTTTTGGAACATAACCATCAGGTTCACCAACTACGTTTCACAGTGATCGATCAGATTAGTCCACCACGTAGAGGGGGCGATCTTGAAAAGCTACTCTTACAGAGGGAATTATGGTGGATCTATAAACTGGGGACTAAATCCCCTCGTGGTCTGAATGAAGACATTGACTTTTCACCGTATATGTAAGATTTAGGTACACTTTAGTTAAATAAATGACCCACTTTATTCCAGGTAATTTATTTTAATTCTGATACTGTACATAATTAAAAAAATGTTATTAATGTATTTTTAATATTCACATCTGAATAAGCTACAACTTCTTCCCTGGCCTCCTGTGCCTCAATAGCTAATGTATTGCATTATGAATTCTATAGTTTAGTCTGCTTCTGTATGGATTTGGTACAAAACTGAGGGACATCAGCATGCACAAATGTAATCAAGAGGATATTAATAGAGATTATGACATAATATCATAAGAAGGCTATGGCAATGCCTGTATATGGGCAGCCTTATAGAATGAAAATGAAGCATCACTCAGTATAACTTTAATAGTTCTTGTTATATAAAAACTGATTGCACAAGAATTGATCATGTATACTAAAGTATCAATATGTCATCTTCAGGTTTACTCTTCAGCAGACGAATTAACCCTGTACAGCTCAGCAGACTTCCCCACAAAGAAAACATATCTTCCCTGCTAAAGCCTCGCAGTGGCGTCACGTTTTGCAATGATGTCTGTTTGTTAGTTCTTTTGTTGCAATAAAGCTATTTGGGGCTCCACCCGTCGCCACCCCGTGCACCTTCGCCATCTTCTTGGTTAGAAAAACCATCTAGCAGAAGTGACGTCACGGCACGCATCCAATCGGATGCGTGCAGTGTGTCACTAATCTGGCCGGCCGGGGGGAAGACTCTGATTTAAAAGTGCGCTGTGGCGCTTGACACGTATCGCTCAGCTGAGGAAGGGACGTTGTCCCGAAACGTTCCTTGAGCGATCCTTTTTCCTGGTAACCATAGTGTGCAGTAGTTGTTTCATTTGTTGCATTATTTGTCTTTGAGTGATCTCCGTTTGCCCTTTCATAGCACTGTGCTGTAATAACTGTTGATTGTTGGTTGATGCCATATATTGTTGTATGAACACATTTTGCGCTTATGTATATATGTATATATGTTCATAGATTGAAGATCAGTTTAAGGCTTTGAAGCAATAAGATTTATTATCTGCCTGCCATATTATCATTATGATGCTTGAAGGTCTGATTGAGTGAGGCCAGAGGGCAGCATAACACCTCGTTTTGTTAACACTACACTTGGGAAACTATAGGGAGTTACAGACTTCATTTGATTTGCATACAGCAGGGAGATATTTTCCTTTGCTCTACAATTGTACAATTCCTGATCTAAAACCCGATGTTTCCCAATATGTAGTTTCTCCTTTGGGACTCATGGTTCTAATTAGACACCTTGTGGTGACCAGACAGTTCACTAATTGTTGAATATTTGTACTCAGTCTGTAAGATACATGCGGTTGTTGGTATATACACATTTATTACTTTTTTCTTGAAATATATATCTTTATAATCAGAGACAAACCTTGTGTGTGGTGTGCGTTACTCCTTACCTTATTATTGTTTCTGTATTATTAGTTGACCAGGAGGGTATACTGGCCGGAGTTAATTGCACCCCCCCTTTTTTTAGCTTTGGTATCATCTATTTTGGATTGATTACTTTATGGAGTGCTAGACCTACTTGTATATAATACACCATGAATACCTTGTCATGCCATTTGGCCTATGTAATGCTCCGGCAGTCTTCCAGGACTTTGAGGGAATTTTTGTGCCGCTTTGTTGTCGTTTTTTTAAATGATATACTAATTTTCTCTTCAACCTTGGGCTAACATAGGAAACATGTACGATTGGTTTTCCAAAAATTAAGGGAGAACTGTCTCTACGCCAAGCTCAAAAAGTGTGTGTTTAAGTGTGTCTCTGAGGTATATAGGAGCAACCCAAAGATTTAAAAGGGTTACAGAGGTTTTTGGGGTTTGCCAATTTTTATAGACGTTTCATTAAAAACTTTTCAACCATGGTAGCCCCACTCACTGACCTCACTAAGAAGGGGGCCTTCACCCCTACTTGGTCGGGCCGATCCATCCAGGCCTTTGAGGACCTAAAATCTGCCTTTAGTTCGACACCTGTGTTGGTCCATCCTGATATCCACCGAGCCTTCATTGTCGAAGTAGATGCCTCTGAGCTTGGTGTAGGGGCAGGCCTCTCCCAGTACAGTGGGTCTGCATCCCTGTGCTTTTTTTTCAAGAAAATGTAATTCCGCTGAGCGGAGCTATGATATCGGTAATCGAGAACTTCTGGCCGTGAGAACTATAATATCGGCCTTTCTTTTCAATAATTTTTATTGAAGATATCTATAAACACTTTTGGTATATCTGATATAACAGATCATAGACATCTTTATATAAACCAATTTGTGCCCATAAACACAACGTTTAAATTCTATATTCTAATTATAAAGAATAAAGGCTTATGTCATAAAAAATAGACACAATACATCTTATCAATTTAATTAAATCTAACCTCTTCTCACACATTATAATAAAAAAGGTTAAAATCTAAATCGGAAGGTAAGAAATTTTCTACCCACGGAGCACAAACCTTTTGAAATCCCTCAAGGTTCCCAATATTAATTGCTGACAGTTTTTCCATGGCCATAATATTATTAACTTTGTTGAAAAACTCACTAAAACTTAAATCTTGTGATTTCCAGGCACTAGCAATGACCACTTTTGCTTCAGTCAAAATATGAAAGAAAAGTTGTCTCTGTCTCACAGAGCTATTTCTAATGGGATCATTGAAGAGCACTAGAGATGAGCGAACTTTTGAAAAATTCGATTCGACTGATTCGCCGAATTTTCCGACAAAAATCGTTTCGACCCGAATAAATTCGCGACGAATCGCTATTAAAAACGGCTATTTCTGAGCCTCCTAGAGCCTCAATAGGGTTGTAAACCATTCTGCCTTGCTGTAACACGCACAGGATGCGTGCTGGGTTAGTTAAATAATACTTTGAAGAAATATCACATGCAGATCAGAGGCATCGCTAATAGAATCGCAGAGCGGCACAATTGCAAAGAGTTGAAGTGGCATCACTATGAGGGGCAGAAGGAGCCCAAACATTGCTTTAAAGAGACACTGGAGTTGGCAGCAGCAGGAGCCCAAAAATTGGATGAATCACACCCTGGAGTTGGCAGGAGTTGACAGCAGCAGCAGCAGCAGGAGCCCAAATATTACTTTAAAGAGACCCTGGGGTTGGCCTCAGGAGCCCAAAAATTGGATGAATCACACCCTGGAGTTGGCAGCAGCAGCAGCAGGAGCCCAAATATACACTGGAGTTGGCTTCAGGAGCCCAAAAATTGGATGAATCACACCCTGGAGTTGGCAGGAGTTGACAGCAGCAGCAGCAGCAGGAGCCCAAATATTACATTAAAGAGACCCTGGGGTTGGCCTCAGGAGCCCAAAAATTGGATGAATCACACCCTGGAGTTGGCAGCAGCAGCAGCAGGAGCCCAAATATACACTGGAGTTGGCTTCAGGAGCCCAAGAATTGGATGAATCACACCCTGGAGTTGGCAGAAGTTGGCAGCAGCAGGAGCCCAAATATACACTGGAGTTGGCTTCAGGAGCCCAAAAATTGGATGAATCACACCCTGGAGTTGGCAGAAGTTGGCAGCAGCAGCAACAGGAGCCCAAATATACACTGGAGTTGGCTTCAGGAGCCCAAAAATTGGATGAATCACACCCTGGAGTTGGCAGCAGCAGCAGCAGGAGCCCAAATATACACTGGAGTTGGCTTCAGGAGCCCAAAAATTGGATGAATCACACCCTGGAGTTGGCAGGAGTTGACAGCAGCAGCAGGAGCCCAAATATTACATTAAAGAGACCCTGGGGTTGGCCTCAGGAGCCCAAAAATTGGATGAATCACACCCTGGAGTTGGCAGCAGCAGCAGCAGGAGCCCAAATATACACTGGAGTTGGCTTCAGGAGCCCAAAAATTGGATGAATCACAAACTGGAGTTGGCAGAAGTTGGCAGCAGCAGCAGCAGGAGCCCAAATATACACTGGAGTTGGCTTCAGGAGCCCAAAAATTGGATGAATCACACCCTGGAGTTGGCAGGAGTTGACAGCAGCAGCAGGAGCCCAAATATACACTGGAGTTGGCTTCAGGAGCCCAAAAATTGGATGAATCACACCCTGGAGTTGGCAGGAGTTGACAGTAGCAGCAGCAGGAGCCCAAATATACACTGGAGTTGGCTTCAGGAGCCCAAAAATTGGATGAATCACACCCTGGAGTTGGCAGGAGTTGACAGTAGCAGCAGCAGGAGCCCAAATATACACTGGTGTTGGCTTCAGGAGCCCAAAAATTGGATGAATCACACCCTGGAGTTGGCAGGAGTTGACAGCAGCAGCAGCAGCAGGAGCCCAAATATTACATTAAAGAGACCCTGGGGTTGGCCTCAGGAGCCCAAAAATTGGATGAATCACACCCTGGAGTTGGCAGCAGCAGCAGGAGCCCAAATATACACTGGAGTTGGCTTCAGGAGCCCAAAAATTGGATGAATCACACCCTGGAGTTGGCAGAAGTTGGCAGCAGCAGCAGCAGGAGCCCAAATATACACTGGAGTTGGCTTCAGGAGCCCAAAAATTGGATGAATCACACCCTGGAGTTGGCAGGAGTTGACAGTAGCAGCAGCAGGAGCCCAAATATTACATTAAAGAGACCCTGGGGTTGGCCTCAGGAGCCCAAAAATTGGATGAATCACACCCTGGAGTTGGCAGCAGCAGCAGCAGGAGCCCAAATATACACTGGAGTTGGCTTCAGGAGCCCAAAAATTGGATGAATCACACCCTGGAGTTGGCAGAAGTTGGCAGCAGCAGCAGCAGGAGCCCAAATATACACTGGAGTTGGCTTCAGGAGCCCAAAAATTGGATGAATCACACCCTGGAGTTGGCAGAAGTTGGCAGCAGCAGCAGCAGGAGCCCAAATATACACTGGAGTTGGCTTCAGGAGCCCAAAAATTGGATGAATCACACCCTGGAGTTGGCAGAAGTTGGCAGCAGCAGCAGCAGGACCCCAAATATACACTGGAGTTGGCTTCAGGAGCCCAAAAATTGGATGAATCACACCCTGGAGTTGGCAGAAGTTGGCAGCAGCAGCAGCAGGAGCCCAAATATACACTGGAGTTGGCTTCAGGAGCCCAAAAATTGGATGAATCACACCCTGGAGTTGGCAGGAGTTGACAGCAGCAGCAGCAGCAGGAGCCCAAATATTACTTTAAAGTGACACTGGGGTTGGCTTCAGGAGCCCAAAAATTGGATGAATCACACCCTGGAGTTGGCAGCAGCAGCAGCAGGAGCCCAAATATACACTGGAGTTGGCTTCAGGAGCCCAACAATTGGATGAATCACACCCTGGAGTTGGCAGAAGTTGGCAGCAGCAGCAGCAGGAGCCCAAATATACACTGGAGTTGGCTTCAGGAGCCCAAAAATTGGATGAATCACACCCTGGAGTTGGCAGGAGTTGACAGTAGCAGCAGCAGGAGCCCAAATATTACATTAAAGAGACCCTGGGGTTGGCCTCAGGAGCCCAAAAATTGGATGAATCACACCCTGGAGTTGGCAGCAGCAGCAGCAGGAGCCCAAATATACACTGGAGTTGGCTTCAGGAGCCCAAAAATTGGATGAATCACACCCTGGAGTTGGCAGGAGTTGACAGCAGCAGCAGCAGCAGGAGCCCAAATATTACATTAAAGAGACCCTGGGGTTGGCCTCAGGAGCCCAAAAATTGGATGAATCACACCCTGGAGTTGGCAGCAGCAGCAGCAGGAGCCCAAATATACACTGGAGTTGGCTTCAGGAGCCCAAAAATTGGATGAATCACACCCTGGAGTTGGCAGAAGTTGGCAGCAGCAGCAGCAGGAGCCCAAATATACACTGGAGTTGGCTTCAGGAGCCCAAAAATTGGATGAATCACACCCTGGAGTTGGCAGGAGTTGACAGTAGCAGCAGCAGGAGCCCAAATATACACTGGAGTTGGCTTCAGGAGCCCAAAAATTGGATGAATCACACCCTGGAGTTGGCAGGAGTTGACAGCAGCAGCAGCAGCAGGAGCCCAAATATTACATTAAAGAGACCCTGGGGTTGGCCTCAGGAGCCCAAAAATTGGATGAATCACACCCTGGAGTTGGCAGCAGCAGCAGCAGGAGCCCAAATATACACTGGAGTTGGCTTCAGGAGCCCAACAATTGGATGAATCACACCCTGGAGTTGGCAGAAGTTGGCAGCAGCAGCAGCAGGAGCCCAAATATACACTGGAGTTGGCTTCAGGATCCCAAAAATTGGATGAATCACACCCTGGAGTTGGCAGGAGTTGACAGTAGCAGCAGCAGGAGCCCAAATATTACATTAAAGAGACCCTGGGGTTGGCCTCAGGAGCCCAAAAATTGGATGAATCACACCCTGGAGTTGGCAGCAGCAGCAGCAGGAGCCCAAATATACACTGGAGTTGGCTTCAGGAGCCCAAAAATTGGATGAATCACACCCTGGAGTTGGCAGGAGTTGACAGCAGCAGCAGCAGCAGGAGCCCAAATATTACATTAAAGAGACCCTGGGGTTGGCCTCAGGAGCCCAAAAATTGGATGAATCACACCCTGGAGTTGGCAGCAGCAGCAGCAGGAGCCCAAATATACACTGGAGTTGGCTTCAGGAGCCCAAGAATTGGATGAATCACACCCTGGAGTTGGCAGAAGTTGGCAGCAGCAGCAGCAGGAGCCCAAATATACACTGGAGTTGGCTTCAGGAGCCCAAAAATTGGATGAATCACACCCTGGAGTTGGCAGAAGTTGGCAGCAGCAGCAGCAGGAGCCCAAATATACACTGGAGTTGGCTTCAGGAGCCCAAAAATTGGATGAATCACACCCTGGAGTTGGCAGCAGCAGCAGCAGGAGCCCAAATATACACTGGAGTTGGCTTCAGGAGCCCAAAAATTGGATGAATCACACCCTGGAGTTGGCAGGAGTTGACAGCAGCAGCAGCAGCAGGAGCCCAAATATTACATTAAAGAGACCCTGGGGTTGGCCTCAGGAGCCCAAAAATTGGATGAATCACACCCTGGAGTTGGCAGCAGCAGCAGCAGGAGCCCAAATATACACTGGAGTTGGCTTCAGGAGCCCAAAAATTGGATGAATCACACCCTGGAGTTGGCAGAAGTTGGCAGCAGCAGCAGCAGGAGCCCAAATATACACTGGAGTTGGCTTCAGGAGCCCAAAAATTGGATGAATCACACCCTGGAGTTGGCAGGAGTTGACAGCAGCAGCAGGAGCCCAAATATACACTGGAGTTGGCTTCAGGAGCCCAAAAATTGGATGAATCACACCCTGGAGTTGGCAGGAGTTGACAGTAGCAGCAGCAGGAGCCCAAATATACACTGGAGTTGGCTTCAGGAGCCCAAAAATTGGATGAATCACACCCTGGAGTTGGCAGGAGTTGACAGTAGCAGCAGCAGGAGCCCAAATATACACTGGAGTTGGCTTCAGGAGCCCAAAAATTGGATGAATCACACCCTGGAGTTGGCAGGAGTTGACAGCAGCAGCAGCAGCAGGAGCCCAAATATTACATTAAAGAGACCCTGGGGTTGGCCTCAGGAGCCCAAAAATTGGATGAATCACACCCTGGAGTTGGCAGCAGCAGCAGCAGGAGCCCAAATATACACTGGAGTTGGCTTCAGTAGCCCAAAAATTGGATGAATCACACCCTGGAGTTGGCAGAAGTTGGCAGCAGCAGCAGCAGGAGCCCAAATATACACTGGAGTTGGCTTCAGGAGCCCAAAAATTGGATGAATCACACCCTGGAGTTGGCAGGAGTTGACAGCAGCAGCAGGAGCCCAAATATACACTGGAGTTGGCTTCAGGAGCCCAAAAATTGGATGAATCACACCCTGGAGTTGGCAGGAGTTGACAGTAGCAGCAGCAGGAGCCCAAATATACACTGGAGTTGGCTTCAGGAGCCCAAAAATTGGATGAATCACACCCTGGAGTTGGCAGGAGTTGACAGTAGCAGCAGCAGGAGCCCAAATATACACTGGAGTTGGCTTCAGGAGCCCAAAAATTGGATGAATCACACCCTGGAGTTGGCAGGAGTTGACAGCAGCAGCAGCAGGAGCCCAAATATTACATTAAAGAGACCCTGGGGTTGGCCTCAGGAGCCCAAAAATTGGATGTATCACACCCTGGAGTTGGCAGCAGCAGCAGCAGCAGGAGCCCAAATATACACTGGAGTTGGCTTCAGGAGCCCAAAAATTGGATGAATCACACCCTGGAGTTGGCAGAAGTTGGCAGCAGCAGCAGCAGGAGCCCAAATATACACTGGAGTTGGCTTCAGGAGCCCAAAAATTGGATGAATCACACCCTGGAGTTGGCAGGAGTTGACAGTAGCAGCAGCAGGAGCCCAAATATTACATTAAAGAGACCCTGGGGTTGGCCTCAGGAGCCCAAAAATTGGATGAATCACACCCTGGAGTTGGCAGCAGCAGCAGCAGGAGCCCAAATATACACTGGAGTTGGCTTCAGGAGCCCAAAAATTGGATGAATCACACCCTGGAGTTGGCAGAAGTTGGCAGCAGCAGGAGCCCAAATATACACTGGAGTTGGCTTCAGGAGCCCACAAATTGGATGAATCACACCCTGGAGTTGGCAGAAGTTGGTAGCAGAAGCAGCAGGAGCCCAAATATACACTGGAGTTGGCTTCAGGAGCCCAAAAATTGGATGAATCACACCCTGGAGTTGGCAGAAGTTGGCAGCAGCAGCAGCAGGAGCCCGAATATACACTGGAGTTGGCTTCAGGAGCCCAAAAATTGGATGAATCACACCCTGGAGTTGGCAGGAGTTGACAGCAGCAGCAGCAGCAGGAGCCCAAATATTACTTTAAAGTGACACTGGGGTTGGCTTCAGGAGCCCAAAAATTGGATGAATCACACCCTGGAGTTGGCAGCAGCAGCAGCAGGAGCCCAAATATACACTGGAGTTGGCTTCAGGAGCCCAACAATTGGATGAATCACACCCTGGAGTTGGCAGAAGTTGGCAGCAGCAGCAGCAGGAGCCCAAATATACACTGGAGTTGGCTTCAGGAGCCCAAAAATTGGATGAATCACACCCTGGAGTTGGCAGGAGTTGACAGTAGCAGCAGCAGGAGCCCAAATATTACATTAAAGAGACCCTGGGGTTGGCCTCAGGAGCCCAAAAATTGGATGAATCACACCCTGGAGTTGGCAGCAGCAGCAGCAGGAGCCCAAATATACACTGGAGTTGGCTTCAGGAGCCCAAAAATTGGATGAATCACACCCTGGAGTTGGCAGGAGTTGACAGCAGCAACAGCAGCAGGAGCCCAAATATTACATTAAAGAGACCCTGGGGTTGGCCTCAGGAGCCCAAAAATTGGATGAATCACACCCTGGAGTTGGCAGCAGCAGCAGCAGGAGCCCAAATATACACTGGAGTTGGCTTCAGGAGCCCAAAAATTGGATGAATCACACCCTGGAGTTGGCAGAAGTTGGCAGCAGCAGCAGCAGGAGCCCAAATATACACTGGAGTTGGCTTCAGGAGCCCAAAAATTGGATGAATCACACCCTGGAGTTGGCAGGAGTTGACAGTAGCAGCAGCAGGAGCCCAAATATTACATTAAAGAGACCCTGGGGTTGGCCTCAGGAGCCCAAAAATTGGATGAATCACACCCTGGAGTTGGCAGCAGCAGCAGCAGGAGCCCAAATATACACTGGAGTTGGCTTCAGGAGCCCAAAAATTGGATGAATCACACCCTGGAGTTGGCAGGAGTTGACAGCAGCAGCAGCAGCAGGAGCCCAAATATTACATTAAAGAGACCCTGGGGTTGGCCTCAGGAGCCCAAAAATTGGATGAATCACACCCTGGAGTTGGCAGCAGCAGCAGCAGGAGCCCAAATATACACTGGAGTTGGCTTCAGGAGCCCAAGAATTGGATGAATCACACCCTGGAGTTGGCAGAAGTTGGCAGCAGCAGCAGCAGGAGCCCAAATATACACTGGAGTTGGCTTCAGGAGCCCAAAAATTGGATGAATCACACCCTGGAGTTGGCAGGAGTTGACAGTAGCAGCAGCAGGAGCCCAAATATTACATTAAAGAGACCCTGGGGTTGGCCTCAGGAGCCCAAAAATTGGATGAATCACACCCTGGAGTTGGCAGCAGCAGCAGCAGGAGCCCAAATATACACTGGAGTTGGCTTCAGGAGCCCAAAAATTGGATGAATCACACCCTGGAGTTGGCAGGAGTTGACAGCAGCAGCAGCAGCAGGAGCCCAAATATTACATTAAAGAGACCCTGGGGTTGGCCTCAGGAGCCCAAAAATTGGATGAATCACACCCTGGAGTTGGCAGCAGCAGCAGCAGGAGCCCAAATATACACTGGAGTTGGCTTCAGGAGCCCAAGAATTGGATGAATCACACCCTGGAGTTGGCAGAAGTTGGCAGCAGCAGCAGCAGGAGCCCAAATATACACTGGAGTTGGCTTCAGGAGCCCAAAAATTGGATGAATCACACCCTGGAGTTGGCAGGAGTTGACAGTAGCAGCAGCAGGAGCCCAAATATACACTGGAGTTGGCTTCAGGAGCCCAGAAATTGGATGAATCACACCCTGGAGTTGGCAGGAGTTGACAGCAGCAGCAGGAGCCCAAATATACACTGGAGTTGGCTTCAGGAGCCCAAAAATTGGATGAATCACACCCTGGAGTTGGCAGGAGTTGACAGTAGCAGCAGCAGGAGCCCAAATATACACTGGAGTTGGCTTCAGGAGCCCAAAAATTGGATGAATCACACCCTGGAGTTGGCAGGAGTTGACAGCAGCAGCAGCAGCAGGAGCCCAAATATTACATTAAAGAGACCCTGGGGTTGGCCTCAGGAGCCCAAAAATTGGATGAATCACACCCTGGAGTTGGCAGCAGCAGCAGCAGCAGGAGCCCAAATATACACTGGAGTTGGCTTCAGGAGCCCAAAAATTGGATGAATCACACCCTGGAGTTGGCAGAAGTTGGCAGCAGCAGCAGCAGGAGCCCAAATATACACTGGAGTTGGCTTCAGGAGCCCAAAAATTGGATGAATCACACCCTGGAGTTGGCAGGAGTTGACAGCAGCAGCAGCAGCAGGAGCCCAAATATTACATTAAAGAGACCCTGGGGTTGGCCTCAGGAGCCCAAAAATTGGATGAATCACACCCTGGAGTTGGCAGCAGCAGCAGCAGGAGCCCAAATATACACTGGAGTTGGCTTCAGGAGCCCAACAATTGGATGAATCACACCCTGGAGTTGGCAGAAGTTGGCAGCAGCAGCAGCAGGAGCCCAAATATACACTGGAGTTGGCTTCAGGAGCCCAAAAATTGGATGAATCACACCCTGGAGTTGGCAGAAGTTGGCAGCAGCAGCAGCAGGAGCCCAAATATACACTGGAGTTGGCTTCAGGAGCCCAAAAATTGGATGAATCACACCCTGGAGTTGGCAGGAGTTGACAGTAGCAGCAGCAGGAGCCCAAATATTACATTAAAGAGACCCTGGGGTTGGCCTCAGGAGCCCAAAAATTGGATGAATCACACCCTGGAGTTGGCAGAAGTTGGCAGCAGCAGCAGCAGGAGCCCAAATATACACTGGAGTTGGCTTCAGGAGCCCAAAAATTGGATGAATCACACCCTGGAGTTGGCAGGAGTTGACAGCAGCAGCAGCAGGAGCCCAAATATTACTTTAAAGTGACACTGGGGTTGGCTTCAGGAGCCCAACAATTGGATGAATCACACCCTGGAGTTGGCAGAAGTTGGCAGCAGCAGCAGCAGGAGCCCAAAAAATGGCCTAAAGACATAAATATGTTTTGCACCATTTGGAAAGTGTAAAACGTGGCACCATGCTGAATCTAGTCGCATGCATCAGGCATTGGTGGGTGGAAATCCTGGCTGATCCATCCCTGATTCATTTTGACAAAGGTGAGTCGCTCCACATTTTTAGTTGACAGACGAGTTCTCCTCGCCGTAACTATGGCCCCCGCCGCACTAAACACCCGCTCAGATGGCACGCTACTTGCCGGGCAGGACAGCTTTTCCAGGGCAAACTCTGCTAGTTGCGGCCACAAATCAAGTTTGGCTGCCCAGAAGTCCAGCGGATCCTCAAGGTGTGTTGGCATGGTCATGTCAAAGTATGACATGACCTGCTGGTTGAGGTCCTGCTCCAGGTCTTCCTGCTGCTCATGAGTAGCCTCACTATGCGGGTGTACAAAGCTACTCATTAGCGACTGAAGACTGAGGCTGCTGCTGCTGATGGAGCTGCTGCTGCTGCTCCTGCCAACCCCCCCAGCGGCCATGGCAGTGGAAGGTGAGCGCAGAGGTCCCCTCGAGTCAGACCTGCGAGAGTATGGACCATGGCGCAGATAGGCATCGGCCAACTGCCTACGTAGAATGTCTTTGTAGTAGTTGAGTTTGTCCTCCCTCTCGGTGGGTTTAAAAAATGCCCCCATTTTGTGCCGGAAGCGAGGGTCCAATAAGGTGGACAGCCAGAAGTCATCCCGCTGACAGATGGAAACAATTCTGGGGTCACTACGCAAGCACGTGAGCATGCTTCGTGCCATTTGCGCAAGTGACTCGGATGGACTACCTGTCTCCATCTCCACTGCATACTGCCACGGTGTGCCCGGGTCCTCTGTCTCGCCTTCCTCAAAAACCTCTAGCTCCTCTGGCTGCTCCTGCTCCTCCTCTCCTGTCCGCTGACTAGATAAACCAGCCATTTCGCCAAGCCTAAACTGTGTTTCGCTGGGCAACTCCTCCTCCTCCTCTTCCTCCTCCTCCTCCAGTTCAGCTCCAACGGGGTTCATGTGGCCGTAAGATGTAAACGCCATGTCTCCAGTGCCCTGACCAGCCATGGTTTCCAACATGTGCTGTAGTACATGAAGCAGTGGAATCACGTCGTTCATCCCGTAATCCTGCCGACTGACAAATAAAGTGGCTTCCTCAAAGGGCCTGAGCAAACGGCAGGTGTCACGTATGAGCTGCCACTGGTTGACATTGAAGTTACACAGGGGAGTCCCCCTATCTGCTTGGATCATCAGGAAATCCGTGATGGCTTTTCTCTGTTCATATAATCGGTCCAACATGTGAAGGGTGGAATTCCAACGGGTGGAAACATCGCAAATCAGACTATGTTGGGGGATACCATTCTGACGCTGTAGCTCAAGAAGGGTGTGTTTGGCGGTGTAGGAGTGGCTGAAGTGCATGCAAAGTTTCCTTGAAGTTGTTAGGATGTCCTGCAGATGGGGGGAACACTTCAGAAACCGCTTGACAACCAGATTGAAGACGTGAGCCATGCAGGGGGCATGGGTCAGGCTTCCTTGGCGCAGCGCAGACAAAATGTTCTTCCCATTGTCGGTAACCATGATTCCCATTTTAAGTTTTCTCGGAGTAAGCCATGTTTGGATTTCCTGATGAATACATTTAAGCAGTTCCTCCCCTGTGTGACTCCGTTCGCCAAGACAAACCATGTGAAGCACTGCGTGACACCTCCGTGCCCTGCACACATGGTAGACTGGAGGGGCACTGAGACTTGAGCCTACAGTGGAGGGTGAGGAGATGGCGGAGGATGAGGAGGCCGAGTCGCACGGTGTCACAGGCCCAATGGGCAGAGAGCACGGAGGCCGAAGCGGCGTGACCTGTCCAAGTTGCTGCTGCAAAGGAACCACATTCACCCAGTGGGCCGTAAACGACATGTACTGCCCCTGACCGTAGTTACAGCTCCAGATGTCGGCGCTGCCATGTATTTTGCTACACACCGACAGGCTCAAGGACTGGACCACCTTCTGTTCAACAAAAGTGTGCAGCGCTGGTACTGCCTTCTTGGCAAAGAAATGACGGCTTGGGACTCTCCACCTCGGCTCGGCACAAGCCATCAGTTCTCTGAAAGGTGCAGATTCCACCACCTGAAAAGGGAGCGACTGCAGCACCAGCAACTTGGACAGGAGCACATTCAGCTTCTGCGCCGTAGGATGAGTGGGCGCATACTGCTGTCTCTTGGACATGGCTTCGCTGATGGATTGCTGGCGGGATGCATGACTTGGAGGAGGAGGAGCAGGAGCGACAGAGGATGGGTATGACGCACAGCTGCCTTCGGCTGAGGTGCTGGAGCCTTGGCTGGCAGAAATTGGGAGCTCACTTGGTGAGGAAGCAGACTGGACCACCCCTTGGGAGCCTCGGTTCTCCCAGGTCGTTTTATGGTGACGCATCATATGTTGACGCAGGGCCGTGGTGCCAACATTTGGACCCTGGCCACGCTTCACCTTTTGCCTACATATCTTGCATGTGGCCATGTTACCCTCCTGCGGATGCCTCAGGAAAAACTGCCACACTGCCGAGTAGCTACTTTTCCCACCCCCTGGCCTCACTGATTCACTGCTGCTGTTGCCAACTCCAGGAACCCCTGCTCCACTACCTCCCGATAAGGTAGACTGCCGCACAGCAGGTGCTCTACCCCGGCCCCGGCCCCGGCCGGCTCCAGCCTTTGGAATTGTGCCCCCATGCTGACTGCTACCACCTTGCTGCCTCAGCTGCTGACTCCGGGGCAACCTGCGCCCCTCTTCTCCTGATGATGACGATGAAGCCCCTTCATCACCCGGCTCCCAAGTGCGATCGGCTTCATCGTCATCATCATCATCATCACCGGGTTGTGGCTGTACGTCACTGATGTTCGTGGATTCGTCAACAGTGTCTGGCGCAGGAGCTGGAACGCTCGCAGCACCCACGACACTGTCCACATCACTATTTGTCTGCCTAGCTAAAGAAGCCACCTCCATTTCTTGGCTGGGCAGTAGCTGCTGACTGTCCTCCTGTATCTGATCGTCCTCCTCACTAAAGAGTGGAGCTGAACCCAAAGCATAGGATACGTCGCTGGGGGAGGGAACGGCGTAGGACAGAGGCAATGGGAGGACAGGGACTGCTCTCGGGGCATGCCAACTCAGGGTTGTGTCAGAGGAACCTACCGACCCTAGACTGGGGGTCTCAGACGTAAGTTGTGATGATGTTGTTGATGAGCGCGTCAACCAATCTACCACGGCAGATGCGTTACTGGTGGAGACCCGACCGCTAGCAGATACTGGCAGATTAGGTCTCTCAGCGTGACTCCTGCTGCTACTGGCCCCCAGTCTGATGCGAGCTCTGCCTGCGGAATCTTGGCCTCTGCCACTCCTCTTTTCACTTCCAGGCACTTGTCTGCCCGACATAGTCTAACTGGCGTGGTAGTAGGTGATATTTTAAGATCCCCCGGGCAGCGGTGGGTCTATATGAAACAGAATATAATGCACACCAAAAGTGAGCAGTAACACTCAGCCTCCAACAGGCCTGCTTAGTGTAAATAAGAGAGCTGCTTAGTGTAAATAAAGAGGGGTATGCTATGTTACAGAATGGGATGCCTCAACAGAAGTGCACCTGGCAGGCAGCAGTAAGTCTATGCCCAGCAAAAGTGTCTTATAATATAAATATAATAAGAGCAAATGGTTATATGGTCTTAAACAGAGGCTGCTTTAGTCACAGAATGGGATGCCCCCAAAAAAGATCCAGTAGTACTATGCCCAGCAAAAGTGTCTTTATCAGGCTAATTTCAAATATAATAAGAGCAAATGGTTATATGGTCTTAAACAGAGGCTGCTTTAGTCACAGAATGGGATGCCCCCAAAAAAGATCCAGTAGTACTATGCCCAGCAAAAGTGTCTTTATCAGGCTAATTTCAAATATAATAAGAGCAAATGCTTATATGGTCTTAAACAGAGGCTGCTTTAGTCACAGAATGGGATGCCCCCAAAAAAGATCCAGTAGTACTATGCCCAGCAAAAGTGTCTTTATCAGGCTAATTTCAAATATAATAAGAGCAAATGCTTATATGGTCTTAAACAGAGGCTGCTTTAGTCACAGAATGGGATGCCCCCAAAAAAGATCCAGTAGTACTATGCCCAGCAAAAGTGTCTTTATCAGGCTAATTTCAAATATAATAAGAGCAAATGCTTATATGGTCTTAAACAGAGGCTGCTTTAGTCACAGAATGGGATGCCCTGGCAGGGACAAGTAGTGCTATGCCCAGCAAAAGTGTCTTTATCAGGCTAATTTCAAATATAATAAGAGCAAATGCTTATATGGTCTTAAACAGAGGCTGCTTTAGTCACAGAATGGGATGCCCCCAAAAAAGATCCAGTAGTACTATGCCCAGCAAAAGTGTCTTTATCAGGCTAATTTCAAATATAATAAGAGCAAATGCTTATATGGTCTTAAACAGAGGCTGCTTTAGTCACAGAATGGGATGCCCTGGCAGGGACAAGTAGTGCTATGCCCAGCAAAAGTGTCTTTATCAGGCTAATTTCAAATATAATAAGAGCAAATGCTTATATGGTCTTAAACAGAGGCTGCTTTAGTCACAGAATGGGATGCCCTGGCAGGGACAAGTAGTGCTATGCCCAGCAAAAGTGTCTTTATCAGGCCTAATTTCAAATATAATAAGAGCAAATGCTTATATGGTCTTAAACAGAGGCTGCTTTAGTCACAGAATGGGATGCCCTGGCAGGGACAAGTAGTGCTATACCCAGCAAAAGTGTCTTTATCAGGCTAATTTCAAATATAATAAGAGCAAATGCTTATATGGTCTTAAACAGAGGCTGCTTTAGTCACAGAATGGGATGCCCCCAAAAAAGATCCAGTAGTACTATGCCCAGCAAAAGTGTCTTTATCAGGCTAATTTCAAATATAATAAGAGCAAATGCTTATATGGTCTTAAACAGAGGCTGCTTTAGTCACAGAATGGGATGCCCTGGCAGGGACAAGTAGTGCTATGCCCAGCAAAAGTGTCTTTATCAGGCTAATTTCAAATATAATAAGAGCAAATGCTTATATGGTCTTAAACAGAGGCTGCTTTAGTCACAGAATGGGATGCCCCCAAAAAAGATCCAGTAGTACTATGCCCAGCAAAAGTGTCTTTATCAGGCTAATTTCAAATATAATAAGAGCAAATGCTTATATGGTCTTAAACAGAGGCTGCTTTAGTCACAGAATGGGATGCCCTGGCAGGGACAAGTAGTGCTATGCCCAGCAAAAGTGTCTTTATCAGGCCTAATTTCAAATATAATAAGAGCAAATGCTTATATGGTCTTAAACAGAGGCTGCTTTAGTCACAGAATGGGATGCCCTGGCAGGGACAAGTAGTGCTATGCCCAGCAAAAGTGTCTTTATCAGGCCTAATTTCAAATATAATAAGAGCAAATGCTTATATGGTCTTAAACAGAGGCTGCTTTAGTCACAGAATGGGATGCCCTGGCAGGGACAAGTAGTGCTATGCCCAGCAAAAGTGTCTTTATCAGGCTAATTTCAAATATAATAAGAGCAAATGCTTATATGGTCTTAAACAGAGGCTGCTTTAGTCACAGAATGGGATGCCCCCAAAAAAGATCCAGTAGTACTATGCCCAGCAAAAGTGTCTTTATCAGGCTAATTTCAAATATAATAAGAGCAAATGCTTATATGGTCTTAAACAGAGGCTGCTTTAGTCACAGAATGGGATGCCCTGGCAGGGACAAGCAGTGCTATGCCCAGCAAAAGTGTCTTTATCAGGCTAATTTCAAATATAATAAGAGCAAATGCTTATATGGTCTTAAACAGAGGCTGCTTTAGTCACAGAATGGGATGCCTCACAGCAGACTTAAGATCAGTTCAGTATATATGCACAGTTAGTTAGTATAAGCAGCCTGAAAACGCTAACCTAACAAAGCCTGTCAGGCTGGATGAAAAAAAAAAAAAAAAACTGACAGCCTCCGATTTTCCATTCCTTTCCCTGTTTTCCGCTGACTTTCTGTCTGTCTCCTGTCTGTCTCCTGCCTGTCTCCAGCCTGTCCCTGTCTGTCCCTGCCTGTCTAACTGTCTAACTGTCTCTCCCTCAGCTACACAGCGTTCTGTCTCTCACGAATGCAATAGAGAAATGAGGCATGAAAGCAAGATGGCCGGCCTTAAATACCGCTGTGACGTCACCGGGCTTGCTGGCTGCTGATAGGCTGCATGTGACTGTCCCAGCATACACTGCCCCAGCTTACATGTCTGGACATGTCCCGTCCGCCATCTTAGAATGCCTGTAATGTAAATGAATGGATGTTAAAGGAAAACTTCGAGCGATCGAATCGCGGGGAAATTCGGATTCGATCCGAATCGAATTTTTCCTGAAATTCGGATCGAATCCGGGTTCGTCCGGATCGATTGGCTCATCCCTAAAGAGCACTATCCAGGGACTTAATTTAACTTCTGCTCCAAGAACATCAAAAACTTGACACCAAAATTCTTTAACCTTGGTACACTCCCACCAGATGTGACTATGGGATCCTATGGATTGACAGACTCGGAAGCAAAATCCCTGGGATGCCCCATCGTACTGAGCCATCTGTTTCGGTGTTATATACCATCTTAATACAACTTTTACATTGGATTTATTGGCCATAACCGAAGCTAAAGTGGGTAATTCCCGCCTCACCCCAATTACTAAATCTTTTGGGCTCTGAACAAGCCGGAAGGAAAATTGGATTGTTCCACAATGACAACAACGGTAGGTGTGGTGAGGCGAGGCCCCCCAAAAACTTAATACCACCCAACATCCTCAGAGAATTAACAAAAATTGGGTTATGTCTAAATTTCCTATATTTTGGAGTGATCCAGAGCAGATTGTCAATTTTAAGCAGTTTGCATAACTCAAGTCAATCATCACCCAACTAGGTATATCTAATACTGAATGGTAAGAAAGGATCTGAGCCACCTGAGCCGCCTGAAAGTATTTCATAAAGTCAGGGAGTCCTAAACCTTCATCAACTTTCTGTCTGTATAAGGTTTCTTTTTTACCACCCCAAATAAAAGAGAGTACTCTGCTTTGAAGCTCCGTCAAATATTGTAGCAGAACTTTTAGGGGTAAAACTCTAGCTAAATATAAACATTAGGGCAGAAGCGTCATTGTGATTGCTGCAATCCTACCTAAACATGATAGGCCATAGTTTTTCCAGTTAGATAATAGCCCCGATAACTTTCTAGACAGAGGCAAATAATTAGCTGTATAGAGAGTGTCATAATTGTTAGTTAGATTGATCCCGAGGTATTTAATAGTCTCCTTTTCACATTGGAAATCATAGGAACTGCATATCCAGTTCCAGAGAACCATGGGCACATTTATATTCATAGCTCTGGATTTAAAGGTGTTGACCTGAAGTCCTAAGATCCCTTCAAAGCTATTTAAAGTTCGAAGTAAGTTTGGTAAAGAGATTAGGGGATTAGTAATGGACAATAACACATAGTCAGCAAACAGGCATAATTTGTAATGCCCGTCTCCTACCTTTATGCCCGAGATATCAGGGGGGTTTCTAATGGCTTGTGCTAATGGTTCTATCGCCAGAGCAAACAGGAGTGGGGACAATGGGCATCCCTGACTTGTTCCTCTTTCCAAATTAAATGTGTCAAAGGCCATCAGATTAGCATATATCGCCTTCAGGATGTTAATAAATTTGGTCCCAAAACCCCATTTCTCCAGTAAATAGAATAGATATTGTCATTTAACAGAATCAAAGGCTTTTCTGATATCTAAAGACAAAAGCATAGCCGCTATATTCTTCTTTCTAGCAAAATGAGTCAACTGTAGTACTCTACTAATGTTATCACCTGCTTGGCGCCCTGGGATAAAACCCACCTGGTCATTGTGTATCAATTGAGCCATATATTTGGACATCCTATCAGCCAAAATCTTAATCGTAAACATTTTTACATCTACATTTATAAGGGAGATTGGCCTATAGTTAGACCAAACTGAATGGTCCGTGTCAGGTTTTAGAATCATGCTAATTGAGGCTGTAAGGGATCCCCGAGTGAAAGCATTGCCATTCCTAATGTAATTAAAAAAGGCTGCTAACCTGGAAACTAAAACAGAGCTAAAAGACTTAAAGTAGGCTGCAGGGAAGCCATCTGGGCCCGGCCTCTTATTCATCTTTAGGCTTGATACTGCCCGTTGGACTTCCTCAACTCCAAACTCTTCCTCCAGCACATTTTTAAGTTGACCCTTCCTTACTCGGGGGTTTAGTACTAGAGTAAAGCTTCTGGAGTTGCAATCCAAACAGCTTATCAATTTTATCAGTGTTACTAGTTAACGCCCCTCTCTTATTTTTCAATCTAATCGGGCCATACCCCTGCTCTGGCGATTTCATTTTCCTCACTAACAATGTATTCGGTTTATTGGCCTTACAATAATATTTATGTTTCAACCATCTAATATTATTCTCTGCCTTACCCACTAAAGCTAAATTGAGTTTCTGTGAGATCCTGTGAAGCTTGGCACGTAAATCTGTTGTCATTTGTACCTTGGCCTTATCAGCTGCCTCTGCATAATCTCCAGCCTCTCAATATAAGTATTTCTCTTTTCTTTCTAGAAGCTATCTGGATTAACTCTCCTCTGATGGTTGGTTTGTGCGCCTCCCAACATATTGCCGCTGTGACTTCCGGACCTTCATTCAGAGCAAAGTACTCCAAGAGCGCCCCAGAAATGGACTCTACAATCTCAGGATCAGATAAAAGGGACACATTGAGGGACCATGAAGACCTAGATTACCTGCTAATTATGGAGGACAGTTTAAGTGATACGCCATCATGGTCTGACCATGAGATCGGTACCGGTGCGGAGGGAAAATATGATCGATACGGGTATATACATTGTGAGGATGTGAAAATTGAGTAAAATTCTGAGTACCTGGGTGAAACTCTCTCCAACTATCAACTAACGCACAGGAGACTAACAATTTCCTAAACGCCCTTGAGGCCGATGTCATTTGGGTTGAAATCAATGGGTTAATCAGGGATTGTCAATCAAGATATGGGTTTAGTGTTAGATTAGAATCCCTGCATATAATTGTTTGACCCTGGGCAACTGTCATTACTTTGTTCAAAAATTTGGTTAAGAAAGCTATTTGATTCACTTTCGGAGCATAATACGAAGCAATTGTTACATCTACATCTTGCAATTTCCCCACTAAAATTAGAAATCTTGCCTCAGGATCACAGAATTCCTTCTTACACATAAGCTGGCCCCCTCCCTGAAAAGCAATCAGAACCCCTTTTTGCTTCATATCTGCACAGGCCATATGAACTTGAGGATATTTGGAATTCAAGAATTTTGGCCCCGAGGATGTCGAGAAGCGTGTCTCCTGAAGACATATTTTATCGGGACGCAATTTTTGGATCTGACTGAAGGCTAAACTTTTTTTATGTGGAGAGTTGAAACCTCGGGGAGAAAAAAGTAGCCATTCTTCACAAAAAAAAGGGGAAGACCCTCCTCCTATGTAGTAACACCAGGAGCACAACTCTAGAACTGCCAAAAAAGTAAAAAAAACAACCGGTCTAGAGGTCTGCTCATTTATAGAATAAAAATAACTAACTGCTGCAAAGAAAATTGAAAAACAGAAATGAGCAAACAACTTACAATTAGCAGTTAATAACACACAAATACAAAGTGGACCAACACCCTCCTTGATCAGCCCGGGAATCTATAAGATTCCCAGGCCGATCCAATCCCTCCCTGCGGGGCATCCAAAATCCGCTTTGTGAAACCCCCCAGGACGCCCTCTAACCTTACCTTACTCCCGGTCCAACGGTGCATGCGCTGGCCGCGTCCGCATCTCGCGCTTCTCTCTAGCAGGGTGCGTGCCCGCACCGGCCATTTGTGGGCATGCTCCCTGTTAGAGGGAAGCGCGAGATGCGCCCGCCAGCATGCTCGGAGCCGCTGTGGTTGGACGCCGTTTGAACGTGCATACCACAGCGTCTCCCAGCGCGCTGACTGGACGAGTGGCCGCGCATGCGCCGTAGGGTCGGGGTGAGGTGAGTTTTTCACGGGCGTTCTGGGGGTTTAACGCAGCGGGGAACCCCCGATCGGTGAAAACCCAGGATAGTGAAAATCCTGGGTGTTGGTCCACTTTAAGTTTCGGGTTTAACTGGAGTGCGTCACCGCAGTGCCACTGAGAAGTTAGGGATAAACTACTATAACTTTAACACGCAAAAGAAAGTCAAAACTAGTATGAGATCTAAACATTTCCACATATAGATATTCTTTATTCTTTTCTGAATGATCATGATAAGACTTCATATATATTGTAGCTTAGAATATTTAGATTATATTATGATCGCTGATGATAGGTGGGAAAATCTTGACTTCAGACGTCTCTTTCCTTGCGAGCGAGGACATAATACTTATGGGTGTAATCAGCAACATCATGGGCTTCCGCTTTGCCAGTCGAATCTGTTTTCTCGATGGTGAATCCTCCATTGACCAACATATCCTGCACATCCTTCTCATCCAGTTTCAGGCTCTGGTAGCGATGTTCACCCACCTGGTAGTAGGTCATGTGCAAGGTCACAAACAGCACAAATTTACCCCCAACTTTCAGTCGTGCTGTGATTTCTTTCATATTATTTTGGAATTCTTCCTTGGTTTTGCTGATCATCGGTAATATAAAGAGACTAATGACACAATCCACCTCCGGCACTGCCGAAGGGTCCACCTTGCTTTGGTTTTTCCATTTATACATCCCCTTGATGGCTTTTCTCAGCTGATCTTCCTTCTCCCCACATCCTTGCCTGGAACAACAATTGCTTATTAGTAATATTAATATTAATAGTGACAATTTAATTATTTGGTTCAACAGCTGTCTCCGACCACAGCAGAGCATGATCATAACTCATAATGCTGCGCCATGACATGTCCTTTCTGTTGCAGAGTGTTAGTGCCGGATGCAGCAGAGTCACTTAAGATATACATTGTAGAGGAATACAAACTGGCTTTTACTGGAATATGCAAGCAGTATGAGAACAGTGATGGGCAAACCCGAACTTTGCGATTTTGGTTTCTCGAATCCTGAACATGGACTTCAGCCAGAAGTCCCTGTTCAGGTTCTACATTCGGCCCGAAAATGGCAAAGCTGGTTCAGGGGCTGCTGAGCAAGGAAGAACCGGATCGTGGGGCTAGGGTAAGTTGTGTACAGCCACTTCTAGCAGCCCCCATCACTATTCAGTTCCCCTTCAATTTCAATAGGTACCCGTGTTCGCAGCGTGTATATGTGAACTGGCCCATTAAAAACAATCGGCAACATTTTTCCTTGCACTGTGATTGCGTTGCCCAATGCAGAGCAAGCGGAGAGGTGTAAAATGAGGCTTAAAGTTCGGTCAAACTTGCCGAACCCAAACTATAAGGGCTCACTCATCCCGAATCATACAGCCAGGAAAAATAAATCATAGGAGGGTGACCACACACATTGCCTTGAACAACAATTGATTTTTAGTAATATTAACATTAATAGTGACAATTCAATTCTTCTACATAACTTGATCCTGTTGTGTCTTCTGCTTCTACTGTCCCTAGTAATAATAAGTCCTAAACCCATTTTCTACATATTGGGTGTGGGTAAGCTGACCATTTTTTCAAAGGGACAAATTTGGGAAGTATAAATTGTGGCAACTTAACAAATCACTAGGTTAATTTTCGATAGCGACAACACTAGTGTCATGATCAACTCAGGATCGGTCTTGCGTTGTCTCTGGGAGGCTGGCTGCTCTCTTATGACGTCTCTCTTATGACCTCCGGCGGCGCTGTACACAGTGTGCCCGCCGGAGGCTGTAGTAAGGCGCCAATGAGCCCAGAGTGGTTCTGGGCGAAAACGCCCTTTTCAGTTCAAATTGGGCAATCAGCCCAAAGTGCCTAGTTACACCAATCACAGCCTTCCTTCCATCCAATCCTGTCAGCTCCCAGCAATTAAAGGTTGTCTCCCCACACTTGTCCCTTGCCCGTGATAGCGTGCTGCTGGGTGTGATTTTGTCCTAGATTCTTGATTCCATTCTGTTGCCGACCTTGCCTTGTTTGACCTTCCTGCGATTGCTGCCTGGACCCACCCTTGCTGGTTTCCTGACTACGAATCCATCTCATCCCTTGTACTGTGTACCCGTGATCTTCTGGCTTGACCCCTGGCTCAATCTTGACTTTGGTGCCGCGCTATATTGGACAGATTACCTGTTTATGACCCCGGCTTATGCGGCATCGCCCAGTCTTGCCTGGGGTTCATCCGCCTTCCCTCCTGTAAGTCCACATCCTTTGTGCTACGAAGGCCTGGGGGCAATCGAGTCCGGTGAGGCGTGTAAAGCTTCCCGGCAAACGTGGGCTTGGCTATAGGTGAAACTATCAGCGGATATTGGGGCTTGACAACTAGTCACACATCACACATGTTGTCACTATCGAAAATGAACCCGACAATTTGTTACTTTGCCACAATTTATGCTTCCCAAATTTATCCCTGTGAAAAAATGGTCAGCTTAGGTGTGGCCAGTGGTGGACCGGAGCCAAAATTCAGCCCGGGATTTGACAGTCCCTTGCCATCCCTTGACCAGCCCACAACATCTTTGCTGAGCCTCCTGCCAATGTGGTTCCTGGCCAGTCAATAACTGATACTAAAGCATTGAAGAATCAGATCAAAGGCAGGGATGGTTATGGTCATTCTTAAGGAGGAACTTCGGAGGCCCTGGAGTCTATCCAGAGTTCCTGTCCTTGGATCCTTGGAACTTCCCAAATTGGGATGATCCACAATGTGAACCCCCCCCCCCCCCCCGATCCACTCACCTTCTCCCGATCCCTTGTCGCATCTCTGTACTGCGGCCGCATTCCTGCACACCTCTAGCCGTGCGCGTGCCTGCCTTTCTGAATGAACGGCGCGGGCACATCTCAGCTGAAAGGTGAGCAGGGGATGAGGCTGGCGATGCACTTGGCTCCCTTCGGCAGTACTTGGGTGATTATCTGTCCAGGAGGCTTATCCGTCAGCAGCGTTGAAGGCAGCTGAGTGACAGCAAGCGCGAGCAGTGAACTCAGCCAATCAGCGCACTTGCGTTCAGCTCGAGTCTGCGCCGTGCACATTATAAGATGTTACGTACTTGTTCCCCTCTAGATTGCAGGCTTGTGTGAAAGCATAAGACCAGTCGGTGGCTTGTCCGTCCTTCTTCAGCCACAGGTTGATGTGATCGATGCTGCTGTCTTTTAATCGTATCATGTAGATCTCCTTACAGACATTGCTGAGGGAGATGAGCTGATAGACTGAGCAACCGGCGCTGAAATCTAGAGCTTTGCCCGGTTTTAACTGACCTGTGAAAGAGATAAAAAGTATCATTGGCTGCATTATATTACTTTCAGGACTAGAGGCGTACTAGCGGTCTCTACCCCTAGCATACCTCCCAAGTGTCCCTACTTTGGAGGGACTGTCCCTGTTTTGAGTCCATGTCCCCCTGTCCCTCGTTGTACTCATTTGTCCCTCTTTGAGGTGTAACATGTAAATCTGCAGCAATAAATGATTAATTTGCCTATTCAAAGTGTTTCTATTGTTGTAACTGTTACATCCTATCTCCTATCCATCCCTCAATGAGGGGGCGTGGCTTCATCCATCCATCAATGAGGGGCGTGGCTTCATTCATCCATCAATGAGGGGCGTGGCTTCATTCATCCATCAATGAGCGGTCGTGCCATACCTCCCAAGTGTCCCTGATATAGAGGGACTGTCCCTGTTTTGAGTCCATGTCCTCCTGTCCCTCGTTGTTCTCATTTGTCCCTCTTTGAGGTGTAACATGCAGATCTGCAGCAATAAATGATTAATTTGCCTATTCAAAGTGTTTCTATTGTTGTAACTGTTACAATGTATCTCCTATCTATCCGTCACTGAGGGGGCTTGCCATACCTCCCAAGTGTCCCTCATTTGGAGGGACTGTCCCTCTTTTGAGTCCATATCCTCCTGTCCCTCGTTGTTCTCATTTGTCCCTCTTTGAGGTGTAACATGCAGATCTGCAGCAATAAATGATTAATTTGCCTATTCAAAGTGTTTCTATTGTTGTAACTGTTACAATGTATCTCCTATCTATCCGTCACTGAGGGGGCTTGCCATACCTCCCAAGTGTCCCTCATTTGGAGGGACTGTCCCTCTTTTGAGTTCATGTCCCCCTGTCCTTTGTTGTTCTTATTTGTCCCTCTGTGAGGTGTAACATGCAGATCTGCAGCAATAAAAAAAATAATTTGCCTATTCAAAGTGTTTCTATTGTTGTAACTGTTACATCCCATCTCCAATCAATGAGGGGGTGTGGCTTCATCCATCCCTCAATGAGGGTGTGTGGCTTCATTCATCCCTCAATGGGGGGCATGGCTTCATTTATCCTTCAATGAGGGGTGTGGCGCCATTTACATACTGCCCTCTTTGAGGTGTAACATGCAGATCTGCAGCAATAAATGATTCATTGGCCTATTCAAAGTGTTTCTATTGTTGTCACTGTTACATCCTATCTCCTATCCATCAATCAATGTGGAAGTGTGTCTTAATTCAAAATGGACCAAAACCCAGGATTTTGACTATCCTGGGTTTTGGGCTTTACCCCCCGGGGCACCCCGATTGTGGATGCCCCATTGTGTGAAACCCCCAGATCACCCAATCCCACTTCCCTCTCCTCAGCCCTACGGCACATGCGCAGCCCTCTCGTCCAATCAGCGCGCTCAGATCCACACAAGCCCTTTGTCCAGGGGCTCAACTAATGTGACCTGATCCGAGCGTGCTGGCGGCCGCATCCCCTGCTACCATTTAACAGAGAGCGTTCCCACGCCAGCTATACACAAATGCTATAAAGGGATAGTGGGGATGCGGCCACTGCTCGCGCATGTGCCATTGGACCGGAAACTAAGGTGACTAAGCGAGTATGCCTGCCCAGGAGTCTCATAGACTCCAGGGCAGGCATAGTGGTTTTTGTTTTGGTACACTTTAACAATTGTCCCTCTTTCCCACCCTGAAAAGTTGGAAGGTATGCAACAGTGCGGCATCCCCCAATCTGTGCCGGCATCCACAGTACTTGAATGGGCGGACGGGGCTGCGCGCAAAGCGGCCACGACCACGACCAAGATGGCCATGACCACGCCTTTTTCTCTTTAAAATGGGATTTATTAGAAACACAGGGGTTGGGAAGATAGACACAAATAGGACTGGGTTAACAGGGACCACTTGGGTCTTTGCCAGGCCATTTGTCACCATTTTGCATTACTGTATATATATTTAATTGTGATTTTTGCAGGAATTTCCAGGAAAATGATATCATTTTTTTTCGGCAGAGTTTGGGCTTTGAAGTGGACCAAAATCCAGGATAGTTAATAGTTTTGACTATGCTGGGTTTTGGTACTTTTCCCGGGGACACCCCGATAGGGGGTGCCGCGCTGTGTGAAACCCCCCAGGACGCCGAGCCCAGCTCACCTCTTCCCGGTCCCACGACGCGCCTAAGAACAGTGTCTCTGATGGCCACTGTCAGGAACCGCTTACCTGATCCCCGTTCCAGCGACGTCTCCAGGCGGCCAGCTGCAGCTGTCACTGTGCGGCGGCCGCGCCGAGCGGCGTCGGCTCGAGCAGCGTTGGCTCGAGCGGCGCCCAGCTCAGCCACGCCCCCCGCTTCCTCCTCCAGGAGACGTGCTCGCGCGCGGCCGCGAGCACGTGTCTGTTATGCCCTCCGGCGGCGCTGTGTGGCGCGCACCCGTCGGAGGATCAATTAAAGGGTTAATGAATCCTAGGGGATTGAGGGCTTCGCCCTCTTCTGCTCTGCAGCCAATTACCCTTGGAATCCTATGTGCTCCAATCAGTACACTGCTTCCCTCAGACCTGTTCCTATAAAGGCAATTCCCTCTCAGTTGTGAATTGCCTGTGATAGCGCTCAGAACCCTGTGTTACCTACTCCTGTGAAGTCTAGCCTGTTGCCGATTTGATTGTACGACCATTCTCGATCCTGAATCCTTGTTGCCGACCTTTGCCTGAACTGACGCTTCTAGATCCTGATCCCCAGTTGCTGACCTCTGCCTGAACCCCGACTACGTCTTGCCTGACCCCTGGTGCCGCTACGATCTCTGCCTTCCCGTTATCGACCTATTGCCTGTCTCTGGACTTCCGTCACTCACGCTCTTGCTATTGGTTCTCCAGTCCTCCCACATATAAGCTTACATCCTTTGAGCCATTAAGTCCTGGGGGCAACCGATCCCGGGTAGGCGTATCTTGCGTCCCGGCAAGCGGGGGCTCCTACAGGTGAAACTGGCTGTGGAGATTGGGGGTTGTGAGCTTATTAAGAGGGCTGGAGTTACCCCGAGCGTGACAGCCACATCCTCCGCTTCCCTGCTCGCGCATGTGCCGTTGGACCGGAAACTAAGGTTGGGCAAACTGGGGGATTTCACACAGTGGGGCACCTCTGATCAGTGTGCCCCAGGGGGAGCGAGTGTATCGGCATCTACAGTACTTGAATGGGCGGACGAGGCTGCGCACAAAGCGGGGGAAACCTCTCTGTGCTTCCTACCCAAGAAGTCCTGGACCAGGCCTTTTTCTTATTAAAATAGGACTTATTAGGAAACAAGCGGGTAGGTTTGGGTTAACACGGGCCAATTTGGGTATTTGCCAGGCCATTTGTCACCATTTTGCATTACTGTATATATGTTTAACTGTGATTTTTGCAGGAATTTCCAGGAAAATTATATCATTTTTTTTGTCGGCAGAGTTTTGGCTTTAAAGTGGACCAAAATCCAGGATAGTTAATAGTTTGGACTATCCTGGGTTTTGGTACTTTTTCCAGGGGCACCTAGATAGGGGGTGCCGCGCTTTGTGAAATTTTTGCAGAAATTTCCAGGAAAATGATATAGTGTTTTTTTTTCGGCAGAGTTTAGGTTTTCATTTGCATATTCAAAGTGTTTCTATTGTTGTAACTGTAACATCCTATCTCCTATCCATCCCTCAATGAGGGGCGTGGCTTCTTTACATATGGCCCCTCTTTGAGGTGCAGATCTGCAGTAATAAATGATTAATTTGCCTATTCACAGTGTTTCTATTGTTGTAATCGTGAAATATTTTCTCGTGAAATGTCTTGTCACTGTTTTTCAGTGTTCTTCAGGAAAATCATATTGCATGTAAAAGCGCAATTCCTCCCGACTCCAATGGTACCACACGTGTATCGGTAGCCTCCCCCCCCCCCCCCGTTCCTGCCCAAGCTTTCGGCTCAGAGTCGGCAGCCGCGCGACCGCGCCTGCCAATCTGAACGCTGGATTTTTTCCAGGGGGCCGAGGAGTAAGGTAAGAGATCTCCTGATTTGCACTGGCAATGCACATGGGGGCATCTGCAATTGGGATTTTCAAAAAACTGCAGCTTTTGCCTATCCTGGGTATTGGTTCTTGCCACCTAGTTATAGGTATATTATTACATCTAGGGATTACTCTAAACACTTAAAGTGGACCAAAACCCAGGATTTTGACTGTCCTTGATTTTGGTCCTTGCCCCCGGGGCACCCCGATCTGGGATGCCCCACTGTGTAAAACTCCCCAGGTCGCCCGATCTCACTCACCCTTCCCCGGTCCTACGACGCATGCACAGCCTCTCGTCCAATCAGTGCGCTCGGTTCCGCTCCCATCCCTTCGTCTAAGAGCTTGTCTAAGGTGAGCGGATCTGAGCGCACTGGCGACCGCATCCCCCGCTACCCTCTTACAGGGAGCGCACTGGCCATTCACAAATGCCTGGCACGGGCACTCACCCTGCTAAGGGGATAGCGGGGATGCTGCCGCTGCTCGTGCATGTGCCATTGGACCAGGAAAGAAGGTGAGTTCCCAGGCGACCTGGGGGGCTTCACACAGCGGGTCATCCAGATTCTGAAGGAAGGGGGGGAATCTAGCGGCCCTGGAATCTTATAGATTTCAGGGCCGTTGGGGTGTGGGTTTTGGTCCACTTTAAACATGTACAGCGCAAAATGGTGAAATTTGGCCTGGCAACAGAGGGTGACACAATCTATAGGTTGGCTGGCAGTGAAAGGGTTAAAGAAGAATTATTCTTTGATTTTTTTTTTCATTATTCTATTAAATGGGGCCTCTAACATTCATTCGTTCACCATGGTTAAAGGGGGTTTCTTTAATCTTTTTACATTTTCAAATACTGGAACACTAATGATAATAATAATAATAATAATAATAATGGAATTTCAAATACTATTCAAATAATAGTTGGTAATGATGACCCCCGGCATTATCTACAGACATATCACCGGGGTTAAAAAAATGTTTTTAGCCCCCAAAAAACAGAGCTGGTCCAAATGGACCCAAAATATTCTGTTTTGATCAACCCTGAATTTGCTAAATTCCGAATTTACTTTTGACCGGAATCCAAAGCCCATCACTAAATACAACACACACACGAACCTGAGCTCAGGAAGTGACATCCTCAGCTCGCTTTACCATACCTCCCAAGTGTCCCTCATTTGTAACTGTTACAATGTATCCCCTATCCATCCCTCAATGAGGAGCATGGGTTCATTTACATATTGTCCCTCTTTGAGGTGTAACCTGCAGATCATAAATAAATCAATAAATGATTCATTTGCCTATTCCAAGTGTTTCTATTGTTGTAACTGTCACAATGTATCTCCTATCCATCCCTCAATGAGGGGGCGTGGCTTCATTTAACAATTGTCCCTCTTTCCCATCCAGAAAAGTTAGAAGGTATGCTTTACTTACTGGAATAGTAATACTAATAATAATAATAATGGAATTTCAAATACTATTCAAATAATAGTTGGTAACGATGAGCCCCCGGCATTATCTACAGACGTATTACCAGAGTTAAAAAATGTATTTACCCCCCAAAAAACAGAGCTGGATGAATTGGACCCAAAATATTCTGTTTTGACCGAATTTGCTAAATTCCGGTCGAATTTACTTTTTGACCGGAATCCAAAGCCCATCACTAAATACAACACACACACGAACCTGAGCTCAGGAAGTGACATCTTCAGCTCGCTTTACTATACCTCCCAAGTGTCCCTCATTTGGAGGGACTGTCCCTCCCTCGTGTCCCCCTGTCCCTCATTGTTCTCATTTGTCCCTCTTTGAGGTGTAACATGCAGATCTGCAGCAATAAATGATTCATTTGTCTATTCAAAGTGTTTCTATTGTTGTAACTGTTACATCCTATCTCCTCTCCATCCCGTAATGAGGGGGCGTGGCTTCATTTATTATTATTATTATTATTGTTTATTTATATAGCGCCATCATCTTCCGTAGCGCTTTACAAAGTAAAGTAAGGGTAGAAACATACGGTACATATACTATTTCAAATGCAGTTTTACAGAGTTGACAGTGGCTATTCTGAGTACAAGATACAATAGGGGAGAGAGCCCTAGATTTAACGATTGTCCCTCTTTCCCATCCTGAAAAGTTGGAGCTTACCTTTAGCAAACAGCTGGTGCAGGACCCTCAGTGGGAATCCCAAGCATTCGTCTATTCCGGGGGAGTCTGGGCGGGAAAAGTAAGTCTCGGCCAGTTCTTTGCTGCAGAGTAGCTCATCGTGGTAATGCTTGTGTGCGCCGCCGGCCATGGCTGATCGAGTGGTGGTCCTGTCGCACTCACATCTGCGGCTTTATTTCAATCGGGATTTTTTTTCCTCCAGGGTCAAACACCATGTGTTAGTAAGACGCTAATGAACGACGCTTCTTAGTCAATATTTGTGACGCTCGTTTGGAGAGGAACGTTCCTGGGCATGTGACAACAATGACTAGCGTTTCTATCTGCCCTAGGTCCGGTGACTTGCGTCGCCTATTGGCGTGTCAAAGCCTAAAACATATATTCCGCACCACACACTCAATGCATATACAAATAAGGGTCAATAGCCTATGCAGGGCCGGCGCTAAAGGGCGGCAAACTCGGTCACGTGCCGAGGGCCCCCCGAAGCCAGGGGGGCCCACCTCGCAGGCCCATTGTCCCATTGTCAAATTTTCTTCCTTCCTTACATATATATATATATCTTTTTTCTTTTATTTCCTCTTTCTTTTCTTTCTCCCTCTCCTCAAATTCTCCCTCTATTTTTTTCTCTTTCTACCCTGCTTTCTGCCTTTTTTTTCTTTCCATATTTTTCTTTCTCTTCTTTCTTTTTTTTTTTCTCCCTAATTCTATTTCTCTTGCCCTTTTTACTTTTCATTTCGGGGCATGTGATGTGACACAAGGGGCCCACAAAAGCCTGGAGCTTGCCCTGATCCTGTGATACCAGCGGTCGTGCTTGTGACATCCAATGTCCTAATTCTATGAGGCCGATTCATTAATAGCGGCAGGTAGCGACAGTTGAGCGACTGTAGCAGTATTTTCACAGCGCCCGCTAGTAGTCGCTGTGCTTGGCCGTTGTTCGGTTGTTGATAGCGACTCAGTCGGTGTGCAGTAATGTTGAATACAAGGTGACGAGTCGCTATTTGACAGGTTCCGCGCTGTATGGGAGCGCATGATAGCGACTGGTCAGAGCGACCGGCTCCCACCATATTCATCAAAAAATCACGCTCCAAAAATTCAAGCGCTGTGAAATGCATGTTTAAACCCCAGAGCGCTGGCGGCGATGTGTTAAAAGTAGTTTTTTAACCCCCAAACCACCATATTTTTGGAAACCAAAAAAAAAAAGTTTTTAAAATAATTTAGTAATATGAATACAATAATATCAGACCTGTAATATCAATTCTGTACAATTTTTTTTTTTTTTTTTTAACCTTAAAAAAATGATCTAACATGGCAGAAGTGGTCACAGAATTTTTCACATTTAAAAAAAAAAAAAAAAAAAAAACATTAATAATAATTAATTATTAATATTTAATGATTGTTCCATTGAAATGCATTGGAGAGCGCCAGGTAGCGAGAGGTCATACCTGTCGCTGTTCAAGGTCGGACGCTGGTGCTGTGGGCTGAGGCTGGAATAATGATGAATGAGTCGCTATATGGCGCTATCTCAGTCACTAAGCAGGATTTGCTTGATAAATGTGTGATTGTGGTGGGGAGCCGGCGTTCTCGTGGCGGTGCCCATCATTACCGGCCGCTCACCAGTCGCTATCTGTCGCTATTCCTTCATAAATAAGGGCCTATGTCATGATTTTCCCTCTGCCAGCATTCTCCAGCATTTCTACACATATCCTATAACAAAATAAACAGTTCTTCAAAGTCTTCCTGCACAGGGGCAATAAATCCTTATCTAGCAACAGAAAGCACCACTGATAAGGAAAGGTGGAGGGAGGGCAGCTTAGATAAGAGATTTACTAAAAGGGCAACTACAAATAATTTGTCCAACAGCACCCACCCAAGGGGGATGGCATCTGTCCTTCCCTTAGAATTTAGGATAAATCCAGGGGGAGAGATGGTTTTCTGGGTCACATGATCGTGGTATGACCCATTGCTCCTCCAGCCCTCGGAAGCTGAAGACTTTATACCTTTATGAGGGATAGGATTTTCGGTGTTTTCTTCCCTTTTATTTTCTAACAGTTTTTCTGCACATTTGTATATTGTCTTTTTTTTTGTTCATTATTTGTATTTTTGTCTTTCTATTTTTTTTATTAAAATGTTAAAATTTCCATTTTGCACGGGCCTACCTTTTTGGCAATTAGAAATCCTCTAACCTGGTTTCCTTGGAGCTCTAAGAACTCTCCTGGTTTCTGAAGATTGTATGACCGCTCGTAACTGTGTATTAACCCCATAGACTGTAAGATCGATTGTAACTAATCCAATGTATGATTGGGAAAGCGGATCTAATCATATAGTGTAACAAGAGGGAATGGAAATGTGTATTAACCCCATAGACTGTAAGATCGATTGTAACTAACTTCTCACTGCCAGCCAGTTTGGGTCCACATTTGGGTATGTCCACTGGGAACAAGGACTTATCTGCTGCTAATGACTTGTTACTTTACCTTTTACATGTATTATGACACATCGCTGTATGCTCATCTCTGTATGTCCGACATGTATTGCAATAAGGCTGTCACCCATCACTGTTTTTCGTCTATGCAATGACCCTGCTCATATAAATAATGTTTGTTTTGTGACCCCCTAGCTTCCCCTCCTGATAACCCCAGCTAAGCAACTTTATTGCCCTAGTACCACCCACCCCCAGCTGTTTGACTGAGCTAATCAAGGCCTCTCACAAGTGGTCTAACTCTGAGGGGAATGGCTGCAGTCCTGGACTTCTCAAGTCCGAGATTTTTTAAGTTCATCAAAGAATTAGGCCCGAATTGACACCCGAAGTGACCAGAAGGGAACAGGCACCAGACTCTGCTCATCTGAAGAACTCATCCCCAACAATGCTCCTCTGCTATTTTACAGTCCTGCTTCCTCTGACTCTAAAATTCCTGAACTCCCAGCATCCCCCTGCACCTGGTAAGTGTCTCTATATCTCTCCATCACTGCTCTCATCCCCTTACCTGTGCTCGCATGAATTTATCTCACTGGCTAAATCTCTCTCCCTTTCTCCATGCTCAAGCAAAACACGCTCTGCCACTTTCAAATCCCACAGTCACCTCCTCTCCCTTTCTCTGCTCCTACTTGCAACTGGTGACATCGCTCAAAACCCAGGTCCATTTCCTTCGCCTCCCCGCTCCCCTACACCCCACAACTCATCACAGACTAGCCTTCACCATGGTAGCAAGCCAACAAACACACGGAACCTAGCCAACCTCTTAACAATCACCCCCTCCCCACGCACTCCCCCCGTTGTCACCTGTGCACTGTGGAATGCACGTTCTGTGTGCAACAAACTGGCATACATCCACGACCTCTTCACTACCAACCTCTTCACTTTCATGGCCTTTACTGAAACCTGGCTCACTCCCTCTGATACAGCCTCACCCGCTGCCCTCTCATATGGGGGCTTACAGTTCAGCCACACCCCAAGATCAAGCAACAAACAGGATGGAGGTGTTGGCATCCTTCTGTCTGAATACTGCTCATTTAACCCAATCCCTGCTCTACCCTCCCTTTCCTTCCCTTCTTTTGAAGTTCACTGTGTCTGTCTCTACTCTCCCTGTCACCTAAATATTGCCATCATCTATCGCCCTCCTGGACCTGCCACTCTCTTTCTGGACCACTTCTCAACTTCCTGTCCTCTGACATCCTGGCTATAATCATGCATACCCGTTGACACCAACAACCCTGCCACCACCAAACTATTATCCCTAACCACCTCCTTCGGCCTCAAACAATGGTCTACCAGCTCCACCCATAAAGATGGACATACGCTTGACCTGCTCTTTACTCACCTCTGCTCTGTATCCAGTCTTTCCTCATCCCCACTTCCCCCCTCTGATCACAACCTACTAACACTCTCTTCCCTTACCACTACCCCCCCCCAGCACACAGACCTGCAATTCTTCGCAGGAACCTCAGAAACCTAGACCTTCAATCTCTCTCGATGCTTTACATCCCCTTCACACCCTGCCCTCATTTACCAATGTAGACGCTGCCGCTTCATACTACCACAACACACTAACTGCTGCCCTTGACTCTGTTGCTCCCCTTATCTACAGCCGCCCTCAGGCCAAAAAAAGACAACCATGGCTAAATACTAACACTGCAACATTGAAACGGCATTCTCGAGTTGCTGAACGGCATTGGAGGAAATCCAAAACCAAGGAGGACTTCCTGTTATACAAGAAAGCCCTTCAGGAACTCAGGACTGCCCTTTCATCTGCCAAACAGGAATATTTCACATCACTCATATCGGCACAGGCCCGGAATCCAAAACAGCTATTTAACACCTTCAACTCCCTTCTCCGCCCACCGTCACCTCCTCCATCCTCACAGCTAACAGCTGAGCAATTTGCCACATACTTCAAAGACAAAATTGACAGGATTCGAAGTGGCTTCACCCCCAGAACACCTCTCTCCTACCAACATCCCCCCTGCCCCACTCATTAACTCATTTCACAGTGATAACTGCTCAAGGTCTCTCCTCCCTGGTCCCAAAGGCTCACCTGACCACCTACTCCCTTGATCCCATTCCATCCCACCTTATCCCTCAACTGTCTCCATCTGTCATTCCAGCCCTAATATCTTTATTCAACCTCTCCCTCTCCACTGGTACCTTTCCCTCCACCTATAAGCATGCTGTTATAACTCCGCTTATCAAACCCTCTCTGGTCCCCTCTGCCCTCCCCAGTTACCGCCCAATCTCTCTGCTTCCTTTCTCATCAAAGCTTCTTGAACAGCATGTCCACACAGAACTGACTAACTATCTGTCTACAAACTTCCTCCTAGATCCCCTCCAATCTGGTTTCCGCTCGTGTCACTCTACCGAAACGGCCCTCACCAAAGTCACCAATGATCTACTGACAGCCAAATCCACAGGCCACTACTCTGCTCTCATTCTTCTCGACTTATCATCTGCTTTTGACACTGTCGACCATGCTCTGCTCCTCAATATTCTTTCTTCCCTTGGAATCCAAGGTCTCGCACTCTCTTGGCTCTCCTCCTATCTCTCTCACCGCACAATTAGGCCCTTATTTAAGAAAGGATAGCGTCAGGTAGCGCCTGGTTAATGTGAGGTAGCGACAGATTACACATTTATCAAGCAGAATCTGTTTAGCGACTGGGATAGCGCCATGTAGCGTCTGATTCATCATTTTCACAGCCTCAGCGTTCAGCCTTGCACAGCGCCAGGTATGACCTCTCGCTACCTGTCGCTCTCCAATACATTTCAATGGACGAACCTTTTCTTCTCTTTAAGCGGGTTTTTATTTTTTTTTTTTTTTCGCCCAAAAATCACAAATAATTCTGTGACCTCTTCTGACATTGAAAAAGCAGTTTTTTCACAATTTTTTTATTTTTTTAAAATTTCTTCAGAAATGACATCACAGCTCTGCCATTAAAGTGTTCATGTTACAATGTTGTTACAATGTAATTCCATATGTTTTCGCTTTGTTACTGGTGGATAGATGCTGAAAAACAGACTTTAATCACACAGCCTCCTGCGCTCTGGGATTAAAACAAATATTTTTCAGCGCCAGAGATTTGTGAGGCTGCTTTTTGCTGAATATGGTGTGAGTCGGTCGCTATGAGCAGTCGCTACCATGCGCTCCCATACAGCGCTGTACTGGTCAAATAGCGACTCCTCACAATGTATTCAACATTACTGAACAGCGACTGAGTCGCTATGAAGTAGCGACCCACGGCCGAGCACTGCGACTACTACCGGGTGCTCTGAAAATGCCGCTACAGACGCTCATCTGTCGCTACCTGCCGCTATTAATGAACCAGCCTCTTAGTGTATCTTACTCAAACACCATTTCCTCTCCCCAGCCTCTGTCTGTTGGTGACCACAAGGCTCAGTCCTAGGACCCCTACTTTTTTCAATATACACTTCTGGTCTAGGACAACTAATAACCTCGCTGGGCTTCCAATATCACTTTTATGCAGACGACACTCAGATCTATGTCTCTGGCCCGAATCTCTCTTCTCTCCTGTCTCGCCTTCCTGACTGTCTAACAGCCGTCTCTTCCTTCATGACATCTCGCTCTCTTAAACTAAACCTGGACAAAACAGAACTGGTCATTTTCCCGCCATCTCACTCCCCTCCCCTCTCTAACACCACAATCTCTGTAAATAATCTTACAATAACTGCAACTCATCAAGCTCGAAGCCTGGGTGTCATTCTGGACTCCTCTCTCTCGTTCCGACCTCACATTCACTCCCTAGCCCCACCTCCTGTCATCTCCTGACCCCGCCCCTTCCTCACATTTACTCCCTAGCCCTGCCTCCTGCCATCTCCTGGCCCCGCCCCTTCCTCACATTCACTCCCTAGCCCCGCCTCCTGTCATCTCCTGACCCCGCCCCTTCCTCACATTCACTCCCTAGCCCCACCTCCTGTCATCTCCTGCCCCCGCCCCTTCCTCACATTCACTCCCTAGCCCTGCCTCCTGTCATCTCCTGACCCCGCCCCTTCCTCACATTCACTCCCTAGCCCCACCTCCTGTCATCTCCAACTCAAAAATATCTCCCGCATCCTTCCCTTCCTCTCACCTGACACCACTAAAATGTTAGTGCACGCCCTGGTCATATCCCGTCTGCATTACTGCAACACCCTCCTCTGTGGTTTGGCAACAAACAGACTGGCTCCCCTCCAATCTATCCTAAACTCTGCTGCTCGCCTCATCCATCTCTCCTCTTGCTTCTCCAGTGCTGCCCCCTCTGTCAATCCCTCCACTGGTTACCCGTCTCCCATAGAGTTCAGTTCAAACTTCTAACGCTAACCTACAAAGCTCTCTCTAACCAGGCCCCTTCCTACATTTCATCTCTGATCCAGCATTACCAACCCAAACGCAACCACCGCTCTGCCTCTGACATTCTCCTGTCCTCTTCCTTGGTTACTTCCTCGCACTCCCGCCTTCAAGACTTCTCCCGTGCCTCCCCACTTCTCTGGAATGCACTCCCCCGCTGGATCCGCCACTCTCCATCAATCCAAGCCTTTAAAAGCGCCCTCAAAACTCACTTCTTCAGACAAGCATATGACCTGGCGTAAGCAACTCCTATAACCTTCAATGGCACATGCAGCCATACTCAAGCTCTACCACTTGTGACCCCGCCCCCTTTGTCTCCACCCCCGTCCTTTAGACTGTAAGCTGGCGAGGGCGCAGCTCTCCTCCCTATTGTCTCCTGTGCTCACAACACTTGGTTTTAACCTGTGGCATCTAATTTTGTATTGTTCTCTGTACTATATGTTTTACCTTGTCTGTAATCATACCATGTAAAGCGCTACGGAAGTTGATGGCGCTATATAAATAAACAATAATAATAATAATAAACAAATCCATTGTATGATTGGGAAAGCGGATCTGATCATATAGTGTAACTAGAGGGAATGTAAATGTGTATTAACCCCATAGACTGTAAGATCGATTGTAACTAATCCATTGTATGATTGGGAAAGTGTAACTAATCATATAGTGTAATAAGAGGGAATGTAAATGTATAATAACCCCATAGACTGTAAGATCGATTGTAACTAATCCATTGTATGATTGGGAAAGCGGATCTAATCATGGGGAGGCCGATTCATTAATAGCGCCAGGTAGCGACAGATGAGCGCCAGTAGCGTGATTTTCACAGCGCTAGTATTCGCTGTGCTTGGCCGGGGTTTGCTTGTTGACAGCGACTCAGTCGGTGTGCGGTAATGTTGAATACGGGGTTAGGGGTCGATGTTTCACAGGTTCCACGTTGTATGGGTGCGCCTGACAGCGAATGGCCAGAGCGAACGGCTTGCTGCAGATTCATTAACAAATCACGCTCAAAAATTTCTTGCGCTGTGAATTCCTTGTTTAAACCCCAGAGCGCTGGAGGCGATGTGTGTAAAGTAGTTTTTAACCCCCAAACAACCTTTTTTTTTATATGTAAAAATTATACAAGTTTTTCTAAACATTTTGTAATATGAATACATGAATATCAGACCTGTAATATCAATTCTGCACAATTTTTATTTTTTTATTTTTTTTACTTAAAAAAAAATCCTAACATTGCCGAAGTGGTCACAGAATTTTTGACATTTAAAAAAAAAAAAAAAAAAAAAACATTAATAGCAATTAATTATGATTATTTAAAGATTGCTCCGTTGAAATGCATTGGACAACGCCAGGGAGCGCCAGGTCATACCTGTCGCTGTGATGGGATTAGTAGCGGCGCTGTTCGTTGCAGTTGGCTACATGATGAATCCCGCGCTAGCTGACGCTCTCGCCGGCTCTAGCCTCATTTAGCGTGATAAATGCGTCATTGTGTCCGCCGCCGGGTGTACTTGATTCGGTAGCCGCCGTTAGCTGGCGGTACCTGGTGCTCGTCAGACACTACCTGGCGCTAGCCCTTGATAAATAAGGGCCATAGTGTTACAAGAGGGAATGACTCACAATTATCTCGCAGTGCTGCACGGTGACTGTGTGTGACCCAGCAGATTGCAAGCTGATTGTATCTGATCGTTCCACAGCAGAACTGATCAGACTCTCCATAGGATAAGTGTGGGACGGAATCAGTATGGATTACCTGTGCCCTGCTTGTATGTGGGAAGGGGTCTGTAGGTGTTTGATCGGATGCTGATTGAGGAGGGTTCCACCCTATTTAATCGTATAAAGTGTAGTCGCGGTGGTGGCGGCAGCTCGTTGTAATTGCTGTGTGGGGCGTTTCTGGTGCGATCGCTCTCTGTGCTGGAAGCAGCCCGCACACATGTCGCAGATCGCTCGATCAAACAGACGTTGAACAATCGATTTTGTGGCAATGCTTGTGACTGGAAATTATTATTCCCTAAAGTAAGTCAAATAATATTTAATGGCGAGTCCGGCAATCACCCAAATAGTACGAAATCACAGCGCCCCTCCACAGTAACCAGCACATTCAACAACATGTCCTGAATTCATATCTATTTATTATATAATAGTATTGGGGGGGTTGTATCCTTGCCGGAGAGGCCGGGGTTGGAGCCCCAGGGGATCTGGTGTCGTTTGTGTATTAGGTAGGTGGTGGGGTCCTGCTCCCCTGGCTAATAGTAGAAAAGGGGGGGGGGGGATTTCCCTAATACCTGGGAGGGTACTCTGGAAAGTCCGGGGCTCTTTTGCACCTTAGAAGGGAGTCCCAGTACTTCTTGTTGATAAATGTGGTCAAACAGTATATAGTAAATTAGTACATTAAGGTTATAACAGACAGAAATATCCAGAGATAATAATAGGGCTAAAACAATTGTCACAGAGATCTGTGGCCCTTATTTAAGAATGTATAGCGTCAGGTAGTGGCTGGTTAATGAGAGGTAGCGGCTGGCGAACGCCGGACACGGCACGCAATTACACATTTATCAAGCAGAATCTGTTTAGCGACTGGGATAGCGCCATGTAGAGTCCGATTCATCATTTTCACAGCGCCGGCGTTCAGCCTTGCACAGTGCCAGGTATGACCTCTCGCTACCTGTTGCTCTCCCATACATTTCAATGGACGATCCTTTCCTTCTCTTTAAACAGGGTTTTTGTTTTTTTGGTTTTTTTTCTCCAAAAATCACAAATAATTCTGTGACCTCTTCTGGCATTGAAAAAGCAGTTTTTTTCACAATTTTTTCATTTTTTTATATATTTCTTCAGAAATGACATTACAGGTCTGCCATTAAAGTGTTCATGTTACAATGTTGCCACAATGTAATTCCATATGTTTTCGCTTTGTTACTGGTGGATAGATGCTGAAAAACAGACTTTAATCACACCGCCTCCTGCGCTCTGGGCTTCAGGGAAGCATTTTTTTGTGAGTCGGTCGCTATGAGCAGTCGCTAACATGCGCTCCCATACAGCGCTGTACTGATCAAATAGCGACTCGCCACAATGTATTCAACATTACTGCACAGCAACTGAGTCGCAATAAACTAGCGACTCACAGCCGAGCACTGCGACTACTAGCGGGCGCTCTGAAAATGCCTGCTACAGACGCTCATCTGTCGCTACCTGGCGTTAGTGATGAATCAGCCTGCCCTTCAGTCCTTATCAATACAGTTTGTAGCAAGTGTAGTTTGTAGCAAGGAATAAATCCGTTATTGGCTTTAAACAGACGCGTTTCGCGACTTGGCGCTTCCTCGGTGTAATGTTTACATCTTGTGCTGTTGGTGGCGGTAGAATTCATTGGTAGAGTTAATTGGTAGATGTGGTAAGAAATATGAGGTTCCACCTTGGTAGGAGCGGTTCTGGAGAGCCTTTCCCCTAGTTTCCTGCGTGGTCCCTTAGTGTAATGATGATTTGGCTGGAAGCTTGAGCGCACCCGTCCGTCCGGGGCGGGTGGTGACGTCTTTGGCTGTCTTTATGTGATCAAAAAAAGACATACAATTAAAAAACATATATCACTAGACAGTTCATTTTATGGGGTATCCCAAATAGATCCATAATCCCAATTACATCCAATTCAAAAAGATTATAAAAATTAATTAATTCAATAAAGTGCTGAAATACAAAAAATGTGTAAGATATTGTGCAAAGGTATATAAAGTGCAAATAGTAATCCTATATCATTCAACAAAGTAATATGGCAAGATGAAGAAAGCGCAACAGTGAAAAACACAACAACAGTCGGGCAGGCTGATTCATCATTAGCGGCAGGTTGCGACAGATGAGCGTCTGTAGCGGCATTTTCAGAGCGCCCGCTAGTAGTCGCAGTGCTCGGCCGTGAGTCGCTACTTTATAGCGACTCAGTCGCTGTTCAGTAATGTTGAATACATTGTGAGGAGTCGCTATTTGACCAGTACAGCGCTGTATGGGAGCGCATGGTAGCGACCGACTCACACCATATTCAGCAAAAAAACAGCCTCAGATAACAGCCATACATATATGTACCTGTGTCCCTGAGGCAGGCCAATCATGTGGGAGGACCCTCGAAATTCGCACCTGACGTCCCTGACAGACAGTGCGGCGGTGCCCCGCGACTCTCGGACGCCGCAGGGACGCTCTTCTGAGGTGAGTAGTGAGCGGGGGGGCCCCCTGGGGTTAATGCTGCATCCTCATTAGCGCCATTATGCATTTTACATAAAACTTTATGCACAGACATAGCGCCTATGACGTCAGGCGCGAATTTCGAGGGTCCTCCCACATGATTGGCCTGCCTCAGGGACACAGGTACATATATGTATGGCTGTTATCTGCATCTCTGTTTGTATGTGGTTGGTCCTGAGCAGGGGCGGACTGGGACTAAAAAAACGGCCCGGGACTTTTTGGGGCACACAGGCCCTGCTGCAATTTTCCTGGCCCAGTATAGTATATTAATGTCATATATATATATATATATATATATATATATATATATATATTTATTACACCTTATTTTGTTCCATGGTTTACAAGGGATTAGAGGACAAAAATAAGAAAGAAAATATTATGAACAAAATGGTGTGCTAAAATCCCCCCTGCGAATCACCCCATTACAGCCAGTGAGCATCATCACACATTGGAGGTAGTACTAGTGCAGCATCTCCCATTACAGACAGTGAGGGGCATCCCACATTTACAGGCAGAGAGGGGCATCCAGCTTTTTCAGGCAGAGAGGGGCATCGAGCTTTACAGACAGAGGGGCATCCCGCTTTACAGGCAGAGAGGGGCATCCCACATTTACAGGCAGAGAGGGGCATCCCACATTTACAGGCAGAGAGGGGCATCCCACGTTTACAGGCAGAGAGGGGCATCCCACATTTACAGGCAGAGAGGGGCGTCCCACATTTACAGGCAGAGAGGGGCGTCCCACATTTACAGGCAGAGAGGGGCGTCCCACATTTACAGGCAGAGAGGGGCATCCCACATTTACAGGCAGAGAGGGGCATCCCACATTTACAGACAGAGAGGGGCATCCCACATTTACAGGCAGAGAGGGGCATCCCACATTTACAGGCAGAGAGGGGCATCCCACATTTACAGGCAGAGAGGGGCATCCCACATTTACAGGCATAGAGGGCGCTACTGTCTCTGCTGGGAGGAGAACGCACACAACCGGCTCTTACCTTTCTGCTGCAGCCGCTAACAGGGCGTCTCACTGGGGTTCAAACAGCACGGGCCTGCCCGGGACTGTCCGCGGTCATACGAGAGGCTGATGAACTTCCCTTCCCCGGGAGTCAACGAGATGCTCTCTCTGCGCACGTGCACATGGTATCCGGTACCTCGGAGGTGCGGTGTGTCCGGCTCGCGCCCTGCAGTCCCCTCTTGCTGCTGTGTGGTACCGGGCTGCCTCCCCCACGCAGCTCCTGCTTCTATTGTGGCACCGGGACTCCGCCGCTGAAGCATTGGATTCTGAGGCTGCCTCAGCCTAATGGTCGCAGGCTCACGGGCGCGGGCGCGGGCGCCAACCTGCGCGCAACAGCCAGGAGCTGCCTGTAATGTGAATGTGTGTGAGAGCGGCAGCCGCAACCCCTTCTACTGCGATCAATGCCTTCGCTCTCTATATCTGCCGCAGATAGAGAGAGCGAAGGCCGCGGTCGCGGATGAAGGGGTGGCGGCCGATGAGCAGAGAAGGTTGTGGCCTTGCCATGTGCCGGCCTACCGGGATTCTGCCCGGTATGCCCTATGGCCAGCCCGCCCTTGGTCCTGAGGAAGGGGGCCGAGTGCACCCCGAAACGTTGACCGACAACCATTTCTTGTCTACACGTAATTCATGTTTGGAATAATACAAAGCGATTTATTACAAACTTTTGGAGTGCTGGTTCTTTGCAAGATTATGGACTACTGCGGCGTCTCCACGAAACGTGCACCCGCACCTGAGGATTTATACTGGTAAGAGTGCGGCAGCTACCAAAACAGTCTACCTTTGTAGGATGATAACAAAACCCTCAATGTTTCGATTGAGTAACCTTCATCAGGAGGGACCCCTCCTTTGTGCCTGTTTTGAAATGTGGCATTTGTGTCAATCTCTGATTGGTAGCCTGTATGCAGTATACATAACCCACTCGGGATACCCCAATTCTCCATAAGACACAAATCCTGAGGATCTATATCCACATTGAAATCATTAGCAAAGCCTCCCTCGGCCTCGCTACATCTCCTTGCCGCAGGAGCGGCTCCACTTCAATAGCAAAAGCCTCCCTCGGCCTCGCTACATACTTTTTGCCGCAGGAGCGGCTCCACATAGTTATTCAAGCCGCATCAGCGGCCATCTACCCTTGGCCCCGCCGGCCACGCTACACCTTCTCACCGCCTCAGCGGCCATATTCACAGCCATATTCACTGGCTGACCCGCCGGCCACGCCACATAAACAACCCGTACAAGCGGCAGCACAGTCTCAGCATCAACCAAAGCCGCAGGAGCGGCTGCCCCGCCGGCCACGCTACACCACAGCTAGCAGCCATATATTTTAACCCCTCATATTCTACATCACATAAGGGACCGGCACCACATTAAGCCGTACTTCCCTAGGGGCAGTTAACCCCTTAATCTACAATCTATAGCAGCATCATCCAAGATATTTAACCCCTCATAATTCTACAGCCTACAGCATCACCTTTTAAGCATTTAAAGGGGACCTACATCTTTAACACCTAAAAGCATATCCACAGCAGCGTCAGTTAATCACCTTAAAACAGACCTACATCCTAAATACCTTAAAGCAGACCTACATCCTAAACCTCTTAAAGCAAACCTACAACATCAACAACCTAAGCACCTTAAAGCATACCTACATCCTAAACCTCATTAACTTCTAAGTACCTTAAAGCATACCCACAGCAGCACCATCTCAAGCACCTTAAAGCAGACCTACATCCAATCACCACAGCAACAACCAACACGCCAAGAACATCTATCAGCGTAAGGAGCCAGGTGAGCCCAGCAGTGTGCACCACCGGTAACTATAGCATTAATTATCATTCTAAGCACCCAATAGCGCCTTCACGGCACTGGGTTCTTATAATCCTGGTAACCATTAATTTGGTCACTAGGTAGAGAAAAAATCCCCAGAAAACCTGGAGATTTTTGAGGACTAATCGGCCAGAGTTAATGATACTTGTTATCGCTGGTGCGATTAAAAGGTAGAAATACCAGCCTCAAACAAACTTAACTAACCAACCAACTCTCTTTTTTTCAGCCCATCAGAAACACACCCTGAAGAATCACCTGCTACGCTAACCACTTCTCCCAACAGGAAATTCTACTCTAACCGTGTTTTATCTTTTTCCATCTAGCGCACCTAATACTTACCTCTCCCCACGGGAACAGGTAAACAAGCATTTCCATCTCATTTCCATGTTGTATACAACAAGACTCTATTTCTATTTCCGGTTCCTGGGTCCACACTGCAATGTCCAAACTATGCCTGTGTGCGGTTTTGTGGACCCGTTCTGGTTCAGTATCTGGCTTGGTGCTGGGACACACAGCGGCCCGGCTATTTGTGCCAGTGCCAGATGTCAGGGACTGGTGTTTGATGAGAGGGATCTATCTCCAGGGGTCTCCTCTGTCTCAGACTCAGTGGGGCCTCCCCAGCCCAGAGGTATGAGAGACTCAGCAGGGGGTCGGTGATCTGAGCTTGGCTCAACTCAGAGATTAGGGCAAATTCGCCTTCCTAGAGAGTTTTAGGTCCGGCTGGCAAGCCAAATGTTACAGGGAATAGTAAGGGGGAACTCTGGATTGGTATAACCTGTTTGGCCCCATTGCCCTGCTTAAGTTGTCTGGATTAAGCAAAGCCTATGCATCTATCACCTATGTATGTATAGCACTTATAATAGAAGCACATGGATATTTGGGAGATTGATATTGCGCTTTAATGCATTTCTTGGATATCTGGGCTAAGACGTGTATGTTGTCTGTTCGTTACCTGATGACTAGATCAGTCCCAATACCAAGAACCAAACAAACCCGTGTATGGATTTGATAGACTGGGTAGAATATTAAGCTGGCGTATGAGTCATCAATGGCAACATAATGTGGATATTATGGACTAAGCCTGTGGCTATATTCATTGTCTTTTGGTCGCTGGCTAGGACTGAAAGAGTTAATTTGCAATATGGGAGCTGTGGCGACGAGGTGGAACATATCACGCATGCGCGCGCTGCGCTGATGTTTACAAGCTGACTGCGCAGGTGTGAAGCTAAGCATGACAAGCTGAATTCTGGAGCCATGAGAGGCGAGCGTTTCCACCTGGATACTGCGCAACTGCGTGAGCAAGAAAGTGATTGGTTCCCCCTCCACTGTAAGCTACCTATAAAAATGACGCAATAGCGCCAGCCCCGCCCACCCTGACGAAGCTCCCGAGCAGGAGCGAAACAGCTGTCGGTCGGGGCCCCTGACCACACCTACCACGTGCGTTCGCTCACACCATGGCCGCACTTACAAGGAGTTCATAGCCTGGACTTATCATTTGTGAAACCAGGCATAACGAGAGTGGCGAGATGGCAGACGGCAATATCGCATAGCACACTTGGAGTATTTGATGAACGCCCTACGTTGCCCTCACGGAAATGATTTCTGCATGCCTGCACTGGTCCCCACAGGAAACGCAAGTATATTGATGTGAGAGTGCCTTGGTATAAGCACTCAGCAGCCCTGTGCAACTGTTTGCATCTTAGCCCCCTGAGGGGGTATGGACCTCTAGGTGGAAGGGGTTGGCGTTCTCAGTTATATGCTAAACATGAATTCATGTATGAAGGATTGCCTTTATAGTGCTTGATGCATTCAGCCTTGACAACAATCAATGTACCTCTCCATTACAGACCGAAGTTATCTAAACATGATTGGACAGTACGCTAAACTAGAAGCCATGTGCTCTCATTTTTGAGCCTTTATGCAATTAGCCTTATATTTTTACCATCAATATTCATTGCTTTGGAGTTGGAGGACAGTACTACATGCCTGACGCTTTTTGCCATGACGCTAAATGATCTATGCCATAGGCATTGCTCCCAGTGAGGATAGTGTTCTGTCCCTCTAGTACATGCTGGCCAGCATTGTTTTGTGTGAGTGGAGTATTTGTGGGTGTGTGTGTGGAGTCCAGGATCTCCTGGCAGGGGCCTCCATTTAACTGTACATGTATTTACGCATTGCGTTTTTAATTTGTGTGTGTCCACAAGTCTTGTCATATGTGTTGTGAGTCCTTTTTCAACATTATTAAAGTAAGTTCATTATTTTCTGCTAACTATGGCGGTGTATTCATTGGCCAGCCCAGCGTATAACCAGATGTCTTTATTTGTGTGAGCTATTTAGTGTATTTCAAGGTTAGCTGGGCGCCCCTACTACATACGGGTTGATGGGGCAGAGCCTATACACCAATACTTATTCTTTAGAGGAGTTTCCCACTGCCTTTTTTCTTTCTTTTTTATTTTTACACTGCTTGGAGAGCCACAACCAAGACCCTAAAACAGGGTATGTTTTAGAAAATGTGAACCATCTTATTTCCATGTTGTATACAAGACTCATGAGATGCAGCCTGAAGTAATATATTCATCCACTCCCGAGTGTTTACTTTTTATATTGACATTCACATGGGTAGAGGAGACTCCACAGAAAAAAAAACAGACTGTATTCAAATAAACAATAATAATGTAGATATGCTGTATAATGAGGGACTTATACACTCTATACGAGTTTGGGTTTCCAAACCCGAAAATGGACAGCCAGAAGTCTGTGTTCCAGTTCAGCCCGGACACGTAAAAGCACCTCAAGCTTCACCCAAAGGATGCAGGCAGCTGTACAACTTACCTGAGCCCCGCGATCCCATTACCTGCGTGTGTGCAGGCTCTGCCAAAGAGGAGGCAGCAGCGGAGACAGCGTGCAACGTGGACGGCGGGGACATCGGGAGCAATGGATGTGAGTTTACTTTTTTTTTTTTGCACTGTCTATATGGGGTATGGGATGGGGAATGCCACACTGCCTATATGAGAATGGGAGGGGGGAATGCCACACTGCCTATATGGGGAATGGGAGGGGGGATGCCACACTGCCTATATGGGGAATGGGAGGGGGAATGCCACACTGCCTATATGGGGAATGGGAGGTGGGATGCCACACTGCCTATATGGGGAATGGGAGGTGGGATGCCACACTGCCTATATGGGGAATGGGATGGGGATGCCACACTGCCTATGGGAATGGGATGGGGGATGCCACACTGCCTATATGGGAAATGGAAGGGGGGATGCCACACTGCCTATATGGGGAATGGGATGGGGGATGCCACACTGCCTATATGTGGAATAAGATGGGAATTCCACACTGCCTATATGGGGAATAGGAGGGGGGAGAATGCCACACTGCCTATGGGAATGGGATGGGGGATGCCACACTGCCTATATGGGAAATGGAAGGGGGGATGCCACACTGCCTATATGGGGAATGGGATGGGGGATGCCACACTGCCTATATGGGGAATGGGATGGGGGATGCCACACTGCCTATATGGGGAATTGGATGGGGGATGCCACACTGCCTATATGTGGAATAAGATGGGAATTCCACACTGCCTATATGGGGAATGGGAGGGGGGAATGCCACACTGCCTATATGGGGAATTGGATGGGGGATTCCACACTGCCTATATGAGAATGGGAGGGGGAATGCCACACTGCCTATATGAGAATGGGAGGGGGGATGCCACACTGCCTATATGAGAATGGGAGGGGGGATGCCACACTGCCTATATGGGGAATTGGATGGGGGATTCCACACTGCCTATATGGGGAATGGGAGGGGGGAATGCCACACTGCCTATATGGGGAATTGGATGGGGGATTCCACACTGCCTATATGAGAATGGGAGGGGGAATGCCACACTGCCTATATCAGGAATGGGAGGGGGGAGACCATCACACTGCCATACGGGGAACTGCCTCGACACTGCCTCCCCTCAGTGAGGCTAATGGGAGCTGTTTATTATTGCATTTGGCACTTTGCAGAGGTTTGTACGATATATATATATATATATATAATTTATTATTCAGTGTTGTGTTAAAATCCCCTTTTTTTCATTTATTAATTTGGGACCAGTGCATTAAATGGTATTATTTATTCACCAGCAGAGGGCAGCCTCACTCCTGTTCTGGATTTTAATTGTGTATTTCTCTATGTGTTGTTTTTTTCCATTACAACCCAGCGCGACCAGGCTGATGCTTTCCCTTCCCCCGCGGCATCCAAAATCGAGACATAAACACTTACCTTGCTTCCCGGTCCAACGGTGCATGCGCAAGCCGCAGCCGCATCCCCGCTATTCCTCTAGCCGAGCGTGTACCCGCGCCAGGCATTTGTGAATGGCCAGCGCGGGCACGCTCCCTGTTAGAGGAAAGCGAGGGATGCAGCCACCAGCGTGCTAGGAGCCGCTGGTTTAGACGGACTGATGTCAGCAGCTCCAAGTGCGCTGATTGGACGAGCGGCCGCGCATGTGCCGTAGGACCGGGAGGAGGTGAGTTGGGCTCAGCGATCCGGGGGGTTTCACGCAGTGGGGCACCGGGGGAAAGGACCAAAACCCAGGATAGGAGAGAGACGGAAGGAAGAAGGGAAAGTGGAAAAAAAGAGAGGAGGGGGATGAGCACAAGAGAGGGGGAATGTGGAAAAAAAGAACAATGGAGAGCTTGCATGTAACAGAATTGGGGGAATGTGGAAAAGAGAGAAAAAGATAAAGAGGGAGGGACATGTGGAAAAATAATCCTGCTGAGCCAGATGAGAACGTTCTATATTATGGGGGGTCCTGGCTGCCCCTTACAGTGAGGCTGGGATGGCGCCCTGTGTGACCGCAAACCTCGCACCCTCCAAAAGCCGGCCATGGTAAAAACTCACCTTGCCCTGGTCCTACAGTGCATGTGCAGGCATTTGTGAATGCTCCCTGTTAGAGGGAAGCGGGGGGTGTGGCCCCCAGCGCGCTAAGAGCCGCTGGCCTTAGACCTGGGTTTAGATGGTGTGACATCAGCGGCTCTGAGCGCGCTGATTGGACGAGCAGCCACACATGCGCCGTAGGACCGGGAAGAGGTGAGTTGCGCTCAGCGATCTGGGGGGTTTTACACAGCAGGGCACCCCCGATCGGGGTGCCCCGGGGGGAAAATCCTGGGTTTTGTTCCACTTTAAAGATCTGGTGTATTTTATACCAGAGTGGTGCGGTCTTTTAGTTTTTTTCCCTATTTTTAGTAAGAAAGCATTTTATGTTTTATTGTGGCTCCTTGAAGTGGAACAATAATACAATGCAGCCTTTAGATCAATCTCTGGAAACCCTGTATTATATAGATATTTATTATTTGGGGGAATTAGGTGATGATAGGAAGGAATGTCTGGATATCAGACCCCTCATTCCGTGCGAGCGAGGATAAAATACTTATGGCTGTCATCACCCGTGTCAATGATGGAGTCTTTAGTGGCAGCGGAGCAAGCAGTAAGGCCTGAAGGATGATTGGTGGCGGTAAATTGGTGGATATAGGGAAGGCAATAAGGGCTAGAGGGCGATTGGTGGCTATAGGGAAGGCAATAAGGACTGGAGGGTGATTGGTGTCTATAGGGAAGGCAATAAGGACAAGAGGGCGATTGGTGGCTATAGGGAAGGCAATAAGGACTGGAGGATGATTGGTGGCTATAGGGAAGGCAATAAGGACTGGAGGGCTATTGGTGGCTATAGGGAAGGCAATAAGGACTGGAGGGCGATTGGTGGCTATAGGGAAGGCAATAAGGACTGGAGGGTGATTGGTGGCTATAGGGAAGGCAATAAGGACAGGAGGACGATTGGTGGCTATAGGGAAGGCAATAAGGACTGGAGAGCGATTGGTGGCTATAGGGAAGGCAATAAGGACTGGAGGGTGATTGGTGGCTATAGGGAAGGCAATAAGGACTGGAGGGCTATTGGTGGCTATAGGGAAGGCAATAAGGACTGGAGGGTGATTGGTGGCTATAGGGAAAGCAATAAGGACAGGAGGACGATTGGTGGCTATAGGGAAGGCAATAAGGACTGGAGGGCGATTGGTGGCTATAGGGAAGGCAATAAGGACTGGAGGGCTATTGGTGGCTATAGGGAAGGCAATAAGGACTGGAGGGCTATTGGTGGCTATAGGGAAGGCAATAAGGACTGGAGGGCGATTGGTGGCTATAGGGAAGGCAATAAGGACTGGAGGATGATTGGTGGCTATAGGGAAGGCAATAAGGACTGGAGGATGATTGGTGGCTATAGGGAAGGCAATAAGGACTGGAGGGCGATTGGTGGCTATAGGGAAGGCAATAAGGACTGGAGGGTGATTGGTGGCTATAGGGAAGACAATAAGGACAGGAGGACGATTGGTGGCTATAGGGAAGGCAATAAGGACAGGAGGACGATTGGTGGCTATAGGGAAGGCAATAAGGACTGGAGGGCGATTGGTGGCTATAGGGAAGGCTATAAAGACTAGAGGGTGATTGGTGGCTATAAGGAAGGCAATAAGGACAGGAGGACGATTGGTGGCTATAGGGAAGGCAATAAGGACTGGAGGGCTATTGGTGGCTATAGGGAAGGCAATAAGGACTGGAGGGCTATTGGTGGCTATAGGTAAGGCAATAAGGACTGGAGGGTGATTGGTGGCTATAGGGAAGGCAATAAGGACAGGAGGACGATTGGTGGCTATAGGGAAGGCAATAAGGACTGGAGGGCGATTGGTGGCTATAGGGAAGGCTATAAAGACTAGAGGGTGATTGGTGGCTATAGGGAAGGCAATAAGGACTGTAGGATGATTGGTGGCTATAGTGAAGGCAATAAGGACTGGAGGATGATTGGTGGCTATTGGGAAGGCAATAAGAACTGGTGGATGATTGGTGGCTATAGGGAAGGCAATAAGGACTGGAGGGCGATTGGTGGCTATAGGGAAGGCAATAAGGACTAGAGGATGATTGGGGGCTATAGGGACGGCAACAAGGACTAGAGGGCGATTGGTGGCTATAGGGGAGGCAATTAGGACTAGAGGGCGATTGGTGGCTATAGGGGAGGCAATAAGGACTGGAGGATGATTGGTGGCTATAGGGAAGGCAACAAGGACTAGAGGATGATTGGTGGCTATAGGGAAGGCAATAAGGACTGGAGGGTGATTGGTGGCTATAGAGAAGGCAATAAGGACTGGTGGTCAATTGGTGGGTATAGGGGAGGCAATAAGGACTGGAGGGTGATTGGCTTCCCTATAGCCACCAATCGCCCTTAGACACTGGCCTTACACGCTGGCTTAGACGGCGTGACATCAGCGGCTCTGATCTGTGGAGTTTTACACAGCAGGGCCTTGGGGAAAAGGACCAGAAGCCATGATAGTCAAAATCCTGGGTTTTGTTCCACTTTAAAGATCTAGTGTATTTTATACCAGAGTGGGGGGTCCTTTTTAGTTTTTTTCCCTATTTTTGGAGTTTCCTGCAGTAAGCCTTTTGCGTTTTAATGTGGCTCCTTGAAGTGGAACAATAATACAATGCATCCTTTAGATCAAAAGGTTATGCGCCCCTGTCCCGGAGCCACACCTAATATGTAATACAATCTCTGGAAATGCAGTATTATATAGATATTTATTATTTTATTAGGATTATGTGATGATAGGGAGAGATATCTGGACATCAGACTCCTTGATTGGTGGCTATAGGGAAGGCAATAAGGACTGGAGGGCGATTGGTGGCTATAAGGAAGACAATAAGGACTGGAGGGCGATTGGTGGCTATAGGGAAGGCAATAAGGACTGGAGGATGATTGGTGGCTATGGGGAAGGCAATAAGGACTGGAGGGCGATTGGTGGCTATAGGGAAGGCAATAAGGACTGGAGGGCGATTGGTGGCTATAGGGAAGGCAATAAGGACTGGAGGATGATTGGTGGCTATAGGGGAGGCAATAAGGACTGGAGGATGATTGATGGCTATAGGAAAGGCAATAAGGACTGGAGGGCGATTGGTGACTATAGGGAAGGCAATAAGGACTGGAGGATGATTGATGGCTATAGGGAGGGCAATAAGGACTGGAGGATGATTGGTGGCTATAGGGAAGGCAATAAGGACTGGAGGGCGATTGGTGACTATAGGGAAGGCAATAAGGACTGGAGGGTGATTGGTGGCTATAGGGAAGGCAATAAGGACTGGAGGGTGATTGGTGGCTATAGGGAAGGCAATAAGGACTGGAGGGCGATTGGTGGCTATAGGGAAGGCAATAAGGACTAGAGGGTGATTGGTGGCTATAGGGAAGGCAATAAGGACTAGAGGGTGATTGGTGGCTATAGGGAAGGCAATAAGGACTGGAGGGCGATTGGTGGCTATAGGGAAGGCAATAAGGACTAGAGGGTGATTGGTGACTATAGGGAAGGCAATAAGGACTAGAGGGTGATTGGTGGCTATAGGAAAGGCAATAAGGACTAGAGGGTGATTGGTGGCTATAGGAAAGGCAATAAGGACTAGAGGGTGATTGGTGGCTATAGGAAAGGCAATAAGGACTGGAGGGTGATTGGTGGCTATAGGAAAGGCAATAAGGACTGGAGGGTGATTGGTGGCTATAGGGAAGGCAATAAGGACTGGAGGGCGATTGGGAGGCCCGGGAAGAGGTGAGTTGCGCTCGGCGATCTGGGGGGTTTCACACTTTGAAGAGCTAGTGTATTTATGCGGTCTTTTTATGTTTTTTCCCTATATTTGCCATTTATTGTGGCTCCTTAAAGTGGAATAATAATACAATTCAGCCTTTACATCAAAAAGGTTATGCACCCCTGTCCCTGGGCCACAACTAACATGTAATACAATCTCTGGAGACGCTGTATTATATAGATATTTATTATTTTGTTGGGATTAGTAAGATGATGATAAGGAGGGATGTCTTGATATCAGACCCCTCATTCCTTACGAGCGAGGATAAAATACTTATGGCTGTCATCACCCGTGTCCTGGTCGTCTCCTTTGGCGGTAAGAGACGATCTCTCTATGACAAACCCCGATTGGACCACCATCTCCTGCACCTCTGACTCGTCCGCCTTCAGGCACTTGTAGCGGTGGTCGCCCACCTGGTAGTAGGTCATGTTCAGAGGTGTAAATAGCGCCAGTTTTCCGCCGACCTTCAGTCGCGAGGTGACTTTTTTCAGATTCATTTGAAAATCCTTCTTTGTCCGGCTGATCATATTCAATAAAAAGAGGCTGATGACGCAATCCACCTCCGGCACCAGGGAAGGGTCTACGTCGCTGGTTTTGGGGTCTCTCCATTTATACACCCCCTTGATGGCGTTTCTCAGCTGCTCTTCCTTATCTTTCCATCCTTGCCTGTAATGATGGAGTGTACATGAACATGAGTCATAATAAAATGATACAATTTGTTTTTTATTAAATAGAATTCAAGCATTGCCTAAAAAAAAAAAAACGGATGAAAAACAACAGCGACAAAACAGCGTGGGCCTAAATCAAATTACAAATTATGCATTGACAGTGTGCAGCATCCCGATTGCAGGCAGTGTGCGGCATCCCAATTGCAGGCAGTGTGCGACATCCCGATTGCAGGCAGTGTGCGGCATCCCGATTGCAGGCAGTGTGCGGCATCCCAATTGCAGGCAGTGTGCGGCATCCCAATTGCAGGCAGTGTGCGGCATCCCAATTGCAGGCAGTGTGCGGCATCCCAATTGCAGGCAGTGTGCGGCATCCCAATTGCAGGCAGTGTGCGGCATCCCAATTGCAGGCAGTGTGTGACATCCCGATTGCAGGCAGTGTGCGGCATCCCGATTGCAGGCAGTGTGCGGCATCCCAATTGCAGGCAGTGTGCGGCATCCCAATTGCAGGCAGTGTGCAGCATCCCAATTGAAGGCAGTGTGCGGCATCCCAATTGCAGGCAGTGTGCGACATCCCAATTGCAGGCAGTGTGCGTCATCCCAATTGCAGGCAGTGTACAGCATCAGTTACTTGGGCCGATCCGATTCCCGGGCCGATCGATTCCCCGTTCACTTACCTTGCTTTGCGGTCCAACGGCGCATGTGCGAGCCACGGCCGCGTCCCCAATATCCCTCTAGCATTTGTGAATGGCTGGCATGGGCACACTCCTTGTTAGAAGGCAGCAGGGGATGCGGCCACCAGCGCACTTGGAGCCGCTGGCATTAGACGCGCGCTGATTGGATAAGCGGCCGTGCATGCGCTGTAGGACTTTGCAGTTTGGGTTCGCCAAACACCACTGATGCGCCGACCAAAAGACATCTAATGGTCACTGGCAATATTATCAATGCTTAGTGAGTGATTTGCCTTCTGAAAATAGAATAAAGATCAGTGTACTTGTTTCCTTCCAGGTGGCAGACGCGCTGGATGGAGTAGGACCAGTCGGTGGCTTGTCCATCCTTCTTCAGCCACTGGTTGATGTTCTCGATGCTGTCGTCCTTCAGGCGCAGCATGTAGATCTCTTTACAGTCATTGCTGAGGGAGATGAGCTGGTAGATATAAGAGCCGGTGCTGAAATCCAGGGCTTTCTCAGCTTTAATCTTTCCTATGAAGGAGATAGAAATGACGTAACATGTTGGTCATGATGCATTAACACAGCACTATGAACAAAAAAAAAACGCATGCAGAGAGGCAACTCTCAACTCATAAACTGATCAAAAAAATATTTTTTTATTAATTACATATTTATAATCACTACATATAATACACAACATATTAAAATCCCTTAAAAAAACCTATAAATCGAACAATAACACACATGATATCAAATGCCTAGATATATGTGCTAAATCATTCAATCAGGACTGATGAAGTGGGTGATGTGACTACGGAACGCGTGGCTCCTGGTGCTGTAGGCGGTGGGGAGACTTCACACATGTTATTTTCATGATACCTTGGCTTTATTTCTGGTGATGTTTTTTTTGATAGATTTGTGATTTAATTTTTTGATTAGTAGTGTGATATACATCAGTGGTTTCCCTTTGGGATGCCTAATAATATATACAGGTGATTATATCTTCATATTATTCTTTTATTGATGAATAGAGTATATTGATATGTTTATATGTTTATGAGTTGTTATGGTTGGGAATATTAATTCTTAATTGATTGTTTGACTGGTAGCACTTGCTCTTTACAAATATATAGATTTTATAGTGATCCGGATCATAGGCAGGATTTGCACATATTTAGTACTTTATAAATAAATAGATTTTATAGTGATCCGGATCATAGGCAGGATTTGCACATATTTAGTACTTTATAAATAAATAGATTTTATAGTGATCCGGACCATAGGCAGGATTTGCACATGTTTAGTACTTTATAAATAAATAGATTTTATAGTGATCCGGACCATAGGCAGGATTTGCACATGTTTAGTACTTTATAAATAAATAGATTTTATAGTGATCCAGACCATAGGCAGGATTTGCACATGTTTAGTACTTTATAAATAAATAGATTTTATAGTGATCCGGATCATAGGCAGGATTTGCACATGTTTAGCACTTTTTAAATATATAGATTTTATAGTGATCCGGATCATAGGCAGGATTTGCACATGTTTAGTACTTTATAAATAAATAGATTTTATAGTGATCCGGATCATAGGCAGGATTTGCACATGTTTAGCACTTTATAAATATATAGATTTTATAGTGATCCGGGTCATAGGCAGGATTTGCACATGTTTAGTACTTTATAAATAAATAGATTTTATAGTGATCCGGACCATAGGCAGGATTTGCACATGTTTAGTACTTTATAAATAAATAGATTTTATAGTGATCCAGATCATAGGCAGGATTTGCACATGTTTAGCACTTTATAAATATATAGATTTTATAGTGATCCGGGTCATAGGCAGGATTTGCACATGTTTAGCACTTTATAAATATATAGATTTTATAGTGATCCAGATCATAGGCAGGATTTGCACATGTTTAGTACTTTATAAATATATAGATTTTATAGTGATCCGGATCATAGGCAGGATTTGCACATGTTTAGCACTTTATAAATATATAGATTTTATAGTGATCCGGATCATAGGCAGGATTTACACATGCTCAGTTGCACTGTTGGAACACTATGTTGAATGATTTTAGCACATATATATTTAGGCATTTGATATCAGTTAGTGTGGTGAGACTCTCCCCATCGCCTACACACCTTCATGTGTGTTATTGTTCGATTATATGTGTTTTTTAAGGGATTTTAATATGTCGAGTGTATTGTATGTAGTGATTATAAATATGTCATTAATAAAAATGTATTTTTTTATCAATTTATGAGTTGAGAGTTGCCTCTCTACATGCATTTTTTTGGTTGTTCCTGGTTTGAGCTCTTATGCAGCTTTGGGAGCGGCATCTCTACAGATTAAATAGGGAATAGTGCAATTCCTCATTTTTTCCTTCTTAACACGGCATTATAACCACCTAACTGTCCTGAGGGAAAAATGGCCGAAAATGTGTCTCCAGTAGCAGGGGCAGCTCCAGACCAACAGTGCAGAGTGTGGGGCCCTGGCATGCAGGGTGAGGGGGCAGTACCATAACTTCCCAAATGTCCCTGATTTGGACTGTCCCTCTTTTGAGTCCTTGTCCCCCTATCCCTCGCTGTTCTCATTAGTCCCTCTTTGAGGTTTAACATGCAGATCGGCAGCATTAAAGGAAAGGGAGGTTGTGATGCCGCTGTATAGAGCCCCCGTGAGGCCACAGCTAGAATAGAAACATAGGTGACCATACACTCCATCTAGTTTGCCCTTATGTATATACTGTATGTTCTCTTTATCTTATGTGTATACTGTATGTTCTCTTTATCTTATGTATATACTGTATGTTCTCTTTATCTTATGTCTATACTGTATGTTCTCTTTATCTTATGTATATACTGTATGTTCTCTGTATCTTATGTGTATACTGTATGTTCCCTGTATCTTATGTATATACTGTATGTTCTCTTTATCTTATGTGTATACTGTATGTTCTCTGTATCTTATGTGTATACTGTATGTTCTCTGTATCTTATGTGTATACTGTATGTTCTCTGTATCTTATGTGTATACTGTATGTTCTCTGTATCTTATGTGTATACTGTATGTTCTCTGTATCTTATGTATATACTGTATGTTCTCTGTATCTTATGTGTATACTGTATGTTCCCTGTATCTTATGTATATACTGTATGTTCTCTTTATCTTATGTGTATACTGTATGTTCTCTGTATCTTATGTATACACTGTATGTTCTCTTTATCTTATGTGTATACTGTATGTTCTCTGTATCTTATGTATATACTGTATGTTCTCTGTATCTTATGTATATGCTGTATGTTCTCTGTATCTTATGTGTATACTGTATGTTCTCTGTAGCTTATGTATATACTGTATGTTCTCTTTATCTTATGTGTATACTGTATGTTCTCTGTATCTTATGTATATACTGTATGTTCTCTGTATCTTATGTATATACTGTATGTTCTCTGTATCTTATGTGTATACTGTATGTTCTCTGTATCTTATGTATATACTGTATGTTCTCTGTATCTTATGTGTATACTGTACGTTCCCTGTATCTTATGTATATACTGTATGTTCTCTGTATCTTATGTATACACTGTATGTTCTCTTTATCTTATGTGCATACTGTATGTTCTCTGTAGCTTATGTATATACTGTATGTTCTCTGTATCTTATGTGCATACTGTATGTTCTCTGTAGCTTATGTATATACTGTATGTTCTCTTTATCTTATGTGTATACTGTGTGTTCTCTGTATCTTATGTATATACTGTATGTTCTCTGTATCTTATGTATATACTGTATGTTCTCTGTATCTTATGTGTATACTGTATGTTCTCTGTATCTTATGTGTATACTGTATGTTCTCTGTATCTTATGTATATACTGTATGTTCTCTGTATCTTATGTATATACTATATGTTCTCTGTATCTTATGTGTATACTGTATGTTCTCTGTATCTTATGTATATACTGTATGTTCTCTTTATCTTATGTGTATACTGTATGTTCTCTGTATCTTATGTGTATACTGTATGTTCTCTGTATCTTATGTGTATACTGTATGTTCTCTGTATCTTAGGATAGATGGAGGCTTATCCCAGGCATGTTTAAGTTCAGTGACTGTTGATTTTTTCAGGTTGGGCCCCTTGTTCTATCATTAAGTTTTTTTCTTAAAAACACTTCCCTCCTGAACCGTATTCCCTCCTGTGACATATATAAAGGTCTCCACCATGTCCCTCTCTCCCTTCTTTCCTCCAGGCTGTACAGATTAAGTTCTTTAAGTCTTTCCTGATAAGTTTTATTTTTAAGTCCTTCCACCATTGTCTGCAGTTCTGGAGACCTCCCCTGCAAAAAGACATTATTCAAATAAAGGCCGGCAACAAAAATGGTGGAAGGACTTAAACTTAAACCCTGAATCAGGAGAGACTTAAAGAACTTAATCTGTACAGTCTGGAGGAAAGAAGGGAGAGGGGGACATGCATAGGGCCCTATTTATTTAAATGGAGACTGGGTTCGGGCCAAGTTGGGTACCTGAACTGAAGTCTTAAAGGAGCCACAGCACTCAACCCTGTTAGCTTGCAGACCAACCTGAAATCTGTCTCTAAATCTGGGTAAAAACAGAGGCTCGATCACACACATCTGCAGAAGTAGCTGAAGCTGCACCACCAGTGCCAAGGTGCCACTGTGGGGTGCAGTCCTAACTCTAATCTCTGAGAGCCCCATTTGGGACATACAATGCAATAGATACATTGGGAGCAGGCTTACCTGAGGTTGCCCTAAACCTCAAGGGCAGCCCATGGGGTAGAAGGGTCAAAGACCTTGCAATACAGCCTAGACCTAGGGTACCTGAACTAATGTTTTCTTAAAAGTTCGGCCGAACTTGCCCAAAAACTTCGCCCAACACCACCTTTGACCCAAATCCGAAGCCCCCATGCCTGTACCCACCTTTGTAAAATAAATCGTGTAGAATCCTTACTGGGAACCCCAGGTTCTCCTCGATGGCGGAGGGGTTTGGCTTGCACAGCTCTTTGTCGCAGAGCATCTCATCATGGTAGTGCTTCTCATCGCTGCTGCTCATGGCTGCTGGTGTTGGAGGACTGGTGAGAGGCAGACAGTTAAATGATGTGTGGATTGTTTATTCCTGAAGATCTGCTGGAACCTTCACAAGGAAAATATCCGTGTCAGGTGTCTTCAGTCAGCACACACAATGTTTACCTGTGGAACACCCAGGGGCAGATTATAGGTTGGGCGCAAGGGGTGCTTCCACCATTTTACTTGCAAGAGGGCCTCCACCAACTATGGTTGGGGTACCAGGATTTGCTGTGCTGCTGTTTGGTCCAGTTGGCCCTCATCCAGATGCCCTTGTAAGGGATGTATACCTGAGGCTATCCCCTTTCCAACAACACTTCCAGTGAGTCATTAGCTCTCCTAGGTCCAGAGATATGGCACCTGCATTTGTACTACCCTGGCACCCATGAGCAACGGTACCAGGAATTTGCAATGCTGCTGCTTGGTCCGCTAGGCCCTAATCCACATGCTTTTGTATGGGTGTATGCTCCCCTTTCCAATGACACCTCCAGTGTGTCGTTAGCCCTCCTAGGTCTGGGGATCCGAAACTCAGAAATGTACCCTACAGAACCCGTGAGCAATGGTACATGGAATTTGTGGTGCTGCCACTTGGTCCGGTCGGCCCTGATCCACATGTCCCTTAGGGGGGTATACCTGAGGTTCTGCCCAACAATATCTCCAGTGGGTCGTTACCCCCCTAGGTCCAGAGATCCAACACTCAGAAGTGTACCACCCTGGAGCCCACGAGCAACAGTACCAGGACTTTGCGGTGCTTCTGCTTGGTCCATTAGGCCCTAATCTGCATGCGCATGTAGGGGTATATACCCGAGGTTCTCCCCTTTCCAACAACACCTCCAGTAGGTTGTTAACCACCCCTAGGTCCAGAGATCTGGCACACGGAAGTGTACTACCTTGGCACCCGCAGGCAACAGTAGCAGGATTTTGCGGTGCTGCTGCTTGGTTCAGTTGGCCCCAATCTCCATGCCCTTGTAGGAGTGTATGTCTGAGGTTTTCCCCTTTCCACACCTCCAGTGGGTCATAAGCCCCCCCCCTAGATCCAGAGATCTGGCACTCAGAAGTGTACCACCCTGGTGCCTGTGAACAACAATACGAGAATTTTGCGGTACCACCGCTTGGTCCAGTCAGCCGTAATCCACATGCCCTTGAAGTGGTGTACACCTGTGGTTCTGCCCATCTAAGGACATCTCCAGTGGGTCATAAACCCCCCTAGATCCAGAGATCTGGCACTCAGAAGTGTACCACCCAGGTGCCTGCGAGCAACAGTACCAGAAATTTGCTGGGTCCATTCGGCTGTAATCCACATGCCCTTGAAGTGGTGTATACCTGTGGTTCTGCCCTTTCCAAGGACACCTCCAGTGGGTCATAAGCCCCCCTAGATCCGGCACTCGAAAGTGTACCACCCCGGTGCCCGTGAACAACAATACCAGAATTTTGCGATACCACTGCTTGGTCCAGTCAGCCATAATCCACATGCCCTTGAAGTGGTGTATACCTTTGTTTCTGCCCTTTCCAAAGACACCTCCAGTGGGTCATAAGCCCCCCTAGATCCGGAGATCTGGCACTCGGAAGAGTACTTGGTCCAGTTGGCCCCAATACCCATGCCCTTGTAGGAGGTTCTCCCCTTTCGACACCACCAGTGGGTCATAAGCCCCCCTAGATCCGGAAATCCGGCACTCAGAAGTGAACCACTCAGGTGCCCACGAGCAACAGTACCAGAAATTTGCTGGGTCCATTTGGCCATAATCCACATGCCCTTGAAGTGGTGTATACCTGTGGTTCTTCCCTTTCTAATGACACCTCCAGTTGGTTGTTAGCCCTCCTAGATCCGGCGAACCGGCCCTCGGAAATGTGTACCACCCTGGTGCCTGCGAGCGACAGTACCAGAAATTTGCTGTACCATCGCTTGGTCCATCGCTTAATCCACATGTCCTTGACGTGGTGTATACCTGTGGTTCTCCCCTTTCCAGTGACAACTCCAGTGGGTCGTAAGCCCGACTAGGTCCAAAGATCTGGTGCTCGGAAGCCTTACTATCCTGGACGAGGTGCATGGATTCCCAGGATGAGCCTTGGTTCTCTGGATCCAAGTTGGCTAGAAACCCCAAGGGGCATGTGGATCTAATCCACGGTAATACAAAATCCTAGTACTGTTGCTCACTGGAGCCGGGTTCTAAAAATCAGAGGATGGGCCTTGTTCTGCAGCTGAAGATCTCAGCGACATTCCCTGTAAGTTTGGGCTTCTTTGCCGCCATGGTCTTGGAGAACCAGGGCTCAGAAGTGGACCTCCCTGGGCGAGGTGCATCAATTCCCAGGATAACCCACTTTGGAGCCCTGGATCTCCAGACTTAAGGAGGGCCAGCAACCAACTGACGCACCAAGGACAGCGCACAGAGGTGGTGAGGACTGGAGCCGGCGGAGACAAGTGGTGGACAGTGCCAAGGACCAGGGGCGTAGCTAGGGGGGAGCAGGGGGGGCACTTGCCCCGTGTGCCGCAGGTCGGGGGGTGCCAAAGGGGGGCCTGAGAACAGGTGGGGGGCGCCATTTCAAATCTTTGCCCCAGTTGCCAAAAAGCCTAGCTACTCCTCTACCGAGGACAGCACACAATGTGATGCCAGTCACCTACCTACCTATCTACCTACCTGAATACTGATGCACCCACCAATTTACCAACCTACCCACTCCACCTCCTACCTATCTACCTGCCTGCTGACCAATTTACCTACCTATCCAACTGCCTACTGACCCACCCACCTACGTACCTGCCACTCGCCTCCTTACCCAGGACCTGGAGCTGTAGCTGGCAGCACTGGTGCAAAGGCAGAATCATCAGACCCTGGAGGTGGCAGTTGCCCACCCATCTACCTTTCCACCTCCCTTGCTGCCCTCCCACCAACCTCTCTACCTGCCCTCCCACCTACCCACTCATCTATCTGCCTAACCACCCACCTTACCTACTCACCTACTTACTCGAGTATATACCTCCCTACTTACCCACCCACCTACCTACTGACCTATGTATCCACATGTCTACCCACCCACCCACCTGCCTACCTATCCTAAATTCCTATCTATTAAGAATCCCTATCTATTCCTATCTTAATCCCTACATACTGCTCTCCCTGACTACCCCCTAGCTGTCTATTTGGGATGCCCCGCTGTGTGAGACCTCCCAGATCACCCAGGAAACTCACCCCAGTCCTATGCATAGGCTCTCAGCCAATCAGCGTGCTGGGCTGCACACAGACACACAGACTTGGTCAATCAGTTCTTGTGATGGATTCGGCCATAGACCGACAATCTGTTCCGAACCGCTTGAACGAGAGCAGCGTCTTCATCGGTCTCTATATTGGTTTCGGTCCTCACTGCTGTACGATCCATTTCGATCAGCTCGGCTATCAGTTCCTGACGTGGGCGGTTGCTAGCCGACCTTCCCCGGCTCTCGAGTAGATCCTTCAGGGTCAGCCTTTTCAACTTGTCCTACTGACTCTCCATCAGGGTAGCACTCTCTCTGGGTAGAAAGGACCATCCGACCGCTTGCCACCAATTGTAGCGATAACCCTTATCGCCGGAGGGCTTCACCGCCCGAGACGTCCTTTTCCCAATCGTAAGAGGTGCTGCTGGAATTCCAGAGTCGTCCGTGAGGAAACAGGAACAGCCCTTACAAGGGCTAGTGACTTGTAATATAGCGTTTCCCCCAATAAGAGACAGAACTCAGTATTGAGGGTGAAGATGAACTCTTTTTATTAGTGCCACTCTAGGCCTTATATACACAAGTCTCCATGCAATGACAACCACACTGACCAATAGCAGCAGGGCACACAATCCCTCAACTCTGCCAGTGACGCAATCAGTAGAACAATAGCAGTCTGTAATACAATCAATCAGGACAATGCCATTGACTGTGACGTAATCAACAATACACAATGGCAGTCTGTAATACAATCCAAAATACAATGACATTGCCTGTAACAGTATCAAAATACAATGACATTGTCTGGAACCTAATTAAGAAAAGGCCAGTGAATGACCCGGTGGGCAATCGAATAGTGATGACATCCAAAAGGCAGAGCGTCTGTCACACTCGGCATAGGGGCGAGTCTAGCCGAGAAGAGCTCTCTAATAAGATATGTGCTTGCGCTGGCCATTCGGAAATTCTAGGCGCAGGTACGTGCCCCGCTAAAGGTATAACAGACGTGCAGTTGGATCAGGGAGAAGGTGAGTTTACTGGGCGACCTGGGGTTGTTTTACACAGCAGGACATTTTGAATCTTGATGCCCCAGAGGGAGGAAATCATGGGGGGGGGGTCTATAAGACTCCAGGGCCCCTTTTGGTCCATTTAAAAGTGGATTTTGACTTTCCTGCGTTCTGTTTCTTGCCCTGGTGGAATCTCGATGTAGGATGCTCCGCTGTGTGAAAACCATAAAAACTTACCTTTCCCCAGTCTTGCGGTGCATGTGCGCCCTCACGTCCAATCAGAGCAATTTACCGTGTATATGTAATTCGTCTTTCAGCTATAAGCTCGGCAATTCAGTCTGGGTGCGGGAGCGCTCCTCAGTCTAGAGATGATGGCGATGAAGCCAGCATTGCTTACATTGGTGAGGGAGCCAGGAAAAGGTGATTTTGCGGCATTCCGGGGGGGAAGGGGATGCTTCACACGGTGGGGTTTAATGAATGGGATGCCCCAGAGGAAGGCCAGTGCCCGGCCCTGGAATGTTGTAGACTCCAGGGCCAGCCTGGTTGGGTTTTTTCAACAAAAAGGAAAACTGAGAAACTGCTGATATGAAGCGAAGCAGCTTAACAGGCCCCAGGATATGATACCTGTGATGTTTAGTTATAGTGCACAGACGAGTGAGGCTGTTTATATTGATTTTTGTTTATTTACAGGAGAAACTGCTGATTTGAAGCAAAGCAGCTTAACAGGCCCCAGGACATGTTACCTGTGATGTTTAGTTATTATTTTATTTATATTGATTTTTGTTTATTTACCAGCAGCTTCTGCACCAACTGTGTTACAGGAAAACTCCCTTGTCATGTTTTTGGTGTTCTGCCTTGTTTTCATCTTCTGGAATGTGAAATAAACCTGTGTGTTAGGACGGTTCCCCCAGACCCGTGACTCTGTGTTGCAAAAGTGGACCTGGTTTTCCTGGCCTTGAGTAAAACTATTGACTGCAAATCCCATAAACTGTAACAGATGAGCTCATCAAGAGCTCTGGCTAAATCAAAATGACCTCCCAAGGTGAGAACATCCAGGGGCCCTTGCCGTTTCATGCTGCTGGGGCAGCTAATCCACTGGAGGGGTCCCCCTGGTATTCCTGCTGCACCATGGGGCAATCAACACTGGGTGTATAATACAAGTCACCTGTGCCCACCTGCATATCATATACTGGGTATAGAATACAAGTCACCTGTGCCCAGCTGCATATCATATACTGGGTATATAATACAAGTCATCTGTACCCACCTGCATAGCTATACTGGGTATATAATACAAGAAATCTCTGCACACCTGTATTGCATTGACTGGGTATATAGTACAGTCATCTCTGCCCAGCTGTATTGCAGTGACTGGGCAAATAACACTAGTCATCTGTGCCAATCTGCATTGCAAATACTGGGTATACTATATAATACAAGTCATCTCTGACCAGCTATATCGCAGTGATTGAGTATATAATACAATTTATCTCTGCCCACCTGCATAGCTATACTGGGTATATAATACAAGTCATCTCTGCCCAGCTGTATTGCATTGACAGTGTATATAACACAAGTCACCTGTGCCTGTGTTTGTGTATATAATACTTATCAGCACGTTGCCTCCAACAGTCTCCTATTCTTGTGGCTCTGTGTTGCCAAAGTGGAAGTGGTTTTCCTGGCCTTGAGTAAAAACTACTGACTGCAAATCCCAGGAACCTTCCACTTTAACAAGTAAGCTCATCGGCAGCTCTGGCTAAATCGAGCAGCAGCAGAAATGACCTCCCAAGGTGAGAACATCCAGGGGCCCTCCCCAGTTCATGCCACCAGGGCAGCTAATCCACTTGAGGGGTCCCCGCGGCATTGCTGCAGCACCATGGGGCAACCAACACTGGATGTATAATACAAGTCATCTGTGCCCACTTGCATAGCTATACTGGGCATATAATACAAGTCATCTCTGCCCAGCTGTATTGCATTGACTGGGTATTTAATACAAGTCATCTCTGCCCAGCTGTATTGCATTGACTGGGTATATAATAATAATTATCTGTGGCAATCTGACTGGGTATTTAATACAAGTCATCTCTGCCCAGCTGTATTGCATTGACTGGGTATATAATAATAGTTATCTGTGGCAATCTGACTGGGTATTTAATACAAGTCATCTCTGACCAGCTATATCGCAGTGATTGGGTATATAATACAAGTAATCTCTGCCCACCTGCATAGCTATACTGGGTATATAATACAAGTAATTTCTGCCCAGCTGTATTGCATTGACAGGGTATATATTACAAGTCATCTGTGTATTGTAGTGTTTGTGTATATAATACAAGTCATCTGTGCCCACCTGCATAGCTATACTGGGTATATAATACAAGTCATCTCTGCCAAGCTGTATTGCAATGACAGGGTATATATTACAAGTCATCTGTGCCCAACTGTATTGTAGTGTTTGTGTATATAATACAAGTCATCTGTGCCCACCTGCATAGCATATACTGGGTTTATAATACAAGTCATCTGTGCCCACCTGCATAGCTATACTGGGTATATAATACAAGTCATCTGTGCCCACCTGCATAGCTATACTGGGTATATAATACAAGTCATCTCTGCCAAGCTGTATTGCAATGACAGGGTATATATTACAAGTCATCTGTACCCAACTGTATTGTAGTGTTTGTGTATATAATACAAGTCATCTGTGCCCACCTGCATAGCATATACTGGGTTTATAATACAAGTCATCTGTGCCCACCTGCATAGCTATACTGGGTATATAATACAAGTCATGTCTGCCAACCTGCATAGCATATACTGGGTATATAATGCAAGTCATCTATGCCCACCTGCATTGCATATACTAGGTATATAATACAAGTCATCTTTGCCCACCTGCATTGCATATACTGGGTATATAGTACAAGTCATCTGTGCCCACCTGCATAGTTATATTGGGTATATAATACAAGTCATCTTTGCCCTACTGTATTGTAGCGACATCCCCGCTATCCCATTAGCATGCCCGCACCAGACATTTGTGAATGGCTGGCATGGGCACGCTCCAGGTAGCAGGGGAAGGACCTCCAGTGCACTGATTGGACAAACGGCCGCGCATGCATCATAGGACTGGAAAGACGTGAGTTTGTTCGGGCAACCTAGGGGGTTTCACACAGCGGAGCATCCCGATCAGGTGTAGCCCCCGATGTATGGTTACAGACACAGAAATATTTAGTCCAGGAGAGCTGCTAACAGGTATCAAAATATTTTGCACAGAACAGCCACAGAATTATTTTGGCCAGGACAGATGCAGAAGCAGAGCTGTTTTGCCCAAGAGAGATACAGCCAGGGGCGGAATAGCCATAGGGAGACCTGGGACAATGACCACTGAGCAGCATTGATTTGGGGCTAGTTGTGCTGCTGCTTTAAACATCCTAATACAATCCCTGTCCCTTTAGTTTCCCTCTCAGCCCCACTGTACCTACAAGCCAAGGAACCCCAGCCCCCAATGCTATAGCCCCGGCATCATGGTTGAGGCGGCCACAGCAAGGACGTCTTGGGCCAGCCCAGGGGCTGGTAAAATCCAGGGCAGATTTTTGGCCCCAGTCCACTGGATACAGGTGCATAATTCTTCCCCCAGGACAGCCACTGATTTTTTTTTGCCCAGGGAAGACATAGGTACTGAGTTCAAGAGCCTGTAGTGACTGTTGTGTGAGGGAGAAGCCCTCGTGTCCGGGAACGGTAGGGCCCGTGCGCTAATGAAGAGGTTCTCCATGTTTTTCTCGCTGGCAACTCGACAGCTCCTCTGCTGATACCAAGGGACTTCACACCCCAGTCTTGGACACCTCCTAGATGGTCTCCACTAAGAGGGGATGTTTAGCTCAAGGCGGGCCGATGGTCGCTCGAAGCCCCCTCTGGAAAAAGGCCTAGATGTGATTGGGAATAAATGCCTGGCCCCTATGCTGAAACGTTCTCATAAGCCAGTGTAACTGTGTCCTATGCCTGAAGGACACAAGACTGTTTGGCCCAATGAAAAGTCAAGTGTGCCCGTGTCTGCTTTATACAAGCGATTCAAGTTTATTTGGACTGTGAACTGTGTATTTGACCATGATGTGGATTAAAGCATTAAAACCTTCTTTTCACCCTGCAACAATAAAACAAGCTGATTCTTTCACCACTGCTGTGGAGTGTTTATCTGCTAAGGTACCACCTTATCATCACCCCATGCTGTGATCCAGTTAACCCTTACCATCGACTACCACACCTGTGTACCTGTGGCTGTAAGTGGGGTTACACATTCTGCTCTAGAGCAGGGGTTCCCAACCACTGATGGTACTCAAGATCCTATCAGGTACTCAGCAAGGTTGTAGTCCAACCCGTACTGCTGCCATCTGTAATTTAATACATTTAGACATGGCTGAGGTGCAGAGAGCTGAGGTCTACACTGAGAGGGAGCCCAGGGGGATCCTGGCGTGGATGTGACAGGCCAGACACCCCTTAGGAGTAAGAGGATCCCATGGGACCGAGAGGCTGTGAGGAAGTGCCGCAGTACTTAGACTCCAGTAAGGTGTGGCTGCCCTTGTTTGAGAACTCTGCCCTGTAGTAGACTGTTGTGTGACGGAGAAGCCCTCGTGTTCGGGAACGGTAGGGCCCGTGCGCTAATAAAGAGGTTCTTCATGTTTTTCTCGCTGGCATCCCAACGGCTCCTCTGCTGACACCAGGAAACTCCACATTCCAGTCTTGGATACCTCCTAGATGGTCTTCACTAAGAGGGGGTGCTTAGCTCAAGGTTGGGTGGTGGCCGCCCAAAGCCCCCTCTGGAAAAAAGGCCTACATGTGATTCGGAAATACACTACTGCCTGGCCCCTATGCTAGAACATTCTGATAAGCCAGTGTACCTGTGTCCTATGCCTGAAGGACACAAGACTGTTTTGCTCTTACACGGAAATGTCAAGTGTGCCCGTGTCTGCTTTCTACAAGCAATGCAAGTTTATTTGGACTGTGAACTGTGTATTTGACCATGATGTGGATTAAAGCACTAAAACTTTCTTTCCATGACCCTGCAACTGTGATCCACAGTTAACCCTTCTCATTGACTACTACACCTGTAAGTGGGGTTACACATTTCCCTTTAGAGCAGGGGTTCCCAAACAACTGGATCCTATCAGGTACTCGGCAAGGTTGTAGTCCAACCTGTACTGCCGCCATCTACAATTTAGTCAAGTTTGATTTGTTCCATAAGTACAAAGCTGCTCCAAAAGTTGCTGAAAGTGATTTATGTGCATTTGTTGCACTTTAAATGGTTGGTTTGTGGGTTTGTAATACAATTTTAACCGATAGACAACCCAGGTGGTGTTTGAGATCATTAGAAAATGGAGAGTGGTACCTCGATGAAAAAAGGTTTAGAACCCCTTCTCTAGACCAGCGGTACTCAACTGGCGGACCGGGGTCCGAATGCGGACCTCGGCACCAGATTTCCGGACCCCTGTCCTGCCAGCCCTGCACTCAGTTGCTTCTGCGTTACCGCGCTCAGTGCTGCTCCCTTTACTTGTTACCAGACCTTATTGCCTGTAACATTTTCAGCCCTAGTCCCCCCTTGTACACGGCCCGCACAGAATGCACAGTGGGTTAAAAGAAGTGAGCTGTAGGTTCTGTGGGGCAAAAAAGTTTTTTCCTAGTGCCCAATAGGATTCTTGGGTCGGAGACAAGCAGCCTTTTTTAGCTTTGGCAAGTTGAATCTATAGCGTCCACCCAGTGCGCTGATTTCTAACCATCCACCTCCTCCCCGGAGACCTTCACCTCTCACTGGATGCCTGTAATTGGACCTTTACAAGAAGTGGTTGAGTACCCCTGCTCTAGAATATCCATCGGCAACCCAATCCACAACCACCAAACAGAACTCCCTTTGAAAACCTCGATCAGTGTCACCCATCAGAAAAAGCTCTATTCCTGAGCTACCACCAGAGCGATCTCACCCACCCTGTATTTGTATCCTCCTCCCAAGTGAGGAGAATCAAGGGATGGGCACCTGATTGCTGGATGCCCTGCATGCTATATCGCTTGGAAATACCAGATCCCCCAGTTCTGATACTAACCGGATCGCTTGTGCCGGCTGCGTCTGTCCGGTCGAGATTGCAAAAAAAAGCCAGCGGTTAGGTGCAGGGCTGTATTTACCATTAGGCAACCCTAGGCCTGTGCTTAGGGTTGCCACTTGCAGGGGGGTGCAGTGAAATGTGCTATGTGCTGTTACTGCTTTAGTTAAAAAAAAACATTAATGCCCCCTCTTGAGCGCCCCCCATCCACAGGAAGATGCAGTGTGTATGTAGTAGGGGGGAGGGTGCAAGGGGCTAAACGCAGTCGGCAGCCGAAGCCTCACTGTGGTAATCAGACTTCTGCGTGTCAGGAACCTGGAATGACTGTAAAAAATATAGGCAGTTCATTGTGTATTGGCAGAGGCTCTCTTACCCAAGCGATATGGTCGGGTGCAGTGGCTAGAGGTGACGCCGCATAACATATGTCAATGATATCCAGCACTCCTCATTACCAGATTCGCTTGTATTGTGCAAAAAATATATACGTGCGGTAATCAAATTCCATCCACTAGTTTGCGCCAATATGCATCCATACGTCCAACGTTTCGGGGTGTTGATACCCCTTGACTTTGTTTTTGTGTTTCCCTGATGAAGGGGTATCAACACCCCGAAACGTTGGATGTATGGATGCATATTGGCGCAAACTAGTGGATGGAATTTGATTACCGCACGTATATATTTTTTTGCACAATACAAGCAAATCTGGTAATGAGGAGTGCTGGCTTTCACTGACATAAAAAGTATAGGCTCTGCATTTAACCCCTTGTACCCTCTCCCACTGGGGTCTATTCGGAGCCTGGAGAGAATTTTCACCATTTTTAGGAGAAAAAAATGCCATTGACTTTTATTGTCTACCGGTGTCATTTTTTTACCTGTCTCTGAATCAGCTCATAGGTAGGACAAGTTCTCTCGAACCAGGAACGCACATCACAATAAACTGAATTATGGAAAAATGTGTTTATAAATCAAAAAATATTGCAAAAGTAAATGGTATCCTTGAGAAGGCAGCACTGACCCCTGCTGGTCACACCAATGAGTGATTCATTATGAGGCTAGATATCGCTGCCTTGAGAAAGGGGCTGTATGCCCTGAAACGTTGGCTACCTAACGTGATCGCTATCCCGACCTACTATAGGGTATAACTTATGCGCATTGTCTTTGCTCATATTCTGTGTATTATCTGCTGGTTTGGCACATTCTGATGTAATACCTGTATCTCCATAGGGATGCATTGATGCAATAGTTTGATTTCTTGTGCATAGTGAATGTAATATGGAGCAAGCATTTTTTTTCCTTAACATACTGTATCCAGCAGCAGTTATATGTGCAACTCTATTGTATTCTGCAGCTATCCCCAGGAGTTTACTGGTGTTTAACCTTATAGAACTTCTTGGTAAAAAATTTTACCTATACCCATAGATTCTTTTTGCACAATTAGCTGATACTGTTACAAATGATGCATGTTTCTAGTCTTCCTCCTGAGGATCAACATTCAATTTAGCCTGAAAATACCTACTGTATCCTTTTGTTTTTATGCTATTATGCTGTGACTGTGACTGCCTTATATGTATAGTGTATGAAAAACTTTAATACACTTACTAATTGCAATTGAACTATTCTTGGTGTGCATCCTTCATTTGATTAGCTAGATAGTTGAACAATGATTCATTTACATAAAGCACAATGAGTACTGTAACGTGGTAGGGATGGTGTGTTATCGGGGGCTACATGTTGCCTTAACAATACCAAGGGAAAGACTTTTATGGCAAGACACAAAAACACTTGTGTGGCATTGTACAATAAACAGTATGCATCCGAATGACAAACTCACAACATAACAAGTATAACAATGTTAGCATGTACCAAGTGATCAAGGTGGATGGATCGCTCGCTGTAGGACGTTTCGGGGGTGGTGAGGCCAGGTGTGACCAGCAGGGGTCAGTGCTGCCTTCTCAAGGATACCATTCATAAGATACTATATCAGCATTATATAACTTTGTCTGTGTGACCATAAATTGTGGTGGTGGCATTATGTATCATTAAAATCTGAATTGAATATGTATTTGGGCTCTACCTGAATACTACTAAGCTGTATATTTTACTTTTGCAATACTAATTCATTTATAAACACATTTTTGCATAATTCAATTTATTGTGATGTGCGTTCCTGGTTCGAGAGAAATTGCCCTGCATTGACCCTTGGGTATAGGGTCTCGGGCACAGCACCCATTGTTTAATATTAATTCATAAGTGTGCTCCATCCTATCTCTATCTTTAACCAATCAGCTCATAGGTAGAAAATGAAAGTGAATGTTAGTTTTCCTAAAATAGGAGTGAGAATTCTCACCTGGCTCTGAATCAACCCCATTGCATATAACCCCCCGCACCCTCACATTGCCTGCATTTAAACCTCTTGCAACCCCCTAAGCAAGTGAGGTTCAAGCAAAAAAGAAGTGTCTAGCGCAGTCTGGACACCAAATATGGCCCAGGTCACGTGGTGTCGGATCCAGTAAGTAGGTGAAAAACAAATGATACTAACCTAGTCTGGGATCGTAAGAAACGGTGCTGGGAAATCCCCAGCCAGTATGTCGTGTGGGGTATCCAGTAATTGCGTTAACGCACCCACGTAATGCAATATTTCTCAGGGTAAAGCTGAACAACACTCAGAAATGATCCCTCAGTAGCAAGGGGCACCCGAATGCTGGATACCCTGCACTCTGTACCACCCAGAGATGCCAGATGCCTTAGCTCTTATACTAACCTACACTTGGGTCACTACTGCTGGCTGCGCAATTGCCCCTTGTCCAGCCGTGATTGTGAAATTCACTTGCCCGTCGCCTGGGGTCAGATCCAGTAAGAATACGAGAAAGGGGACTGGGGATACCAACCTATTCTACGATTGGCCAGTATGTGGTGTGGGGCATCTAGTGGGGCTGCGATACTAACCTTTTATGGGATCAGTGATAAACGAGGCCGAGGAACGGGCATCTCCAGCCAAGTTATGTGATGTGGGCAATTGGATTTTGCCCTAAATGGATGCTGGACAGCATTGAGATAGTTGGGGGGGGGGGGGGCATCCAGATAGCTGGCACCCCCCTCCACTTACCTGCACCACACTGCCCCCCCCCCCCCAGCAAAATCCACCTATGTGATTGGCTGCTCGCCGGTCACAGGGCCCGTCTGTTCCAATGCCAAAGTAGGGTACGGAGTTTCTTCTGCGGCCAAGCTGCTAAGGAATGGCGGGTGATGGGCTTCTCCCCCGATCACTTCCTGCCCACTGCCGATTGGGCCACTAGTGGGCAGGAAGTGATCGGGGGACTAGCTCCAGACCACCGGTGGCCAATCAAAGGACCAGATTTTGACAGCCAACCGAGGGGAGGCAAGTTAAAAAGTAGGGTACGGAGTTTCTTCTGCTACCAAGCTGCTAAGGAATGGCGGATGATGGGCTTCTCCCCCGATCACTGCAGCAGCCTGGCCACTGCTGATTGGGCAGCTAGACTATTATTGTCATTACCCAATGGCAGAGCCAGCAACAGAGGCCTAAACAGTAATTGGCTGAGGAGGATCGCGGGGGCGTTTTAAACTCGCACGGGAGCTTTTAGGCGGCAAATAGAATACTGAATCCATTTTTAATCTTTCCCCGCTCTATCCAAAATGACAAGCTCATCGTGTAAAAAAAAAAAAAAAACAACAACGTATAAATAGCTGTACAGATAAGAGTCCGTCGATAAAGAAATGATAACTTAAAGACTACCTGCAGGTAAAAAAATCAAGGCAACCGGACTCCACTCACAATGGCTTGTTCCGGAATCCAGCAGCAATAGGTAGTAGCTCTGATCCGCACGCTCTGTTTACAAGGAGCCGCTTATGAAGGTCAGGCGTTGATCGCACAAGCTTGATCGGAGCTATAAGGCATTATTAAAGTGGATCAAAACCCACCATGGAGTCTATGAGCCTCCAGGGCAGGCATAGTCCCCCCCCCCGAGGCATCCAGATTCGGGATGCCCCGCTGTGTAAATCCCCCCAGGTCGCCCAGTAAACTCACCTTCTCCGCGATCCAACAGCGCATGCGCGAGCGGCACCACTCCCTGCTATACCTTTAGCACGGCGCACGTCCGCGCCAGGCATTTGTGAATGGTCAGCGTGAGCACGCACCCTGCTAGAGGGCAGCGGGGATGCGGCCGCCGGCGCACTCGGGACCGCTCATCAGGACTCGAGTCTTATAGACCATCCTTAGACAAGTGGGCGCGCGGATTGGACAGAAGGTCGCACATGCACCGTAGGCCTGGGGAGAGGTGAGTTAGTTCGAGCGATCTGGGGGGGTTTCATACAGCGGGGTATCCCCGATCGGGGTGCCACAGGGCCAAAGACCAAAACCCAAAATCCTGGGTCTTGGTCCACTTTAAAGCCATCCAACAAGCATTTTGCCCTACATGGGTTGGACCGCATTGTGATAAGCCCCCCTTACCCACTCAGAGATCCCTGCAAACCCGGTTTCACTTACACCGCGTTTCCCCTGCGATTGGTCGCTTAGAGGTCATGCGGTCCGTGTACCAGCCGGCGCCCAAAAAAGGCTTAAAGCGGCACTTCATTCAACTATAATACATACCAAACATACCTTATCTAGGCACTGCAGGAAGAGACACAAAGCCACATCCTCCTGGTCTGAGCGCACTCCCGCCACCCATTCACTTGAATGAGAGCCAGGGAATGCGGCTCTGTGCTTTTCATCCAAGATGGCGGCGCCCAGGATCCGGCGCACCAGAGGAGTTCCGCTTTAAGCAGCTCCAGACCACCGGTGGCCAATCGCAGGGACAGATTTCGCCAGGCGACCAAGGTGAGGCAAATTAAAATGGGGTTTGTGGGGGTCTAAGTGCTGGATGCCCCCTCCCCTTGTAACTATCACAATGCGATGCAGCATCCATTAGACTGTTGGTCCGCTTTATATCGGAAAAAAACCCGGATCCCAGGTTTTGTTTCCTTCTCTGCTGTGTGAAACCCAGCTGATTGCCCATAAAAACTCACCTTTCCCCGGTCCTACAGCACATGGGTGGGCTTCCACCCCCATCTAAATGCTGTATTAACGCCTCTCGCGAGACAGCTTAATAACACCCCATAGCTCCACTCATTTTAAAGTGGACCAAAACCCAGGATAGTCAAAAGTTTTGACTATCCTGGGTTTTGGTCCTTCCCCTGGGATTGCCCCACTATGTCAAACCCCCTCCAGATTGCCCATAGAAACTCATCATTCCCCGGTCCTACAGCGCATAGACGAGCTTCTGCCTCCATCTAAATGCTGTAGTAAGGGCTCTCCCAGGGCAGCTTAAAAAGACCCCATAGCTCCAGTCATTTTAAAGTGGATCAAAAGTTTTGACTATCCTGGGTTTTGGTCCTTTCCCCGGTCCCACGGTGCGGCTAAGAGCAGCTGCTCTGTTGGCCGCATCCTCCGCCTCCCTCTAACAGGGAGCATGCCCCCCGCGCCGGCCATTCACAAATGCCTGGCCCGGGCACACACACTGCTAAAGGGAGGCGGAGGATGCGGCCAACAGAGCCGCTGCTCTTAGACACGATGCGGGACCGGGATAAGGTGAATTGGCTGCGGTGATCTGGGGGGGGGGGGGAGGTTCACGCAGCAGGGGTTTTGGTCCACATTAAAAATGACTGGAGCTATGGGGTGTTATTAAGCTGTCCCGGGAGGGGCGTTAATACAGCATTTCGATGGGGGCGGAAGCCCACCCATGTGCTGTAGGACAGACGAAAGGTGAGCTTTTATGCCCCCCCCCCAGGGAAAGGACCAAACCCCCAGGATAGTCAAAATCCTGGGTTTTGGTCCGCTTTAATGCAATTAAAGTGCATCTATACCCAGAAAGGAAGTTTATGTGGTCACCTTCCATCCCCAGCCCTGTGCTCCCAAACTGCCATTTAGGCAGGTATGTTGAAGTGCTCCCCATTGCTGAGCTGTGTGTAACAGATTACATCATCGCTGAGGGCGGGGCTGCTCAGCCAGGGAGCAATATGGCTGACTGCATCCGGTTCGTGTTGTTATGAATATTGGGCAAAGGCGGAGCTAAAAAAAAAAAAACACAGGCTGTTTTGGGGGCACTGGACTGGGGATAGAAGGTGAGAATATATACGGAGTGTAGGTACGCTTTAACTACTAACTTCTAGAATGTTTATGGTAAACATGAGATGCGGATTGGAGCTACTACTTATAGCTTATAGAGTCTTGTCTAGAGTCTGGATTAAAGTGGACCAAAACCCAGCTGGATTGGCCCGGGAATCTATAAGATTATAAAATAATCTATAAAACCCAGGGTTTTGGTCCACTTTAAGGAAGACGATCGGATGACTAGCAAAAAAAAAAAACAGCAAGTCCAGTTGCCTTGATTTATTCCTGCAGACATCACATGACCTGGATGACTGAGAACCTTCACAGACAACTTAAAGGAGAGCCCCGGGCACTTTACTTTTTTTTGTTTTTCGATAGAGCAGGAAAGGGTTTTATCCGATGCCTTTTTGCTGCCTGAGACTTCATCGCCGACGTTAAAGTGGACCAAAACCCAGGATTTTGACTATCCCCGATTGGGGTTGTGTGAAACCCCCCAGATCGCCCAATCTAACTCACCTCTTTCTGGTCCTACTGCACATGCATGGCGGCTGCATCTCCCGCTTCCCTCTAACAGGGGCCATTCACAAATGGTCGGCGTGGACGCATGCCCTGCTAGAGGGATAACGGAGATACGGTCATGGCCCGCGCATGCGTTGTTGGACCAGGAAGTAAGGTAAGTGTAGCAGGCGACCTGGAGGGGTTTCACACAGTGGGGCATCCCGGGGGAGAGGGAACTGATCGGCCGTGGGTTTTGGTTCACTTTAACTATTCTCCGAGACCTCAGACCAACCAAGCGTTTGGGGGGAGGAGGCGTTTGACCCACTTATGTTACTGCCAGAAAATGGGTGGTCTGGGGCCTCAGGAAAAGTCCACCATGATCCAGGTGAATCTTGGGTTCTGCCCAGTTTTAAAGAGAAAAGATAAAGGGGCATCACCAGCATGGGAACTCCATACATTGTACTGGTAACCACCATTGATTGTGGACCTTCGGGTGGACAAACTCCCTGTCTTTGGTGACCAATCTATAAGATTCCTGGGCCGATCCAGGCTTGGTTTCAGTCCACTTTAAAGCAGCACCACCCGGTTCCTATAAAAGCAAAGGGGCATCACTAGCATGGGAACTCCATACATTGTACTGGTGACCACCATTGATTGTGGACCTTCGGGTGGACAAACTCTGTCTTTGTCCACCCGAAGGTCCACAATCAGCGGTGGTCACCAAAGACAGAGAGTTTGTCCACCCGAAGGTCCACAATCAATGGTGGTCACCAAAGACAGAGGAGTTTGTCCACCCGAAGGTCCATAATCAATGGTGGTCACCAAAGACAGAGATTGTGTCCACCAGAAGGTCCATAGTCTATGGTGGTCACCAAAGACAGAGGAGTTTGTCCACCCGAAGGTCCACAATCAATGGTGGTCACTAAAGACAGAGAGTTTGTCCACCAGAAGGTCCATAGTCAATGGTGGTCACCAAACTCTCTGTCTTTGTCTTTGGTGACCACCATTAATTATGGGTCTTCAGGTGGACAGAGGAGTTTGTCCACCCGAAGGTCCACAATCAATGGTGGTCACCAAAGACAGAGAGTTTGTCCACCCGAAGGTCCACAATCAATGGTGGTCACCAAAGACAGAGGAGTTTGTCCACCCGAAGGTCCACAATCAATGGTGGTCACCAAAGACAGAGGAGTTTGTCCACCCGAAGGTCCACAATCAATGGTGGTCACCAAAGACAGAGGAGTTTGTCCACCCGAAGGTCCACAATCAATGGTGGTCACTAAAGACAGAGAGTTTGTCCACCAGAAGGTCCATAGTCAATGGTGGTCACCAAACTCTCTGTCTTTGGTGACCAAACAAGGGACGTGAGGTTAGATCTCTCCGATGAGGTCACAGGCAGCAAAAAGTTTTCTCCAGCTCTATCTAAAAGTTAACTCAACATGTTGGCCAGACAGAGGCTTTTTGGGGGGCGCCGGACCCTCCCCAAGTCTAGAATGAAGGTTCTCCGGCAGATGTTGGATATGGGGGGGGGGGGGGGGGTGCGATATGGCTTCACATTAGCTTCACTTAGAGTCAATATGGCGGCAGGCAAAACACGGCAGGTTTCCGGTCAATTCCCGGGCCTCCACTTTGCCTCCACTTTGTTCAGATCCTCATATTTGTTCGTTACTCTTCTGGAAATGTTTCATCTTCTCCTAACACTTGATTTCTTGTTACATTGTAACATCTAAAAAAGTTCGGCTCGGCCGCGTTTTCCCCCCTTTTAAGGATCCACAAAGGAGACTGAGATGTAGCGGACGCCCTTGGTGACGCGGAGGCCCTCGTGGTAATGGGTAAGTCTTCCGGGGTGCATCAGCGCCCAGCCTTTCCTGGGGGCTCGGACGGAACAGTTGTAGCGCAGGAACCTGCAGCCTCCGCCCTGAAACGGGAGAGAGAGAGAGAAAAAAAGGTTTGTTTACCCAGAGGTCACTGGTTATGGACAACTGACTATTGACTGAGAAAGGGTGGAACAGAAAGCTTTTTGCTCTTAAAGCGGACCGTCACCCTGAATAAGAGCCTATCTTGTATGTCCCCCCCCCGTACATACAGATTGTCCACATTAATCCGGACCTTTACCCTGAATAAGAGCCTATCTTGTATGTCCCCCCCCCCCCCCTGTACATAGAGATTGTCCACATTAAACCAGACCTTCACAGTGAATAAGAGCCTATCTTGTATGTTCCCCCCCCCCCCCCCGTACATAGAGATTGTCCACATTAATCCAGACCTTCACACTGAATAAGAGCCTATCTTATATGTGTTTCACACCCTGTGCATACAGATTGCCCACATTAATCTGGACCTTCACCCTGAATAAGAGCCTATCTTATATGTTTCCCACACCCTGTACATACAGATTGCTCAGATTAAAAATCATCCTACCTGCATCTACTGCATGTTATGAGCCTTTAAACATCCAAGGTGGCGGCTCATGGAGCATCAGGCAGCCTGCAAACAGGAAGTGTCTTCTGACTGTGTCACTCTGCATTCTGGGATTGCTGTCCTTTCCCTGACCCCAGCTCTGTTCTGTCTGTGCAAAGCACAGCTATAACCCCGCCCACCCTGTACTTTATCCCGCTCTCCTCTCCTCAGTATGTGATACTTCTGAGCCAAGATGGCGGCGCCCGTATCCTAGAGTCCTGAACAGAGTTGCAGCCCAGTGGGGGAAAGAGTAATAAGTGACTAAAAACGTTAGATATATTAGTTTTAGATGCTGGGGAATAGTTTAATAAGGGTTTGGGCTTTTCATTAAATAATGCTGAAGGTCCGTTTTAAATCTTTCCTGCCTCCTCGGGCAATTTTAAGATATAGACAGAAGCGTGACTGACCTCATAATCCTGACCGACGCTGTTCAGGGCGATGTTGATGGTGAAAGTGGAGGCGTCATGGTGAGGCTCCAGCAGCGGCTGTTCATCAGGTTTGTATCGCACTACGAAGGCCAAGTCAAACTGAGCCTGTGGGGAGGAACCACAAGGGGTTAAAGCACAACTCAACACAAATCCCCCAATGGGACCTTCACCAGTATGTTCGGTTAACACACAGGACATTGTTCATTCTTTACATAGAAAGATCACTCACACATCACAGTTAAAGCAGACCCAAACCCACTCAACTTGTAAAATAGATTTGGCCAAAGCCCCTGCCGATACTCTCTTCTTGGGGTGCAGAACTAGAAATTGATATTTCCGGAACACCGATTTCTCGACGGTCCCTCTCTGTAAGATGGCAGGCGATTAGTCATTGTATAGGTGTGGCAATGTCGGCTCCTGTAGACTAAGCCACCTGGATGGCTAAGCAAAGACAGAGAGTTTGTCCACCCGAAAGTCCATAATCAATGGTGGTCACCAAAGACAGAGAGTTTGTCCACCCAAAGGTCCGTAATCAATGGTGGTCACCAAAGACAGAGAGTTTGTCCACCCGAAGGTCCATAATCAATGGTGGTCACCAAAGACAGAGGAGTTTGTCCACCCAAAGATCCATAATCAGTGGTGGTCACCAAAGACAGAGAGTTTGTCCACCCGAAGGTCCATAATCAATGGTGGTCACCAAAGACAGAGAGAGTTTGTCCACCCGAAGGTCCATAATCAATGGTGGTCACCAAAGACAGAGAGAGTTTGTCCACCCGAAGGTCCATAATCAATGGTGGTCACCAAAGACAAAGAGAGTTTGTCCACCCGAAAGTCCATAGTCAATGGTGGTCACCAAAGACAGAGTTTGTCCACCCGAAGATCCATAATCAATGGTGGTCACCAAAGACAGAGGAGTTTGTCCATCCGAAGGTCCATAATCAATGGTGGTCACCAAAGACAGAGAGAGTTTGTCCACCCGAAGGTCCATAATCAATGGTGGTCACCAAAGACAGAGCGCTTGTCCACTCGAAGGTCCATAATCAATGGTGGTCACCAAAGACAGAGAGTTTGTCCCCCCGAAGGTCCGTAATCAATGGTGGTCACCAAAGACAGAGAGTTTGTCCCCCCGAAGGTCCATAATCAATGGTGGCCACCAAAGAGAGAGTTTGTCCACCCAAAGGTCCATAATCAATGGCGGTCACCAAAGACAGAGAGTTTGTCCACCCGAAGGTCCGTAATCAATGGTGGTCACCAAAGACAGAGAGTTTGTCCCCCCGAAGGTCCATAATCAATGGTGGCCACCAAAGAGAGAGTTTGTCCACCCTAAGGTCCATAATCAATGGTGGTCACCAAAGACAGAGAGAGTTTGTCCACCCGAAGGTCCATAATCAATGGTGGTCACCAAAGACTGAGAGAGTTTGTCCACCCGAAGGTCCATAATCAATGGTGGTCACCAAAGACAGAGAGAGTTTGTCCACCCGAAGGTCCATAATCAATGGTGGTCACCAAAGACAGAGAGAGTTTGTCCACCCGAAGGTCCATAATCAATGGTTGGTCACCAAAGACAGAGAGTTTGTCCCCTCGAAGGTCCATAATCAATGGTGGCCACCAAAGAGAGAGTTTGTCCACCCAAAGGTCCATAATCAATGGTGATCACCAAAGACAGAGAGAGTTTGTCCACCTGAAGGTCCATATTCAATGGTGGTCACCAAAGACAGAGAGAGTTTGTCCACCCGAAGGTCCATAATCAATGGTGGTCACCAAAGACAGAGAGTTTGTCCCCCGAAGGTCCATAATCAATGGTGGCCACCAAAGAGAGAGTTTGTCCACCCAAAGGTCCATAATCAATGGTGGTCACCAAAGACAGAGAGAGTTTGTCCACCCGAAGGTCCATAATCAATGGTGGTCACCAAAGACAGAGAGTTTGTCCCCCCGAAGGTCCATAATCAATGGTGGCCACCAAAGAGAGAGTTTGTCCACCCAAAGGTCCATAATCAATGGTGATCACCAAAGACAGAGAGAGTTTGTCCACCTGAAGGTCCATATTCAATGGTGGTCACCAAAGACTGAGAGAGTTTGTCCACCCGAAGGTCCATAATCAATGGTGGTCACCAAAGACAGAGAGTTTGTCCACCCAAAGGTCCATAATCAATGGTGGTCACCAAACTCTCTGTCTTTGTCGGCTCCCTTAGACTAAGCCGCCTGGTTGGCTAATCACCCGAGCGACACCGAAGGGAGCCGAGTGCACCACCAGCCACATCCCTTATTCGCCTTGCAGCCGTGGCGTGCCCACCCCCCTCATTCAGAAAGGCAGTGTGCGCACGGCTGGAGGTGAGACGTGGCGAGGGCTCGGGAGAAGGTGGGTGTATCCGGGCATCTTGGGGGGTTTCACACTGTGGGGCATCGTCAATTCGGGAAGCCGCAAGCACAGGAACTAGGGCGGCCCAGGAGACTCCAGGGCCTCCGATGTACTTCTTGAATACATCCAATGAGCGATCATTTCTCACTATAATACTTTAAATATAAATGTGTGGGTGTTTAGGAGCCAGCTATATCATATGTAGTCATAGAAGTACCTACCCTCGTGTAGTAACCAGGGAACATCTTTTCGGTAACTGGCGCTATGAAATCCAGCAGGAATTTGTGCCATTCCTTCTCGTAGCCGACCTGATTCATGTGGATGTCGATTGTTGGGACATTTTCATACCCTCCCTGCAGCCGGCTGTCCTAAAAGTAAGTAAAACAGGGAGGTGAGGCATCGCAGCAGATTCAACACTAGATACAAACAGTGAGCAGGTTAACAATTAGTGTCAGTCGTCACACGTTTCTCTTGGATTGAATGTTCATTTTTTTACTTTCAACCTGCAGATCTCCCTTGAAGTTTCTGGCCCTTGAATGGGGGGCGTGAACAGAGCAGGGGGCGCCACTCTGTGCAGTTGTGATGGATAGAGGTCAGAATCAATAATATGAATGCATATTTGAACATCCCCTCTCCATATAGATTCCTATAGGCATTGTAAGCTTTAGTGGCTAATAAAGGTGAAATAACCCTCAGTAAGCCACTTATCTCTGCCGTGATTCTTTCATTTGCTTGTACTGAATTAGAGCAATGAAGTTAATGAAGCACGCTGCTATTAACATTTTACTGTGAGCAAGGTGGCGCTGAGAAGCTGGACAACACCTTATTATGTCCGGCCCCCTAGGCGTCCCTAACATTCTTAAGAATATCAGTTTTGGCTGTGATGACCAATCATTGAGCCAGTAATTAGATTTTTCCTTATATGATAATGCCCAATAGATGACGTGTGCTGTATTTTTTTACTTCGATTTAGTGTCGCTGGCCGGAGCGAGCAGAGAGCGCTGTCTCGTGTAGCTTGGAACACGCTGGCTGTCTGTGTTCTTTGTTACACGTATATTTTCACTCCCTTAAGATTATTTTGGAAGACCAAATGACATCAGAGATCTCTCTGAACCGTGGAGAGCAAAAGGGGTGTGCCCACGGTTCCTTATCATAGTTACCCTCTTGAAACGCCCAAGACGGTGCTCCTAGGGAGCTAAGGTGTTTTTCTTTTATAAGTGCTGAGGGTATCATCTACCAATGGGTGATCTCACCCAGTATATTTACAATCCAAGGTTTTGGTCTGTCCCCCTGGGCCCCCCCCCCCCCCGATTTGGATGCCCCACTGAGTGAGACCCCCTGGATCGCCCGCTGTTCTTACCTTTCACCAAGCCCATGGCGCAGGAACGCCTCGCGTCCAATCAGCTTCTCTGGCCGCACATATTAAAGCAGGGCAAAACCCAGGATTTTCACGTTCCCGGGTTTTGCTTTGTGTCCCCCTGGCATCCCGCATTGAGATGCCCCACTGTGTTAAACCCCCGCCATGGACACATTCACACTCACCTCTTTTATGACCAACAGAGTCTGCGCGGGCTCCCGTCCAATCAGAGCCGCCTGTTGAAGTGAAGTAATTTGGCAAGCGGCTCTGATAGGCGAGTTAGGATGGTGAGCGAGAGCCCTCGCATCCCCTGCTGACCCGCGCTCATGCCCCAGCCTATCTGAATGGCTAAGACGGGAGCGTGCGTACAGCCCGAGGATGTGGCCGCTCTCCATAGTAATAGTACAACAATCAGAACAGCCAGAGCCGCCTTGCTGAATTTCAGTTCAGTAGGCGGCTCTGATTGGATGACAGCATGTGCCGTTGGACCAGGGAAAGGTTATTGATTGCCAGCTATGGGGGGTTTCACACAGTGGGGCATTTTGCTTCGGAGGAAAGCCAGCAGCCGGCCCTGGAACTTTTAGATTCCAGGCCAGCCACTGGTGGGTTTTGTTCCGCTTTAATATACGGCTGTAACAAAAGGAGGAGTGGTCCGACCCCCCCGATTACCCAGAATAAAGTGGCACCGCTGTTGCAATAGTCTTTTTGTGTAAATCATTGTGGAATAAATATTTGAGATTGTACAAGTTAAAACACCTCTAAAAAAAACATATAATCACATACAAACACTAGAGGACGCTAATGTCAAGCCTCCTATTCATTCCATGATAAACATATAAATCCCTATTAACAAGGGCTGGTAACCTATATCCCAGAGTCCCCTTTCAAAAAGTGCATGTGACAAAAATATCTACAATCTTTTATAAACCATGATTATCCCATGTGCAAAAATACCCATAATGTGCAAATTGCTGCTAAATAACAATAAGGACAAAACCGGGTGAAGAGAGGGACAATGGAACAAACACATATACATCATCTTACAATTCCATAGTGAATGATGGCTGACAAAAGCGCTGTACCCCCCCCCCCCTGGCCGACGCATTGCGTGACGGCTATCCCATCACTTCATCAGAGCAAAGAGTGGAAATGCTGCTTTTCCCCAGCTTCCCCTTTATACTCACCGGCCACGCTCTCCTGCTTGACGCGCCGCCACAGGCCGGAAAACGCCGACCGCAAATGTACAGCTAGAGAAGCTGAATGGAACCCCAGTCACACACGAGATCACAGCGTCATCACTTTCATTTGGACCACGCACAGCCAAAAAAAAAGGATGCGAATTATGCTTCCGGGCGCGCATGCGCTGTGGGCTCATCGGTGAGGTAAGCATACGGGGTTCCTGGGGGTTCAGACAGAGTGACATCACAAATCCCAGGATGCCCCGAGGAGAGGGAATCAGGGGGTCCTGGAGTCGGATAGGCCACTTTAAACCAACATACGGCTCAGTTATGCACTTACTGAATTACTTCCGGAGGACCATTTCCCGAAATGCTCCATTTCCTCCACCAGATCGTTGCAGGCGGTATCGGTGAACACGGGGAACCAGTACACATCGGGGCACGGCTGCAAAAGAACGCACCGGATATCACTTATCCACGAGGGTCACATGGTCTGATCTCATCAACAGTGTGTTACACATCACATAGGTCACACGGCTCATTCAAAACACCCAGGAGTGTAAGGACCCGCTCAAACCATAAGAAAGCAATATCAGACGAGGCTTCTGACCTTCTGTGCTCCACCCTGGTCATCTTCTCTCCCGCTCGCCTCCAAGACTTCCCACGTGCCATGCCAATCTTCTGGAATGCCCTCCCCCTTCCAATCCGCCACTCCCCAAGCTTTTAAAAGCACCATCAAAACCCACCCATTCAGACAAGCCTATACTAACTGTGGCCTTTCCCCTGTGTCTCCAACCTTTATCCTTTAGCCTGTAAACCCGTTGGGGCTGAATGCTTTCCATTGTATCTTGTATTTGGGATGTCATTGTAAACTCTGTAACACTGCATTTGTAATAGTCTATGTACTGCATGTTTCTACCCTGTCTGTAGCAATATCAGACGAGGGTTCCGACCTTCTCCTGTCCTCCACCCTGGTCCTCTACTCTCACGCTCGCCTCCAAGACTTCCCACATTTTCAAAAGCGCCCTAAAAACCCACCCATTCAGATAAGCCTATACTAACTGTGGCCCCTGTGTCTCCAACCTTTATCCTTTAGCCTGTAAACCCATTGGGGCCGGGCGCTTTCCTATTGTATCTTGTATTTAGTATATGTAGTGGACGTGGACCTAAGCCACACCTTCCTCCAAACAAGGAGCACCAAACCAGTACTAATAGTAAATCATATTTATTAAAGAATCTCAACAAGCCTATACTGACTGTGGCCTTTCCCCTGTGTCTCCAACCTTTAGCCTGTAAACCCATTGGGGCCGGGCGCTTTCCTATTGTATCTTGTATTCAGCATACCGAATGGAGTGGACGTGGACCTAAGCCACAGCTACACAATATTATTGATACTTCATTGATTCATGTTATATATTCTATACATCCTTGGATCTCATTGAATTTTGGTGATTGGAAGGGAGGGAGCAGTAGTGTTTTTGAAGTGTCTCTTGTGTTTTTTGTGTATTTTAATTGTTTGTATTGTATAGATTCTTTAATAAATATGATTTATTATTAGTACTGGTTTGGTGCTCCTTGTGTGGAGGAAGGTGTGGCTTAGGTCCACTCCATTTGGTATATACTTATGTCTATGACGGAGTGAGCACATTTATTATTATTATTGGTTAGATAGGTGGTGCACCCTTTGGTTGTATGTTGTAGCTTGTATTTGGACAGCATCCTGACGAAGTGGTGGGATCAGGTCACCACGCAACGCGCCGGCGTCAGTAGCGGGTAATTAAAGCGGACCTGGACTGCTCTGATTGGTGATATACATTATATTAGATCTCTTTTCCTACTAGGTCTATTGGCATCTCAGTGTATATTGGAGGCACTTTAAGCACAGTATCTGCACCTTGCACACAGCACTTTCTTATGGGGTATCCCCTTACTTTTCACTATCCTGGGTTTTGGTCCACTTCAGCGGAGCACCCCAATCGGGGGTGCCCCGCCGCGTGAAAGCCCCCAGATCGCCCTAACAAACTCACCTCACCCCGCTCCTATGTGAGCGCTTGTCCAAATCAGAGCGCTCAGAGCCGCTGTGGTATCTACGGACAAACGACAGACAACCACAGCGGCTCTGAGCACGCTGGAGGCCGCGTCTCGCGCTTCCTTCTAACAGGGAGCGCGCCCGCGCAGGCCATTCACAAGCGGGCGGCGCGGGTGCGCGCCCTGCTACAGAGAAGAGCGAGATGTGCCCGCAGCTCGCGCATGCGCCGTTGGAGCGGGGATAAGGTAAGGTTTCTGGGTGTCCTGCGGGGTTTCACACAGCGGGGCATCCCGATTTCGGATGCCCCACGGGGAGGGATCTGATCGGCCCGGGAATCTTATAGATTCCCGGGCTGATCACCCCTGGGTGTTGGTCCACTTTAATGAGGATATACCTAACTTTTTGCACATCTGCTTCCTTTTCACATATTGCTCAGCTTACTATTTGAACACATCCAAGTAGTGCGGCTATTTTTTATAGTGAGCTGCTGCGGCCTGTACTGGCAGTCGGCAAATTTGGGGTGTGTAGTGTGTTGCCCTCATAGGGCTGTATGCTTGCTAAGCACCATTTGTGTAATTATTTAGCTGTGCAGGATTTTCTATTTAACTATCTTGTATTTAGGATATTCATTGTAAACTCTGTAACAGTCTATTGTACTGTATGTTTCTACCCTGTCTGTAATCACTACTTTGGACAATGCTATGGAAGACGATAGCACTTTATAACAAATTATAATTTAATTTGTACAAAGAATATTTTACCAAAGACTTACCGATTCAATATTTTTCCCTTTGAGGGCGAAGCTGTGATTGGGGTGGATGTACTTCTCCTTCCAGTCCTGTTGGGTTAAGTTAAATGCATTTTAATTCAATAATCAATAATTAAATATTTTAGATAGTTGTATGTTATTATTATTATTATTATTATTATTATTATTATTAATAATACATAAATGGTAAATTGAATAAAACAATTTCTCTAAGTCCTGGCAAAGATGCATTGGTAAGATTACCGGCGCCCGGAGGGGTTTCACACAGCAGGGCATCTGGTCAAGGATGCCCCCAGGGGTAGGTTAGCGTCCAGGCCTGGAATCCTATAGATTATAGGTTTTGACCCACCTTTAAAGTGGCCCAAAACCCACGCCGATCGGCCCGGCCCAAAAATCAAGAACCAAGGTCCAAAACCCAGGACAGTCAAAATCCTGGGTTTTGGTCCACTTAAAAGAAAGTGACTGGGGCCCACCTTTTCTTCTGAATCCAATATTGGACAAATACAAGTACTTACTACCTCTGAATTGTACTTTATTTAGGCCTGAATACTTACCTGGGCATCCCATAAGGCTGCAGTGCAGGTGCGGCATCCCATTCTAGCTGGGGCGTCCCACGATACCGTGTGCCGTTTCTCTCTGCGGCTGCTCTATGTAACCCCCCACCCCAGGGCATCCCGTTTCGCTCACCTTCCATCCGCTCAGACGCGGTGAGGGCTCCAGGAGAAGGTGAGTGAAACTGGCGATTGAGGGGGAATTTCACACAGCGGGGCATCCCGAATAGGAGTAGAACTCGGACGGCCCTGGAGTCTTTTAATTTAAATTCCTCTTAAAATTCACTTACTGATGATTTTTCAGCTACCTCTGCTGGAAGTTTGTTCCCGGCATCTACTACTCTTTCTGTATAATAATATTTTCTAACATTGCTCCTGATCTTGCCCCGACTAGCTTCAGGTTGAGCCCCTTGTTCTATCATTAAGTTTCTTGTTAAAAACACTTCCCTCCTGAACCTTATTCCCTCCTGTCACATATATAAAGGTCCCCATCATGCCCCCCTCTCCCTTCTTTCCTCCAGACTGTACAGATTAAGTTCTTTAAGTCTCTCCTGATAAGTTTTAAGTTTAAGTCCTTCCACCATTGTTGTTGCCGGCCTTTGGACCCGTTCTATTTGAATAATGTCTTTTTGCAGGGGAGGTCTCCAGAACTGCACACAGTATTCTAGCTGTGGCCTCACCAGGGCTCTATAGAGCGGCATCACAACCTCCCTCTTCCTACTGGTGATGCCTCGAGCTATGCAGCCGAGCATCCTGCTTGCTTTTCCCACTGCCTGGCTATACCGTCCAATCATCTTGCAGATATCAGTAATCAGTACCCCTAAATCTCTCTCCTCCGAGGTCCTGGCTAACACAGTGCTGCCCATACGGTGCTCAGAGCAGGGATTCCTTCTACCCAAGTGCAGGATTTTACATTTAGAGACATTAAACTCTAGTTTCCACAGTTTTGACCATCTATCCAGTAAAGCTAAATCATTTTCCATGTTGCAGACACCTCCCGGAATATCCCCCTATTACTAACTTTTGTATCATCTGGTTATCGCAAATTGTACACTTAGGCCTTTATTCATCAAGGTCTAGCGCCAGGTAGCGGCAGGTGAACGCCAGGCGCTATACGCAATACCACATTTATGAAGGCGATTCTGGTGAGCGACTCTAACAGCGCCATGTAGCGTCCGATTCATCATCACAGACGGCTCAGCGCTCTGGCTTCGGGAGCCTGGTATTACCTGTCGCTCTCCCATACATTTCAATGGACGTTCCTTTTCTTATCTTTAAACACGGTTTTCTTTTTATAATTTTTTTTTGTTTTGTATCAAATCATTGTGTGACCTCTCCTGGCCTAGAAAAAGTCATTTTTGATTTTTAATATTTTTATGCAGAATAGTCATTACAGGTCTGGTATTAAAGTGTTAATGTCACAATGTAATAACGATGTCATTCCATGTGTTTTCACTTTGTTACTGGTGGATATGTGTTCAAAAACTGACTTTAATCACACAGCGTCTGGCGCTCTGGGCTACAGAGACACAATTTTGAGCGCCGCCGCTGTGTGAGGCTGTTTTTTGGATGAATATGGTTTAAGTCGCTCACACTGACCAGTCGCTACTGTTGCCTCCCATATAGCTCTGTACCGGTGTTATAGCGACTCACATATCAAATTCATCAATGCCGGCCATGTTACTACAGCGACTGAGGCGCTCTGTAATAGCGACTCACGGCCGAACAGAGCGACCACTAGCGGTCGCTCTTAGCGCCGCTGTACAGACGCTCATCTGCCGTTACCTGGCACTAGTAATGAATCAGCCTGCCCTGGTAGTCGTGTACTCTTGTTTGTGTCTTGCTCGCTGTACGTGCATGTTAAATTCCTTGTAAGTCTGTATATATATATATATATATATATATATATATATATATATCTATCTCTATATCTATATATCTATCTATATCTATATCTATCTATATATATCTATATCTATATATATCTATATCTATATATATCTATCTATATATCTATCTATATCTATCTATATCTATATCTATCTATATCTATATCTATCTATATCTATATCTATCTATATCTATATCTATATCTATATCTATCTATAGCTATCTCTATATCTATATATCTATATCTATATCTATATATATCTGGCGAAAAAAGATTTCTGTATTGTAGATGCGGCCATGTTACCTGGGTGTTCTCGAAGATCTGCCAGAGGTCGTTGTGGAGGTGGTCGGTCTTGTAGTTCTCCAGCGACAGGATGTGGCCAAACGTCTGACGATTTGTCACAAACATGAAGACTCCCTATAGGCGAGAAAGGGGTCACGAGGTGCCAACTATCACATGTGACTTAAACCGGACCTTCACTATGGTTTAATGAAAAGTCCAAAACCTCAAAAACCTATTCCCCAGCATCTAAAATTAATATATTTTACGTTTTTAGTCACTTACTTATTATTCTTTCCCCCTCTGTTCAGGACTCTAGGATACGGGTGCTGCTATCTTGCCTCAGAAGCCTCACATATTGAGGAGAGGGTTGAAAAGCACAGGAGTGTTGGGGTTATAGCTGTGCTTTGCACAGAGAGAGCTCAGGAAAAGGTAATCCCAGAATGCAAAGTGGCATAGTCAGAAAACACTTCCTGTCTGCAGGCAGCCTGAGAATCCATGGGCTGCCATCTTGGATGTTAAAAGGTCAGGATTAATGTGGGCAATCTGTATGTACAAGGTGGGGGAAAAAATACCATTTTGCGAATACTCACCTTTAAAATGGGTATTGTAAGTATGTCACACACCCCGCTTCACGACATTCATTACACTTGGGTATACTGACCTGTAGATGGCGATCTTGCAGAGATGATATAAAAAAAAGATAAGACCCTCCCGGCCCATAAATACCTGGGACCTCCCACTCATTCCCCAGTATAAAGATAGCAGTAAGGTAAAGGGACCAGGAAAAGCCAATTAAAACTAACAAAGGTTCACCATATAAAGGATCCAGAATACAAAAGGGCAGGTGAAGCGGGGTGTGTGACATACTTATAATACCCATTTTACAGGTGAGTAATCACAAAATGGTATTATTCTAAGTATGTCACACACCCCGCTTCAAGACATTCATTACACTTGGGACATCCAATAGCAGTGTCCATAAAGGGCGGGGATCCAAAAAACAAGACAACAAGGCACAAACTTAAACCACTGCAGCTTGCAGAACTTTGCGGCCAAAAACAGCATCCGCTGAGGCCCGCACATCAACCTTGTAAAACTTGGAAAAAGTGTGAACCGAAGACCAAGTAGCAGCCTTACAAACCTGCTCAACAGAAGCCTGGTGCTGGAAGGCCCAGGACGCCCCAACAGCACGAGTAGAATGAGCAGTGATCTGGAAAGGGGGATCCCTCCCCTTGGCAGTATAGGCCCTAACAATGGCCTGGCGAATCCATTTACTGCCAAGACTTGGCAGGAGCCAAACCCTTCCTAGGCCCAGAGGGCACCACAAAAAGGGCGTCAGTCCTACGAAAAGGAGAAGTAGCCACCAAATAGTACTTCACACAGCGAACCACATCCAAAGAATGCAAAACCCTCTCCTTGTCATTGCTGGGCTTAGGACACAAGGAGGGAAGAACAATATCCTGATTAAGATGAAAAGCAGAGACCACCTTAGAAAGGAAATCTGGCTTGAAGCGGAAAACAACCTTGTCCTGATGCCTCTCAAAGTAAGGAGCCTGAATGGACAAGGCCGCCAACTCCGATACACGCAGAACGGAAGTGATGGCAACCAGAAAAACAACCTTCTGAGTAAGCGTAGAGAGTGCAATATCCTGCAAAGGTTCAAAAGGAGGACCCTGCAAGGCAGAAAGAACCAAATTCAAATCCCACACTGGGAGCAAAGGCTTCCTAGGAGGCTGCACATGCTTAACCCCCTGGAAAAAGGTCTTAACCACAGGATGAAGAGCAAAAGACTTTTAAAAGAAAACCGCCAGGGCAGAAACCTACCCTTTCAGCGTACTAAGCTGAAAACCTTGGTCCAGACCATGTTGCAGAAATTCCAATACCCTAGGGACAGAAAACGCCCTGCAAGGCAAGGCCCTAACCTCACACCAATCAATATAAGACCTCCAAGTCCTATAATAGATGACGGAGGAGGACTGCTTTCTAGCCCTAACCAGAGTCTGAATGACAGCATCAGAAAGACCTTCCTCCCTCAAGAATGAGGTTTCAGCAACCACGCCGTCAAAAGCCAGCATTGGAAAATTGGGGTAGAGCAGTGGACCCTGAGTGAGCAGATCCGGCAGAAGGGGCAGATCTAACTGATCCACTGCCAACCTTACTACGTCTGCGAACCAAACCCGTCTTGGCCGCCTTGGAGCCACCAAGAATGCTGACGCGCCCTCTACGGAAACAGAGGGAACAGGTACAGAAACCCCAGATCCCTCCAGTTCAGAGACATGGCATCCGCTGCCAGAGCCAGCAGATCCTGCGAGAGAGACACAAATGCCGGAAGCTTGTGATGGTGACGAGAGCCAAAGAGGTCCACCTCCGGAGTCCCCCACCGGTGGCAAAGCGACCGAAACACCTTGGGGCTGAGCGACCATTCCCCCCGGCGAGGTGACCCCCTGCTCAGGGAGTCTGCCTCTGTGTTCTCCACTCCCGGAACGTACACCACCGAGAGGCATGGAACATTGCTCTCTGCCCAAGCAAGGATCAAGGACACTTCCCTGAGGGCACGCCTGCTGCGAGTCCCTCCCTGGTGATTGATGTAGGCGACCGCCGTCCGATTGTCCGACCGAACCTGAACCGGTAGGCCCCGCAAGTGAGGAGTCAAGTGAGCCAAAACCAACCTTATGGCTCTCAGCTCCAGAACATTGATGGGATAGTGAGCCCCCCGAGGCCCCCACAGCCCCTGAAACTGAAGATCCTTCCAAAATCCCCCCCACCCTGACAGGCTGGCATCCGTGGTGACCGTCTCCCAACGAGGGGTCAGAAAGGATCTGCCCCTCGTCAGATTGCTTGGTTTTAGCCACCACCGAAGGGAACGCCGCACCTGGGGGGACATCAGAAAGGACTGATCCAATGACAGCAGGGACCCGTCCCAGGCCGCCAAAAGATGGAGCTGGAGCATCCTTGTGTGAAACTGGGCAAAGGGAACCGCCTCGAACGACGCCACCATCAATCCCACCAGTCGCATCCCTAGCTGGATGGATGGACGGGGGATGGATAGGAGACGCAGAATCAATTCCTGAATCAGAAGAACCTTGGCTCGGGGGAGAAACACCCTGGCCTGAGAGGTGTCCAGCGACATTCCCAGGAACTCCACCACCCTGGAGGGAGTAAGGCAGGATTTGGGATAGTTGATCACCCAACCGAAACTCTCCAGAGTGGACACCACAGTCCTGGTATCCATCTGCGCCTGACTTAGGGAAGACGCCATGATGAGAAGATCGTCCAGATAGGGCACGATGCGGACACCCCTGGCTCTGAGGATGGCCATCACTCCTGCCAACACCTTGGTAAAAACCCTTGGAACCGAGGTAAGGCCAAACGGAAGAGCCACAAACTGAAAATGCCGATTGTCCACGACAAACCTGAGGAATCTCTGGTGTGCCAGAAATATTGGAATATGCAGGTAAGCATCCTTGATGTCTATGGACGTCATGAAGTCCCCCTGACGAAGTGAGTGGATGGCTGAACGCAGAGTTTTCCATACTTCCGGGACAGACGAACCTGTTGAGCAACTTCAAATCCAGAATGGGACGAACGGAACCGTCCTTCTTGGGCACCGTGAACAAATTGGAATAGAAGCCCAGGCCCCGGTCTGAGAGGGGCACCGGACAGATGACAGCCATGTCCACGAGACTTGCTACTGCCACCCAAAGCCCCTGGGCGGCCAGAGGATCTGACGGCACCCGAGACCTGAAGAATCTGGGAGGGGGCCGGAACTCGAACTCCAGCTTGTAACCGGAAGACACCACTTCCTGAATCCACCTGTCCGAGACCTCTTGGACCCAGACCTGGGAGAAGAGTTGCAACCGTCCCCCCACCCGCAAGGGTGAGGGCGCCCCCTCATTGCTGAGCCGGCTTGGCAGCGGCTCTAGGCTTGGAGCCCCAACTGTGTCCTGGACAGGCCCGACCCCTGCCCCTAGGCCAGGAATCACCTCTGGACGAAAGAAAGGCCGAACCCCTGCCAACTCTAGCCCCACGAAAGGACTGAGAGAAGGAAGCCGCCCCCCAAAAAGGGCGACGCTGCTTCTTACGCTGAATCCAATTTATCTCCAAAGAGCCGCAGTCCCACGAAGGGAAGGGCCGTGAGCGACTTTTTGGACACAAAATCAACCGCCCACTGACGTAACCAAACCGACCGGCGGATAGCCACAAGCAGGGCCGTAGCTCTGTTACACATCACCAATGTGTCGTCCAGGGCGGACATCACAAAGGACAAAAATAACTCACAGCGCTTAAGGTCGGCAAATTCCTCACTAGCCAGGTCAAGCCCGGAAGAGGTCAACAATCCTCTAACAACCGACCTGGCAGCTACCAATACAAGCGCAGAAGCACAAACCGGCCGCAAGGCCGATCCAACACTGGTAAAACCATGACAAGCCATCTGGTCAATGCGTTTATCCTCACCATCCTTGAGGGTAGTGCACTCTGGAGAATGGAGGACTGAGGAGCTGGACAACCCCAAAACAGGAGCATCCACCTCGGGGGGGGGGGGGGGGGGGGGGGGAAGACGACCAGTGCTTCACTGCGTCCGCCGGAAAGGTATATTTCTTGTCCCAACCCGGTGGGACACCCGGAAGCCGAGTCGGCCTCTCCCATTCCTTGCGAATGATACCATCAAAATGCTTTTGATAAGGAAATTCCAAGTGGGGCTTCGTCACTTCAAAGAACTCCCCCTTCAGCGGAGGAGCCGCCTTGGGGGGAGAAATAGCCAGGACCTCAAACATATGAGCCAGGACCCTAGAGGTATCCGAGGAATCCCCCTGTATCAGCGCCCACAAACTGCTGATCGTCCGAGTCATCAGACTCCTCAAACAGCTCCCCTTCCTCACGCGGGGAACAATCAGACCAATCCAGGGAGTCAAAATCCTCCCTATCAAAGGCCTGTGCAGCTGTATACAAATGTCTTCTCTTTGACGTGGCCTTTTTTGCGACGGCACTGGAAAACAATTTTTCAAGATTGGCCAATCTGGCACACACCTCAGATTGCGACTTCCCGCTAATGACCACATCACAAGTACGTGTCAAGCGAGGGGGAGACGGGGAGCAGACTGGCGGAGCAGAACCCGACGCCTGAGATCCGGTCTGCCGCGTAATAGATCCGGTCTGCGCACAGGGTACACATAGAAATACATCATCCCCCAAAAGGGATACCCCACACCCCAAACACAGCCTGGATTGCCCCGAGGGGGGCACAAGCCCAGTATCCGGGGAAGCCTCCATATGGTGATTTTTTAATAATATATTTATATAAATATATGTGTACAATGCTCCGAGGGAATTACGCAATAATGCAACCCGGGATGCCCCTTTAAGTCCCGAGTGGGAGGATTTTAAGCCAGCTAAATTTTAACCAGGGACCCTGGACCGGGAGAACCCCCCTTTAATATGAGCAATGGTCCACCTGGAACACAAAGAAACACAAGCACACGCTCAGACCATGCTAGGATGCATAATTAGTGAACAACAGATGAAACAGATGGCCATCAGGCCACTCACCCGACCTACAGTACCGCAAGTGGAGGACGCGTGTGCAGCAGGAGGAGGGAGGGCGGGCCGGCGCAGTTCGCGCGTCGCGCCCGGCCCTGCCCCTCCCCCGTCTCTCCCGGCCAGACCCGGGACATGAGAAAACGCGCCCGCAGCACGGGGGCGGGCCGTAGGCGCGCGTGCGAGCGCCCGGCACGGACCCCCCCGCCCAGAGGAGAAGAATCCCTCATGGGCGCTCACCGCCGCCATGCAGCACGCCGGAGGCCGGCGCCGCGGGACCGCCGGCACCAGGCAAACAGTAGAAAACACACACACAGTCAAAGCACACACACACACACACACACATACACTATAAAGAGAGGAATCCATAATGGATCCAGCCCCCCCCCCCCCTCTAAGGGTATCCGGGAGAGGGGGAATCCATGCGAGGGTAGGGCCAAGGGACGGGGCATCCCAAACCGGGATGACCAACCCGGATAGCCGACTACCCCTTGTTATGGGGTCTCACGGCTCCTAAGCACCAGGGGTGCCAACTACCTTTGCCCGGACCAGCAGCCTAGGCTGGGAGGCAAGTAATTAAAATAAGGGGATCCGGGCAGAAATAGAAGAAAAGAAGGCCGGGAGTCATCCCGGCTACCTGCAAGGAGGAGACATCATCTTCTGACTTGCTCGCCTCTGCAGAGATGAAAGACTGGGAATGAGTGGGAGGTCCCAGGTATTTATGGGCCGGGAGGGTCTTGCCTTTTTTTGTTATCATCTCTGCAAGATCGCCATCTACAGGTCAGTATACCCACATGTAATGAATGTCTTGAAGCGGGGTGTGTGGCATACTTAGAATAATGCCTTTGATTAGGGCCCCCAGACACAACTTTGCATGGGGCCCCAGAAATTATAAGTCCCTCCCTGCCTGGGAGGGACACTTCTCTATACTTCCATTAGGGGGCAGTAATACCATTATTGTGCTCCACCGAGCCACCTGTCCCCCAGTGGACCAGCCATAGAAATGCACAGCAAACAGTTTAGCTCTTTGTCAAAGGGGTAACCTGGATAAGAAGTGAAATAACCCACAATTTATCATCCAAACTAAAAGGAAGCCGATTGGCTGTCCCTTCATCTCGCCCCTCTCCCCAGTCCCATCGCCCACTGACCTGTCTGCGGACGTTGTCACAGAAGGCCATGTCCGGGTCCAAGGATCCGCTGCGGAACATGTCGTACTGGCTGAGGGCATTTCTGAGAACACTTCCTTTCACCAGGTAGACGTTGGTGATGTAGGGGACATTCCAGACGCCACTGCAAATAGAAGCGCGGGGTCAGGTTATGTACATACCAACCTCACTATAGAGGTCACATGATGTACGTGGATGTACTTACATCCTGCGTCCCTGCACAATGTCGATGTAGTCCTCAGAGCGGGAGTAGAAGCCTTCCTTGCTCAGCGCCCCCCAGAAATTAGACCACAGATCCTGCAGACGGCTCACCATAGGAGCAAGGATTGATCTGAGAAGAGACATAACAAACACTTATTAAGCTGAAACAGAGGCTTAATCCACACTATGGACTTTATTCAAGCTGCCCAATGTCTGAGGAGATATTTCCCAGCTCACCTTGGTAGCCATTTCTAAACTACACTAACATGTGGGGGAAAACGTGTGCAGATGGGTGAGAAATTGGCTTAATGATCGGAAGCAGAGGGTGGTTATCAATGGTACACACTCAGATTGGGTCACTGTTACTAGTGGAGCACCACAAGAGTCAGTTCTGGGACCAATTCTCTCTCTCTCTATATATATATATATATATATATATATATATATATATATATATATATATGACATTAGGTATGGATTAAACAGTAAAGTCTCAATCTTTGCAGATGATACTAAGCTGAGTAAAGTAATTAAAACAAAAGAGGACAGCAGGCAGCTACAAACAGATTTAGATAAATTGGAAGCATGGACAGTTAAATGGCAAATGAAGTTTAACACAGATAAATGTAAGGTTATGCACATGGGAAGGAGAAATCTGTGTCATGGTTAGATACTAAATAAACACTTGGTAAAACAACAATGGAAAAAGACCTAGGGGTTTTAGTTAACAATAAGCTCAACTGTAGTAATCAATGCCAGGCAGCTGCAGCCAAAGCAAATAGGATCATGGGGTGCATCAAGAGGGGCATAGGTGCTCATGACCAGAGCAACATTTTACCCCTGTACAGGTCACTGGTCAGACCATATGGAGTACTGTGTACAGTTCTGGGCACCTGTGCTTAAAAAGGACATATCAGAACTGGAGCGCATTCAAAGGAGGGCAACAAAGTTAATAAAATAAATAAAAGGAGTGCGGGGACTAGAGGACCCTGAAAGATTGTCAAAGTTAGGTTTATTTAGTTTAGAAAAGAGACGCCTGAGGAGTGATCTAATAACTATGTATAAATATATTCGGGGTCAATACAAAGATCTGCAAAGTCTTTATTCAGCCACTCATGCTATTTGGACCAAAACTCTAGTTTTGGTCTACTTTGAAGCGCACCAAAACCCATGGACCCCGGAGTCTAAACGAATCTAGATTCTCCTGAAGGTACCTAATCTAATGCAACAGCTCCTAACCAGGGGCGGCATTCAGGGCTGGCAAACCAGGCAGCTTGCCATGGGCCCCCAGGACTTTGTAGGGGCCCTGGCTGTTGCTAGGGTTGCCACCTGGCCATTAGTTCACCCACCTGCTAAACCTAGGGGTTTTAGTTAACAATAAGCTTGACTGTAGTAATCAATGCCAGGCAGCTGCTGCCAAAGCAAATAGGATCATGGGGTGCATCAAGAGGAGCAGAGGGGCTCATGACCAGAGCATCATTTTACCCCTGAACAAGTCACTGGTCAGACCCCATATGGAGTACTGTGTACAGTTCTGTGCTCCTGTGCTTAAAAAGGACATATCAGAACTGAAGCGCGTTCAAAGGAGGGCAACAAAGTTAATAAAAGGAGTGCGGGGGCTAGAGGACCCTGAAAGATTGTTAAAGTTAGGTTTATTTAGTTTAGAAAAAAAAAAAAAATTGAGGGGTGATCTAATAACTATGTATAAATATATTCGGGGTCAATACAAAGATCTGTAAAGTCTTTATTCAGCCACACATACTATGTCACTATATTCTTAGTATGTCACACACCCCGCTTCAAGAATCCATAACATGTGGGTAATATCGTCCTGAAGAGGGCGTTCCTGCAGAGATGATAGCAAAAGAAAGCCCCTCCCTGATCCATAAATACCTGGGACCTCCCACTCACTACCCAGTTTTCCATCTCTGCAGACGGCGAGCAAGTCAGAAGATGATGGCTCCTCCTTGCACAGGGGGATTTCAGGTAGCCAGGGTAACTCCCGGCCTCTTATTTTGTCTATTTCCGCTCGGACCCCTGTTTGTCCCAAAATTTACCTCAGATTACATGCCTCCACAGTCTTGGCTGCTGGCCCGAGCGAGGGTACATTGGCACCTCTGGTGCTGAGGAGCAGAGCTCCACCGTGAGACCCTAAAAGAGAGGGTAGGCGGTCATACCGGGTAGGTGATCCCGGTTTGGGATGCCCCGTCCCTTGACTTTTCCCCTGGGGGGGGGCCCTTCCCTTTACCAACTATGGGGGCTGGGGGTTCCTCTCATAGGGGTTAGCTTTATTCTCTTTCTCTTTATCACTTTCTCTTGTTGATGTGGAGCGTCTGGAAGTAATCCCTCAATGAATTGGTTGCACTGTTGTTACTATGTTGCAGCACCGCGGCTGTCATTGCAGCCGGGTGCCGGGGTTTTTCAGTCTGTGAGGTAATTTTTACCTCACACGCTTTGGGGGGGCGGGGCTGGCACTCGGCGCTCTGCCGCGGCCAGCCCCCGTTCTCTCATTCATTTCTCGCCGCAGCGAGCGGGGCGGGTGCTCCGCTAGTGATAGCGGGAGCTCCCGCTGTCATGGCAGCCGGCGCCGCGGTTGTCGGCGGCGCCGGTCTCTGGGCTGGTGCGTGAGGGACTTCTTCCCTCACGCTTCATTCACACTGGTAGGGGGGGCGGAGCCGGGCTTTCGGCGCGTCGCCGCGGCTCCGCCCTCCTCTGTACTGGCGCCGCTGCGGAGCTGAGCTCCCTGTTACTAGGCAGCTCCCTGTTACTAGGCAGCTTAAGGGGCACAGATCAGCTTTGCGCGGGCTGCGCAGACCACGCCCCTGACAAGGCAGTTCTTCTTCTCTTCACTTCACCTCAGAAATCGCCATTGTTCTGAGGCGGATCGTTCACCGCAGCGTTTGTGAGTGGCCCTGTGGGCCTCATTTATTTTTTCTTTTCTTTATCTGTTAAGTCTTATTGTAGGGACTTATGGGTCTCTCTCTGTCTTTTAGGTGAAGGTTATCCAGGAGGATCTTCTGTAGTATTGGAAGGTCTCTCCTGATCCTGGGTCCCTGGGTCCATTTTAGCATCACAAATCCTCCCACTCGGGACATTAAAGGGGCATCCCGGGTTGTCTAACTGGCGTAATTCCCTGGGTCATAGCGACCACTCAAAATTCACCTTATGGAGGCATCCCCGGATACTGGGACTGGGACCCCTTCGGGGCATCCCAAAAAATGTATGTTGTGTGGGATTTCCATTACTGGGGATGATGTGTTACTGTGTATACCATGTGCACAGCAAACTATTACGCGGCAGTCCGAACCCCAAGCGGCGGGGTCAGCACAGCCGGCCACCTCAACTCCCCCTCCCGCCTTGACTCGTGCCCCGTGTGACGTGGTCATGGGCAGGGATCTGCAATCCGAGATGTGTGCCAGATTGGCTAGCCTTGAGAAAATGCTCTCTAGCTCGGTCGCCCGTAAGGCTCCGTCTAAGAGAAAGCATTTGTCGCCGGCTCCGCCGGTGGATGATCTTGATGACAGAGACAATCTGGATTGGTCTGATTATCCTCAGCTAGAGGAGGGGGAAGTTGATGAGGGTTCAGAATTTTCGGATGATGAGCAGTCTGCTGGCGCTGATGCCGAGCTTTCTGATTTAGGGAGATCCTTGGACTCTCCTCACGCTCTGTCTCTCATGCTGGAAGTTCTGAATATTTCCCCTCCCGAGGAGGCGTCACAGCAGAAGGGAGAATTGTTTGAGGAATCCAGGCCGCGCCTGGAGTTTCCTACGCAACGCCATTTTGATAGAATCATTGACAAGGAATGGGATAGGCTGGCTCGGCTCCCTGGCATCCCTCAGGGGTGGGATAGGAAATATCCCTTTCCTTCTGAGGCGGTCAAGCGCTGGGCATCTCCCCCCGAGGTGGATGCACCGGTTTTGGGGTTGTCTAACTCCTCGGTTTTAAACAGACCTGATTGTTCCACTCTCAAAGATGGAGAGGATAAACGTATTGATCAGATGGCTTCTCATGGCTTTACTAGCATTGGGTCGGCCATCCGGCCTGTGTGCGCTTCGGAGCTAATGGTGTTGGCTACCAGGTCTGTGGTCAGGGACCTGTTGACTTCTTCCGGGCTTCGTCCTGGTAGTAACGAGTTCCTTAGCCTTAAACGGTGTGAGTTGTTTCTATCCTTTGTGTTGACTGCCTTGGATGACACTTTGATGATGTGTGGTAGGACGTCGGCTCTGCTTGTGGCTATTCGGCGGTCGGTGTGGCTGCGCCAGTGGGCGGCCGATTTTATGTCCAAAAAATCACTGACGGCTTTACCCTTTGTTGGTCTACGGCTCTTTGGAGAGACATTGGACTCTGTCACCAAGGGTGGTAGGTTACCTCAACGTAAGAAACAACGCCGCCCTTTTCGGGGGGCGCCTGCCTTTACCCCCTCCTTTCGGGGGGCCAGATCTGGTAGGGGTTCTGCATTTCCCTCTTCCAGAGGAGATTCCGGAAACAGGGGCAGAGGACGTGCCCGTTCTGGATACAGTTGGGGCTCTAAGCCCAAACCGGCTGCCAAGCCAGCTCAGCAATGAGGGGGCGCCCTCACCCATGCGGGTGGGGGGACGGCTGCAGCACTTCTCTCAGATCTGGGATCAAGAGGTCTCGGACAGATGGATCCGGGAAGTGGTGTCTTCCGGCTACAAGCTGGAGTTCGAGCTCCGCCCCCCTTCCAGATTTGTCAGGTCTCGGATGCCGTCGGAGCCTCTAGCGGCGCAGGGGCTCCTGGTGGCAGTGGAGAATCTTCTGGACATGGCTGTCATTTGCCCAGTGCCCCCTTCAGATCGGGGCAGGGGCTTTTATTCCAATCTGTTCACGGTACCCAAGAAGGACGGGTTGGTCCGACCCATCTTGGATCTGAAGTTTCTCAACAGGTTCATCCGGCCGAGGAAATTCCGCATGGAAACGCTGCGTTCGGCCATTCACTCTCTTCGTCAGGGAGACTTTCTGACGTCCATAGACATCAAGGATGCTTATCTACACGTTCCGTTTTTTTCCAGCACACCAGAGGTTTCTCAGGTTCGTGGTGGAGGATTGGCACTTTCAGTTTGTGGCACTTCCTTTCGGTCTCACCTCAGCTCCTCGGGTGTTCACCAAGGTGCTAGCGGGGGTGATGGCTCTGCTCAGAGGCCAGGGTATCCACATCGTGCCCTATTTGGACGATCTACTGATCATGGCCTTTTCCTTCAACCAAGCGGAGTTGGACACCAGAGCGGTGGTGTCCACTCTGGAAAGGTTCGGTTGGGTGATCAACCACCCCAAGTCTTCTCTTTCTCCGTCCAGAATTCTGACCTTTCTGGGAATGTCTCTGGACACTTCACAGGCCAGGGTGTTTCTACCCCAGGCCAAGATTCTTTTGATTCAGGAGTTAGTTCGGCTTCTCTTGTCTACCCCTCATCCGACCATCCGGTTAGGGATGAGGCTGGTGGGGTTAATGGTGGCCTCATTCGAGGCAGTTCCCTTTGCGCAGTTTCACACAAGGACGCTTCAGCTTCATCTGTTGAAGGTTTGGGACAAGTCTCCTCTATCGCTGGATCAGTCCTTCCTGATGACTCCCCGAGTTCGTCGATCCCTGCAATGGTGGCTGGGGTCGGTCAATCTGTTGAAGGGCAGATCTTTTCTGGCTCCGTGTTGGGAAACAGTCACCACGGATGCCAGTCTGTCAGGTTGGGGGGTGTTTGGAAGGACCTCCAGTTTCAGGGTTTGTGGGGCCCGCGGGAGGCTCACGAGCCCATCAATGTTCTGGAGTTGAGAGCCATCAGGTTGGTTCTGTTTCGCTTGACTCATCAGTTGAGAGGCCTGCCAGTTCAGGTCCGGTCGGACAACAGAACGGCGGTTGCTTACATCAATCACCAAGGAGGGACTCGCAGCAGGAGTGCCCTCAGGGAAGTGTCTTTGATTCTGGACTGGGCAGAGACCCACGTCCCGTGTATCTCAGCAGTCTACATTCCGGGAGTGGAGAACACGGAGGCGGACTTGCTGAGCAGGGCCTCCTCTCGTCAGGGGGAGTGGTCTCTCAGTCCCAAGGTGTTTCGTTCGATATGTCTCAGGTGGGGGGTCCCAGCGGTGGACCTCTTTGCTTCTCGTCACAATCACAAGCTTCCAGTCTTTGTGTCTCTCTCGCGGGATCCTCTGGCTCTGACAGTGGATGCCATGTCTCTAAACTGGAGGGATCTGGGGCTCCTTTACCTGTTTCCTCCGTTCCCATTGCTAGCCAGAGTGCTGCGCAAACTGGCCTTGGATGGTGCGTCGGCAATTCTGGTGGCCCCAAGGTGGCCAAGGCGAGTTTGGTTCGCAGATCTTGTAAGACTGGCAGAGGATCAGTTCGCCCTGCCTCTGCTGCCGGACCTGCTCACCCAGGGTCGGCTGTGCTATCCCAATTTACCATCGCTGGCTTTGACGGCATGGCTGCTGAAACCGCCATCTTGAAGGAGGAAGGTCTTTCTGACGCAGTGATTCAGACTCTTATCTGTGCCAGGAAGCGCTCTTCCTCTTCTATTTACTACAGGACTTGGAGGGCCTATATTGATTGGTGTGAAAGTAGGTCTTTCTCTTGTCGAGAGTTCTCCATTCCTAGAATTTTAGAGTTTCTCCAACATGGTCTAGATCTGGGGCTCCAGCTTAGTACATTGAAAGGGCAGGTTTCTGCCCTGGCGGTGTTCTTCCAAAGGTCTTTTGCACTTCATCCCTTAGTCAAGACCTTTTTCCAAGGTGTTACACATGTTCGGCCTCCTAGGAAGCCTTTTGTTCCAGTTTGGGATTTGAACCTGGTTCTTTCTGCTCTCCAGGGCCCTCCGTTTGAGCCCTTGAAGGAGATAGCTTTGTCTTCTCTTACCCAAAAGGTGGCCTTTTTGGTGGCTATCACTTCGGTTAGGCGTGTTTCTGAGTTGGCAGCTTTATCCATTACAGCTCCGTACTTCGAGAAACATCAGGACAAGGTTGTCTTTCGTTTCAAGCAGGATTTTCTTCCTAAAGTGGTCTCGGAGTTTCATCTGAATCAGGACATTGTTTTGCCCTCTCTATGCCCAAATCCCAGCGACGACAAGGAAAGGGCATTGCATTCCTTGGATGTAGTTCGTGTTGTGGAACATTATCTGGAGGTTACGTCTTCCTTTCGTAAGACTGATGCTTTCTTTGTGGTGCCCTGCGGGCCTAGGAAAGGTTTGGCTCCTGCCAAATCTTCCATTAGTAAATGGATTCGTCAGGCCATCATTGGGGCCTATTCTGCCAAGGGGAGGAGTCCCCCTTTTCGTGTTACTGCTCATTCTACTCGTGCAGTTGGTGCGTCCTGGGCCTTTCAGCACCAGGCTTCTGTTGAACAAGTTTGTAAGGCCGCTACCTGGTCTTCGGTTCACACCTTTTCCAAGTTTTACAAGGTTGATGTTAGGGCATCAGCGGATGCTGTTTTTGGCCGCAAAGTTTTGCAAGCTGTTGTGGTTTAAGGTTGTGCATTGTTGCCTAGTTTTGGATCCCCGCCCTTGTTATGGACACTGCTGTTGGATGTCCCACATGTTATGGATTCTTGAAGCGGGGTGTGTGACATACTAAGAATAATACCATTTTGTGAATACTCACCTTGTAAAATGGGTATTATGAGTATGTCACACACCCCGCTTCAACCCGCCCTTTTGTATTCAGGATCCTCTTTATTGCGAACTTTGCGTGGTTGTTGTTTATATTTGCCTCTTCCTGGTCCCTTACCTTACTGCTTTCTGTATACTGGGTAGTGAGTGGGAGGTCCCAGGTATTTATGGATCAGGGAGGGGCTTTCTTTTGCTATCATCTCTGCAGGAACGCCCTCTTCAGGACGATATTACCCACATGTTATGGATTCTTGAAGCGGGGTGTGTGACATACTCATAATACCCATTTTACAAGGTGAGTATTCACAAAATGGTATTTTTACTATCAGGAGACCATAACCCAACACAGGGGAACTTCCCCAACTCCATAGCATCCACCCACATCAGATGACCGTTCCTCAACCCACATCAGAAGACCTTTCCAAACTGGACTGCCTGCCAACCAATGCCAGTAGAGTTATCTAAACTTGACTACTCTCCACGGAAGCCATAGAACTAGTCCTTAGCACAAGTCGGGATACCTTTTTCAATTCGACCCATCCATTACCCACGTCAGAAGACCATTTCCAACTTAAATGCTCCCCACTTATCTCATTAAAACTGCTTCCTAACTCAAGTCAAGGTACCCAGGGCCGGCTCCAGGCTTATGTGGGCCCTTGGGCGGCATGGTCTCAGTGGGCCCGTTTGTGGTGAAGAGTCGCATCATATCACCAAGGGACGTCCCAAATCTGGATGCCCCCTAAGGATAATGCTATTTGGACCAAAACTCTAGTTTTGGTCTACTTTGAAGCGCACCAAAACCCACGGACCCCGGAGTCTAAACGAATCTAGATTCTCCTGAAGGTACCTTATCTAACGCAACAGCTCCTAACCAGGGCCGGCATTCGGGGCTGGCAAATCAGGCAGCTTGCCAGGGGCCTCCAGGACATTTTGGATTAAAGGGCATTGGGCATAGGGTTATAATATTTTAGAACCTGGGGCCCCACTTTTCATTTTGCCTAGGGCCACACTTTGCCTAAAGCCAACCCCTGTTTCTAATGCACTTGAGGGTACCAGTCCCCAATCTACATCAGAAGGCCTTGCTTGACCACTCCCCATTTATGTAATTGGACCGCATTCCAACACAAATTGGGGGTATTTCTACTAATTCATCTTCTCCCCGATACCACCTCAGGTAAGCTCTCTTGACTATTCAGAAATATTTAGGAAATACACCCAATTCAGCCACTCTCCAACCCACATTAAGAGACCTTTACAAATGTGGCTCTCCAACCCACATCAAACTTGGTCACTTCCCACTCACGTCAGGAGACGTTCTCCTACTCAACCCATCCCTAACCTATATCAGAATACAAGTCACATCTTGACTGCTATGTTTACTTTGGAAAAACACTCCTCAACTCAAGTTAGGACACCTTTCCCAGCTTGTCCACTCCCAGCTCACATCAGGGGACCGGTGCCTATTAAAATCAGACCTTCCACAATCTAACCAATCCCTAGCTCATATCTGGGGACCAATATTCAAAGCCTCAAGAAACCGTTCCTTATTACATCAAGGGACATTCTCCTATACTTGACCATTTCCCAGTTGGAGACACCTCCTTAACCTACCTCAGGATACTTTTCTCAACTCATTGCATCTCTAACCACATCTGAAGACCTTTCCCAACTCAATCGCTCATCACAAGTCAGAAGGGCCTTTCCCAACTCTAAAAGCTCCCCAACCGAAGTCTGTAATTCTTCCTCAACTCAACTGCTCCCCATTCTCCATTACAAAATGGCTGCTCCCCACTTACATCAGGAGACCTTTCCCAATTCAACTAATCCCCACTCAAGTCAAGGGGGTAGTGACCAACCCAAGTCTGGAGACCTACTCCCAACCCATTTGAGGAAACTTTTTCTGTTTTGACCGCTTTTGGTTTCGTTCTGCTTGCTTCCTAACACACGTAACGGGCCATTCCCCTTACTTGGCCACTCCCGGTTGGAGACCGCTCCCTAACCTACATCACAAGACCTTTCCCAACTCAATCTAATCCAACCACTTCTAGAGATCTTTCCCAACTGAACTGCTCCCCACTCACCTCACTCACAACCCAAGGCAGACTACCTCTCCTTAGAAACCTAACTTACCCAAGTCAAAGGGGCCTTTCCCAACTCGAAAATCTCCCCAATTGAAGTCTGTAACTCTTCCCCAACTCAACCTCTCACCGTGCCCCATCAGGAGACCATTACAAAATGGCTGCTCCCCACTTACATCAGGAGACCTTTCCCAATTCGACTAATCCACACTCATGTCAGGGGGGTAGTGATCAACCCAAGTCTGGAGACCTACTCCTACCTGAAACTTTTTCAGATTTAACCGCTTTCCGTTTTGATCTGCTTGCTTCCCAGCGCACATAACGGGCCATTCCCATTACTTGACCACTCCCGGTTGGAGACCACTCCCCAACCTACATCACAATACCTTTTCCAACTCAATCTAATCCTAAACCCTATCTAGAGATCTTTCCCAACTCAACTGCTCACCTCACTCGCAACCCAAGTCAGGAAATCTTTCCAAAATAAAAAGCAGTCGGAAGACTCTTATCCAACCAAAAGGTTCCCCAACCAACGTCAGGGGGACACTACCCAACCACTCCTAGCATTGCAATATGAAGTACTGCCTGGGCAGGAAGTGGCATTGCAAGGTACTCACAAACTTTTTTTCTCAGTCTCTTTGCCCCATCCAATCCTTTTCCCCAGCTCAGCCCCATCTATTCCGGTCCCCGGATCCAGCCCAGTCTCTCTGCCCCATCCATTCCTGTCCTTCCAGCTTTGCCCCATCCATCCCTGTCCCCTCAGCTCTGCCCCATCCATCCCTGTCCCCCCAGCTCTGCCCCATCCATCCCTGTCCCCCCAGCTCAGCTCTATCCATCCCTGTCCCGCCAGCTCTGCCCCATCCATCCCCGTCCCCCCAACTCTGCCCCATCCATCCCTGTCCCCCCAGCTCTGCCCCATCCATCCCCGTCCCCCCAGCTCTGCCCCATCCATCCCCGTCCCCCCAACTCTGCCCCATCCATCCCTGTCCCCCCAGCTCTGCCCCATCCATCCCTGTCCCCCCAGCTCTGCCCCATCCATCCCTGTCCCCTCAGCTCTTCCCCATCCATTCCTGTCCTCCCAGCTCTGCCCCATCCATCCCTGTCCCCCCAGCTCTGCCCCATCCATCCCTGTCCCCCCAGCTCTGCCCCATCCATCCCTGTCCCCCCAGCTCTGCCCCATCCATCCCTGTCCCCTCAGGTCTTCCCCATCCATTCCTGTCCCCCCAGCTCTGCCCCATCCATCCCTGTCCCCTCAGCTCTTCCCCATCCATCCCTGTCCCCTCAGCTCTTCCCCATCCATTCCTGTCCCCCCAGCTCTGCCCCATCCATCCCTGTCCCCTCAGCTCTTCCCCATCCATTCCTGTCCCCCCAGCTCTGCCCCATCCATCCCTGTCCTCCCAGCTCTGCCCCATCCATCCCTGTCCCCCCAGCTCTGCCCCATCCATCCCTGTCCCCCCAGCTCTGCCCCATCCATCTCTGTCCCCTCAGCTCTGCCCCATCCATCCCTGTCCCCTCAGCTCTGCCCCATCCATCCCTGTCCCCTCAGCTCTGCCCCATCCATCCCTGTCCCCTCAGCTCTGCCCCATCCATCCCTGTCCCCTCAGCTCTGCCCCATCCATCCCTGTCCCCTCAGCTCTGCCCCATCCATCCCTGTCCCCCCAGCTCTGCCCCATCCATCCCTGTCCCCCCAGCTCTGCCCCATCCATCCCTGTCCTCCCAGCTCTGCCCCATCCATCCCTGTCCCCCCAGCTCTGCCCCATCCATCCCTGTCCCCCCAGCTCTGCCCCATCCATCCCTGTCCCCCCAGCTCTGCCCCATCCATCCCTGTCCCCTCAGCTCTGCCCCATCCATCCCTGTCCCCTCAGCTCTGCCCCATCCATCCCTGTCCCCTCAGCTCTGCCCCATCCATCCCTGTCCCCTCAGCTCTGCCCCATCCATCCCTGTCCCCTCAGCTCTGCCCCATCCATCCCTGTCCCCTCAGCTCTGCCCCATCCATCCCTGTCCCCTCAGCTCTGTTCCATCCATCCCTGTCCCCCCAGCTCTGCCCCATCCATCCCTGTCCCCCCAGCTCTGCCCCATCCATCCCTGTCCCCCCAGCTCTGCCCCATCCATCCCTGTCCCCCCTGGCTCTGCCCCATCCATCCCTGTCCCCCCGGCTCTGCCCCATCCATCCCTGTACCCCCAGCTCTGCCCCATCCATCCCTGTCCTCCCAGCTCTGCCCCATCCATCCCTGTCCCCCTGGCTCTGCCCCATCCATTCCTGTCCCCCCGGCTCTGCCCCATCCATCCCTGTACCCCCAGCTCTGCCCCATCCATCCCTGTCCTCCCAGCTCTGCCCCATCCATCCCTGTCCTCCCAGCTCTGTCCCATCCATCCCTGTCCCCTCAGCTCTGCCCCATCCATCCCTGTCCCCCCAGCTCTGCCCCATCCATCCCTGTCCCCCGCTCTGCCCCATCCACCCCTGTCCCCCCAGCTCTGCCCCATCCATCCCTGTCCCCCCAGCTCTGCCCCATCCATCCCTGTCCCCCCAGCTCTGCCCCATCCTTCCTGTCTCCTCAGCTCTGCCCCATCCATCCATCCCTGTCCTCCCAGCTCTGCCCCATCCATCCTTGTCCCCTCAGCTCTGCCCCATCCATCCTTGTCCCCTCAGCTCTGCCCCATCCATCCCTGTCTCTCTGCCCAACCACTCCTGTAAGACTAGTCTCCAGCCCAGGCCGGGTAGACTCGTAAAGACTTATTAAAGATTGTTGGTAAATAAGGAAAGACACAGGACATACTTGTTCTGCTGGATGAGGGTGAGCAGGACGCTGGCGTTTTTCAGGACCACCTGGGCATCGATACTGAAGTAATATTCACAGTCGGGGTTCTGGCGGCACATGTCCCTGGATGAGAAAAAACAAAGCGCATCAATCAGCCAGTCAGAGAGCAGCTTTAAGCGTTTAGCTGTGTCAATGGCAATTAGCTAATAAAAGGAGATTAAAGCGGACCTGCTTCCATATGGCATAAACCACATTTCGCTGCCAAATTTTTGTCTTTAACTTTTTTTTTTCTCTCTTACTTTACTATTTTTAATGCAGAAGCACGAGGACAGCTGTGACACATGACCATTACTGGCACCGCACCAACGCTCATCACATAGAAACATAGAAGGCTGACAGCAGAAGGAGACCATACGTTCCATCTAGTCTGCCCTTATGTGTATACTGTATGTTCTCTGTATCTTATGTATATACTGTATGTTCTCTGTATCTTATGTGTATACTGTATGTTCTCTGTATCTTATGTGTATACTGTATGTTCTCTGTATCTTATGTATATACTGTATGTTCTCTGTATCTTATGTATATACTGTATGTTCTCTGTATCTTATGTGTATACTGTATGTTCTCTGTATCTTATGTGTATACTGTATGTTCTCTGTATCTTATGTGTATATACTGTATGTTCTCTGTATCTTATGTGTATATACTGTATGTTCTCTGTATCTTATGTATATACTGTATGTTCTCTGTATCTTATGCATATACTGTATATTCTCTGTATCTTATGTATATACTGTATGTTCTCTGTATCTTATGTGTATATACTGTATGTTCTCTGTATCTTATGTGTATATACTGTATGTTCTCTGTATCTTATGTGTATATACTGTATGTTCTCTGTATCTTATGTGTATATACTGTATGTTCTCTGTATCTTATGTATATACTGTATGCTCTCTGTATCTTATGTGTATACTGTATGTTCTCTGTATCTTATGTATATACTGTATGCTCTCTGTATCTTATGTGTATACTGTATGTTCTCTGTATCTTATGTGTATACTGTATGTTCTCTGTATCTTATGTATATACTGTATGTTCTCTGTATCTTATGTATATACTGTATGTTCTCTGTATCTTATGTGTATACTGTATGTTCTCTGTATCTTATGTGTATATACTGTATGTTCTCTGTATCTTATGTATATACTGTATGCTCTCTGTATCTTATGTGTATACTGTATGTTCTCTGTATCTTATGTGTATACTGTATGTTCTCTGTATCTTATGTATATACTGTATGTTCTCTGTATCTTATGTGTATACTGTATGTTCTCTGTATCTTATGCATATACTGTATGTTCTCTGTATCTTATGTGTATACTGTATGTTCTCTGTATCTTATGTATATACTGTATGTTCTCTGTATCTTATGTGTATACTGTATGTTCTCTGTATCTTATGTGTATACTGTATGTTCTCTGTATCTTATGCATATACTGTATGTTCTCTGTATCTTATGTGTATACTGTATGTTCTCTGCATCTTATGTGTATACTGTATGTTCTCTGTATCTTATGTGTATACTGTATGTTCTCTGTATCTTATGTATATATTGTATGTTCTCTGTATCTTATGTATATATTGTATGTTCTCTTTATCTTATGTGTATACTGTATGTTCTCTTTATCTTATGTATATACTGTATGTTCTCTTTATCTTAGGATAGATGTGTGCTTATCCCAGGCATCTTTAAATTCAGTGACTGTTGATTTTTCAACCACCTCTGCTGGAAGTCTGTTCCCGGCGTCTACGACTCTTTCTGTAAAATAATATTTTCTAACATTCCTCCTGATCTTCCCCCCGACTAGCTTCAGGTTGGGCCCCTTGTTCTATCATTAAGTTTCTTCTTAAAAACACTTCCCTCCTGAACCTTATTAAATCCTGTCACATATATAAAGGTCTCCATCATGTCCCCCCTCTCCCTTCTTTCCTCCAGACTGTACAGATTAAGTTCTTAAAGTCTCTCCTGATAAGTTTTAAGTTTCTTCTACCATTTTTGTTGCCGACCTTTGGACACGTTCTATTTGAATGATTTCTTTTTGCAGCTTGGAGACGGGATGGGGGTCCACTTAATATAATGCGCTATGGGCAAACTGTCCGCCTCCTAAACGTGAACGAGGTCAAGCTCAGTCTTCCGTGTTTTTACCCGTATGGACACACGTGATCAATGCACGGATGTTTAAAGGAATAGACTTCAAAGACATAATGCTTCGTAAGGAAGAACAGACCCACAAGCCCGCAATCCTAACAGTGGAAATGGCTTCTATAATTGTCCGCCGTGTCACATGGTGCGACGCACCATGTGACACGGCGGACAATTATAGAAGCCATTTCCACTGTTAGGATTAACCCGCAAGTTACAAATATACGCACATGCCGGCATTCCGGACGTCGGCGATGTTGGAGGTCTCTTCCGGGGAGACGTATTTCACCAGGTCGTACTCGTCCCCATGTTCCTGCAGAAACTTCTCTATGCGTTTCTGGTGATGAGGCTCCTGGAAAACGGCACATGAGGAGGTTAAAAATGTGACGCAGGAATGAAGGTTGTAAAACAAAATGGCCTTGCCTATGGGTTCACCGTGGGTTAATAATAATAATTATTATTGTTTATTTATATAGCGTCATCATCTTCCGTAGCGCTTTACAATCATCATAACAATCCAGCATCACAGATATCACTCGGCACCAGCGAGAGACTAGAATATATCTCTGTTACCATTGGTTACAACACAATATATACAGCGCTACAGAAGATAATGGCGCTATATAAATAAACAATAATTAATTATTATTACTATTATTATTATTATTATTATTATTATTATTATTATTGAATTTATAATAATTCATTAATTTAAAATAGCATTTTATAATAATTAAATAATTTTATAACTTAATTTTTAATAATTAAATTTTGAATTTAATAAATTAAATTTAATTATTTTATAATATTATTATTATTTATTATTATTATTTATTTATATAGCGCCATCATCTTCCGTAGCGCTTTACAATCATCATATTTAATAATCATCATAACAATCCAACATCACAGATATCACTCGGCACACGACTAGAATATCTCTGTTACCATTGGTTACAATACAATACATGCAGCGCTACGGAACATGATGGCGCCATATAAATAAACAATAATATTACAAAAGACCATATGTACATTATTCCTCAGGATTAAACCGGAGCAACACCCATTTTTTTCCTTTAAAGTGGAACAAAACCCACAGAGATCGGCCCAGGGATCTATAAGATTCCCGGGCCGATTGGTTCCCTCCCGCCCGGGGCATCCAAAATCGGGATTCCCCGCTGTGTGACACCCCCCAGGTTGCTGGCTACACTTACCTGAATTCCGGTCCAACGGTGCATGCGCGGGCTGCGGCCGCCTCCTTGCAATCCCTCTAGCAGGGCGCATGCCCGCGCCGGCCATTTGTGAGAGGGAAGCGCAAGATGCGGCCGCCAGCGCTTGGAGCGTCTCTTAGACGTCCATAGCTCAGCGGCTCCGAGCGCGCTGATTGGACGAGCGCACGCGCCGTAGGACTGCGGTAAGGTGAGTTTATTAGGGAGATCTGGGGGGTTTCACATAGTGGGGCACCCCAGATCGGGGTGCCCCGGGGAAGTGGACCAAAACCCAGGATTTTGACTATCCTGGGTTTTGATCATTTCCCCTGGAGCACCCCGATCAGGGATGCCCCACTGTGTGTAACCCCCCCCCCCAGATCGCCATGCACAACTCACCTCTTCCCGGTCCTACGACGCATGTGCGGGCGCTCGTCCAATCAGCGCACTCTGAGCCACTGACGTCACGTCGTCTAAGCCAGCGTCTAGGGCCAGCTCCGAGCATGCTGACGGCCGCATCCCCCGCTTCCCTCTTTACAGGGAGTGTGCCTGCGCCGGCCAGTCACAAATACCTGGTGCGGGCACGCGCCCTGCTAAAGGGATAGCAGGGATGTGGTAAACAAGGTAAGTGTATGGGGCGACCTGGGGGGGGGGGGGGGGTTCACACAGCGGGGCATCCCAATTTTGAATTCCCTGGGGGGGGAGGGAATCGATCGGCCGGGGGATCTATAAGATTCGGCTTGGGTTTCGGTCCACCTTAAGCGATACTGCCCACGTACGGTAGTGTGTCCCCCGGCTAGGGATGACTAGTAATTATGGGTGGAGCCCCCCTTTTTCAGCCCGTTGCCCCTTTAGGTTAGGGGGTAGGTCCGCCCCGCTACTCACGTGATTAGCTATGTAAAGCTGGAGGCGTTTTTTCGGGTACTGCAGATCAATGAGGCGCCTGAAGAACTCCGACATGAAAGGCGTCGGTTGCTCGATGAAAACGCCGATCACCACCAGCGGGAAGGATGCGTCCGTCTAGCAAGAACAAAATGCAGAGTGCGTTATTGTGCTGGGGAGGCGGAGCCAGAGACCAGGTCACATGACAAATCAATCTATGTAATTAGTGGCACACCAGCCTAAATGCTGGTTTATATACAGGGCGCTGCCCAAATAGGATACTTCTTCTTATCCCAATACAGACAAATCAATTAAAGTATCAAGCGCACACCAAATTAAGCTTATAAAAATTAATTTGATTTATTTTTTCTTTTTTTCTGCAGTTAAGGCCCATATTTTTTCATATATCACCAGGAATATTTATAAGAAAAATACCAACAATCTCTTTTTGTTATGAGCTGACACTGTGGTTGTGATGGATGGGGGTCAGGATCAATAAAATGAATGTATATGTGAACATCCCCTCTCTCTGCATTGTGAGCTTTAGTGGCTAATAAAGGTGAAATAAACCCTCAGTAAGCCACTTATCTCTGCGCGGATTCTTTCCTTTTGCTTGAACTGACATTAGTGTAATGTAAAGTTAATATAGCACGCTGCTATTAACACATTACTGTGATAAAGATGGCGTCGAGAAGCTGGATAACGCCTTTTCGAGTCGCCTCCGTTTTAGACGTAGATAAAATTTCAACGTGCTCATTATGTAGAAAAGACCAATTACTGAGCTAGATATTCGAATATGATGATACGCCCCCTGTACGATGACGTGTGTACGTTTTCTATTTCACTATAAATTAAATCGTCAAAGGGCGGAGCATCAGATGAATCTCCGTGAGATAATGGAACGCATTCCAATGACTGTGTCCTTCTGTCTCACGTATTTATTATCTCCTAGGCTGATGTGAAAGACTGAACGACACCCAGGACCCCCTGTTAAACAGGCACGAAGGAGGGGGTCCCTCTGACGGATAGCTGTCCTTGAAATGGTTTATGTATATGTGGCAAAAAATGTTTATAACAAAAATATGTTACCACAGTGATAGCCTCTTAACATTCAGAGAATGGGTTATATGGCTAGTGATAGCCTCTTAACATTCAGAGAATGGGTTATATGGCTAGTGATAGCCTCTTACCAGAGAATGGGTTATATGGCTAGTGATAGCCTCCTACCATTCAGAGAATGGGTTATATGGCTAGTGATAGCCTCTTAATAATCAGAGAATGGGTTATATGGCTAGTGATAGCCTCTTACCATTCAGAGAATGGGTTATATGGCCAGTGATAGCCTCTTAACATTCAGAGAATGGGTTATATGGCTAGTGATAGCCTCTTACCAGAGAATGGGTTATATGGCTAGTGATAGCCTCCCACCATTCAGAGAATGGGTTATATGGCTAGTGATAGCCTCTTAACATTCAGAGAATGGGTTATATGGCTAGTGATAGCCTCTTAACATTCAGAGAATGGGTTATATGGCTAGTGATAGCCTCTTAACATTCAGAGAATGGGTTATATGGCTAGTGATAGCCTCCTACCATTCAGAGAATGGGTTATATGGCTAGTGGTAGCCTCTTACCAGAGAATGGGTTATATGGCTAGTGATAGCCTCTTAATAATCAGAGAATGGGTTATATGGCTAGTGATAGCCTCTTACCATTCAGAGAATGGGTTATATGGCTAGTGATAGCCTCTTACCATTCAGAGAATGGGTTATATGGCTAGTGATCGCCTCTTAACATTCAGAGAATGGGTTATATGGCTAGTGATAGCCTCTTAACATTCAGAGAATGGGTTATATGGCTAGTGATAGCCTCTTAACATTCAGAGAATGGGTTATATGGCTAGTGATAGCCTCTTAACATTCAGAGAATGGGTTATATGGCTAGTGATAGCCTCTTACCAGAGAATGGGTTATATGGCTAGTGATAGCCTCCTACCATTCAGAGAATGGGTTATATGGCTAGTGATAGCCTCTTAATAATCAGAGAATGGGTTATATGGCTAGTGATAGCCTCTTACCATTCAGAGAATGGGTTATATGGCCAGTGATAGCCTCTTAACATTCAGAGAATGGGTTATATGGCTAGTGATAGCCTCTTACCAGAGAATGGGTTATATGGCTAGTGATAGCCTCCCACCATTCAGAGAATGGGTTATATGGCTAGTGATAGCCTCTTAACATTCAGAGAATGGGTTATATGGCTAGTGATAGCCTCTTAACATTCAGAGAATGGGTTATATGGCTAGTGATAGCCTCTTAACATTCAGAGAATGGGTTATATGGCTAGTGATAGCCTCCTACCATTCAGAGAATGGGTTATATGGCTAGTGGTAGCCTCTTACCAGAGAATGGGTTATATGGCTAGTGATAGCCTCTTACCATTCAGAGAATGGGTTATATGGCTAGTGATCGCCTCTTAACATTCAGAGAATGGGTTATATGGCTAGTGATAGCCTCTTAACATTCAGAGAATGGGTTATATGGCTAGTGATAGCCTCTTAACATTCAGAGAATGGGTTATATGGCTAGTGATAGCCTCTTAACATTCAGAGAATGGGTTATATGGCTAGTGATAGCCTCTTACCAGAGAATGGGTTATATGGCTAGTGATAGCCTCCTACCATTCAGAGAATGGGTTATATGGCTAGTGATAGCCTCTTAATAATCAGAGAATGGGTTATATGGCTAGTGATAGCCTCTTACCATTCAGAGAATGGGTTATATGGCCAGTGATAGCCTCTTAACATTCAGAGAATGGGTTATATGGCTAGTGATAGCCTCTTACCAGAGAATGGGTTATATGGCTAGTGATAGCCTCCCACCATTCAGAGAATGGGTTATATGGCTAGTGATAGCCTCTTAACATTCAGAGAATGGGTTATATGGCTAGTGATAGCCTCTTAACATTCAGAGAATGGGTTATATGGCTAGTGATAGCCTCTTAACATTCAGAGAATGGGTTATATGGCTAGTGATAGCCTCCTACCATTCAGAGAATGGGTTATATGGCTAGTGGTAGCCTCTTACCAGAGAATGGGTTATATGGCTAGTGATAGCCTCTTAATAATCAGAGAATGGGTTATATGGCTAGTGATAGCCTCTTACCATTCAGAGAATGGGTTATATGGCTAGTGATAGCCTCTTACCATTCAGAGAATGGGTTATATGGCTAGTGATAGCCTCTTACCATTCAGAGAATGGGTTATATGGCTAGTGATAGCCTCTTATCATTCAGAGAATGGGTTATATGGCTAGTGATAGCCTCTTAACATTCAGAGAATGGGTTATATGGCTAGTGATAGCCTCTTAATAATCAGAGAATGGGTTATATGGCTAGTGATAGCCTCTTACCAGAGAATGGGTTATATGGCTAGTGATAGCCTCCTACCATTCAGAGAGTGGGTTATATGGCTAGTGATAGCCTCTTAATAATCAGAGAATGGGTTATATGGCTAGTGATAGCCTCTTAATAATCAGAGAATGGGTTATATGGCTAGTGATAGCCTCTTACCATTCAGAGAATGGGTTATATGGCTAGTGATAGCCTCTTAACATTCAGAGAATGGGTTATATGGCTAGTGATAGCCTCTTAATAATCAGAGAATGGGTTATATGGCTAGTGATAGCCTCTTACCAGAGAATGGGTTATATGGCTAGTGATAGCCTCCTACCATTCAGAGAATGGGTTATATGGCTAGTGATAGCCTCTTACCATTCAGAGAATGGGTTATATGGCTAGTGATAGCCTCTTACCATTCAGAGAATGGGTTATGTGGCTAGTGATAGCCTCTTACCATTCAGAGAATGGGTTATATGGCTAGTGATAGCCTCTTACCATTCAGAGAATGGGTTATATGGCTAGTGATAGCCTCTTGCCATTCAGAGAATGGGTTATATGACTAGTGATAGCCTCTTACCATTCAGAGAATGGGTTATATGGCTAGTGATAGCCTCTTGCCATTCAGAGAATGGGTTATATGGCTAGCGATAGCCTCTTACCATTCAGAGAATGGGTTATATGGCTAGTGATAGCCTCTTACCATTCAGAGAATGGGTTATATGGCTAGTGATAGCCTCTTAACATTCAGAGAATGGGTTATATGGCTAGTGGTAGCCTCTTAATAATCAGAGAATGGGTTATATGGCTAGTGATAGCCTCTTACCAGAGAATGGGTTATATGGCTAGTGATAGCCTCCTACCATTCAGAGAATGGGTTATATGGCTAGTGATAGCCTCTTAACATTCAGAGAATGGGTTATATGGCTAGTGATAGCCTCTTACCATTCAGAGAATGGGTTATATGGCTAGTGATAGCCTCTTAACATTCAGAGAATGGGTTATATGGCTAGTGGTAGCCTCTTAATAATCAGAGAATGGGTTATATGGCTAGAAATTAAGATACAAAGTTTCTCTTTCAAAAGCAGGCAGGATACAATAAACAATGTATGTAACATAAAGCATGCCGAGCTTGATCGTGATTCTCCAACGTGGTCCCCCTTTGTCAAGGAATTGCGCTCCCTCTTACGATCTCGGGTAATACACTGCTTACATATTTTGCTGATGTGTTGTTGCTATTATTCATACTTATAGGGCCTTGAGCCCATACTATACAAGTGAACCATTTCCATAGACGCATTTAAAGCGATGCTTTTTGCATTTGAATTGATTACTGAAATTATTTTGGTAATGGTGCATCTGGAGAATCATGATCAAGCTCAGCATGCTTTATTTTATAATACATTGTTTATTGTATCCTATTGTTTTGAAACTGACATGTTTGATAACAGATAAACTTTGTATCTATATTTCTAGCCATATAACCCATTCTCTGATTATTAAGAGGCTATCACTAGCCATATAACCCATTCCCTGAATGTTAAGAGGCTATCACTAGCCATATAACCCATTCTATGATTATTAAGAGGCTATCACTAGCCATATAACCCATTCTCTGAATGGTAAGAGGCTATCACTAGCCATATAACCCATTCTCTGAATGTTAAGAGGCTATCACTAGCCATATAACCCATTCTCTGAATGTTAAGAGGCTATCACTAGCCATATAACCCATTCTCTGATTAATAAGAGGGCTATCACTAGCCATATAACCCATTCTCTGAATGGTAAGAGGCTATCACTAGCCATATAACCCATTCTCTGAATGGTAAGAGGCTATCACTAGCCATATAACCCATTCTCTGAATGGTAAGAGGCTACCACTAGCCATATAACCCATTCCCTGAATGGTAAGAGGCTATCACTAGCCATATAACCCATTCCCTGAATGGTAAGAGGCTACCACTAGCCATATAACCCATTCTCTGAATGGTAAGAGGCTACCACTAGCCATATAACCCATTCTCTGAATGGTAAGAGGCTATCACTAGCCATATAACCCATTCTCTGAATGGTAAGAGGCTACCACTAGCCATATAACCCATTCCCTGAATGGTAAGAGGCTATCACTAGCCATATAACCCTTCCCTGAATGGTAAGAGGCTACCACTAGCCATATAACCCATTCTCTGAATGGGAAGAGGCTATCACTAGCCATATAACCCATTCTCTGAATGGTAAGAGGCTACCACTAGCCATATAACCCATTCTCTGAATGGTAAGAGGCTATCACTAGCCATATAACCCATTCTCTGAATGGTAAGAGGCTACCACTAGCCATATAACCCATTCTCTGAATGGTAAGAGGCTATCGCTGGCCACATAACCCATTCTCTGAATGGTAAGAGGCTATCACTAGCCAAATAACCCATTCTCTGAATGGTAAGAGGCTATCACTAGCCATATAACCCATCCTCTGAATGATAAGAGGCTATCACTAGCCATATAACCCATTCTCTGAATGGTAAGAGGCTCAATAGCCATATAACCCATTCTCTGAATGGTAAGAGGCTATCACTAGCCATATAACCCATTCTCTGAATGGTAAGAGGCTACCACTAGCCATATAACCCATTCTCTGAATGGTAAGAGGCTATCACTAGCCATATAACCCATTCTCTGAATGGTAAGAGGCTATCACTAGCCATATAACCCATTCTCTGAATGGTAAGAGGCTACCACTAGCCATATAACCCATTCTCTGAATGGTAAGAGGCTATCGCTGGCCACATAACCCATTCTCTGAATGGTAAGAGGCTCAATAGCCATATAACCCATTCTCTGAATGGTAAGAGGCTATCACTAGCCATATAACCCATTCTCTGAATGGTAAGAGGCTACCACTAGCCATATAACCCATTCTCTGAATGGTAAGAAGCTATCACTAGCCATATAACCCATTCTCTGAATGGTAAGAAGCGATCACTAGCCATATAACCCATTCTCTGAATGGTAAGAGGCTATCACTAGCCATATAACCCATTCTCTGAATGGCAAGAGGCTACCACTAGCCATATAACCCATTCTCTGAATGGTAAGAGGCTATCACTAGCCATATAACCCATTCTCTGAATGGTAAGAGGCTATCACTAGCCATATAACCCATTCTCTGAATGGCAAGAGGCTATCACTAGCCATATAACCCATTCTCTGAATGGTAAGAGGCTATCACTAGCCATATAACCCATTCTCTGAATGGCAAGAGGCTATCACTAGCCATATAACCCATTCTCTGAATGGTAAGAGGCTATCACTAGCCATATAACCCATTCTCTGAATGGTAAGAGGCTATCACTAGCCATATAACCCATTCTCTGAATGGTAAGAGGCTATCACTAGCCATATAACCCATTCTCTGAATGGTAAGAGGCTACCACTAGCCATATAACCCATTCCCTGAATGGTAAGAGGCTATCACTAGCCATATAACCCTTCCCTGAATGGTAAGAGGCTACCACTAGCCATATAACCCATTCTCTGAATGGGAAGAGGCTATCACTAGCCATATAACCCATTCTCTGAATGGTAAGAGGCTACCACTAGCCATATAACCCATTCTCTGAATGGTAAGAGGCTATCACTAGCCATATAACCCATTCTCTGAATGGTAAGAGGCTACCACTAGCCATATAACCCATTCTCTGAATGGTAAGAGGCTATCGCTGGCCACATAACCCATTCTCTGAATGGTAAGAGGCTATCACTAGCCAAATAACCCATTCTCTGAATGGTAAGAGGCTATCACTAGCCATATAACCCATCCTCTGAATGATAAGAGGCTATCACTAGCCATATAACCCATTCTCTGAATGGTAAGAGGCTCAATAGCCATATAACCCATTCTCTGAATGGTAAGAGGCTATCACTAGCCATATAACCCATTCTCTGAATGGTAAGAGGCTACCACTAGCCATATAACCCATTCTCTGAATGGTAAGAGGCTATCACTAGCCATATAACCCATTCTCTGAATGGTAAGAGGCTATCACTAGCCATATAACCCATTCTCTGAATGGTAAGAGGCTACCACTAGCCATATAACCCATTCTCTGAATGGTAAGAGGCTATCGCTGGCCACATAACCCATTCTCTGAATGGTAAGAGGCTCAATAGCCATATAACCCATTCTCTGAATGGTAAGAGGCTATCGCTAGCCATATAACCCATTCTCTGAATGGTAAGAGGCTACCACTAGCCATATAACCCATTCTCTGAATGGTAAGAAGCTATCACTAGCCATATAACCCATTCTCTGAATGGTAAGAAGCGATCACTAGCCATATAACCCATTCTCTGAATGGTAAGAGGCTATCACTAGCCATATAACCCATTCTCTGAATGGCAAGAGGCTACCACTAGCCATATAACCCATTCTCTGAATGGTAAGAGGCTATCACTAGCCATATAACCCATTCTCTGAATGGTAAGAGGCTATCACTAGCCATATAACCCATTCTCTGAATGGCAAGAGGCTATCACTAGCCATATAACCCATTCTCTGAATGGTAAGAGGCTATCACTAGCCATATAACCCATTCTCTGAATGGCAAGAGGCTATCACTAGCCATATAACCCATTCTCTGAATGGTAAGAGGCTATCACTAGCCATATAACCCATTCTCTGAATGGTAAGAGGCTATCACTAGCCATATAACCCATTCTCTGAATGGTAAGAGGCTATCACTAGCCATATAACCCATTCTCTGAATGGCAAGAGGCTATCACTAGCCATATAACCCATTCTCTGAATGGTAAGAGGCTATCACTAGCCATATAACCCATTCTCTGAATGGTAAGAGGCTATCACTAGCCATATAACCCATTCTCTGAATGGCAAGAGGCTATCACTAGCCATATAACCCATTCTCTGAATGGTAAGAGGCTATCACTAGCCATATAACCCATTCTCTGAATGGTAAGAGGCTATCACTAGCCATATAACCCATTCTCTGAATGGTAAGAGGCTATCACTAGCCATATAACCCATTCTCTGAATGGTAAGAGGCTATCACTAGCCATATAACCCATTCTCTGAATGGTAAGAGGCTATCACTAGCCATATAACCCATTCTCTGAATGGCAAGAGGCTATCACTAGCCATATAACCCATTCTCTGAATGGTAAGAGGCTATCACTAGCCATATAACCCATTCTTCCTGAGGTAATAGCTGACAGTAGGGATCGGGAGATCCCCCTGTGCGCCCCCGCTTACCTTAAATTCCGCCAGGCTCCTCAGGCCTTCATCACAGACCACGCAGCCCGTCTCGAAGGTCCACACACGCGGGATGTAATTGGCCAGATAGTTCATGAGGAGCTGAGGGGGCGAGAGACAGGGGGTTATATTTACATTCCACCCCCTCATCATCCTGATACCCTTTAAACATCCCGACCCCCCCCATAATCCTGATACCCTCTAAACATCCTGACCCCCCCATAATCCTGATACCCTATGACCATCCTGACCCCTCCCATAATCCTGATACCCTCTAAACATCCTGATCACTCCCCCCCCAGCATCCCAAAAGATCCTGAACCCTGTCCCACCCCCCTGATACCCCTGGCCTAGAACATAATATCCCGATACCCGCTAAACATCCCAATACCCCTCCACAAAAACATCAAGCTGACCCCCCTCAGTATCCCAATACCCCCAACATCCTGATACCCTATAAATATAATGATCACCCCCCGCCAGCATCCTGATACCCCTCCCTCTACCAACATTGCAATCAGCTTTGTGATACCCCCTCCTGAACATCCTGACCCCTAATACCCCCCACAACCAGCATACTGATACTATCCCCACTAACATCCTGATACCCCCCCCACCCCCAATATCCTGCAACCCCTCGTTACCTTGTTGGCACTGTCTGCGTGGACCAAGACAGGAAGCGTGTCGTAGGCGATATTCCGGGCGCGCACCCGGCCGTTCTCAAACTTCATCACCACGTCTCCTGCAAAGACAGGCCGGGATCTATTGTCAATGCACAACATCACACAACACATCCCAATGCAATCGCACATCACACAACACATCCCAATGCAATCGCACAACATCACACAACACATCCCAATGCAATCGCACATCACACAACACATCCCAATGCAATCGCACAACATCACACAACAAATCCCAATGCAATCGCACAACATCACACAACACATCCCAATGCAATCGCACAACATCACACAACTAATCTCAATGCAATCGCACAACATCACACAACAAATCTGACTATTTACAACAGGGGAGCGAGAGTGGACGCGTCCCGCATATTCAGGCTGCGCACAGGCTCCCGTCTCAACCAAAAAGGTTGTGGCGGGAGCGCGCGCTGCTGCCGGGGATGCGTGCGTTTGTATATAGTCAGAGCGACATAGGCACGGCAAACGGCTCTGAGTTAGCGAGAGCCCACACATGCGCCGTTGGAGTGGGAAGAGGTGAGTTTTACTATGCGATCTGGGGGGCATCCCAAATTGGAAAGCACAGAACAAGATCTGGGATAGTCAAAATCCTGGGTTTTGTTCCGCTTTAGGAAATGACATCATGCTGGCCCCGCCCCTCCGGCCTTGGACTCACCCTCTGATCCGTGTAAGCTCTGGAAGATCCGGCACCGGTGATCCAGGGTGATGTTAACTTTCTCCTAAAAAGGCAAAAACAAGTGTTACCATTGGTGTGGCCCGCTTCCAGTAATGCTCTAAAAGCAGAACTAAACCCTGGGGTGCTGCTGCCGGTCCCCTGGAGCATCCCAAATCAGGTCCCCTGGAGAAGCTGTAGCAGAGCGATGGAACGCGTGGGGTCTCCGGCCTTCAATCCACTGCCTGATGATCAGTCACGTCTGACCACAAGGACAGTATGATCTTTAATTTTACTTTCCAGTGATTGCTTACTACTTCAGCTCCCTTAAACAGCCCCAGGCACTAACAGCCCCCGGCACTAACAGCCCCCGGCACTAACAGCCCCCGGCACTAACAGCCCCCGGCACTAACAGCCCCCCGGCACTAACAGCCCCCCGGCACTAAACAGCCCCCCGGCACTAAACAGCCCCCCGGCACTAAACAGCCCCCCGGCACTAAACAGCCCCCCGGCACTAAACAGCCCCCCGGCACTAACAGCCCCCGGCACTAACAGCCCCCGGCACTAACAGCCCCCCGGCACTAACAGCCCCCCGGCACTAAACAGCCCCCCGGCACTAAACAGCCCCCCGGCACTAACAGCCCCCGGCACTAACAGCCCCCGGCACTAACAGCCCCCGGCACTAACAGCCCCCGGCACTAACAGCCCCCGGCACTAACAGCCCCCGGCACTAACAGCCCCCCGGCACTAACAGCCCCCCGGCACTATCAGCCCCCGGCACTATCAGCCCCCGGCACTAACAGCCCCCGGCACTAACAGCCCCCGCCACTAACAGCCCCCGCCACTAACAGCCCCCGCCACTAACAGCCCTTGGCACTAACAGCCCTTGGCATTAACAGCCCCCGGCACTAAAAGCCCCCGCCACTATCAGCCCCCGCCACTATCAGCCCCCGCCACTATCAGCCCCCGCCACTATCAGCCCCCGCCCCCGGCACTAACAGCCCCCGGCACTAACAGCCCCCGGCACTAAAAGCCCGCGGCACTAAAAGCCCCCGCCACTAACAGCCCTTGGCACTAACAGCCCTTGGCACTAACAGCCCCGGCACTAAAAGCCCCCGGCACTATCAGCCCCCGGCACTAACAGCCCCCGGCACTAACAGCCCCCGCCACTAACAGCCCCCGCCACTAACAGCCCCCGCCACTAACAGCCCCCGCCACTAACAGCCCCCCGGCACTAACAGCCCCCCGGCACTAACAGCCCCCCGGCACTAACAGCCCCCCGGCACTAACAGCCCCCGCCACTAACAGCCCCCCGGCACTAACAGCCCCCCTTGGCATTAACAGCCCCCGGCACTAAAAGCCCCCGCCACTATCAGCCCCCGCCACTATCAGCCCCCGCCACTATCAGCCCCCGCCACTAACAGCCCCCGCCACTAACAGCCCTTGGCACTAACAGCCCTTGGCACTAACAGCCCCCGGCACTAAAAGCCCCCGGCACTATCAGCCCCCGGCACTATCAGCCCCCGGCACTAACAGCCCCCGCCACTAACAGCCCCCGGCACTAACAGCCCCCGGCACTAACAGCCCCCGGCACTAAAAGCCCGCGGCACTAAAAGCCCCCGCCACTAACAGCCCTTGGCACTAACAGCCCCCGGCACTAAAAGCCCCCGGCACTATCAGCCCCCGGCACTATCAGCCCCCGGCACTAACAGCCCCCGCCACTAACAGCCCCCGCCACTAACAGCCCCCGCCACTAACAGCCCCCGCCACTAACAGCCCCTGCCACTAACAGCCCCCCGGCACTAACAGCCCCCCGGCACTAACAGCCCCCCGGCACTAACAGCCCCCCGGCATTATCAGCCCCCGGCACTAACAGCCCCCCGCCACTAACAGCCCCCCGCCACTAACAGCCCCCCGCCACTAACAGCCCCCGCCACTAACAGCCCCCGCCACTAACAGCACTTTTGTGTATTGGGTTTACATTGGGGGTCTCATCTCCGGCTTTACTTAGTGAATACAGCCTCCTTATCCAGCATTTACACTTTAGATTTAATTGATTGCACAGGTTTATAGTTGGAAATGTTTTGATGAATTATTTGTAGTAATTACCTTTTTATATTGATGTTATTCGCACAAAGTGAAGTAATTAAACAATCACTTGAGTAATTAAAAATATATTAAAAATATATTTTTTTCTGCGCTATTTGTGGATCTAATACTGATTTCTATTTGTACCTTTTGATACCTTGTGGTCTTCGATAATATGGATTGCTAAGTATTTTAGGAATAGTGGATGAATTGATTTTAACAGCGTCTTTGTGTTGCATGGGTGTTTTTATTTTTGCTATAGTGTAACACTAAATAATATATTATTATTTTATGGTATTTGTGGAGTTGTGCCCCTTTCTTATGACCCTTGTCAGTTGCCCCACAGTGTTAAGAACATCCCACACTGATAGGCTGCAGCGGGAGCGCGCGCACGGCCGGGGATGCGGCAGCAGTGCTCCCTATTCAAGTCAATAATAGCCGCCTGGTGAAAGACGTAGGCACAGCGGGCGGCTCTCATTGGACGGGAGTATGTGCTGTTGGGAGTGTGGAAAGGTGAGTTTTTATGGGCGGACTGGGGGGTTTCTCACAGCGGGGCATCCCAAATCTGATCTATGCTCTGCTGTATGAAATTGCCCTTTAAAACTCACCTTTCCCAGGTCCCACTGCGCATGCGTGGGCTCTCGTCCAATCACCGGCAGATGCCGTGCATATTAATACGGCTCTGTTTTGGTCCTTTCCCCCGGGGCACCCTGATCGCGCATGCCCCGCTGTGTGAAACCCCCCAGATCGCCAATGCCAACTCACCTCTTCCCAGTCCTATGGCGCGTCTTAAGACCAGCGGGTCCGAGCCGCATCCCCCGCTTCCCTCTTACACGGAGCGTGCCTGTGCCGGCCAATCACAAATGCCTGGCGCGGGCACGTGTCCTGCTAGAGGGATAGCGGGGATGCGGCCGCGGCTCAAGCATGCGCCGTCGGACTGGGAAGCAAGGTAAGTGTATGGGGCGACCTGGGGGGTTTCACACAGCAGGGCATCCCGATTTTGGATGCCCGGGGGGGAGGGGAAATCACTCGGCCCAGGAATGAGCCGATCGCCGTGGGTTTTGGACCACTTTAAGACGCAGGGCTCGGCAATAGAGAGTGGAAGAAGCCGCATCCCCAGTTCCCTTTAGACATGAACGCGATCCCATGCCCAGCCTATCTGATTGGCTGGGTGGAGGGGCGTGCTCCTCAGCCCAGGGATGCTGGGGATGCGGGCAGCGCTGCGGGAGCCCCCGGCAAAGGTGAGCTTTGCGGGACCCCGAGGGGGGTCACAATATGATCTGTGGGATGCCCCAGGAGAAGGCCAATGGTCAGCCCTGGTGTCTTTTAGAATCCAGGGCGACCGCAATGGGTTTAGTTCCCTCTTTAAAGTGGACCAAAACCCACGGAATCTTATAGATCGACTCCCCGTGGCAGGGGGAGGAGTCACACAGCGGAGAATCTGATCTGTGTGATGCCCCAGGAGAAGGCCAGCGGCCAGCCCTGGTGTCTTTTAGAATCCAGGGCGGCCGCAATGGGTTTTGTATCTGCCTTAAGTGGACCAAAACCCATGGAGATCGGCCTGGGTATCTATAAGATTCCCAAACCGATCGACTCCCTCCCCTGGGACATCCAAAATCGGAATGCCCCACTGTGTGAAACGCCCATAAACTCACCTTCCAACGGCGCATGCGCGAGCCGCGGCCGCATCCCCGCTATCCCTCTAGCAAGACACATGGCAGGCAGTTGTGAATGGCCGGCACGGGCACGCTCCTCGTTAGCGGGAAGCGGGGGATGCGCTCGCCAGCGCGCTCGGATCCACTCGCCTTAGACGGCGTGACGTCAGCGGATCCGAGCGTGCTGATTGGACGAGCACCCACGCATGCGCCATAGGCCCTAGAAGAGGTGAGTTTGCACGGGCGAGCTGGGGGGGGGTTTCACACAGCGGGGCTTCCCCAGATCAGGGTGCTCCAGGGGCAAGGATTAAAACCCAGGATAGTCAAAATCCTGGGTTTTGGTCAACTTTAAGCAGCTTAGAGCACTTACCCTCTTGACGGGGTCCAGGAAAACCTTGGTATAATAGAGCTGGTCGCTGTCTTCATCGGCTCCATCCCACTCGGCCACCAGCTTGTGCAGATAAGAAGCGTAGCCGATGAAAGCTGCAGAGAGAACAGGGGCGACCGTTACGCGCGTCACGATTAGTTAAAGCGGACCAACAGTCAAAAATGACTTAAAGTGGACCAACACCCAGGGGGGATCGACCCGGAAATCTATAAGATTCCCGGACCGATCAGATCCCTCCCCGCGGGGCATCCGAAATCGGGATGTCCCGCGGGGAGGAACCCCCCAGGAGGCCCACAAACCTTACCTCAGCCCCGTTCCATCGGCGCATGCGTGAGCCGCGGCCGTGTCTCGCGCTTCCCTCTAGCAGGGCGCGCACCCGCGCCAGCCGTTTGTGAATGGTCGGTGCAGGCGCGCTCCCTGTTAGAGGGAAGCGCGAGACGCAACCTCCAGCGCTCAGAGCCAGCTGAGCTGGTATGCGCGTCCAGGCGGCCTTGGACGCGCATACCACAGCGGCTCTGAGCGCTGTGATTGGCTGGCGCGGTCACGTGGGAGCGGGGAGAGGTGAGTTTTTTGGGGCTTTCTGGGGGGTTTCAGACAGCGGGGCACCCCCGATCGGGGTGCCCCACCGAAGTGGACCAAAACCCAGGATAGTCAAAATCCTGGGTGTTGGTCCACTTTAAACCGGACCAACACAACAGACAGTGCTCATATACCACACCCCCTCCCCAGGGCAATTTAGATTGCGGAATATAAAAATTAATTTACCTTTTTCTAACACTTGCTGTGGTCAATTTTAAAAACAAAATGACGGCGAATGCATTTGAGAGCCACCTGCAAACAGGATCCGCTGGTATCCGCAATTGCACAATGAACCTTGCAACAACCCCCCCCGAAATCCTAACCCTAACCTCGATCCTCAGCTGTGATTGGCCATCGGCGGTCACAGGGGCTGGGGTGACTTTCTTTTTCAAGTCCGCCTGCGAGGTTAACCCAGCAGAAGCGGCATGGGAGGCCGCGTGCGCAGGCGTTTCCTGCTGCATCTGCCCCACTAATATTTTCGTTCCTTGTGGAAACAGGTGTGCTGCCACTTTCATGCTCATTCATTGGTCTGGTAATACTTTTTATTTGTGGATCTAATTATTTTCACTTGTTTGTCTGCACATTTGGATCTATTGCTGTCCATGATTATTTCTTTTGATGGTTGGATTATTATATATAAGAGTTATAAAATTGTATAAATAGTGTTTTTTTTATATGCACATATATTGTGATTTAAATGTATTTGAGGATATTCTTAGATGTTAATATGCACAGCACCAGTCACTTTATATTTTCAATTTAATACCCAAATACTTTAATAGATCTCCCCACTCCTTTGAGCAAATAGGAGGGATTCTTTGGGGATATTGTTTCCCATTGATCTTATAAGATGTTCATTTCTGTGGATACATATATATGGGCAGATGCAGTTGTTTTTAATTTTGTCTTTGTGGTTGTTATTGTCAGTCCCTTGCTTGTATGGAAATATATATTTTTATCTGTTGGTGCTCCTATTTGGGGCGGATGCGGTGGCTTGCACGCAGTCCTCCCTGTATTTTTGTAGTGCGCCTGTGAGGTTACGGTAAGGATTTTGGGGGGTTGCTCGGCTCCGGCAATCTGGATGGCATTCCACACCCGCTAGTTAGAAAACGAGAACTTTGGAGAACTTTGTGGAACTGCATTAAGATGCATGGCAAACAGCTATGATTGGGGGAGAGGCCACACATACACTGTAGAACTGGGGAAAGGTGAGCTTTTACTGGGCCTCCTGGGGGGGGGGGGGGGGGATTCATACAGTGGGGCACCCAAATCGGTGCAAGGAAAAAAAACCCAGGATAGTGAAAATCACGGGTTTTGTTCCACTTTAATGCTGTACTTTTGATAACATTCCTCCCATCTCAAGGTTATTTCCTCATCCATTCTCTTGTTTCCCTACATTCTTGCTCTCATTTCCATGTACTCACCATCTTTCTCTTGCCACATTCCTTCAATCTTCTTCTCTCTCAATTTCCTTTGTCCTATTTTTTTAATCTTTTATTCTTCTTCTCACATTCCATCCATATACTTTCTCTTCTTACTATATTCCCTTTTCCTTCTCTCAATCTCTTCTCCACACTTACACTGGCTTGTCTACCTTCTGTATTACCTCTGATTTTCTTGCCCCACCTCCCTATATCTCTCTTTTCCGCATTTCATTCATTTATCGCCTTTTGTTGTGTAGGAGGGGCGCGCCAACCTCAGGTCTTGCACAGGGCGTCAGCCTAAGGCCAGCCCTGCTCCTCAGTGGAAGGTTTGAGGGGTGGGGGGTCATGGCTCAGGGTGGTCAGGGCTTAGGGAGTGCCATGGCTCAGGGTGGTCAGGGCTTAGGGAGCGCCATGGCTCAGGGTGGTCAGGGCTTAGGGAGCGCCCAGGCTCCGGGTGGTCAGGGCTTAGGGAGCGCCCAGGCTCCGGGTGGTCAGGGCTTAGGGAGCGCCATGGCTCAGAGTGGTCAGGGCTTAGGGAGCGCCATGCCTCAGGGTGGCCAGGGCTTAGGGAGCGCCATGGCTCCGGGTGGTCAGGGCTTAGGGAGTGCCATGGCTCAGGGTGGTCAGGGCTTAGGGAGCGCCATGGCTCAGGGTGGTCAGGGCTTAGGGAGCGCCATGGCTCCGGGTGGTCAGGGCTTAGGGAGTGCCATGGCTCCGGGTGGTCAGGGCTTAGGGAGTGCCATGGCTCCAGGTGGTCAGGGCTTAGGGAGTGCCATGGCTCAGGGTGGTCAGGGCTTAGGGAGCGCCATGGCTCCGGGTGGTCAGGGCTTAGGGAGCGCCATGGCTCAGAGTGGTCAGGGCTTAGGGAGTGCCATGGCTCAGGGTGGTCAGGGCTTAGGGAGCGCCATGGCTCCGGGTGGTCAGGGCTTAGGGAGCGCCATGGCTCCGGGTGGTCAGGGCTTAGGGAGCGCCATGGCTCCGGGTGGTCAGGGCTTAGGGAGCGCCATGGCTCAGGGTGGTCAGGGCTTAAGGAGCGCCATGGCTCAGGGTGGTCAGGGCTTAGGGAGCGCCATGGCTCAGGGTGGTCAGGGCTTAGGGAGCGCAATGGCTCAGGGTGGTCAGGGCTTAGGGAGTGCAATGGCTCAGGGTGGTCAGGGCTTAGGGAGTGCCATGGCTCCGGGTGGTCAGGGCTTAGGGAGCGCCATGGCTCAGGGTGGTCAGGGCTTAGGGAGCGCCATGGCTCAGGGTGGTCAGGGCTTAGGGAGCGCCATGGCTCAGGGTGGTCAGGGCTTAGGGAGCGCCATGGCTCAGGGTGGTCAGGGCTTAGGGAGTGCCATGGCTCAGGGTGGTCAGGGCTTAGGGAGCGCCATGGCTCAGGGTGGTCAGGGCTTAGGGAGCGCCATGGCTCAGGGTGGTCAGGGCTTAGGGAGCGCCATGGCTCAGGGTGGTCAGGGCTTAGGGAGCGCCATGGCTCAGGGTGGTCAGGGCTTAGGGAGCGCCATGGCTCAGGGTGGTCAGGGCTTAGGGAGCGCCATGGCTCCGGGTGGTCAGGGCTTAGGGAGTGCCATGGCTCAGGGTGGTCAGGGCTTAGGGAGCGCCATGGCTCAGGGTGGTCAGGGCCTAGGGAGCGCCATGGCTCAGGGTGGTCAGGGCTTAAGGAGTGCCATGGCTCAGGATGGTCAGGGCTTAGGGAGTGCCATGGCTCAGGGTGGTCAGGGCTTAGGGAGCGCCATGGCTCAGGGTGGTCAAGGCTTAAGGAGTGCCATGGCTCAGGGTGGTCAGGGCTTAGGGAGTGCCATGGCTCAGGGTGGTCAGGGCTTAGGGAGTGCCATGGCTCAGGGTGGTCAGGGCTTAGGGAGCGCCATGGCTCAGGGTGGTCAGGGCTTAGGGAGCGCCATGGCTCAGGGTGGTCAGGGCCTAGGGAGCGCCATGGCTCAGGGTGGTCAGGGCCTAGGGAGCGCCATGGCTCAGGGTGGTCAGGGCTTAGGGGGCGCCATGGCTCAGGGTGGTCAGGGCTTAGGGGGCGCCATGGCTCAGGGTGGTCAGGGCTTAGGGAGTGCCATGGCTCAGGGTGGTCAGGGCCTAGGGAGCGCCATGGCTCAGGGTGGTCAGGGCTTAGGGAGTGCCATGGCTCAGGGTGGTCAGGGCTTAGGGAGTGCCAAGGCTCAGGGTGGTCAGGGCTTAGGGAGTGCCATGCCTCAGGGTGGCCAGGGCTTAGGGAGTGCCATGCCTCAGGGTGGCCAGGGCTTAGGGAGTGCCATGCCTCAGGGTGGTCAGGGCTTAAGGAGTGCCATGGCTCAGGGTGGTCAGGGCTTAAGGAGCGCCATGGCTCAGGGTGGTCTGGGCTTAGGAAGTGCCATGGCTCAGGGTGGTCAGGGTTTAGGAAGTGCCATGGCTCAGGGTGGTCAGAGCTTAGGGAGTGCCATGGCTCAGGGTGGTCAGGGCTTAGGGAGCGCCAAGGCTCAGGGTGGTCCGGGGTTAGGGAGCGCCATGGCTCAGGGCTTAGGGAGTGCCATGGCTCAGGGTGGTCAGGGCTTAAGGAGCGCCAAGGCTCAGGGTGGTCAGGGCTTAGGGAGTGCCATGGCTCAGGGCTTAGGGAGTGCCATGGCTCAGGGTGGCCAGGGCTTAGGGAGTGCCATGCCTCAGGGTGGCCAGGGCTTAGGGAGTGCCATGGCTCAGGGTGGCCAGGGCTTAGGGAGTGCCATGGCTCAGGGTGGTCAGGGCTTAGGGAGTGCCATGGCTCAGGGCTTAGGGAGTGCCATGGCTCAGGGTGGTCAGGGCTTAGGGAGTGCCATGGCTCAGGGCTTAGGGAGTGCCATGGCTCAGGGTGGTCAGGGCTTAAGGAGCGCCAAGGCTCAGGGTGGTCAGGGCTTAGGGAGTGCCATGGCTCAGGGCTTAGGGAGTGCCATGGCTCAGGGTAGCCAGGGCTTAGGGAGTGCCATGCCTCAGGGTGGCCAGGGCTTAGGGAGTGCCATGCCTCAGGGTGGCCAGGGCTTAAGGAGCGCCATGGCTCAGGGTGGTCAGGGCTTAAGGAGCGCCAAGGCTCAGGGTGGTCAGGGCTTAAGGAGCGCCAAGGCTCAGGGTGGTCAGGGCTTAGGGAGCGCCAAGGCTCAGGGTGGTCAGGGCTTAGGGAGCGCCAAGGCTCAGGGTGGTCAGGGCTTAGGGAGCGCCAAGGCTCAGGGTGGTCAGGGCTTAGGGAGCGCCATGGCTCAGGGTGGTCAGGGTTTAGGAAGTGCCATGGCTCAGGGTGGTCAGAGCTTAGGGAGTGCCAAGGCTCAGGGTGGTCAGGGCTTAGGGAGTGCCATGGCTCAGGGTGGTCAGGGCTTAGGGAGCGCCAAGGCTCAGGGTGGTCAGGGCTTAGGGGGCGCCATGGCTCAGGGTGGTCAGGGCTTAAGGAGCGCCAAGGCTCAGGGTGGTCAGGGCTTAGGAAGTGCCATGGCTCAGGGTGGTCAGGGCTTAGGGAGCGCCAAGGCTCAGGGTGGTCAGGGCTTAGGGGGCGCCATGGCTCAGGGTGGTCAGGGCTTAAGGAGCGCCAAGGCTCAGGGTGGTCAGGGCTTAGGGAGCGCCATGGCTCAGGGTGGTCAGGGCTTAAGGAGCGCCAAGGCTCAGGGTGGTCAGGGCTTAAGGAGCGCCAAGGCTCAGGGTGGTCAGGGCTTAGGGAGCGCCATGGCGGCTGCTCTACATACCTGCTGACCCCAGGAAGCGTTTGCCCTCCTGCACGAATGGATACTTGGGCTCCAGACGCCGCTCGGGGTAAGCGGAGGCCTCTGCGGTGAAGACCACCTTGCTTTTGGCTTGCTTGAATTTCTTCACAAGTTCGGCCGGGCCGGAAGCAAACACATCGTTGTAACTAAACAAAGAGCGAGAGAAAAGAGTAATAAAGCGGTGGGATAGATAGATAGATAGATAGATAGATAGATAGATAGATAGATAGATATGAGATAGATAGATAGATAGATAGATAGATAGATAGATATGGGATAGATAGATAGATAGATAGATATGGGATAGATAGATAGATAGATAGATAGATAGATAGATAGATAGATAGATATGGGATAGATAGATAGATATGGGATAGATAGATAGATAGATATGGGATAGATAGATAGATATGGGATAGATAGATAGATATGGGATAGATAGATATGGGATAGATAGATAGATAGATAGATAGATAGATAGATAGATAGATATGGGATAGATAGATAGATAGATAGATAGATAGATAGATAGATATGGGATAGATAGATATGGGATAGATAGATATGGGATAGATAGATAGATAGATAGATAGATAGATAGATAGATAGATAGATATGGGATAGATAGATATGGGATAGATAGATATGGGATAGATAGATATGGGATAGATAGATATGGGATAGATAGATAGATAGATAGATAGATATAGATAGATATGGGATAGATAGATAGATAGATAGATAGATAGACACATAGATAGATAGATAGATATGGGATAGATAGATATGGGATAGATAGATATGGGATAGATAGATAGAACGGCCACCTCCCACTGTTGCTTTGTAACTAGGGCTTATATTTTAAAGCAATTGTGAAAATTCTAAAAAAAAAAAAAAAGAAAATTTACACTAGGGCTTATTTTCAGGGAAAGAATGTATTACACGAGGTCATCGCGTCCCAGCCGTTACAGTGACTATGATTGCAGTGATGACGCGATTGCTTTAATATGTACGATGATGTAACGGTGATGTCACAGTGACAGTCGGTATACCTTTCAGTGAAGAGGACGATGAGATCTTCGTTGTCGGCGTATTCCTCCAGCGCGCTCTTCAGGAGGCGGACCTTCTGCCCCTCCCCTCGCCACTGCTCCCCTCGCCCCAGCACCTGCAGGGACACCCCACCCAATTAGTATAATAGCGAGTCACATCATATTCACACTCATTTAAATATAAATAAAAAATGATCAGCCAGCATAAACTTCATTTACCTAAATTCAGGAATCTGATTGGCTGGCTTTGTCATTACTCCAGTTTTGCCTCCTTGGGTTTCGACACAAGGTCAGATGAGTACAGGTGGCTATCAAGAGGCTCACCTACAGCCAGTATGTGTACTTACCTGAACCTTACAGCCATTTAAATATAAATAAAAACTGATCAGCCAGAATGACACTACCTTTACCAAAATGCAGAAATCTGATTGGCTGGCTTTGTCATTGCTCCAGTTTTGCCTTCTTGGGTTTCGACACAAGGTCAGGTGAGTATAGGTAGCTTATCAGAGGCTCACCTACAGCCAGTATGTGTACTTACCTGACCCTTACAGCCAGGTCCAGACCCCGCCCAAGGGTGCTCCTAGGCAGGTCCTCTTTAAAGTGGACCAAAAGCGTCCCTGGAGTCTATAGGAGTCCAGGGCTGCCCGATTCCCCTTCAACCACATGGGGCATCCAGAATCAGGCTGTCCCGCTGTGTGAAACTCCCCAGGTCACCCCATACACTTACCTTGTTTCCCGGTCCAACGGCGCATGCGCAAGCCACATCCCCGCTATCCCTCCATCAGGACGCGTACCTGCGCCAGGCATTTGTGAATGACCGGCGTGGGCTCGCACCCTGTTACAGGGAAGCAGGGGATGCAGCTGTCAGTGCGCTCAGATCCGCTCACCTTAGACGAGGTGACATCAGCGGCTCTGAGCGCGCTGATTGGACGAGTGGTCGCACATGCACCGTAGGACCGGGAAGAAATGAGTTGCGCTCAGGGATCTGGGGGTATCACACAGCGGGGCGCCCCCGATCAGGTTCCATGGGGGAAAGGACCAAAGGATAGTCAAAAACACATGGACAGTTACACATTGCAACACATATGTAGACACACACTGCAGTAATTTATTATATATATATATATATATATATATATATATATATATATATATATATATATACACACACACACATATTGAGATATATATATCTCAATATGTGTGTGTATATATATATATATATATATATCTATATATACTTTTATAATATATATATATATATATATATATATATATATATATATATATATATATATATATATAGCAATATGTTTATATATATATATTTTTATATTGCAATATATATATATATATATATATATATATATATATATATATACAAACATATTGCAATATATATATTTTAATGGGCTACAGTCAAAATCCTGGGTTTTGGTCGACTTTAAAGAGATGCGCATATGTTCCTACCAGAGCTCGCATCCGATGGGGAACAGCAAAAAGCTGCAGGCGCGTGACAACCGCTTCATGCTTCGCTGGAGCGTGCAGCTCTTTCCGGTTCCCCCATCCTAAAAAGTTCCATGGCTTACCAGTGCTCTTTACCTGTAGTCCAAAATGATGCCCCTGTTAGGAGTCATTGTGGACTACAGGTCTGCTTTGTCAGGCTTATTCATAATGAAATGTATAAATCTATGTATCATCTTATTTTTGCTTAGTAGGATTTTACTAGAATTGACCTGTTTTGTGAGACCTGTGTGGTAACGCCGAGTTACATTTTTTTTTTTAGTTTAACTTTAAAGTGGACCAACACCCAGGATTTTCACTATCCTGGGTTTTGGTCCACTTCCGCGGGGCACCCCGCTGCGTGAAGCCCCCCAGATCGCCCTAAAAAACTCACCTCACCCCGCTACTACGCGAGCGCTCATCCAATCAGAGCGCTCAGAGCCGCTGTGGTATGTACGGACAAGCGACGGACAACCACAGAGGCTCTGAGCGCGCTGGAGGCCGCGTCTCGCGTTTCCTTCTAACAGGGAGCGCGCCGGTGCCGGTCATTCACAAACGCCCGCCCTGCTAGAGAGAAGCGCGAGATGCGGCCGCGGCTCGCGCATGCGCTGTTGGAACGGGGATAAGGTAAGGTTTCTGGGTGTCCTGCGGGGTTTCACACAGCGATTTTGGATGCCCCACGGGGAGGGATCTGATCGGCCCGGGAATCTTATAGATCCCCCCTGGGTGTTGGTCCACTTTAAAGGCATACTGAAGCTTGTTGACTAAGATAATTGGATACAATAGAAAGCAGAATGTTTGAGTTTTCCGTCAGCCTTGGTTCGGCCAATCTATCTGTTTGGCTAAGCTTATTGAGACAATGGAATCCCGTGTCTATGCTGGGATGAGAAAAGCTTACAAGACCCATTGCTTGGAATAAACCCATTGCTTGGAAAAATCATGGATGTTGTTATGCAATAGAATTTTTAGGTGTAATGTATATATTTTATTGAAAACATGACATGGTAGAAGCTTTTAAAGAGGACCAACACCCACCCCTGATCGGCCCAGGAATCTATAAGATTCCCTGGGCCGATCAGCTCCCTCCCTGCAGGGCATCCGAAATCGGGATGCCCCGCTGTGTGAAACCCCCCAGAAAGCCCCTAAAAACCTTATCGGCTACGCATAAGCCATCGTTTGAGAATGGCTGGCGCGGGCCCTGTAAGAGAGACGCGCGAGAGGCGGCGGTGGCTTATCCGCCGCTTGTCCGTCGCCAATAAGGTAAGATTTTAGGGGCTTTCTGGGGGGTTTCACACAGCCCCGATCGGGGTGCCCCGCGGAAGTGGACTAATACCCAGGATAGTGAAAACCCTGGGTGTTGGTCCACTTTAATATACTGCCATCCTGTGGTTAGCACAGGAATGACTAGGTAACCAGATATCTAAACACTCCCCCGATTACGTCATGTTTACCAGGGGTGGAGGAAAAGATAAGAATTGGCATAAAACGTGTGTCCAGGAATACAGAGGGATCTCATGTCACCTGACACATCATCAGCTCATCAGATCGGGAGAATAGCTCAGCTCATCATATTGATATAATGAGGACACATCCACCCTTAGAAAAACCTCTCATAAGCTCTGCACTGCATTGGAAGCCGATATCCCAGGATACTTCACGTATAGTTCTTATTATTTGATAATTAACTGGCTGGACATTATAAAACTCTTGTTGATAAAAGTTAATTTCTTGACGGGTAATTTGAGCTTTACTATCGAATATCTTCGGTTGATTTGTTATTGTCGGAGCATTGTTTTACTGGGGATAATTATTTTTAATCTATACATTTCCTATTGCAAATAGTGCATAACTTTTTTATTAGGCTGCCCCTTAGTGTTGGTTTCCTAAAAGGTTATGGCCCAGATTCAATAAAATTCTCATGGTAGTAAAAGATTCAATTCATGAGAAAAAAGCCTGAGAATTTCACTGTTGAATCACCAGATAGGAAGACAATGAAAGTCAATGGCACTTTTTTACTTCTAAGCAAAGTAAAGAACACTGTAGTAAAAGCTGCCATTGACTTTCATTGTCTTTTTATCTAGTGATTCAGTAACCGTGACATTCTCAGGCTTTTTTCTCATGAATTGAATTTTTTTACTACCATGAGAATTTTTTTCTACCTTTATTGAATCGAGGCCGTTATATATGTAATAGAAGTGAGCCATCTTGTGGCCAAATTTAATAAGTGCGGATATATCATTTTCATTTGATTGTTATTGGTTATTTTTTTTTATTGTATTTATAATAAATCATTGTTATTTATATCTAACCATTATTTCTATTGCGCTATCAATTACATACAAGAGATCTCTTATAGAAGTGTATAGAATGTATATAGAATGTCCACTTGAGCTATAGTCTTCATTTTGATCCTCCTTTATTTTATTGGTGGATTTGCGGTGTGCGCGCAGTCGGGGCCCCTAGAAACAACATAGCTGCAAGCTACGGAATATTCCGGCTCTGGAATTCCTTTGTGAAGACCAAGCCGCCCCGAGGGAATGAAGAGCTGACACTCGCCTCCGCCAGGCCCCCGCCTCCTTCCCACCAGGCCCCGCCCCCTCCCCACCAAGGCCCCGCCCCCTCACCTGCACTTTGTAGTTGAAGCATTGCGCTGACCTCTGGAAGCGACTCAGTCCGTCCGTCTTGTCGGTGGCCACAGTCAGGACTAACAGGTTCTCTGTGTGTGTGGGGGGGGAGAGGGAGGGACAGGGTTAATTTAAAGGGCCGTCATCATCGTTAGGTTAAAACACAGGATTATCTGCAACAAATCAGTTCTGCTTTAAAGTGGACCAAAACCCAGTGAGATCTCTAACATTCTCGGGTCGATTTTCTTTGGAGTAGCCTAGTAGACCCAGCGCCCCATGGTGTGCGCCCGAAATCAGACCGAATACTCGCTGAGCCCAGGAGTTTGACTATATACAGATTCCAGGGCCGATCGATTCCCTCCCCTCGGGACTTCCAAAATTGGGATGCCCCCCTGTGTGAGGTCGCCCCATTCACTTACCCTGCTTCCAGGTCCAACGGCGCATGTGCGAGACGCTGGCGCATCCCCGCTATCCCTCTCGCAGGAGGGCGCGCCAGGCTTTTGTGAATGGCCGGCGCGGGCACGCTCCCTGTTAGAGGGAAGCGGGGGATGCAGCCGCCAATGCACTCGGCGCCCCTGGCCTTAGACGAGCCTTTGCCAACGTGACGTCAGCAGCTCCGAGCACGCTGATTGGACGAGCGGTCGCGCATGTGCCGTAGGACCGGGAAGAGGTGAGTCGTGCTCGGCGATCTGGGGGGTTTCACACAGCGGGGGAAAGGACCAAAACCCAGGATAGTCAAAATCCTGGGTTTTGGTCCACTTTAAAAGGTCACATGACAGACAGTGAGTATTCGTCCCGATTAAGGGCGCACACCATGGGGCACTGGGTCTACTAGGCTGCTACAAGAAAAAAAACTTAAAGTGGACCAGAACCCAGGATTTTGACCCTTTGCTGGGCTGATCGATTTCCTCCCCACCGAGCATCCAAAATCGGGATGCCCCACTGTGTGAACCCCCCCCCCCAGGTCGCCCCATACACTTACCTTGTCTCCCAGTCCAACGGCGCATGCGCGAGCCGCGGCTGCATCCCCGCTATCCCTCTAACAGGGCGCGTGCCCGCGTCAGGCATTTGTGAATGGCCGACTCGAGCGCGCTCCCTGTTAGAGGGAAGCGGGGGATGCGGCCGTCAGCGCGCTCAGAGCCTCCGGCCTTAGACGGAGCTTAGACAAAGTGACCTCAGCGGCTCCGAGCGCGCTGATTGGACGAGCAACCATGCATGCGCCGTAGGACCGGGAAGAGGTGGGTTGCGCTCTGCAATCTGGGGGGTTTCACATCTCTGATCGGGGAAAGGATCAAAACCCAGGATAGGCAAAATCCTGGGTTTTGGTCCACTTTCAAGGTCACATGACGGCTCAGTGAGTATTCATCCTGATTTGGGGCGCACACCATGGGGCACTGGGTCTGCTGCTCCGAAAAAAAAAAAAAAAAGAAACCTTAAAGTGGACCAAAACCCAGGATTTTGCCTATCCTGGGTTTTGATCCTTTCCCCGATCAGAGATGTGAAACCCCCCAGATCGCCGAGCGCAACCCACCTCTTCCCGGTCCTACGGCGCATGCACGGTTGCTCGTCCAATGAGCGCGCTCAGAGCCTCTGGCCTTAGACAGAGCTTAGACGAAGTGACCTCAGCGGCTCTGAGCGCGCTGATTGGACGAGCAACCGTGCATGCGCCGTAGGACCGGGAAGAGGTGGGTTGCGCTCTGCAATCTGGGGGGTTTCACATCTCTGATCGGGGAAAGGATCAAAACCCAGGATAGGCAAAATCCTGGGTTTTGGTCCACTTTAAAGGTCACATGACGGGCTCAGTGAGTATTCGTCCTGATTTGGGGCGCACACCATGGGGCACTGGGTCTACTGCTCCAAAAGAAACCTTAAAGTGGACCAAAACCCAGGATTTTGACTATCCTGGGTTTGGGTCCTTTCCCCCCTGAGCCCCCCAATCGGGGATGCCCCGCTGTGTGAAACCCTTTAGATCGCCGACGATGGTCCTTCAGCGCATGTGCAGCCACTCGTCCAATCAGCGCGCTCGGAGCCGCTGACATCACGCCTAAGTCCAGCAGCTGCATCCCCGGCTTCCCTCTAACAGAGAGCGTGCCCGCGCCGCAATTCACAAACGCCTGACACGCCCCCTGCTGGAGGGATAGCGGGGGCGCAGACGCCGCTGGACTGGGAAGCAAGGTAAGTGCACGGGGCGAGCTGAGGCGTCCCGATTCTGGATTCCCCCAGGGGGGAGGGAATAGATTTACTTTAAAGTGGACCAAAGCCCAGGACGCTCTAGGGCAGGGTGTCCCCCATTTTAGCCCACTTTAAAGCAGATCTAAAGTTAAAAGAAATTACTCTAGGTCCCTTTTGCCACCCGGAAAGCTCACGGAACAGGCGCTGTATCTTTACCTAGCTGGCACCGGCCCATGAGAGGCGTCATTGGAAAGCTCTCATTGTATCTTTACCTAGCTGGCACTGGCCCATGAGAGGCGTCATTGGAAAGCTCTCATTGTATCTTTACCTAGCTGACACTGGCACATGAGAGGCGTCATTGGAAAGCTCTCAATGCAATTTTAACTAGCTGGCACTGGCCCATGAGAGGCGTCATTGGAAAGCTCTCATTGTATCTTTACCTAGCTGGCACTGGCCCATGAGAGGCGTCATTGGAAAGCTCTCATTGTATCTTTACCTAGCTGGCACTGGCCCATGAGAGGCGTCATTGGAAAGCTCTCATTGTATCTTTACCTAGCTGGCACTGGCCCATGAGAGGCGTCATTGGAAAGCTCTCATTGTATCTTTACCTAGCTGGCACTGGCCCATGAGAGGTGTAATTGGAAAGCTCTCAATGCATTTTTAACTAGCTGAAACTGGCCCATGAGAGGCGTCATTGGAAAGCTCTCACAATGACATCACGGAGCAGATGCTGTATCTGTAACTAGCAGGCATGCACTGGCACATGAGAGGCGTCATTGGAAAGCTCTCAATGTATTTTTAACTAGCTGACACTGGCACATGAGAGGCGTCATTGGAAAGCTCTCAATGTATTTTTAACTAGCTGACACTGGCACATGAGAGGCGTCATTGGAAAGCTCTCACAATCACCATCACGGAGCAGATGCTGTATCTGTAACTAGCAGGCATGCACTGGCACATGAGAGGCGTCATTGGAAAGCTCTCACAATGACATCACGGAGCAGATGCTGTATCTGTAACTAGCAGGGATGCACTGGCACATGAGAGGCGTCATTGGAAAGCTCTCACAATGACATCACAGAGCAGGTGCTGTATCTGTAACTAGCAGGCATGCACTGGCACATGAGGGGCGTCATTGGAAAGCTCTAGCCATGACATCACGGAGCAGGTGCTGTATCTGTAACTAGCAGGCATGCACTGGCACATGAGAGGCGTCATTGGAAAGCTCTAGCCATGACATCACGGAGCAGGTGCTGTATCTGTAACTAGCAGGCATGTACTGGCACATGAGGGGCGTCATTGGAAAGCTCTCACAATGACATCACAGAGCAGGTGCTGTATCTGTAACTAGCAGGCATGCACTGGCACATGAGGGGCGTCATTGGAAAGCTCTAGCCATGACTATCATGTAACCAGTGGAGGGTCTCCCGGGATGACTATAGATAAAGGGAGGCATCTGGCCAAAAGTCTCCGGACACTGGTGGCCATTGTGCATTGAGCTCACACAATCAGACGGGAGCGGAAAAATGATCCATCAGGAGTCCGCATTGCTGCAGCGCCCACCCACCGCCCGATGAATAGGAGCCTTTATTCCAAAACCCCCTCCAATCACTTACCCCCCCCCCCCAACCTTACACATGTGCAGCCCATTACACCTCTGTGCTCAGGAGGACCTGACATTAATCCGGACCTTCACCCTGAATAAGAGCCTATCTTATATGTTTCCCACACCCTGTACATACAGATTGCCCACATTAATCCCGACCTTCACCCTGAATAAGAGCCTATCTTATATGTTTCCCACTCCCTGTACATACAGATTGCCCACATTAATCCGGACCTTCACCCTGAATAAGAGCCTATCTTATATGTTTCCCACACCCTGTACATACAGATTGCCCACATTAATCCCGACCTTCACCCTGAATAAGAGCCTATCTTATATGTTTCCCACACCCTGTACATACAGATTGCTCACATTAATCCGGACCCTCACCCTGAATAAGAGCCTATCTTATATGTTTCCCACACCCTGTACATACAGATTGCTCACATTAATCCGGACCTTCACCCTGAACAAGAGTCTATCTTATATGTTTCCCCCCTGTACATACAGATTGCCCACATTAATCCCGACCTTCACCCTGAATAAGAGCCTATCTTATATGTTTCCCACACCCTGTACATACAGATTGCTCACATTAATCCGGACCCTCACCCTGAATAGGAGCCTATCTTATATGTTTCCCACACCCTGTACATACAGATTGCTCACATTAATCCCGACCTTCACCCTGAATAAGAGCTTATCTTATATGTTTCCCACACCCTGTACATACAGATTGCTCACATTAATCCGGACCCTCACCCTGAATAAGAGCCTATCTTATATGTTTCCCACACCCTGTACATACAGATTGCTCACATTAATCCCGACCTTCACCCTGAATAAGAGCTTATCTTATATGTTTCCCACACCCTGTACATACAGATTGCTCACATTAATCCGGACCCTCACCCTGAATAAGAGCCTATCTTATATGTTTCCCACACCCTGTACATACAGATTGCTCACATTAATCCGGACCCTCACCCTGAATAAGAGCCTATCTTATATGTTTCCCACACCCTGTACATACAGATTGCTCACATTAATCCGGACCTTCACCCTGAATAAGAGCCTATCTTATATGTTTCCCACACCCTGTACATACAGATTGCTCACATTAATCCGGACCCTCACCCTGAATAAGAGCCTATCTAATATGTTTCCCACACCCTGTACATACAGATTGCTCACATTAATCCGGACCTTCACCCTGAATAAGAGCCTATCTTATATGTTTCCCACACCCTGTACATACAGATTGCTCACATTAATCCGGACCCTCACCCTGAATAAGAGCCTATCTTATATGTTTCCCACACCCTGTACATACAGATTGCTCACATTAATCCGGACCTTCACCCTGAATAAGAGCCTATCTTATATGTTTCCCCCTGTACATACAGATTGCCCACATTAAAAATCATCCTACCTGCATCTACTGCATGTTATGATCCTTTAAACATCCAAGATGGCGGCTCATGGAGCATCAGGCAGCCTGCAAACAGGAAGTGCCTTCTGACTGTGCTGCTCTGCATTCTGGGATTGCTGACTTTCTCCTGACCCCAGCTCTGCTCTGTCTGTGCAAAGTTATAACCCCGCCCCCTGCACTTTATCCCGCTCTCCTCTCCTCAGTAAGTGTGATGCTACTGAGGCAAGATGGCGGTGCCCATATCCTAGAGTCCTGAACAGAGTTGCAGCCCAGTGGGGGAAAGAATAATATGTAAGTGACTAAAAACTTAAAATATATTCATTTTAGATGCTGGGGAATCGTTTTTCGAGAGTTTGGGCTTTTCATGAAATCCTGGTGAAGGTCCGGTCTAACCTGCCCGGCAACTGCCTCCATCATCATCATCATCATCATCATCAGGGGGCCCCCAACTCTGCACAACGGCTGCACCTTACTGCTTCAATTCAGGCCCCGCCCCCTGCCTGTCACCTATATATATGCCCCTCCCCCAATCATCTGATCGTCTTTATCCCAGGTGACCGGGCAGGGGGCGGGGCCTCACACAGGTGAGACTGATAAAAGTGACAATAGGGAAAGAAAAATCCCTGGATATGATCCGTCTATAATCTGTACAATCTGATTGGACAATCTCATCAGGTTAGTATCCCAGTATACGATCCGTCTACAATCTGTACAATCTGATTGGACAATCTCATCAGGTTAGTATCCCAGTATACGATCCGTCTACAATCTGTACAATCTGATTGGACAATCTCATCAGGTTAGTATCCCTGGATATGATCCGTCTACAATCTGTACAATCTGATTGGACAATCTCATCAGGTTAGTATCCCTGGATATGATCCGTCTACAATCTGTACAATCTGATTGGACAATCTCATCAGGTTAGTATCCCTGGATATGATTTGTCTATAATCTGTACAATCTGATTGGACAATCAGGTTAGTATCCCAGGATATGATCCGTCTATAATCTGTACAATCTGATTGGACAGTCTCATCAGGTTAGTATCCCAGTATACGATCCGTCTATAATCTGTACAATCTGATTGGACAATCTTATCAGGTTAGTATCCCAGGATACAATCCGTCTATAATCTGTACAATCTGATTGGACAATCTCATCAGGTTAGTATCCCAGTATACAATCCGTCTATAATCTGTACAATCTGATTGGACAATCAGGTTAGTATCCCAGGATATAATCCGTCTATAATCTGTACAATCTGATTGGACAATCTCATCAGGTTAGTATCCCAGTATACAATCCGTCTATAATCTGTACAATCTGATTGGACAATCTCACCAGAAGGTTAGTATAATATATTCCTTGTTTGTACCTTGTACTTACTTGGCGGTTCAATAAAGTATTGAAGTATTGAAGTATTGAAGTATAAGGTAAGTATAAGAGCCCTAATCAAGTCTAATAACTAACCAGTGAGGGGTCTATTGGATCATACAATGCGATTGTAAGGTGTGTGGCCCGACAATCACTGACAGGTAAACGTTTCACAGTCGTCCAATCTGATTGGACGATCTTATCACAAAGAGCCCTAATAGGTCAATGTCCTCTATTCAATTAGTGGTAATTACTACTAAGAACATAGAGGGATCGTACAATCTGATTGTAAGGTGTATGATCCAACCTAACCTTGAAATGATCGCTAACAGGTAAACGTTTCATAGCTGGTGCCAAAATGCTGCTGGACTGTACCCACCATCCAATCTGATTGGACAATCTTATCACCAACAGCCCTAAAAGGTTAATGTCCTCTATTCAATTGATGTATATTACTACAAAGAACATAGAGGGATCATACAATGCGATTGTAAGGTGTATGTCCCAGCATTGAAATGATCGCTTACAGCTAAACGTTTCACAGCCGCTGCCAAAATGCTCCATCCAATCTGATTGGACAATCTTATCACATAGGGCCCTAACAGATCAATGTCGTCTATTCAATTAGTGTTAATTACTACAAAGAACATGAATTGTACAATCTGATTGTAAGCTGTGTGGCCCAACCTAACCCCTGAAATACTTACAGGTAAAGGTTTCACAGCCAGTGCCAAAATGTTCCATCCAATCTGATTGGACAATCTTATCACACAGAGACCTAATAGGTCAATGTCGTCTATTCAATTGGTGTCTATTACTACAAAGAACATAGATGGATCGTACAATCCGATTGTAAGGTGTGTGGCCCAACCTAACCGCTCAGGTTTACCCTTGAAATACAGGTTTCACAGCTGGCGCCAAAACGCTGCTGGACTGCACACATCATCCAATCTGATTGGACAATCACTACAAAAAATATAGATCACGATTGTAAGGTGTATGATCCAATTTAACCTTGAAATGATCACTAACAGGTTTCATAGCCAGCGCCAAAATGCTGTATACATCATCCAATCTGATTGGCCATTCATATTACTAAGAGCACTAATAGGCCAATTTCATCTATTCAATGGGTATTTATTACTACAAAAAACATAAATGGATTGTACAATCTGATTGTAAGGTGTATGGCCTTGAAATGATCGCTTACAGCTAAATGTTTCACAATTTTTTTTGGACAATTTTATCACTAAGAGACCTAATAAGTCAATGTCGTCTATTCAATCGGTGTTTATTACTACAAAGAACACAGAGGGATCGTACAATCTGATTGTCTAATGATTGATCAGATCAGACACAGATCAGGTTGTCTAATGATTGATCAGATCAGACACAGATCAGATTGTCTAATGATTGATCAGATCAGACACATATCAGATTGTCTAATGATTGATCAGATCAGACACAGATCAGATTGTCTAATGATTGATCAGATCAGACACAGATCAGATTGTCTAATGATTGATCAGATCAGACACAGATCAGATTGTCTAATGATTGATCAGATCAGACACAGATCAGATTGTCTAATGATTGATCAGATCAGACACAGATCAGATTGTCTAATGATTGATCAGATCAGACACAGATCAGATTGTCTAATGATTGATCAGATAAGACACAGATCAGATTGTCTAATGATTGATCAGATCAGACACAGATCAGATTGTCTAATGATTGATCAGATCAGACACAGATCAGATTGTCTAATGATTGATCAGATCAGACACAGATCAGATTGTCTAATGATTGATCAGATCAGACACAGATCAGATTGTCTAATGATTGATCAGATAAGACACAGATCAGATTGTCTAATGATTGATCAGATCAGACACAGATCAGATTGTCTAATGATTGATCAGATCAGACACAGATCAGATTGTCTAATGATTGATCAGATAAGACACAGATCAGATTGTCTAATGATTGATCAGATCAGACACATATCAGATTGTCTAATGATTGTACACATCATCCAATCTGATTGGACAATCTTATCACGAAGAGACTGAATAGGTCAATGTCGTCTATTCAATTGGTGTTTATTACTACAAAAAACATAAATGGACTGCACAATCCGATTGTAAGGTGTATGGCCAGTATAACCCCCAAGGGGAGTCTACACCCACTTACGGAGGGTGCAGGTCCTCTAGGAACCCCAATGGGGTACGCTCCCCTTTTGTCCAGCCAGGTGTAAATCCCACAGAGGACCATAATCTATTGCACACAGGTTTGTACAATCAGATTGTATCTGGCATTACGATGGGTATACATTTATTATGATACAATAAAATTGTATAGTGTATGGGGTGGGTATCGGCTGCTGCAGCTTCACATCCCAGTACCGAGGGCTTGTAGAAAGGGCTTCTAACATGGTGCAGGTCCTCATTCAAAAAGATTGTGGTAAGATTGTACAATCAGATTGGAAGATGTGCGTCTGATATTAGTCTGATTGATGTGTGTATAGTGTGTGTATGAGTGTATAGGGAGGCACCGGTGTGCTGCAGCTTCAGATCCCCCACCGCCATATGAGCAGAGCTTTTGGAGGAGACTTCTGACAATGTGCTGATCTAACCGACCTGTTATACAATCACACTGTGTGCGGGCTACACACTATACAATGTGTTATACAACCTAACCAACACCTGGCAGATCAGATTGTACAATGATCAGGCAAATCAGACTGGACCGGCCCCATCAGATTGTCCAATGATTGCTCAGATCAGATTGTCCAATGATTGCTCAGATCAGATTGTCCAATGATTGCTCAGATCAGATTGTCCAATGATTGCTCAGATTAGACACAGATCAGATTGTCCAATTATTGCTGAGATCAGATTGTCTAATGATTGCTCAGATTAGATCAGATTGCCCAACGATTGCTCAGATTAGATCAGATTGCCCAATGATTGCTCAGATTAGATCAGATTGCCCAACTATTGCTCAGATTAGATCAGATTGTCCAATGATTGCTCAGATTAGATCAGATTGTCCAATGATTGCTCAGATTAGATCAGATTGCCCAAAGATTGCTCAGATCAGATTGTGTAATGATTGCTCAGATTAGATCAGATTGCCCAACGATTGCTCAGATTGCTCAGATTAGATCTCTGATCAGAGACAGGTCAGATTGTCCAGTGATCAGATTGTACAGTGATTGCTCAGATCAGATTGTCCAATGATTGCGCAGATCAGACACAGATCAGATTGTCCAATTATTGATCAGATCAGACACAGATCAGATTGTCCAATTATTGATCAGATCAGACACAGATCAGATTGTCCAATTATTGATCAGATCAGACACAGATCAGATTGTCCAATTATTGATCAGATCAGACACAGATCAGATTGTCTAATGATTGATCATATCAGACACAGATCAGATTGTCCAATGACTGCTCAGAGATTGTCTAATGATTGCTCAGATCAGATTGTCTAATGATTGCTCAGATCAGATTGTCTAATGATTGCTCAGATCAGACACAGATCAGATTGTCTAATGATTGCTCAGATCAGACACAGATCAGATTGTCTAATGATTGCTCAGATTAGATCAGATTGCCCAGATCAGACACAGATTAGACTGTGTAATTATTGCTCAGATCAGATTGTCTAATGATTGCTCAGATCAGATTGTCTAATGATTGCTCAGATCAGATTGTCTAATGATTGCTCAGATCAGATTGTCTAATGATTGCTCAGATCAGATTGTCTAAAGATTGCTCAGAGCAGACACAGATCAGATTGTCTAATGATTTCTCAGATTAGATTGTCTAATGATTGCTCAGATTAGACACAGATCAGATTGTGTAATGATTGCTCAGATCAGATTGTCTATTGATTGATCAGATCTGATTGTACAGTGATTGCTCAGATCAGATTGTCCAACGATTGCTCAGATCAGACACGGATCAGATTGTATAATGATTTCTCAGGTTAGATTAGATTGTCTAATGATTGCTCAGATTAGACACAGATCAGATTGTGTAATGATTGGTCAGATCAGACACAGATCAGATTGTCTAATGATCGTTCACATCACATCACATAGTTCAGGGACTGTACAAAGCATAGTCAGGTCATATCGTATTGGTGATTACTAATAATCTCATGGCGCCAGTAGGTGTCAGGGCACCCATGGGTGCTGCAGGGTGCCAGTCATGCAGAGCTGCATTTCTGTAGCCCCGCCCATAGAGGGCAGCACACTCCCTTGTACTTACCCTGTGCGGTGGTGGCGGCCCCCCGGGGCAGGATGGGGGTGACCCCGGCGATCAGTAGCAGCAGCTCCGGAAGCCTCATCTCGCTCCGCTCCCCGCGCAATACACTGGAAGCCCCTCGGGCCCGCTGAGACTCTGCCACGCAATGACCACGCCTACCAGCTGCCACTCAACGCCACGCTCTACTGTGATTGGCTGACGGGAGTCACTGCTCCAATGACCACGCCCACCAGCTGCCACTCAAAGCCACGCTCTGCTGCGAATGGCTGAGGAGAGTTACTGCTCCAATGACCACGCCCACCAGCTGCCACTCAACGCCAGACTCTGCTGCTATTGGCTGACAGGAGTCACGGCTACACTGACCACGCCCACCAGCTGCCACTCAAAGCCACGCTCGGCTGCGATTGGCTGAGGAGAGTCACGGCTCCTCCTCTCGCTTCCTGAAAGTTAAGTGGACTCTTTCGCTGCCGGAGCGGCGCGAAGTTATCCAGCCCGGAGGGGGCGATAAACCTGCCGCCTAACTCTGTGTGTAAATCAGCCACTGGAATGTCTGACCAGCCCCTGCCAGCCAATCACAGGAGCTCAAGCGGACCTTCACCCTGAATAAGAGCCTGTCTTATCTGTCCCCCCCCCCCCCCCGTACATACAGATTGCTCACATTAATCCGGACCTTCACCCTGAATAAGAGCCTATCTTATATGTTCCCCCCCCCCCTGTACATACAGATTGCTCACATTAATCCGGACCTTCACCCTGAATAAGAGCCTATCTTATATGTTTCCCACACCCTGTACATACAGATTGCCCATCTCCCCCCCCCTCCCTGTCTGCTGCCTGCAGGGGGACATGTCTGCGCTGTCACCACCACCGGCACAGCGGGGGTCCTCACTGCTCCCAGCAGCCTCTTCTCTTTCCACCTTCATACTGCAAACTAACTGCGCAGAATGAGCGTCACTTTCTGTCTATGGATTCAATAAAGGTAGAAAAACATTCTCATGATAGTAAAAAATTCAATTCATGAGAAAAAAGCCTGAGAATTTCACTGTTACTGAATCACTAGATAAAAAGACAATGAAAGTCAATGGCAGCTTTTACTACAGTGTAGAAAGGAGGAAACACTTCTCTACTTTTCTTAGGAGTAAAAAAGTGCCATTGACTTTCATTGTCTTCCTATCTAGTGATTCAGTAACAGTGACATTCTCAGGCTTTTTTCTCATGAATTGAATCTTTTACTACCATGAGAATTTTTTTCTACCTTTATTGAATCGAGGCCTATGGTGATCAAAAGGAGCCCATAGGTGTCACTAGTTAAATCTGGCCACGCCCCCTCATTGATGGACGAAGCCACGCCCCCTCATTGATGGATGGATGAAGCCACGCCCCCTCATTGATGGATGGATAGGAGATAGGATGTAACAGTTACAACAATAGAAACACATTGAATAGGCAAATGAATCATTTATTGATGCAGATCTGCATGTTACACCTCAAAGAGGGACAATTAGGAACAATGAGGGGACAGGGGGACATGGCCTCAAAAGAGGGACAGTCCCTCCAAATCAGGGACACTTGGGAGGTATGGTATGGGGCCCAGCCAGTTCCATGCCTCCCAACATTTCAGGGTGGGAAAGAGGGACATTTGTTAAATTAGGGCACGTCCCCTCATTTTGGGATGGATAGGAGATACCTTATAACAGTTAAAACAATAGAAACACTTTAAATAGGCAAATTAATCATTTATTGCTGCAGATCTGCATGTTACACCTCAAAGAGGGACAATATGTAAATGAAGCCATGCTCCTCACTGAGGGATGGATGAAGCCACACCCCCTCATTGAGGAATGGATGAAGCCACGCCCCCTCATTGAGGGATTGATGAAGCCACACCCCCTCCTTGAGGGATGGATGAAGCCATGCCCCCTCATTGAGGAATGGATGAAACCACGCCCCCTCATTGAGGGATTGATGAAGCCACGCCCCCTCATTGAGGGATGGATAGGAGATACATTATAACAGTTAAAACAATAGAAACACTTTAAATAGGCAAATGAATCATTTATTGCTGCAGATCTGCATGTTAAACCTCAAAGAGGGACAGGGGACATGGCCTCAAAAGAAGGACAGTCCCTCCAAATCAGGGACACTTGGGATGTATGGTATGGGGCCCAGCCTGTTCTATGCGTCCCAACTTTTGGGAAAGAGGGACACTTGTTAAAATAGGGCACGTCCCCTCATCGAGGGATGAATAGGAGATACATTATAACAGTTACAACAATTGAAACACTTTAAATAGGCAAATTAATAATTTATTGCTGCAGATCTGCATGTTACACCTCAAAGAGGGACAATATGTAAATGAAGTCAAACCCCCTTTTTAAGGGATGGATAAAGCCACGCCCCCTCACTGATTAATGGATAGGAGATAGATTGTAACAGTTAAAACAATATAAATACTTTAAATATGTGAATTAATCATTTATCTGCATGTTAGACCTCAAAGAGGTACAAATGAGAACAACGAGGGACAGGGGGACACGGACTCAAAGGGGGGACAGTCCCTGAAAATCAGGGACACTTTGGAGGTATGCCATTCTCTTCTGTATATGGTCCCAGCCTAACTGCTTGCCTGTTGGTCAGTACTTTTTAATTTTTGAAAACCTGGACCCAGCAAAGAAATATTCAGCATCAGAGTCTAAAAATAAATAACGCTCTGCTTAGACAGCTCTAAAGTGGACCAAAACCCTGGGTTTAGGTCCTTCCCCCCCGGGGGACCCCGATCGGGGGTGTGCCACGCTGTGTGAAACCCCCCAGAGCGCCCAAAGAAACTCACCTCTTCCCGGTCCTACGGCGCATGCGCGGCCGCTCGTCCAATCAGCACGAAGCCGCTGATGTCACGACTAAGTCCAGCAGCTCCAAAGCGCTGGCGGCCGCATCCCCCACCTCCCCGGCCATTCACGTATGCCTGATGCAGGCACACGCCCTGCTAGAGGGATAGCGGGGATGCAGACGCGCATGCGCAGTTGGACCGGGAAGCAAGGTAAGTGAACGGGGAGACCTGTGGGGTTTCACACAAAATCGGGATGCCCTGGGGTGGATAAAGCTGGGGGTTTGTCCACTTTAAAGAGGACCAAAACCCACACCCCATTGGCCCTGAAATCTATAAGATTCTAGGGCTGCTGGATTCCCCCCCCCCCTTGGGTATCCAGAATCGGGATGCCTCGCTGTGTGAACCCCCCCAGATGCCCCGGAAACTCACCTTCTTTCCTGGTCCAATGGCGCATGCGCGAGCTGTCATCCCCGCTATCCGTTTTTGCAGGGCCCATGTCTGTGCCAGGCATTTGTGGGCACGCTCCCTGTTAGAGGGCAGCGGGGAGGCAGCCACCAGCGCGCTGGGATCCGCTCGCATTAGTCGAGCTCCTGGATGAAGAAGCTCGAGCGGCTCCAAACGCGCTGATTGGATCATGCGTCATAGGACCAGGAAGAGGTGAGTTTGTTTGGGTGACCTGGGGGGTTTCACACAGCGCCCCCCCCCCCCCGATCAGGGTGCCCAGGGACAAGGACCAAAACCCAGGCTAGTCAAAATTCTAGGTTTTGGTCCACTTTAAAGACACCCAAGATCCTGTCCCAGAATCTAAAGACACCCCAAGCTCTTGCACCATAGTAAGGTCATGTCCCAGAGTCTAAGAAAATGCCGTCCATCTGCTTTCAACACCCAAAGCTCAGGCTCAAGAGCCTTAGAAAACCTAAAGCATACCTCCCAGATGTCCCTGATTTTGAGGGACTGTCCCTCTTTTGAGTCCATGTCCCGCTGTCTCTCATTATTCTCATTTGTCCCTCTTTGAGGTGTAACATGCAGATCTGCAGCAATAAATGATTCATTTGCCTATTCAAAGTGTTTCTATTGTTTTAACTGTTACAATGTATCTCCTATCCATCCCTCAATGAGGGGGCGTGGCTTCATCCATCCCTCAATGAGGGGGCGTGGCTTAATTTAACAATTGTCCCTCTTTTCCACCCTGAAAAGTTGGAAGGTATGCTGAAGTCCTGCTCAAGTAGAGATAACTAGAGCTACCCAAGCTCTTGCCTCAGCAGCTAAAGATACCTCATCATCCCATACCTCCCAAATGTCCCTGATTTTGAGGGACTGTCCCTCTTTTGTGTCCATGTCCCGCTGTCCCTCGTTGTTCTCTTTTGTCCCTCTTTGAGGTGTAACATGCAGATCTGCATCAATAAATGATTAATTTGCCTATTTAACTGTTACATCCTATCTCCTATCCATCCCTCAATGAGGTGATGGGGCTTACTTTAGCAAATGTCCCTCTTTCCCAGGAGAGGAGAGTGGGATAAAGTGCAGGGGGTGGTGTTATAGCTGTGCTTTGCACAGACAGAGCAGATCTGGGGTCAGGGAAATGGCAGCAATCCCAGAATGCACAGCGGCACAGTCAGAAGACACTTCCTATCCACGGGCCGCCATCTTGGATGCTAACAAGTTAAAAAAAACACAATAGGTGCACGTAGGATGATTTTTAACGTGAGCAATCTGTATGTACAGGGGGGGAAACATATAAGATAGGCATACCTCCCAACTTCTGTAAACTTGAAAGCGGGACAAGCCATGCCCCCGGCCACACCCCCGTCACGCTCCGGCCACACCCCCGTCACGCCCCGGCCACACCCCCGTCACGCACCGGCCACACCCCCGTCACGCCCCGGCCACACCCCCGTCACGCCCCCGTCACGCTCTCCAGCTCCAGCAATGTCGGCTGCCTGGCTTCACCCCTGCATGCGGTACGTAGCCTCCCCACCCCCGTGCGCCTGCCCACCCACCCCCGTGCGCCCGCCCCACTCTCTCACCCCACGCGCCAGGAAGTTATCTTCCCGCCGGCGTCATTGCGGCCCTGGGTGTCACAGCGCAGGGGGTCCCGGGACATTTGGTAATGTTCCGGGACCGCGGGATCCTTCTAAAAAATCGGGACAATCCCGGGAAAATCGGGACAGTTGGGAGGCATGGATAGGCTCTTATTCAGGGTGAAGGTCCGGATTAATGTGAGCAATCTGTATGTACAGGGGAGGGAAACTTATAAGATAGGCTCTTATTCAGGGTGAAGGTCCGAATTAATGTGAGCAATCTGTATGTACAGGGTGGGGGAAACATACAAGATAGGCTCTTATTCAAGGTGAAGGTCCGGATTAATGTGGGCAATCTGTATGTACAGGGTGTGGGAAACATACAAGATAGGCTCTTATTCAGGGTGAAGGTCCGGATTAATGTGGGCAATCTGTATGTACAGGGTGTGGGATACATACAAGATAGGCTCTTATTCAGGGTGAAGGTCTGCTTTAAGCTCCCGTCTGAGAGTTTGAAGATCCTTCTGCTCCAAAGCCATACCAAACCGGAAGAAATGTGCAAAAAAAAAAGAAAGAAAGATGAGAGACGGAGGTCTGTTGCTCCAGCTGAGAGCTCCTGGAGCCCCACTTACAGAGAGGTTGGGATGGCGCCCTGTGTGACCGCACACCTCGCACGTCCCCGTCCATCATGACCCATCACATGAAAGTGAATTTTTTGGGAAAGGAGAATTAGGGAGGATCTCCCTGTTACCCCCCTGCTGTGCTGACAAACCCGGAGTGCGTGCTCAGCTGCACAGAGCTTCCCATCCCCCACCACCTGGCGTGTACATGCTAAAGTGACACCCGGCTAATACTCACCCGCCTCCCCAACCTCCACTTCCAGGTGTCTCCTGCGCATGTTACTGTCCTGCTGTATACAACATGGAGGCTTCCACACAGCCCCCAACCCCAAGACACAATCTGCAACACTCCATTTACACGATAACAATCACTTTTATTAATTCCAGACTGGTCTGACTCTCCATTTGCCCTGAGGAAGCGACGATCCGTCGCGTAACGCGTAGGCTGGGGGAGGGGCGCGGTGACAGCTGGCACATGTAAAATTTATGGTTGGTTGTCCCTCTTGTTAACCTGCTGTGTCCCTTGGTATGGTCATTTTTTCTTACCTTTTATGCATATGAAGGTTTACACTGCTTAAATATTCTTGCACTTGGTCACTTTAGCACTTATAGTATCATTTGAGCTGTTTATTAATTGTTTATATAGCACATAGCACTTTTTCTTGGAGCACTAGGATCCATTCAGTATTCATAGGGACATATGCTTGATACCTGACTCGCATTGATTCATCACTAACGCCAGGTAGCGACAGATGAGCGTCTGTAGCGAGGATTTCAGAGCGCCCGCTAGTAGTCGCAGTGCTCGGCCGTGGGTCGCTAGTTCAGAGCGACTCAGTCGCTGTGCAGTCATGATGAATACATTGTGAGGAGTCGCTATTTGACCAGTGCAGCGCTGTATGGGAGCGCATGTTAGCGACTGCTCATAGCGACCGACTCACACCATATTCAGCAAAAAAACTGCCTCACAAAACTCTGGCGCTGAAAAATGCTTCACTGATGCCCAGAGCGCAGGAGGCTGTGTGATTAAAGTCTGTTTTTCAGCATGTATCCACTAGTAACAAAGCGAAAACATATGGAATTACATTGTAGCAACATTGTACATGAACACTTTAATGCCAGACCTGTAATGTCATTTCTGCAGAAATATATAAAAAATTAAATTAAAAAATAAAAAACCCAGTTAAAAGAGAAGAAAAGGTTCGTCCATTGAAATGTATGGGAGAGCGACAGGTAGCGAGAGGTCATACCTGGCGCTGTGCAAGGCTGAACGCCGGCGCTGTTCTCTGAGGCTGTGAAAATGATGAATCAGACGCTACATGGCGCTATCCCAGTTGCTAAACAGATTCTTCTTGATAAATGTGTAATTGCGTGCCGTGTCCGGCGTTCACCAGTCGCTACCTGTCGCTACCTCTCATTAACAAGGCGCTACCTGGCGCTATCCCTTCTTAAATAAGGGCCTTAAAGGCAGTCTGCAGCTTGATCCTCTCCCCTTTTACCGATGTGGCCATGTGACTCCCGTGTGTCTGGTAATATATAATAGAATACACGCTCCTCTGCATTTCTCCCCTTGAGACCTCTTCCTCCCTACGAACATTTATTTTTTATATTGGAGGAGTGTGACATCAGGGCAGGCGTCAGCGCTGGGCGTGACCAGGTTGGTGCCGGGGGCAGCTGCACATTCGGAGGGCCCGCCTTTTGTTTTTTTCCTTTTATTCTATTCTTTTCTCTTTCTATTTATTCTGTCAGGCTGATTCATCACTAACGCCAGGTAGCGACAGATGAGCGTCTGTAGCGAGGATTTCAGAACGCCCGCTAGTAGTCGCTGTGCCCGGCCGTGGGTCGCTAGTTGATAGTGACTCAGTCTCTGTGCAGCATTGATGAATACATTGTGAGCAGTCACTATTTGACCAGTACTGCGCTGTATGGGAGCGCATGTTAGCGACTGGTCAGTGCGACCGACTCACACCATATTCATCAAAAAAACAGCCTCACACAACTCCAGCGCTGAAAAATGCTTCTCTGAAGCCCAGAGCGCAGGAGGCTGTGTGATTAAAGTCTGTTTTTCAGCATCTATCCACCAGTAACAAAGCGAAAACATATGGAATTACATTGTAACAACATTGTAACATGAACACTTTAATGGCAGAGCTGTGATGTCATTTCTGCAGAAATATATAAAACATGGAACATTTTTGAAAAAGTGGCTTTTTATTGGCCAGAAGAGGTCACAACATTATTTGAGAAAAACAAAACAAAAACTCTGATTAAAGAGAAAAGAACGTCCATTGAAATGTATGGGAGAGCGACAGGTAGCGAGAGGTCATACCTGGCGCTGTACAAGGCTGAACGCCGGCGCTGTTCGCTGAGGCTGTGAAAATGATGAATCAGACGCTACATGGCGCTATCCCAGTCGCTAAACAGATTCTGCTTGATAAATGTGTAATTCGCTACCTGTCGCTACCTCTCATTAACCAGCCACTACCTGACGCTATCCCTTCTTAAATAAGGGCCTAAATTTCTTTTTTTTCCAATGGAAGGCAGCACCCTCTTTGTCTTTAGAGAGGATTTGACCTGAAATAGTGTTCCCCTATATTTTTTGTATGCGCCATTTATAATGATATTGTATTTATAGGATGATATTGTATTTATAACATAATGGAGGAGGTCAGGCTAATAATCTGCATCTTAGTCTAGACATCTCCAGCCGCAAAAATCAGGGGCTCGAACCTTCCCTACAGCTTGTGTTTACATTCAGGATTATAAGTGACAGGTCCCCTTTAATCCCCACACGCACTGTCGCCATGGCAACCAGCCGCAATGACACGCACTGGAAGTGACAGCGCTGTCATCTGCCTGTAGGGGCGCTGTGGTGACGCGAGAGTCATGTGACCGACCCTCTCTCCTTCGCAGGGCCGCGACGCGTGACTCGGTCACATGACACCTCGCACACCTTTGGAAGATCTCGCGAGGCTTGTCACCTCAGCCTGGGGACACTTCCGTGCTGTGGAGCGCGCAGGACCGGACCGGGGAAATCGCGGCGGGGGGCAAAGAGAGGGACGACCAGGGGTAAATAGAGGGACTGCCCTGACAGCTAGGGACAATAAGAGGGACTGTCATGAGGGCCAGGGGAAAATAGTGGGACAGCCAGGGGCAACTAGAGGGACTGCACTGACAGCCAGGGACAAATAGAGGCACTGCCCTAACAGCCAGGGGTAAATAGAGGGACTGTCCTGACAGCCAGGGGTAAATAGATGGACTGTCCTGACAGCCAGGGGTAAATAGAGGGACTGTCCTGACAGCCAGGGGTAAATAGAGGGACAGAACTGACAGCCAGGGGTAAATAGAGGGACTGTCCTGACAGCCAGGGGTAAATAGAGGGACTGTGCTGACAGCCAGGGGTAAATAGAGGGACTGTGCTGACAGCCAGGGGTAAATAGAGGGACTGTGCTGACAGCCAGGGGTATATAGAGGGACTGTGCTGACAGCCAGGGGTAATTAGAGGGACTGTCCTGACAGCCAGGTGTATATAGAGGGACTGTCCTGACATCCAGGGGCAATAAGAGGGATTGTCCTAATGGCCAGGGGCAAATAGAGGGACAGCCAGGGGTAATTAGAGGGACTGTCCTGACAGCCGGGGGAAAATAGAGGGACTATCCTGACAGCCAGGGGTAAAGGAAGACTGTCCTGACATCCAGTGGCAAATAGAGGTACAGCCAGGGGCAATTAGAGGGACTTTTCTGACAGCCAGGGGCAATAAGAGGGACTGTCCTGACAGCCAGGGGCAATAAGAGGGACTATCCTGTCAGCCAGTATGGTGGCGTGCCTGTCCCACCAGTCATGACTTACCTAAGAAGCTCCTCCCTCTGACTCCCAGCACGAGACTCCGCCTGCTCTTGGAACTTCCCTCAAGGCTCCGCCTCCGTTGACCCCTCCCCCTCCAGATGTGGCTGCAGCAGAGACTGAAGGGGCTTCCGGGGCTGCTCTCCAGCAGCTGGGCGAGGCGGATGCTCGCCGTCCTCGGTTTCCTGGTGATCATCTACTGGTACCTGTCTTCGGGGCCCCTGTACAAGTCCCTGTGGTCCTCGGGTCAGCCTCGGGGCTCCTCGGGGGCGTGTCTTCAGGCTCAGACTAAACAATGGAAGGCGCTGTCTGACAAAGGAGAACTGATGACCGTGTTTTACCCCGGGGAGGAGCCCACCCTGCGGGGCCCCGCCCTGGTGGGTAACGGGTACCTCCTGGTGGACGTGGGCAAAAACGCCCTCTGGGCCTCGTCGGCGTCCGCGCCCTTCCACCCGACGGACTACAACCCCGTAACCCTGGTGAAGCACTCGGGAACCTCGTCCGAAACGCGCGCCTCCGCCGTCGTCCTCCGCGAAGGCCTGATCCGGACCGTGCGCTGCCTGCAGATCGACGCCTCCGACCCGGCCAGGGACTGCGTCACCGTCCAGGAGGACCACCTGGCCCACCGAGGCCGGCCTCACCTGTACCTGCAGCGCCTCCGCGTGACCAATCCCAGCGAGCGGGTGGTGGCTTTCGATATCTCCGCTCAGAAGCCGCTGGTCGGGGCCAAGTTTTCCACCAGTTTGGAGAAGGTCCTGGACCGGCAGTTCCTCCTGGCCTCCGGCAGGGTGCCCCTGGAGGACGGCAGGATCGTGCTGGTGGTGGTGGCCACCAAGAAAATGCTGGGCAGGGTGCAGGTCAGCCCCAAATCCGACTTCCAGGAGGCGGCGCTGTCCGTCGTTTACACCTCGGAGCCCATCGACTCCGGGAAGATGGAGGAGACGTTCGGTCAACTGCGGGAGGCCGCCAAGAAGGAGATGCTGGAGGTGATGCGTATGAAGGTGGACGACCTGCTCAGCGAGCACCAGCAGATCTGGTCCGACCTCTTCCTTTCAGGTAATCAGCCAATGGGAGGCCTCGGGGCTTCAAGGGGACCAAAACTCCTTTAGAGTCAGTTGGTCCTCCTTAGTGCACCAAAGGTCGTAGTGTTGTTTATATCAGCATTGGAAATTTGTGTTTTAGCTGCACCTGTTGGGAGTTGACCAACGCTCCCTATTTTGGAGTATTTTGTACAACTATTTAAAGTGGACCAACACCCACCGCTGATCGGCCCGGGAATCTATAAGATTCCGGGGCCGATCAGCTCCCTCCCCGCGTGAAACACCCCCCCGGACGCCCACAAACCTTACCTTAGCCCCCGCCGCCGTGGCCTCTCGCGGGTCCCTCTAGCAGGGTGCGCACCCGCGCCGGCCATTCACAAACGGCCGGCGCGGGTGCGCGCCCTGCTAGACGCGTTCCCTGTCCATAGCTTGTCCATAGCTTGTCCATGGCTTGTCCATGGCTTGTCCATGGCTTGTCCATAGCTTGTCCATAGCTTGTCCATAGCTTGTCCATGGCTTGTCCATGGCTTGTCCATGGCTTGTCCATAGCTTGTCCATAGCTTGTCCATAGCCTGTCCATAGCTTGTCCATAGCTTGTCCATAGCTTGTCCATAGCCTGTCCATAGCTTGTCCCTGGCTTGTCCATAGCCTGTCCATAGCTTGTCCATAGCTTGTCCATAGCTTGTCCATAGCCTGTCCATAGCCTGTCCATAGCTTGTCCATGGCTTGTCCCTGGCTTGTCCCTGGCTTGTCCATAGCCTGTCCCTGGCTTGTCCATAGCTTGTCCATAGCCTGTCCATAGCTTGTCCCTGGCTTGTCCATAGCCTGTCCATAGCTTGTCCATATCTTGTCCATGGCTTGTCCATGGCTTGTCCATAGCTTGTCCATAGCTTGTCCATGGCTTGTCCATAGCTTGTCCATAGCTTGTCCATAGCCTGTCCATAGCTTGTCCATGGCTTGTCCATAGCTTGTCCATAGCTTGTCCATAGCTTGTCCATGGCTTGTCCATAGCTTGTCCATAGCTTGTCCATAGCTTGTCCATAGCTTGTCCCTGGCTTGTCCCTGGCTTGTCCATGGCTTGTCCATAGCTTGTCCATAGCTTGTCCATAGCCTGTCCATAGCTTGTCCCTGGCTTGTCCATAGCTTGTCCATAGCTTGTCCATAGCTTGTCCATAGCTTGTCCATAGCTTGTCCATAGCTTGTCCCTGGCTTGTCCATAGCTTGTCCATGGCTTGTCCATGGCTTGTCCATAGCTTGTCCATAGCTTGTCCATAGCCTGTCCATAGCTTGTCCATGGCTTGTCCATAGCTTGTCCATAGCTTGTCCATAGCTTGTCCATGGCTTGTCCATGGCTTGTCCATAGCTTGTCCATAGCTTGTCCATAGCTTGTCCCTGGCTTGTCCCTGGCTTGTCCATGGCTTGTCCATAGCTTGTCCATAGCTTGTCCATAGCCTGTCCATAGCTTGTCCCTGGCTTGTCCATAGCTTGTCCATAGCTTGTCCATAGCTTGTCCATAGCTTGTCCATAGCTTGTCCATAGCTTGTCCCTGGCTTGTCCATAGCTTGTCCATGGCTTGTCCATGGCTTGTCCATAGCTTGTCCATAGCTTGTCCATAGCCTGTCCATAGCTTGTCCCTGGCTTGTCCATAGCTTGTCCATAGCTTGTCCATAGCTTGTCCATAGCTTGTCCATAGCCTGTCCATAGCCTGTCCATAGCCTGTCCATAGCTTGTCCCTGGCTTGTCCATAGCTTGTCCATAGCTTGTCCATAGCTTGTCCATAGCTTGTCCATAGCTTGTCCATAGCCTGTCCATGGCTTGTCCATAGCTTGTCCATAGCTTGTCCATAGCTTGTCCATAGCTTGTCCATAGCCTGTCCATAGCCTGTCCATAGCCTGTCCATGGCTTGTCCATAGCCTGTCCATAGCTTGTCCCTGGCTTGTCCATAGCTTGTCCCTGGCTTGTCCATAGCTTGTCCCTGGCTTGTCCCTAGCTTGTCCCTAGCTTGTCCATAGCCTGTCCATAGCTTGTCCATAGCTTGTCCCTAGCTTGTCCCTAGCTTGTCCATGGCTTGTCCCTAGCCTGTCCCTAGCCTGTCCCTGGCTTGTCCCTAGCTTGTCCCTAGCTTGTCCATAGCTTGTCCCTGGCTTGTCCATAGCTTGTCCCTAGCTTGTCCCTAGCCTGTCCCTAGCCTGTCCATAGCTTGTCCCTGGCTTGTCCATAGCTTGTCCATATCTTGTCCATATCTTGTCCATGGCTTGTCCATGGCTTGTCCATAGCTTGTCCATAGCTTGTCCATAGCTTGTCCATAGCTTGTCCATGGCTTGTCCATGGCTTGTCCATAGCTTGTCCATAGCTTGTCCATGGCTTGTCCATGGCTTGTCCATAGCTTGTCCATGGCTTGTCCATGGCTTGTCCATAGCTTGTCCATAGCTTGTCCATGGCTTGTCCATGGCTTGTCCATGGCTTGTCCATAGCTTGTCCATAGCTTGTCCATAGCTTGTCCATAGCTTGTCCATAGCTTGTCCCTGGCTTGTCCATAGCTTGTCCATAGCTTGTCCCTGGCTTGTCCCTGGCTTGTCCATGGCTTGTCCATGGCTTGTCCATGGCTTGTCCATAGCTTGTCCATAGCTTGTCCATAGCCTGTCCATAGCTTGTCCATAGCTTGTCCATAGCTTGTCCATAGCTTGTCCATAGCTTGTCCATAGCTTGTCCATAGCTTGTCCATAGCCTGTCCATAGCCTGTCCATGGCTTGTCCATAGCTTGTCCATAGCTTGTCCATAGCCTGTCCATAGCCTGTCCCTGGCTTGTCCATAGCTTGTCCATAGCTTGTCCATAGCTTGTCCCTGGCTTGTCCATAGCTTGTCCCTAGCTTGTCCATAGCCTGTCCATAGCTTGTCCATGGCTTGTCCCTGGCTTGTCCCTGGCTTGTCCATAGCCTGTCCCTGGCTTGTCCATAGCTTGTCCATAGCCTGTCCATAGCTTGTCCCTGGCTTGTCCATAGCTTGTCCCTGGCTTGTCCCTAGCTTGTCCATAGCCTGTCCATAGCTTGTCCCTAGCTTGTCCCTAGCTTGTCCATGGCTTGTCCCTAGCCTGTCCCTAGCTTGTCCCTGGCTTGTCCCTGGCTTGTCCCTAGCTTGTCCATAGCTTGTCCCTAGCTTGTCCCTGGCTTGTCCCTAGCTTGTCCCTAGCTTGTCCCTGGCTTGTCCCTAGCTTGTCCCTAGCTTGTCCCTGGCTTGTCCATAGCTTGTCCCTAGCTTGTCCATAGCTTGTCCCTAGCTTGTCCATCGCTTGTCCGTCGGTGGTGAGGTGAGTTTTTCGGGGTTTCACACAGCGGGGCGATCGGGATGCCCCGCGGAAGTGGACCAACACCCAGGATAGTGAAAATCCTGGGTGTTGGTCCACTTTAAACCGGACCTTCAACATGATTTAATGAAAAGCTCAAACCCATAAAAAACTATTCCGCAGCATCTAAAATTAATATATTTTAGGTTTTTAGTCACTTATTATTCTTTCCCCCACTGGGCTGCAACTCTGTTCAGGACTCTAGGATAGGGGCGCCGCCATCTTGCCTCAGAAGCATCACATGCAGAGCGGCACATTTAGAAAACACTTCCTGTTTGCAGGCAGCCTGAAACTCCACGGGCTGCCATCTTGGATCTTTAAAGGCTCAGAAAATGCAGTAGATGCAGAAAGGATGATTTTTAATGTGAGCAATCTGTATGTACAGGGGAGGGAAACTTATAAGATAGGCTCTTATTCAGGGTGAAGGTCCGGATTAATGTGAGCAATCTGTATGTACAGGGGAGGGAAACTTATAAGATAGGCTCTTATTCAGGGTGAGGGTCCGGATTAATGTGAGCAATCTGTATGTACAGGGGGAGGGAAACTTATAAGATAGGCTCTTATTCAGGGTGAAGGTCTGGATTAATGTGAGCAATCTGTATGTACAGGGGAGGGAAACTTATAAGACAGGCTCTTATTCAGGGTGAGGGCCCGGATTAATGTGAGCAATCTGTATGTACAGGGTAGGAAACCTATAAGATAGGCTCTTATTCAGGGTGAAGGTCCGGATTAATGTGGGCAATCTGTATGTACAGGGTGTGGGAAACTTATAAGATAGGCTCTTATTCAGGGTGAAGGTCCGGATTAATGTGAGCAATCTGTATGTACAGGGTGTGGGAAACATATAAGATAGGCTCTTATTCAGGGTGAAGGTCCGGATTAATGTGAGCAATCTGTATGTACAGGGTGGGGGAAACATATAAGATAGGCTCTTATTCGGGGTGAAGGTCTGGATTAATGTGAGCAATCTGTATGTACAGGGGGAGGTAAACTTATAAGATAGGCTCTTATTCAGGGTGAAGGTCCGGATTAATGTGAGCAATCTGTATGTACAGGGGAGGGAAACTTATAAGATAGGCTCTTATTCAGGGTGAAGGTCCGCTTTAAGCTTTGCCCTAAATTTCAGAACCTAGGGCTAGGAAAAAATAGACAAGTGCGCTTTGTGGTATTTGGGGAGAAAAAAAAAGATGTGAGTTGATCTGCTGTGAGTTAGAGTCTATCAGGTTATTAGGGGGTTTTACTGAAAGAGGTGAGTCATTTGTTAGATCCGGGTTTCACTTGGCTCCTCTTGTTGGTTCGGGGTTTGGCGAGTGTGAGGATGGAGCCCGCACCGCTAAGTGAAACCCGGATTTAACAAATAACTTACCTTTTTCCAGTAAAACCCGGATCTAAGAAATAACTCCCCTCTTTCAGTAAAACCCTTAACCTGACAGACTCTAACTCACAGCAGATCAACTCACATCTGTTTTACTCCTCGTCCTAGGTTTTGAAATTTAGGGCAAAGCTTAAATAGCTGTACAACATATCCTGGGTTTCGGTCCTTTCCCCCGGGGGGCACCCTGATGGCGCTATGTGAAACCCTCCAGATTGCTCGTATCATCTCACCTGACCGTCGTCCTACGGCGCATATGAGGCCGCTCGTCCAATCGGCGCGCTCGGAGCCGCTGAGCTATGCACGCCTAAGCGACGTCTTAGCTCAGCGGCTCGCTCCCTGTTAGAGGGAGCCCCGCCCCCTGCACCCCAACCTGATCCCCATTCTGATTTATAGATCACTGAGCACAAATCAACGGTCATATGGCGCATGTGCGGCTGCTCGTCCAATCAGCGCGCTGAGCCCCTGACATCACGTCGTCTAAAGCCAGCGGCTCCGAGTGCGCTTATGGCCGCCTCCCCCGCTTCCCTCTAAAAGGGGGCGTGCCCGCTTTTAGCCATTCACAATGCCTGGCGCAGACATGCGCCCTGCTAGAGGTGTAGCAGGGATGCGGGCGTTGGACCGGAATTAAGGTAAGTGTAGCAGGCGACCTGGGGGGTTTCACAATCCCGATTTTGGATGCTCTACGGGGGGGGAGGGAATGGGTCGGCCCGGGAAACGTATAAATTCCCGGGCCGATCCAGCTGGGTTTCGGTCCACTTTAAAGAGGAACTTCAGAGACCCTGAATTCTAAAAGACTCCTGTGTCCTCCGAGTTCCTGTCTTTGGAGCTTCTCGAATTGTGATGCCCCACAGTGTGAAACCCCCCAGATGCCCAGATCACTCACCTTCTCCCGAGCCCTTGTTACGTCTGCGCTGCGGCCGCCTCCCTGCCCCCCTCTAGCAGTGCGCCTCCCTGCCCCCCTCTAGCAGTGCGCCTCCCTGCCCCCCTCTAGCAGTGCGCCTCCCTGCCCCCCTCTAGCAGTGCGCCTCCCTGCCCCCCTCTAGCAGTGCGCCTCCCTGCCCCCCTCTAGCAGTGCGCCTCCCTGCCCCCCTCTAGCAGTGCGCCTCCCTGCCCCCCTCTAGCAGTGCGCCTCCCTGCCCCCCTCTAGCAGTGCGCCTCCCTGCCCCCCTCTAGCAGTGCGCCTCCCTGCCCCCCTCTAGCAGTGCGCCTCCCTGCCCCCCTCTAGCAGTGCGCCTCCCTGCCCCCCTCTAGCAGTGCGCCTCCCTGCCCCCCTCTAGCAGTGCGCCTCCCTGCCCCCCTCTAGCAGTGCGCCTCCCTGCCCCCCTCTAGCAGTGCGCCTCCCTGCCCCCCTCTAGCAGTGCGCCTGCCTGCCCCCCTCTAGCAGTGCGCCTCCCTGCCCCCCTCTAGCAGTGCGCCTGCCTGCCCCCCTCTAGCAGTGCGCCTGCCTGCCCCCCTCTAGCAGTGCGCCTGCCTGCCCCCCTCTAGCAGTGCGCCTCCCTGCCCCCCTCTAGCAGTGCGCCTCCCTGCCCCCCTCTAGCAGTGCGCCTGCCTGCCCCCCTCTAGCAGTGCGCCTCCCTGCCCCCCTCTAGCAGTGCGCCTCCCTGCCCCCCTCTAGCAGTGCGCCTGCCTGCCCCCCTCTAGCAGTGCGCCTGCCTGCCCCCCTCTAGCAGTGCGCCTCTCTGCCCCCCTCTAGCAGTGCGCCTGCCTGCCCCCCTCTAGCAGTGCGCCTGCCTGCCCCCCTGTAGCAGTGCGCCTCCCTGCCCCCCTGTAGCAGTGCGCCTCCCTGCCCCCCTCTAGCAGTGCGCCTGCCTGCCCCCCTCTAGCAGTGCGCCTGCCTGCCCCCCTCTAGCAGTGCGCCTGCCTGCCCCCCTCTAGCAGTGCGCCTCCCTGCCCCCCTCTAGCAGTGCGCCTCCCTGCCCCCCTCTAGCAGTGCGCCTCCCTGCCCCCCTCTAGCAGTGCGCCTGCCTGCCCCCCTGTAGCAGTGCGCCTGCCTGCCCCCCTCTAGCAGTGCGCCTGCCTGCCCCCCTCTAGCAGTGCGCCTGCCTGCCCCCCTCTAGCAGTGCGCCTGCCTGCCCCCCTCTAGCAGTGCGCCTGCCTGCCCCCCTCTAGCAGTGCGCCTGCCTGCCCCCCTCTAGCAGTGCGCCTCCCTGCCCCCCTCTAGCAGTGCGCCTCCCTGCCCCCCTCTAGCAGTGCGCCTGCCTGCCCCCCTCTAGCAGTGCGCCTGCCTGCCCCCCTCTAGCAGTGCGCCTCCCTGCCCCCCTCTAGCAGTGCGCCTCCCTGCCCCCCTCTAGCAGTGCGCCTCCCTGCCCCCCTCTAGCAGTGCGCCTGCCTGCCCCCCTCTAGCAGTGCGCCTGCCTGCCCCCCTCTAGCAGTGCGCCTCTCTGCCCCCCTCTAGCAGTGCGCCTGCCTGCCCCCCTCTAGCAGTGCGCCTGCCTGCCCCCCTGTAGCAGTGCGCCTCCCTGCCCCCCTGTAGCAGTGCGCCTCCCTGCCCCCCTCTAGCAGTGCGCCTGCCTGCCCCCCTCTAGCAGTGCGCCTGCCTGCCCCCCTCTAGCAGTGCGCCTGCCTGCCCCCCTCTAGCAGTGCGCCTCCCTGCCCCCCTCTAGCAGTGCGCCTCCCTGCCCCCCTCTAGCAGTGCGCCTCCCTGCCCCCCTCTAGCAGTGCGCCTGCCTGCCCCCCTCTAGCAGTGCGCCTCCCTGCCCCCCTCTAGCAGTGCGCCTCTCTGCCCCCCTCTAGCAGTGCGCCTGCCTGCCCCCCTCTAGCAGTGCGCCTCCCTGCCCCCCTCTAGCAGTGCGCCTGCCTGCCCCCCTCTAGCAGTGCGCCTGCCTGCCCCCCTCTAGCAGTGCGCCTCTCTGCCCCCCTCTAGCAGTGCGCCTGCCTGCCCCCCTCTAGCAGTGCGCCTCCCTGCCCCCCTCTAGCAGTGCGCCTGCCTGCCCCCCTCTAGCAGTGCGCCTGCCTGCCCCCCTCTAGCAGTGCGCCTCCCTGCCCCCCTCTAGCAGTGCGCCTGCCTGCCCCCCTGTAGCAGTGCGCCTCCCTGCCCCCCTCTAGCAGTGCGCCTGCCTGCCCCCCTCTAGCAGTGCGCCTGCCTGCCCCCCTCTAGCAGTGCGCCTGCCTGCCCCCCTCTAGCAGTGCGCCTGCCTGCCCCCCTCTAGCAGTGCGCCTCCCTGCCCCCCTCTAGCAGTGCGCCTCCCTGCCCCCCTCTAGCAGTGCGCCTCCCCGCCCCCCTGTAGCAGTGCGCCTCCCCGCCCCCCTGTAGCAGTGCGCCTCCCTGCCCCCCTCTAGCAGTGCGCCTCCCTGCCCCCCCTCTAGCAGTGCGCCTCCCTGCCCCCCTCTAGCAGTGCGCCTCCCTGCCCCCCTCTAGCAGTGCGCCTCCCTGCCCCCCTCTAGCAGTGCGCCTCCCTGCCCCCCTCTAGCAGTGCGCCTCCCTGCCCCCCTCTAGCAGTGCGCCTCCCTGCCCCCCTCTAGCAGTGCGCCTCCCTGCCCCCCTCTAGCAGTGCGCCTCCCTGCCCCCCTCTAGCAGTGCGCCTCCCTGCCCCCCTCTAGCAGTGCGCCTCCCTGCCCCCCTCTAGCAGTGCGCCTCCCCGCCCCCCTGTAGCAGTGCGCCTCCCCGCCCCCCTGTAGCAGTGCGCCTCCCCGCCCCCCTCTAGCAGTGCGCCCCCCTCTAGCAGCCTTTTTGAGTGAGCCGTGTGGGCACGTCTTGGCTGCAAGGTGAGTGGGGGATGCCCCCGGCGGTGCACTTGGCTGTGGTGCGGGTGCTTAGCCGTCAGCGGCTTCAAAGGGAGTCGAGTGACAGCGAGAGTGCTGATTGGCTGAGCTCAGCCAATCGGCGCGCTCGCTTTCAGCACGAGTCTGCGCCGTAGGAGCTGCTGGAAGGCGAGTTGATCGGGCGACCTGGGGGAATACACACAGCGGAGCATCCCAATTCAGGATTCTGCCGCACGGAGGAACGACACACAGGATAGTGAAATTCCTGTGGGTCGGTCCTCTTTAAAGTTTCCCCCGGAGCACCCTGATCGGGGGGTGGTTAAATGTAGAGGTAGAATTCCTATGTGTGCATAAGCATCCAATGGCCATCTATGTCCAAAAAAACGACCCTTGACACCAAGCGCCCTCTATCTGGAAACAAGTGTTAGACATGAGCTGTAAGTAGAGCCCCGCCCCCAGACAGGGGCGTGCATTGCTGTCGGTGCATACAGCTGGAAGCCTGTCATGTTTGAATGAATAATGCTCGCCAACACCTTAGAAACCGGTCGGATCCGGTGGGTGTGACCTTCCTTGTTACGTTGTGCCAGGAGCTGCTTGCGCTTATTATTTGCATAGGAGTTTGTGTTCCCTTAAAGTGACAGTTCAGTCTAAATAACTCTATGGGAGCAGCCATGATGGGATGGCTTTCTGTGGCTTTCCGCTCCATTGTCCTATGTATGAGACAAAGCCACGCCCCCTCCCATCTCCTCTCAATAGGAAACAATAGGGTGGCATCCCCAGTCATCCTATCATGGCTGCTCCCATGAACCGCATAAAAGAGATTTAGGCTGGACTGTCCTTTGTAAACCATGGCGATAAACTACCACATAGGCATAAACTATGGCGATAAACTACCACATAGGCACAAACTATGGCGATAAACTACCACATAGGCATAAACTATGGCGATAAACTACCACATAGGCACAAACTATGGCGATAAACTATGGCGATAAACTGCCACATAGGCATAAACTATGGCGATAAACTACCACATAGGCACAAACTATAGCGATAAACTGCCACATAGGCATAAACTATGGCGATAAACTGCCACATAGGCATAAACTATGGCGATAAACTACCACATAGGCACAAACTATGGCGATAAACTATGGCGATAAACTGCCACATAGGCATAAACTATGGCGATAAACTACCACATAGGCATAAACTATGGCGATAAACTGCCACATAGGCATAAACTATGGCGATAAACTGCCACATAGGCATAAACTATGGCGATAAACTACCACATAGGCACAAACTATGGCGATAAACTATGGCGATAAACTGCCACATAGGCATAAACTATGGCGATAAACTACCACATAGGCATAAACTATGGCGATAAACTGCCACATAGGCATAAACTATGGCGATAAACTACCACATAGGCACAAACTATAGCGATAAACTGCCACATAGGCATAAACTATGGCGATAAACTACCACATAGGCATAAACTATAGCGATAAACTGCCACATAGGCATAAACTATGGCTATAAACTGCCACATAGGCATAAACTATGGCGATAAACTACCACATAGGCATAAACTATGGCGATAAACTACCACATAGGCATAAACTATGGCGATAAACTGCCACATAGGCATAAACTATGGCGATAAACTACCACATAGGCATAAACTATGGCGATAAACTACCACATAGGCATAAACTATGGCGATAAACTGCCACATAGGCATAAACTATGGCGATAAACTACCACATAGGCATAAACTATGGCGATAAACTACCACATAGGCATAAACTATGGCGCTAAACTGCCACATAGGCATAAACTATGGCTATAAACTACCACATAGGCATAAACTATGGCGATAAACTGCCACATAGGCATAAACTATGGCGCTAAACTGCCACATAGGCATAAACTATGGCTATAAACTACCACATAGGCATAAACTATGGCGATAAACTACCACATAGGCACAAACTATGGCGATAAACTACCACATAGGCATAAACTATGGCGATAAACTACCACATAGGCATAAACTATGGCGATAAACTGCCACATAGGCATAAACTATGGCTATAAACTACCACATAGGCATAAACTATGGCGATAAACTGCCACATAGGCATAAACTATGGCGATAAACTACCACATAGGCATAAACTATGGCGATAAACTACCACATAGGCATAAACTATGGCGATAAACTACCACATAGGCATAAACTATGGCGATAAACTACCACATAGGCATAAACTATGGCGATAAACTACCACATAGGCATAAACTATGGCGATAAACTACCACATAGGCACAAACTATGGCTATAAACTACCACATAGGCATAAACTATGGCGATAAACTACCACATAGGCATAAACTATGGCGATAAACTACCACATAGGCACAAACTATGGCTATAAACTACCACATAGGCATAAACTATGGCGATAAACTACCACATAGGCATAAACTATGGTGATAAACTGCCACATAGGCATAAACTATGGTGATAAACTACCACATAGGCATAAACTATGGCGATAAACTACCACATAGGCACAAACTATGGCGATAAACTACCACATAGGCATAAACTATGGCGATAAACTACCACATAGGCATAAACTATGGCGATAAACTGCCACATAGGCATAAACTATGGCGATAAACTGCCACATAGGCATAAACTATGGCGATAAACTGCCACATAGGCATAAACTATGGCGATAAACTGCCACATAGGCATAAACTATGGCGATAAACTGCCACATAGGCATAAACTATGGCGATAAACTACCACATAGGCACAAGAAAACCTTTCACAAATGGGCACAGGACAAAATATATAGTAAAAAATATGAATCTTTATTTTAGTGACTCTACTACATAAAAAACAAATATAGACAATATTAAAAACAATTGCACCAATAGGAAGCCCTATTGCTCTGATAAAAATAAATCAGAGACTTTATCACCTCCATACTGGGAATATCGCATCAAAAACAAATCTAAATTCATAATGTTACACATATTCTAGATACTAATCCTATCCAATACAGAAAAGATACAATAAATATAAATGTGACAATATATATATATATATCTCCAACCATGTGCAATAAGCTACATTGAAACAAATTGATGATAGCAGCGGAGCTCTCCTATTATAAAGTGCAGATGCTGAGACGGCAGCAATACCAGTAACCAAGCTAAATATAAATCCACTTTGCGATCCTACCAAACTATGATTGAGTAAAATACTACTCACCTATAACTAATACTATACCTAATATTTCTCACGTATTTTGTACCAACTATAAATAGTACTAATAAAGTGCAATATACTTGGGAAGCAAATAATAGGCAAAGTGCAGTATCTTCCAATTACAGTAATCCCCCTCCCATTCCCAATATAGGCAGCGTGGCATCCCCCTCCCATTCCCAATATAGGCAGCGTGGCATCCCCCTCCCATTCCCAATATAGGCAGCGTGGCATCCCCCTCCCATTCCCAATAGCCAGTGTGGCATTCCTCCCATCCCATAGGCAATGTGGCACCCCCTCCTATTCCCTATATAGGCAATGTGGCACCCCCCTCCTATTCCCCATATAGGCAATGTGGCACCCCCTCCTATTCCCCATATAGGCAGTGTGGCACCCCCCTCCCATTCCCCATATAGGCAGTGTGTCACCCCCCTTCTATTCCCCATATAGGCAATGTGGCACCCCCTCCTATTCCCTATATAGGCAATGTGGCACCCCCCTCCTATTCCCCATATAGGCAATGTGGCACCCCCCTCCTATTCCCCATATAGGCAGTGTGGCAACCCCTCTCATTCCCCATATAGGCAGTGTGTCACCCCCCTTCTATTCCCCATATAGGCAATGTGGCACCCCCTCCCATTCCCCATATAGGCAGTGTGGCACCCCCCTCCCATTCCCCATATAGGCAGTGTGGCACCCCCCTCCTATTCCCCATATAGGCAATGTGGCACCCCCCTCCTATTCCCCATATAGGCAATGTGGCACCCCCTCCTATTCCCCATATAGGCAGTGTGGCACCCCCCTCCCATTCCCCATATAGGCAATGTGGCACCCCCCTCCTATTCCCCATATAGGCAATGTGGCACCCCCTCCTATTCCCCATATAGGCAATGTGGCACCCCCCTCCTATTCCCCATATAGGCAATGTGGCACCCCCTCCTATTCCCCATATAGGCAGTGTGGCACCCCCCTCCCATTCCCCATATAGGCAGTGTGTCACCCCCCTCCCATTCCCCATATAGGCAGTGTGTCACCCCCCTTCTATTCCCCATATAGGCAATGTGGCACCCCCTCCTATTCCCTATATAGGCAATGTGGCACCCCCCTCCTATTCCCCATATAGGCAATGTGGCACCCCCCTCCTATTCCCCATATAGGCAATGGGGCACCCCCCTTCTATTTCCCATATAGGCAATGTGGCACCCCCCTCCTATTCCCCATATAGGCAATGTGGCACCCCCCCTCCTATTCCCCATAGAAGCAGTGTGGCACCCTCCCCCCCCCCCCCCCCCCCCATTCACCATAAACAAAAATAAACTCACATGTTCATGGCGCTCCCGCGTTGAAGATGGAGGCGCGTCCCCACCGCTGCTCCTTACAGGCCGGGCCGCGCAGACACCCGGCCCCGTGAAACGGGTGGGCGTGGCCTGGGCCGCGTCGGCATGCATCGCGGCGCAGGCCACGCCCACCCGTTCTATGGAGCCGGGTGTTGGCCCGCCCGGTAAGAAGGAGCGGCAGGGTCAGGGACAGCCGCTCCTTCCTCTCCTCCGCAGCTTCTGTGCTGCCTCCTCCGGTAAGAACAGGAGTGAACAGGCGGGTCCGTGCAGCGAGTACGCGATGCAGGCCACGCCCACCTGCTGCTTGGACCCGGCTGTTCACTCCTGCCCTTGCCGGAAGAGGCAGCAGCTGGAGCGCAGGAGATGATGGCGGAGTGGCCGGCGCTGCCTCCGTCCCTGCCGCTACTATCACTGCCTCAGCAATAGCGGGGACGGGGACAGAGCCCACCGCTCTTCTGTCTTCTTCTGGCCTGCAGTGCGGCAGGCAACGCGGGAGCGCCGGGAACGGGTGAGTTTAATTTTTAAATTTTTTTACATTCGCCCAATAAGGCGCAGAGGAACAATCCCCAGGAGTTTCCCCCCCCCCCCGGATTGTCATTTTTAAGTGGATTGCCCCAGAGACGATTGTTAGAAAGAGCCTTACTTTATTTTTTTTTATGTAAGGTCTGTATATAGAGACCAAAACCCCGGCCTGATGGCCCTGGAACCTTACAGATTCCCCCCCCCCGGGCATCCAGATTTGGGATGCCCTGCTGTGTGAAACACCCTCAGAGCGCAAAGAAAAACAAACATTTTCCCAGTCTTATGGCCCATCCGTGTTCGCACAGCCAATCACTGCCTCCAAGAATCGGCTAAGGGCTGAATGCAGCTGAGCACGCAAATGGAGCGCATCTCCACTAGCAGGGACTATACCTGCACTGGCCAATCACAGATGCCTGGTGCGGACATGCACCTGGCTAAAGGCAAAGCATAGTGTGGCCACGCCCTGCGCACGTTCCATTGGATCGGGGATCAGGTACGTTTTATGCTGATGATACAAAGGTTAGTAATAGTGGGATATTCCTGGAGGTGTCTGCAACATGGAAAATGATTTAGCTTTACTGGATAGATGGTCAAAACTGTGGAAACTAGAGTTTAATGTCTCTAAATGTAAAATCCTGCACTTGGGTAGAAGGAATCCCTGCTCTGAGTACCGTATGGGCAGCGCTGTGTTATCCAGGACCTCGGAGGAGAGAGATTTAGGGACACTGATTACTGATAGCTGCAAGATGATTGGACAGTGTAGCCAGGCACTGGGAAAAGCAAGCAGGATGCTCGGCTGCATAGCTCGAGGCATCACCAGTAGGAAGAGGGAGGTTGTGATGCCGCTGTATAGAGCCCTGGTGAGGCCACAGCTAGAATACTGTGTGCAGTTCTGGAGACCTCACCTGCAAAAAGACATTATTCAAATAGAACGTGTCCAAAGGCCGGCAACAAAAATGGTGGAAGGACTTAAACTTGAAACTTATCAGGAGAGACTTAAAGAACTTAATCTGTACAGTCTGGAGGAAAGAAGGGAGAGAGGGGGACATGATGGAGACCTTTATATATGTGACAGGAGGGAATAAGGTTCAGGAGGGAAGTGTTTTTAAGAAGAAACTTAATGACAGAACAAGGGGCCCAACCTGAAGCTAGTCTGGGGGAAGATCAGGAGCAATGTTAGAAAATATTATTTTACAGAAAGAGTAGTAGATGCTGGGAACAAACTTCCAGCAGAGGTAGTTGAAAAATCAACAATCACTGAATTTAAACATGCCTGGGATAAGCCTCCATCTATCCTAAGATACAGAGAACATACATATAGTATACACATAAGATAAAGAGAACATACAGTATACACATAAGATACAGAGAACATACAGTATATACATAAGATACAGAGAACATACAGTATACACATAAGTTACAGAGAACATACAGTATATACATAAGATACAGAGAACATACAGTATACACATAAGATACAGAGAACATACAGTATATACATAAGATACAGAGAACATACAGTATATACATAAGATACAGAGAACATACAGTATATACATAAGATACAGAGAACATACAGTATACACATAAGATAAAGAGAACATACAGTATACACATAAGATACAGAGAACATACAGTATACACATAAGATACAGAGAACATACAGTATACACATAAGATACAGAGAACATACAGTATATACATAAGATACAGAGAACATACAGTATACACATAAGATACAGAGAACATACAGTATATACATAAGATACAGAGAACATACAGTATACACATAAGATACAGAGAACATACAGTATATACATAAGATACAGAGAACATACAGTATATACATAAGATACAGAGAACATACAGTATACACATAAGATAAAGAGAACATACAGTATACACATAAGATACAGAGAACATACAGTATATACATAAGATACAGAGAACATACAGTATACACATAAGATACAGAGAACATACAGTATACACATAAGATACAGAGAACATACAGTATACACATAAGATACAGAGAACATACAGTATACACATAAGATACAGAGAACATACAGTATATACATAAGATACAGAGAACATACAGTATACACATAAGATACAGAGAACATACAGTATATACATAAGATACAGAGAACATACAGTATATACATAAGATACAGAGAACATACAGTATACACATAAGATACAGAGAACATACAGTATAGACATAAGGGCAGATAAGATGGACCGTATGGTCTCCTTCTGCTGTCAACCTTCTATGTTTCTATGTTACTGGGGACTTGGAGGGGTCACATTGTGGGGCATCCCGGTTGAGTATGCCCCGCTTTGTGAATCCCCAGGGAGAAGGGAGTTCGGTGGCCCTGGAGTCTTATAGATTCTAGGGCCACCTGATTGTTTTTTTTTTTTTTCAAAGTGGACCAAAACCCAGTATTTGGGGGGGGTTACACACAGTGGGGCACCCCCAATCGGGGTGCCCCCGTAAAAAGGACCAAAACCCAGGATTTTGACTATCCTGGGTTTTGGTCCTTTTTACAGGGGCACCCAGATCGGGGGGTGCCCCGCTGTGTGTAATCCCCCCCCCCCAGATAGCCGCAGCCAACTCGCCTCTTCCCGATCCCATGGTGCATCTAAGAGCAGCGGCTCGGACAGCTGCATCCTCCGCTTCCCTCCATTTGTATTAGAGGGAGGTACAGGATGTGGCCGCCAGAGCCGCTGCTCTTAGACGCGCCGTGGTACCGGGAAGAGGTGAGTCCGTTCGGGCGTTCTGGGGGGTTTCACACACCCCCGATTGGGGTGCCCTCGTAGAAAGAAGCAAAACCTAGGATAGTCAAAACTTTTGACTATCCCGGGTTTTGAAAAGAGGATATGCACAGCCGAGAAGAAATATTTTAACGGTGCTGGCTAAGGGGGTGAGTAAATAAGAGAAAGATTACAGAGCTGGGGCTCTAGATATGCCCCAAATTAACCCCATAAATAAAGCCACACTCATAAGTGTATGAAAATATAAAAACAGAAAATGTATTGAGATCAATTCGCAGCTAAACATACAACATGAAAGACAAGGTTAAAAAACATATATACACTAGCAGCTAAATGAGGAATCCTGACAATGGCTCTAATATGCAAATTCATTGAAAAAAAATGTGATCAATACACTTGATTGTATGGCAAATAAAGTGCAAACCAGTGAAAGTATGTAATTAATCTATAAATCCATAAGTGCAATACAAATACAAACGTGGGGGAAAAAAAATATATATATATATATCTCAAAAAAAAAAAAAAAATATATATATATATATCTAAAAAAAAAAAAAATATATATATATATATATATAAAAAAAAAAAAAATATATATATATATATATATATATCTAAAAAAAAAAATAAATAAAAAAAATAAATATATATATATATATATATACATTATATATATATATATATATATATTCTAAGTATGTCACACACCCCACTTCAAACATTAATAATTACACTAGGGTTAACGCACCTCTAGGTGGCAGCATTGCAGAGAACCTCCAAAAACTTCAACAGGCCCCTCCCGGTCTATACATACCTGGTACCTCCCAAGAACCTCCCAGTGTTGTTCTCTGCAAGGTGGCGACAAGACAGAAGAAAGAAGTCTGCTTGCAGGTAGCCGGGGTATCCCCCCCCCCCCCCCCCGTGGTCTATTTCTGCCCGGCTCTTGTTTGAGAGTATATCTATTTACTGGCAGCCTCCCAGCTTCGGCTGTAGGCCGGGCAATATAGGTAGCCGGCACCATTGGTGCCTAGGAGATTAGCTCCTCCGCTCGACCCTTCATTGCGGGGCATAGCGGGATTCCCGGAGTGGTGATCCGGATGTGGGATGCCCCCATTTAATAGGAGGTTAGCGGTCAGGATGTGCCTAGCCCTGGGATTTTAGTTATTACACATGCCGGGGCGTGGGGCGCGTTTTGGGACCGGTGACATGTTGTGTGAGTGTGGCTGCTGCGCTGCTGCATTGTGAGGTCTGAGCGCGGTCTCTGCCTGCTGGCGCTGACGCTGCAAGGGGGCGGGGCCGCGCGCTGATTGGTTGTCCCGGAGGGGCGGGGCCTTCTCGGCTCCCGCGGCTCGTCTTCCCCTCCCTCACGTCTCTGAGCTGTGTTGCGGGCCGCCATCTTCTGCGGTGCCTAGCTGCGCTGTGCTCTCTCTCAGGTAGGCGTTTTAGTTTTTTCTTGCGGGGGATGCTCACGTAAAGTTGGTGGCCTGGCCCCCCGTATTACGTCCCCTCCTCCTCTTCCTGCCTCCTCGCTCCTGCACATATTTAAAGTGCTGGTTGTGTATTTTAACCATTTCCTGTGTCTATGGTTAATGAGGGGAGGGGGGTTGTATGTTATGTTGTATGTTGGTTTAGGTATTATGTGCCTGGATTGACGCCTGTCCCTCTCTCTTTGTGTCTTTCAGATCCTGGGATCCCGTCTGGCAGGGCTCTCCCGGTCTTATATACCTGGCTCGTGGGGGGTGTTTTTCATTGCACTATATATATATATATTTATATATTTTTATAAGGGTTTTTTATGCTATTCCCCTGGGTCAGGATCTTGTGACAATCTTTAGACAATTGTTAGGTTATTAAGGGGCATCCCGGGTCGCGTACCGCATAAATCCCTGGGTTCTGCGAATACCATAAAATTCACCACATGGAGGCTGCCACAGATACCGGGAATGGTTCTTCGGGACAATCCAAGGTGTGCGGGGGTTGTGGGACTCCGCTCCAGGGAGATGATGTCATTTTGTGTATCCCTTGTGCACAGCAGAACATTGCACGGCAGTCCAGTACTCCGGTGCCTAGCACTTCGTCAGCCGCGCCATCTCCCTCTCCCCCTCGCTTATTCCGGACCCCGTGTGACGTTGTCCTGGGCGGGGATTCGCAGTCTGAGGTATGTGCCCGTTTGACCAGCCTTGAGAAGCGGTTTTCTGCTATAGCCGCTCAGAAGGCTTCAGCTAAGCAGAGGCATCTGTCTCCGCCTCCGCCGGATTCAGATGAGGAAGTTGTGGGAGATCTGGATTGGTCGGATCGTCCCCGTGAAGATGGTGAGCTCATTGAGGAAGAAGATTCTGATGTTCAGCAGTTGCTGGGTTCTGAGGGGGATCAGGCTGACGGCCTCCCTCTCGATTCCTCTACCATTCTGAGCCAGATGTTTGAGGTTTTGGATTTGGAGCCTCCTGTGGTTGCTCCTAGGCCTAAGGGTCAGCTTTTTGGGGTGTCCAAGCAGCGTTTGGAGTTTCCCAGCCAACAGCATTTTGAAGAAATTGTTTTCAAGCAATGGGAGCAACCTACACGTCTTGTTGGTGTGCCGTCTAGCTGGGATAGGAAGTATCCTTTTCCGGCGGAATTGATGAAGCGTTGGTCTGTTCCCCCTGAGGTAGATACTCCGGTCCTGGGACTGTCCAACACGGCGGTCGTGCATTCTCCTGACACGACTTTGCTCAGGGACGGCGAGGATCGCCGGGTTGATCAGCTTGCCCGTCATGGTTTTGTATGTGCGGGTTCGGTGTTAAGGCCTGTCTGTGCTTCGGCTCTTTTGACTTTTGCTGTCAGGTCTATTGTCAGGGACTTGGGGGTGGATCTCGAGCCCACCAGTGATGAGTCCCTTGCGCTTAAGCGCTGCGATTCTTTTTTGTCTTTTATCCTGGCCGCTCAGGAGGATGCCATGTTGATGTGTGGCAGGGCTACTGCCTTGCTGGTGGCTATCCGGCGCTGTGTGTGGTTGAGACAGTGGACGGCCGATTTTAATTCTAAAAGATCGCTCACGGCTCTGCCCTTTTTGGGTTTGAGGCTTTTTGGTGAGAGGCTGGATTCTGTTGCCAAGGGAGGTAAGTTACCTCAGCGCAAGAAATTTCGCCGTTCCTTTCGGGGGACGGTCTCCTTCAATCCGTCCTTTCGGGGAGTCGGAGCCGGTAGGGGTGCGGGCTCCTCGGCCCCCAGGGGCGCCAGTTGGAATAGGGGCAGAGGCCGTGGCCGTCCCGCTCGCGTCTGGGGTGCCAAGCCCGAGCCGGTTGCCAAGCCCACCCAGCAATGAGGGGGCGCCCTCACCCGTTCGGGTGGGGGGACGGTTGCAACTTTTCTCCCGGGTGTGGGACCAGGAGGTCTCGGACAGATGGATCTGGGAGGTGGTTTCGGCCGGTTACAAGTTGGAGTTCGAGTCCCGTCCTCCTCCAAGGTTCTTCAGGTCTCGGGTGTCTTTGGATCCTTTGGCCGCGCAGGGGCTCCTGGCGGCGGTAAGGAATCTTCTAGATTTAGCTGTCATTTGCCCGGTTCCTTCTTCAAGAGGTAGGGCGCGGGTTTTACTCCAATCTCTTCACGGTTCCCAAAAAGGACGGGTCCTTCCGTCCTATTCTGGATTTGAAGTTTCTCAACAGGTTTATTCGTCCCCGGAAGTTCCGCATGGAAACCCTGCGGTCTGCGATCGGTTCGCTTCGGCAGGGGGACTTTATGACGTCCATAGACATCAAGGATGCGTACCTGCACGTGCCGATCTTTCCTGCTCATCAGCGGTTCCTTCGTTTCGTGGTGGAGGATCGGCATTTTCAGTTTGTGGCTCTTCCATTCGGCCTCACCTCTGCTCCGAGAGTGTTCACCAAGGTGTTGGCGGGGGTGATGGCCCTGCTCAGAGCTCAGGGGATTCGTATTGTGCCTTACCTGGACGATCTTCTCATCATGGCTCCTTCCTTCAGTCAAGCAGAGGGGGACACCAGCACGGTGGTGTCTATGTTGGAGAGGTTCGGCTGGGTGATCAATTACCCCAAGTCCTCGCTGGTTCCGGCCAGGGTGGTGACCTTTCTGGGGATGTCGTTGGACTCCTGCCAGCACAGAGTGTTTCTCCCTCAGGCCAAGGTTCTGATGATTCAGGAATTGGTCCAGCTGCTCCTCTCCCATCCTCATCCGTCCATTCGTCTGGGGATGAGACTGGTGGGGTTGATGGTGGCCTCGTTCGAGGCAGTTCCCTTTGCTCAGTTTCATACGAGGACTCTTCAACTTCATCTTTTGGCGTCTTGGAACCGGTGTCCGGGGTCGTTGGATCGGTCCTTTCGGTTGTCCCCTCGGGTTCGGCAGTCACTTCTGTGGTGGTTGGTCTCGGACAACCTTCTGAAGGGCAGGTCGTTTCTGACTCCGCTTTGGGAAACTGTCACCACGGATGCCAGTTTGTCAGGCTGGGGAGGTTTTTGGAAGGATCTTCGGTTTCATGGGCAGTGGGACCCTCAGGAGGCTCACTTGCCCATCAATGTTCTGGAATTGCGAGCCATCAGGTTGGTTCTGTCTCGCTTGACGCATCATTTACAAGGTCTGCCGGTTCAGGTTCGCTCAGACAATCAGACGGCGGTTGCTTACATCAATCACCAAGGAGGGACTCGCAGTCTGGGTGCCCACAGGGAGGTGTCTCTGATTTTGGTCTGGGCGGAGACTCATGTTCCTTGCATCTCGGCAGTTTACATTCCGGGAGTGGAAAACACAGAGGCGGATTTTCTGAGCCGGTGTGCGTCCCGTCGGGGGGAGTGGTCTCTCCATCCCCAGGTGTTTCGGTCACTTTGTCTCCGGTGGGGGACGCCGGAGGTGGATCTGTTTGCCTCTCGTCACAATCACAAGCTTCCGTCCTTTGTGTCCCTGTCTCGGGACCCTCTGGCTCTGGCGGTGGATGCCATGACCCTGAGCTGGAGGGACCTGGGGTTTCTTTATCTGTTCCCTCCGATTCCCATGCTAGGCAGGGTTCTGCGAAAGTTGGTTCTGGAGGGAGTTCCCGCCATTCTCGTGGCTCCAAGGTGGCCAAGGCGGGTGTGGTTCGCGGACATCGTTCGTCTGGCCGTGGATCAGCTCGATCTGCCTCTTCGGCCAGATCTTCTCACTCAGGGTCAACTATGTTACCCCAGTTTACAAACGCTGGCTTTGACGGCTTGGCTGCTGAAACCTCCATCTTAAAGGAGGAGGGTCTTTCGGATGCGGTCATTCGGACTCTTATTAGTGCCAGGAAGAGATCTTCTTCTTCCATCTATTACAGGTATTGGAGATCTTATATTGATTGGTGTGAGGCTAGGTCTTTGCCTTGCCGGGTCTTTTCTGTGTCTAGGATTTTGGATTTTCTTCAGTCGGGGCTGGACTCCGGTCTTCAGCTGAGTACCTTGAAGGGGCAGGTTTCTGCTTTGTCTATTTTTTTCCAGAAATCTTTTGCTAGTCATTCCTTGGTCAAGACTTTTTTCCAGGGGGTTTCGCATGTGCGGCCTCCTAGGAAGCCTTTGCTCCCAGTGTGGGATTTGAATTTGGTTCTTTCTGCTCTTAAGGCTCCTCCTTTTGAGCCTTTGCGGGATGTTGCTTTGTCCATTCTTACTCAGAAGGTTGCCTTTCTGGTGGCCATCACTTCGGTTTGGCGTGTTTCAGAGTTGGCAGCTTTGTCTATTCAGGCTCCTTATTTTGAGGATCATCAGGACAAAGTGGTTTTTCGTTACAAGTCAGATTTTCTCCCTAAAGTGGTCTCTGCTTTTCATCTTAACCAGGACATTGTTCTTCCTTCTTTGTGTCCTAAGCCTAAGAATGTCAAGGAGAGTGCTTTGCACTGCTTGGATGTGGTACGTTGTGTTAGGTACTATCTACGTGCTACGTCTTCTTTTCGTAAGACTGATGCCTTTTTCGTTGTGCCATGTGGGCCTAGGAAGGGTTTGGCTCCGGCCAAATCTTCCATTAGTAAATGGATTCGTCAGGCCATTGTTGGTGCTTATTCGGCTAAAGGGAAGGATCCTCCTTTCCGAGTTACTGCTCACTCTACTCGTGCGGTTGGTGCGTCCTGGGCTTTTCAGCACCAGGCTTCGGTTGAACAAGTGTGTAAGGCTGCAACTTGGTCTTCTGTTCATACTTTTTCTAAGTTCTATAAGGTTGATGTGCGGGCCTCAGCGGATGCTGTTTTTGGCCGCAAGGTTTTGCAGGCTGCAGTGGTTTGAGTTTTTTTCTGCGTTTTTGCCTGTTCGGATACCCACCCTTTTCTGGACACTGCTGTTGGATGTCCCTAGTGTAATTATTAATGTTTGAAGTGGGGTGTGTGACATACTTAGAATAATACCATTTTGTGAATACTCACCTGTAAAATGGGTATTATAAGTATGTCACACACCCCACTTCACCCGCCCTTTTCGGTATCCTGGCTCTTTCTTTGGTGAAGTTTAGTTCTTTACGTTGAGGGTTACATTGTTTGGTTCTGGTACCTTGTCTTACTGCTGTTCTAATACTGGGAGGTTCTTGGGAGGTACCAGGTATGTATAGACCGGGAGGGGCCTGTTGAAGTTTTTGGAGGTTCTCTGCAATGCTGCCACCTAGCGGTGCGTTAACCCTAGTGTAATTATTAATGTTTGAAGTGGGGTGTGTGACATACTTATAATACCCATTTTACAGGTGAGTATTCACAAAATGGTATTATATATATATATAAAAAAAAAATATATATATATATATATATATATATATCTCAAAAAAAAAAAAAAAATATATATATATATATATATATATGACATCACCAATAAGCAGAGCCCAGGTCCTCCTACAGCTGCCTACCACCGACGCGTTGCGTGGCCTGATGCCACTTCGCAGGTTTTCATATTTTCATACACTTATGAGTGCGGCTTTATTTATGGGGTTAATTTGGGGCCCCAGCACTGTAATCTATCCTGGGTGTTTTGGTCCACTTTAAATTGTGTACCAGCTGACATCACAGCCTCACAGCTTTTTCTCCTTCTCCTCAGGCATCGAGATGAGGAAGATAAAAGACGCGCACACCCCCTCCAGCGACACCATCAACATGACCCTGTACTACGCGCTGTCCTGCTCCCCGGCCCCGCTGGCCGACCCCCTGTTCAGCAACGAGGAGCGAGAGAAAATGGAGCTGAGCCTGAACTACGCCGACCACTGCTTCAGCGGCCACGCCAGCATGCACGCCGAGAACCTGTGGCCCGGGCAGCTGAGCGGCGTCCCTCAGGTCCTCCAGCTTTGGGAGCGCTGGAAGCTGACCCTGCAGAAGCGCGGCTGCAAGGCGCTGGTGGCCGCCGGGGCCCACGGCCTCATGCAGGGGATGATCCTGAGCTTCGGCGGCCTGCAGTTCACCGAGAACCACCTGCAGTTCCAGGCCGACCCGGACGTCCTGCACAACAGCTACGCCCTGAGGGGCATCCGTTACAACAAGGACCTGATCAGCCTGGCTGTGCTGCTGGACCAGGACGAGAAGCCCTTCCTGCACGCGTCGGTCAAGCTGCAGGACAAGCTGGTGAAGCTGTACGCCTGCGAGGCCGGCTGCATGAACGAGCCCGTGGAGCTGACCTCCGAGCCCGGCGGCCACACCTTCCCCGTGCTGGTCACCCAGCCGCTCACGCCCCTGCTCTACATCTCCACCGAGCTCACCCACCTGCAGGACCTGCGCCACACCCTCCACCTCAAGGAGATCCTGGCCCACGAGGAGCACATGGCCAAGCGATACCCGGGCCTGCCCTTCCTCTTCTGGTTCAGCGTGGCCTCGCTCATCACCCTCTTCCACCTCTTCCTGTTCAAGCTGATCTACAACGAGTACTGCGGCCCCGGGGCCAAGCCGCTCTTCCGGAGTAAGGTATAACCTAGGAGCTTACGCTTTAGACTCCGTAGACCTTGCTTGGTGTGTGCATGCGGTGGCGGGTTCTTCTCTACCTTCGAATTATCGAGAGTCCCGAGCTTGGCGCTTCCAGGGACGAGAGCAAAGAGGACCTGTAATTTACGTCTGTAGAAGATGAGGGGTGAGGGGGGTGTCAGTGTAATTCTAAAGGACGGTGGATGGAACCTGCACTGATTAAAGCAGACCTGAGGCCTAGTTCATCACCCTCCTTCACCTCTTCCTGTTCAAAGTATTGAGAGTCCCGAGCTTGGCGCTTCCAGGGACGAGAGCAAAGAGGACCTGTAATTTCCCTCCGTAGAAGATGAGGGGTTGGGGGGATGGAACCCGCACTGATTAAAGCAGACCTGAGGCCTAGTGCACCGCCCTCAACCATTAACTACCCTCTGCTTCTCTAGAAAGGTCGCCACGTCGGTGTGTCTTATCAGGCCGAACGTCCTGATTGGACTTTTTTCTAAGCTTCTCCATCCGAACCAATCAAAAAAAATGGACTGTTTCCTGCCGGTTGCGGGTTGTGTGTTGTTTGTGTTCTCCACAAAGCTGTCATTAATTTTGATTTGATTTATCTGTGTGTCTGTGAACTTTAATCGGTCAGTTATCTTTCGGTGGACGAAACGCGCGCCCGATTAGAATGGTGGACGGAACCCGATTAGAGCAGAACAAAAAACGGGTTTTGTTTCTTGCCCCCATATGGGATGCCCTGCTGTGTGAAAGCCGCCCATATTGCCCCATATGTGATGCCCTGCTGTGTGAAAGCCGCCCCTATTGCCCCATATGTGATGCCCTGCTGTGTGAAAGCCGCCCCTATTGCCCCATATGGGATGTCCTGCTGTGTGAAAGCCGCCCATATTGCCCCCATATGTGATGCCCTGCTGTGTGAAAGCCGCCCCTATTGCCCCATATGTGATGCCCTGCTGTGTGAAAGCCGCCCCTATTGCCCCATATGGGATGCCCTGCTGTGTGAAAGCCGCCCATATTGCCCCGTATGTGATGCCCTGCTGTGTGAAAGCCGCCCGTATTGCCCCCATATGGGATGCCCTGCTGTGTGAAAGCCGCCCATATTGCCCCGTATGTGATGCCCTGCTGTGTGAAAGCCGCCCATATTGCCCCATATGTGATGCCCTGCTGTGTGAAAGCCGCCCATATTGCCCCATATGGGATGCCCTGCTGTGTGACAGCTGCCCATATTGCCCCATATGTGATGCCCTGCTGTGTGAAAGCCGCCCATATTGCCCCATATGGGATGCCCTGCTGTGTGACAGCTGCCCATATTGCCCCATATGTGATGCCCTGCTGTGTGAAAGCCGCCCATATTGCCCCATATGTGATGCCCTGCTGTGTGACAGCCGCCCATATTGCCCCATATGTGATGCCGTGCTGTGTGACAGCCGCCCATATTGCCCCGTATGTGATGCCCTGCTGTGTGACAGCCGCCCATATTGCCCCATATGTGATGCCCTGCTGTGTGAAAGCCGCCCATATTGCCCCCATATGGGATGCCCTGCTGTGTGAAAGCCGCCCATATTGCCCCATATGTGATGCCCTGCTGTGTGAAAGCCGCCCCTATTGCCCCATATGGGATGCCCTGCTGTGTGAAAGCCGCCCCTATTGCCCCATATGGGATGCCCTGCTGTGTGAAAGCCGCCCCTATTGCCCCATATGGGATGCCCTGCTGTGTGAAAGCCGCCCCTATTGCCCCATATGTGATGCCCTGCTGTGTGAAAGCCGCCCCTATTGCCCCATATGGGATGCCCTGCTGTGTGAAAGCCGCCCATATTGCCCCGTATGTGATGCCCTGCTGTGTGAAAGCCGCCTGTATTGCCCCCATATGGGATGCCCTGCTGTGTGAAAGCCGCCCATATTGCCCCGTATGTGATGCCCTGCTGTGTGAAAGCCGCCTGTATTGCCCCCATATGGGATGCCCTGCTGTGTGAAAGCCGCCCATATTGCCCCGTATGGGATGCCCTGCTGTGTGAAAGCCGCCCATATTGCCCCGTACAAATCTATCCTTACCTGTTGCTATGGTTTAGACCAGAGCTCTGCAATTGCGGGAGATAGCGCGTTGTTGCGGGCACGTGCGCTGTTAGAAGGGTGCGCACCCCCAGCCCATCTGAATTCAGCTTAGAGATGCTGGGGATGCCGCCTCCGCTGTTTACATCCCCAAGGGGGGCTCACACAGCATGGCATTGCGATTTGAGATGCCCTGGAGAGGCCAACCCTGGAGTCCTTTAGATTCCAGGATCGGCCACTTAGGGTCTTCCAGATCTTAGTGCACCCCCCTTCCCAAACCTAAACGTACTGGGGTCTCCTAACACCCTCTGCTCTTCTAATATGGGGTCACCACATGGGCCGGTTTCTCATCAGGCCCAACCTCCTGATCAGACTTTGGCCGGCAATGAGGCCGATGGGTTTTTCCTTTTATCTAGTTTGCGGTGTTTTATTTTATTTATGAAGTTCTTTCATTCGACCAATCACGGTGAATCAAAGCAATCTGGACATTTGCATGCTGGTTACGGGGCTGTTCCTCTCCTCAACAAAGCTGTAATTAAAGCGGACCAAGACCCACATTTTTAACCAGCATCCCCTGAATTGCTCCCCCCCCCCCCCCATGATGAGCACCATCACTTCTCCTGCTTCACTCTAAACCCAGATAATGGCGCCTGTTTTATCTTTAAAGCTCCGCCTCCTCCATTCATTGCCACTGCTGTGTGTTTCGATGATGTCATCACGACACCTATGCAATGACTGATCCCATGCCATATTACAGTCACCGGATTATGGCGCCTGTTTTATCTTTAAAGCTCCGCCTCCTCCATTCATTGCCGCTGCTGTGTGTTTCGATGATGTCATCACGACACCTATGCAATGACTGATCCCATGCCATATTACAGTCACCGGATTATGGCGCCTGTTTTATCTTTAAAGCTCCGCCTCCTCCATTCATTGCCACTGCTGTGTGTGGCGATGATGTCATCACCACACCTATGCAATGACTGATCCCCCACCATATTACAGTCACCGGATTATGGCGCCTGTTTTAGCTGTAAAGCTCCGCCTCCTCTATTCATTGCCACTGCTGTGTGTGGCGATGATGTCATCACCACACCTATGCAATGACTGATCCCATGCCATATTACAGTCACCGGATTATGGCGCCTGTTTTATCTTTAAAGCCCCGCCTCCTCCATTCATTGCCGCTGCTGTGTGTTTCGATGATGTCATCACCACACCTATGCAATGGCTGATCCCATGCCATATTACAGTCACCGGATTATGGCGCCTGTTTTAGCTGTAAAGCTCCGCCTCCTCTATTCATTGCCACTGCTGTGTGTGGCGATGATGTCATCACCACACCTATGCAATGACTGATCCCCCGCCATATTACAGTCACCGGATTATGGCGCCTGTTTTATCTTTAAAGCTCCGCCCTCCTCCATTCATTGCCACTGCTGTGTGTTTCGATGATGTCATCACCACACCTATGCAATGGCTGATCCCATGCCATATTACAGTCACCGGATTATGGCGCCTGTTTTAGCTGTAAAGCCCCGCCTCCTCCATTCATTGCCGCTGCTGTGTCTTTCGATGATGTCATCACCACACCTATGCAATGACTGATCCCATGCCATATTACAGTCACCGGATTATGGCGCCTGTTTTAGCTGTAAAGCCCCGCGTCCTCCATTCATTGCCGCTGCTGTGTGTGTGGCGATGATGTCATCACGACACCTATGCAATGACTGATCACCTGACCTATTGCAGTGAGGGACAGCAGAAAAAAAAGTGTACCAGGATGATTCGGAAAGTGAACATATCTACTTCTAGTTCTACACCTGAAGAAGGGAGGATCAGCAGGGGCTTTGGCTAAACTCATTTCACAAGTTCAGTGGGTTCTGGTCCGCTTTAAAGCGGAACTATAGTCAAAAATGACCATAGTTCCGCTGTACTATGTAGCAGCAGGGCAGCAGGTCCCGTGAAAACAAGAAACCGGGAGTCCGGGTACTCACCTCTTCTGCGGCCGGGATGCTCCCACGTGACCATGAGCAGCCTATCGGCATGCCCGAACCTATCAGCACTGGCCCTGGAGGCTGATAGGCTGTGCCGTTGCGGCCGCAGAAGAAGCCTGGAAACGCCTTGCCTCTTGTTTTAAAGGCAGCGATGGGCGGCCTGGGTCGCGTTGCCCCGCTGCTATATATTACAGTGGAACTATAATCCTTTTTGACCATATCTCAGTTTAAAGTGGACCAAAACTCAGGATTTTGACTATGCTGGGTTTTGGTCTTTGGCCCCCCCCCCCGGGCATCTCGATCGCGGATGCCCCGCTGTGTGAAACACCCCAGGTCGCCCGATCTCACTCACCCTTCCTCAGTCCTACGGTGCATGTGCGGTAAAGGCAAGGGGATCTGCACAATACCCTATAATCAGTAAAGGTGCCGCTCCCAAAGCTACATAAAGCTCACCTCAAGAACACAGAATCATAGAGGGAGACACTCAAGAAATGTATCAAAAAAATATATTATATTCCATATCACTAAATTAATCACTACACATAACCACTACACAATTAAAATCCCTTAAAAAACACATAATGAGACAATACATACAAGACAAACCAACATAGAAGTGTGTAGGCGATGGGGAGATACTGGCACATATAAATATCAATCAGCATCTATATATAAAACACATAAACACAAGTGATTTAATCAGTGCAAATAACAATGTGCAAATCCTGCCTATGATCCGGATCCTACATCAAATAACTGTAAAGTGCAACCAATCAATAGATACAAATAACAATGTGCAAATCCTGCCTGTGATCCGGATCCTATATCAAATAACTATAAAGTGCAACCAATCAATAGATACAAATAACAATGTGCAAATCCTGCCTATGATCCGGATCCTATATCAAATAACTATAAAGTGCAAAGTGCAACCAATCAATAGATACAAATAACAATGTGCAAATCCTGCCTATGATCCGGATCCTACATCAAATAACTATAAAGTGCAACCAATCAATAGATACAAATAACAATGTGCAAATCCTGCCTATGATCCGGATCCTACATCAAATAACTATAAAGTGCAACCAATCAATAGGTACAAATAACAATGTGCAAATCCTGCCTGTGATCCGGATCCTATATCAAATAACTATAAAGTGCAAAGTGCAACCAATCAATAGATACAAATAACAATGTGCAAATCCTGCCTATGATCCGGATCCTATATCAAATAACTATAAAGTGCAAAGTGCAACCAATCAATAGATACAAATACAATATATAATCACAAATAAAACCTACATAATTACCCAATACCTAAATACCCTATAAGAAATATAAAAATGACCACAAAATACATCACCAATATAGATGCTAGTATTATCACGGTGCATGTGCGGTGGCTGCATCCCCCGCTACCCTTTAACTGGAAGTGTGCCCGCGCCGGCCATTCACAAATGCCTGGCATGGGCACGCGTCCTGCTATAGGGATAACCGGGATGCAGTCGCTGCTCGCGCATGCGCCATTGGACCGGGAACGAAAGTGAGCTTTCGGGTGACCTGGGGGGTTTGACACAGCTCCGAATCTGGCGGTGGGGGGGGGGCGAGTATGTCTGCCCTGGTGTCTCATGGACTCCAGGGTGGGTCATGTCTTCCGCTTTAAAACAAGAAACCAGGCTCCCAGATACTCACCTCTTCCGGGCCTCTTCTGCGGCCAGGATGCTCCCACGTGACCACGAGCAGCCTATCAGCACTGGCCCTGGGGGCAGTTAGGCTGCGCTGTTGCGGCCGCAGAAGCCCGGAAGCATTTTGCGTCTTGCTTTTATTTGGACTATCCTGGGTTTTCGTCCTTTCCCCCGGGGCACCCCGATGGGGGGACGCTCTGCTGTGTGAAACCCCCCCAGATCACCTATGCCGAATACGCGGCATCTCGTCCAATCAGCGCGCTCGGAACTGCAGACATCACGCCACCTAAGCCTTTGTCTAAGGCCAGCGGGTCCGAGCTCGCTGGCGGCCGCATCCCCCGCTTCCTCTAACAGGGAGCGTGCCCTGCTTTCGGGGATGCGGCCGCGGCTCGCGCATGCACCGTTGGACTTGGAAACAAGGTAAGTGTATGGGGCAACCTGGGGGGGGGGGGGGTTCACACAGTGGGGCATCCTGATTTTGGATGCCCCAGGGGGAGAGAATCTGTTGTCCCGGGATATTATATCGGCGTGGGTTTTGGTCCACTTTAAGTTTGATTTGATTCATCTGTGTGTCTGTGTCCTTTGATCGCTCAGTGATCTTTTTCGGGGGATGGGACCGGCACTGATTAGAAACAAACAAATCGGGGATTTTGACTCTCCCAGGTTTTGTTCCTTGCTAAGGAGGCCCCCCCCCCCCCCCCCCCGATTTCAGATGCACTGCTGTGCGAAACTCCCCACATCGCCCATACAAACATCCCCCCCCCGGTCCTACGGCGCATGTGCGGGCTCTTGTCCAATTGGCGCCGCATGCCGTGCATATTAATGATCAGTATATGTCTCATATATGACTCCTGTTTAGACAAGAGCTCGGCAATCGGGAGTGGCCACATCCCCAGTTTCCCTTTAGATTAGCGCATGCTTCCACCCCTGGCCTATCAGAATGGCTGGCTGCTGAAGCGCGCCTCAGACCCACAGATGCTGTGGATGCGGGCCGCCGCTGTTTACATCCCGATGGGAGTTGCCAACAATGGTGAGATTGCAGTGCCCGGGGGGGGATTCGCAAAGCAGGGCATCCCGATTTGGGATGCTCTGGGGGGGGGAGCAGAAGTCCTTTAAACTCCAGGCCCGGCTGCTTTGGGGTTTTGTTCTGCTTTAAAGCAGACCTAAGGCCCCAAACCATAAACTACGGGGGTGTTCTAACATTCACAGCTTCTCTGGAATTAGGTCGGGGGCTGATCAGACGTGAATAGCCACCGATCCAACCAATCAAAGCAAAACTGGACTGTTCCATTCTGGATGCGGGGGTGTTTTTGTTCTTTTCTAAGCTGTAATTTTGAGTTGATTCACCTGTCTGTGTGAACCCACAGTGATAAACGTGGAACAAAACTTTTCACTATTCCAGGTTTTCGTTTCTTGTCCAGGGGCATCCTGACCCCCCCCCCAGTTCGTCACAAAAACTCACCTTTCCTCTGTCCCACACAGCATGCATGGGCTCTTGTCCAATCAGCGCCGTGCATATAAATGACTGGCCCTGATTATACATGGAGCTCGTCGTAGGCACGTCCATGACACCCCTGTAGATGAGGGGCCTCCATACAGGGGAGCTGTAGAGATTTTCGCTATCCCCGGATTGTTCCTTGCCCCAGGGGCATCCCACCCCACTATGTTAAGTCCCTATAAAATATACCTGACTGCTCATCTAACGGTGCACGCGCGGGCTCTCATCCAATCAGCCATATTAATGATCGGTAATGATCAGTCCATATTAATCCAGACATTCACCCTGATTCAGAGCCTATCTTGTATGTTTCCACCCTGAACATACAGATTGCTCCCATTAATCCGGACCTTCACCCTGAATAAGAGCTTATCTTGTATGTTTCCCCCACCCTGTACATACAGATTGCCCACATTAATCCGGACCCTCACCCTGAATAAGAGCCTATCTTATGTGTTTCCTTCCCTGTACATACAGATTGCTCACATTAATCCTGACCTTCACCCTGAATAAGAGCTTATCTTATATGTTTCCCACACCCTGTACATACAGATTGCCCACATTAATCCGGACCTTCACCCTGAATAAGAGCTTATCTTGTATGTTTCCACCCCTGTACATACAGATTGCTCACATTAATCCTGACCTTCACCCTGAATAAGAGCCTATCTCATATGTTTCCCCCTGTACATACAGATTGCCCACATTAATCCGGACCTTCACCCTGAATAAGAGCCTATCTCATATGTTTCCCCCTGTACATACAGATTGCCCACATTAATCCGGACCTTCACCCTGAATAAGAGCCTATCTTATATGTTTCCCACACCCTGTACATACAGATTGCTCACATTAATCCTGACCTTCACCCTGAATAAGAGCCTATCTCATATGTTTCCCCCTGTACATACAGATTGCCCACATTAATCCGGACCTTCACCCTGAATAAGAGCCTATCTTATATGTTTCCCACACCCTGTACATACAGATTGCTCACATTAATCCTGACCTTCACCCTGAATAAGAGCCTATCTCATATGTTTCCCCCTGTACATACAGATTGCCCACATTAATCCGGACCTTCACCCTGAATAAGAGCCTATCTTATATGTTTCCCACACCCTGTACATACAGATTGCTCACATTAATCCTGACCTTCACCCTGAATAAGAGCCTATCTCATATGTTTCCCCCTGTACATACAGATTGCCCACATTAATCCGGACCTTCACCCTGAATAAGAGCCTATCTTATATGTTTCCCACACCCTGTACATAAAGATTGCTCACATTAATCCTGACCTTCACCCTGAATAAGAGCCTATCTCATATGTTTCCCCCTGTACATACAGATTGCCCACATTAATCCGGACCTTCACCCTGAATAAGAACCTCCATACAGGGGTGCTGGGGATGCGGGTGGCGTGGGAGCGCCGGTAAAGGCGCGTGGTCCGGGGCATCCCAAATCAGGATGCCCTAAGAGTACTGAAACGGTCTGTCCTGGAAGATTCCAGGGCCAGCCATTTCAATCCTCCTGAATGGTGGTTGGTCCCTTTAATTTATCTGCGTGTCATATGAAAGGTGAGTGATCCTATTGGTAGAGGGATCCCGCACTGATTAGAGCAGACGTAAGGCTCTGCTTTTCTTCAATGGGGTTTGGTCACCGCGTCAGTTTGTATCAAGCCGAACCTCCCAATTAAACTTTGTTGCTGACTTTTTTTTTTTTTTTTTAAAGTGGACCAAAACCCTCGGTGATTGGGCCCTGGCCAATCGATTCCTTCCCCCCTGGGGCATCCAAGATCAGGATGCCCCGCTGTGTGATACCCCCCCCCAGGTCGCCCCATACATATCCGTTTCCCGGTTCAACGGGGCATGCGTGAGCCGCGCCCGCATCCCGCTGTCCCTGTAGCAGGGCGCATGCCTGCGCCAGGTATTTGTGAATGGCCAGAGCGGGCACGCTCCCTGTTAGAGGGAAGCGGGGGATGCGCGATGTCAGCGGCTCCGAGCGTGCCGATTGGACGGGCGCCTGCGCATGCGCTGTAGGACTGGGAAGAGGTGAGTTGGCTTCGGCGATCTGGGGGGCATCCCCCATTGGGGTGCCCCGAGGGAAACTAATAAAACCCAGATAGTCAAAGCCCAGGATTTGGGTCCCTTATCGCGATGCCCCACTGTGTGAAACCTCCCAGGTCGTCCAAAATAACTAACCTTTCCCCAGTCCTATGGCATATGCGCGGCCTCTCGTCCAAACAGCGCGCTTGGATCCGCCCCCGCCACTACGTTCAAACCGGACCTTCACCAGGATTTAATGAAAAGCCCAAACCCTTAAAAAACTTTTCCCCAGCATCTAAAATTAATATATTTTCAGTTTTTAGTCACTTATTCTTTCCCCCACTGGGCTGCAACTCTGTTCAGGACTCTAGGATACAGGCGCCGCCATCCTGCCTCACATACTAAGGAGAGGAAAGTGGGATAAAGTGCAGGAGGCGGGATTATAGCTGTGCTTTGCACAGACAGAGCAGAGCTGGGGTCAGAGAAAGGTCAGCAATCCCAGAATGCACAGCAGCACAGTCAGGAGGCACTTCCTGTTTGCAGGCTGCCTGATGCTCCATGAGCCGCCATCTTGGATATTTAAAGGCTCATAACATGCAGTAGATGCAGGTAGGATGATTTTTTAATGTGAGCAATCTGTATGTACAGGGGGGAAACATATAAGATAGGCTCTTATTCAGGGTGAAGGTCCGGATTAATGTGGGCAATCTGTATGTACAGGGTGTGGGAAACATATAAGATAGGCTCTTATTCAGGGTGAAGGTCCGGATTAATGTGGGCAATCTGTATGTACAGGGTGTGGGAAACATATAAGATAGGCTCTTATTCAGGGTGAAGGTCCGGATTAATGTGGGCAATCTGTATGTACAGGGTGTGGGAAACATATAAGATAGGCTCTTATTCAGGGTGAAGGTCCGGATTAATGTGGGCAATCTGTATGTACAGGGGGGAAACATACAAGATAGGCTCTTATTCAGGGTGAAGGTCCGGATTAATGTGGGCAATCTGTATGTACAGGGGGGAAACATATAAGATAGGCTCTTATTCAGGGTGAAGGTCCAGATTAATGTGGGCAATCTGTATGTACAGGGGGGAAACATACAAGATAGGCTCTTATTCAGGGTGAAGGTCCGGATTAATGTGGGCAATCTGTATGTACAGGGGGGAAACATACAAGATAGGCTCTTATTCAGGGTGAAGGTCCGGATTAATGTGGGCAATCTGTATGTACAGGGGGGAAACATATAAGATAGGCTCTTATTCAGGGTGAAGGTCCAGATTAATGTGGGCAATCTGTATGTACAGGGGGGAAACATACAAGATAGGCTCTTATTCAGGGTGAAGGTCCGGATTAATGTGGGCAATCTGTATGTACGGGGTGGGGGAAACATATAAGATGGGCTCTTATTCAGGGTGAAGGTCCGGATTAATGTGGGCAATCTGTATGTACAGGGTGTGGGAAACATACAAGATAGGCTCTTATTCAGGGTGAAGGTCCGGATTAATGTGAGCAATCTGTATGTACAGGGTGTGGGAAACATATAAGATAGACTCTTATTCAGGGTGAAGGTCCGGATTAATGTGGGCAATCTGTATGTACAGGGTGTGGGAAACATATAAGATAGGCTCTTATTCAGGGTGAAGGTCCGGATTAATGTGGGCAATCTGTATGTACGGGGTGGGGGAAACATATAAGATAGGCTCTTATTCAGGGTGAAGGTCCGGATTAATGTGGGCAATCTGTATGTACAGGGGGGAAACATACAAGATAGGCTCTTATTCAGGGTGAAGGTCCAGATTAATGGGAGCAATCTGTATGTACAGGGGGGAAACATACAAGATAGGCTCTTATTCAGGGTGAAGGTCCGGATTAATGTGGGCAATCTGTATGTACGGGGTGGGGGAAACATATAAGATAGGCTCTTATTCAGGGTGAAGGTCCGGATTAATGTGGGCAATCTGTATGTACAGGGGGGAAACATACAAGATAGGCTCTTATTCAGGGTGAAGGTCCAGATTAATGGGAGCAATCTGTATGTACAGGGGGGAAACATACAAGATAGGCTCTTATTCAGGGTGAAGGTCCAGATTAATGGGAGCAATCTGTATGTACAGGGTGTGGGAAACATATAAGATAGGCTCTTATTCAGGGTGAAGGTCCAGATTAATGGGAGCAATCTGTATGTACAGGGGGGAAACATACAAGATAGGCTCTTATTCAGGATAAAGGTTTTGTCGCACTTTAGAGCTGCACTAAACCCTTTTCTCCCCCCCCCTTCACTTGGGGTGAATCAGCCGGCTTAGCGGCGACCCAGCCCACACGCTGATTGGCTGATGTGACCGCGCCCACACGCTGATTGGCTGATGTGACCGAGCCAACACGCTGATTGGCTGATGTGACCGCGCCCACACGCTGATTGGCTGATGTGACCGCGCCCACACGCTGATTGGCTGATGTGACCGCGCCCACACGCTGATTGGCTGATGTGACCCAGCCCACTGGCCACTTCCCTGGCATCTCTGTAAACTGGGGAGGGCTCCCGCCCCCGGCCTATCTGAATGGCTGAGTGTGCCACAGGACCAAAACCCTGGTCGGTGAAACGCCCAGTTTTCAGTCCGCTTTAAACTCGTAAACCTAAAATAGTTACGGCTGCTGCTCTGTGTTTATTAGCTTCTTGTTAAACCAGTTCATGGCTGGCAGCCAGTTCGGATCCTCCCTACGCCCGGATCGGGAAAGTCACCCTTTGTTTATCTCAGGGAGGGGGGATGGATGGATGCCACCACCGGCAATGGCCCTGAGGCAAGAGGTGCCACCCGGGGTGATGGGGGGCAGGAGCGGGCGCTAGAGGAGCTCCACTCGGATTGTAGGCATTTAAAGCCGACCAAAACCCAAATTTTTTAACTAGCATCCCCTGAATTGCTCCGCCCACGAATAGTAACTTTTGCCTATTTTTTACTGCTCCTGCCTCACTCTAATCCCAGATAATGGCGCCTGTTTTAGCTGTAAAGCTCCGCCTCCTCCATTCATTGCCGCTGTTGTGTGTGGCAATGATGTCATAGCCGCACCTATGCAATGACTGATCACCCACCATCTTACAGAGAGGGAGAGCAAAAAATAAAGTGTTCCGGGGCAATTTGATCAGCAAAAATATCCATTTCCTGATCTGAACCCTAAGAAGAGAGAATCGTCGGGGGCTTTGGTCAAATGTATATTCTAAGTATGTCACACACCCCACTTCAATCATTAATTATTACACTTGGGATTACTCCACCAGCAGGTGGCGACGTGCAGAGAAGTCATGAAAAACAAGCCCCTCCTGGTCTATACATACCTGGTACCTCTCACTCATTCCTCAGTTTTTCTTCTCTGCAAGATGGCGACAAGACAAAAGAAAGAAGTCTCCTGCTTGCAGGTAGCCGGGGTAACACCCCGGCACCCCCCCATGGTCTATTTCTGGCCAGCCTTTTGTTTTATTACCCCCTTGATTAATTATGTAGCCTCCCAGCTTAGGCTGTCGGCCGGGCAAGGGTAGATGGCACTAAAGGTGCCTAGGAGATTAGCTCCTCCACTCGACCCCATATTATGGGGCATAGTGGTTATCTGGCCTGGTGATCCGGATTTGGGATGCCCCGCCCTGATGTCCCTGTTAGGTTCCCCCTCCCCGCTTGGTCCCTTCTCCCTGCGCTAGATAGGGGTGGGGGGGGGGGGCTTGTTGTGTGCCTGGGTTATGTTTTGTTGTGTGCCTGGGTTATGTTTTGTTGTGTGCCTGGGTTATGTTTTGTTGTGTGCCTGGGTTATGTTTTGTTGTGTGCCTGGGTTATGTTTTGTTGTGTGCCTGGGTTATGTTTTGTTGTGTGCCTGGGTTATGTTTGCTACTGTTTGAGTGTTTTTTTACTTGCTTGTGGCGGGGCCGGGCGGCGTGTGTGCGTGTATTTGCCGCCGGCCCACCAGTTGTTCAGTTTCATTGCTCGGGGGCTCTGTTGAGCTCCCCGGACTGCTGTGCTCACGATGGTGCAGGGGGCGGGGTCGGACGGCATGGGTGTCGCCGGCCCGCCGGCCTGCTTCTTGGTTGTTGCGGGCGCCATGTACTGGGCGCCCGCTGCTCTGTCGGCTCTCTGGGTGGTCGGGGGCAGGGCCGGGCGGCGTGTCTGCCGCCGGGCCGCTTGTCTGTCGGCGCGGGCGCCATGTCTAGGCGCCCGCTGTTCGCTCCCCCCAGAGATGGTTGCGGGCGGGGCCGGGCGGCGTGTTTGCCGCTGGCCCGACTGTCCGGTGGTGCGGGCGCCTTTGTCCTTGGCGCCCGCTCTCCGGCCCAGATTCTTTGGAGGTGGAGGGGGCGGGGCCGCGTCGTGCGCGGCCCGCGCTTTGCCTGGATTGGTGGGAGGGGCGTGGCCGCAGCGTCTGCCGCGCTTGCTGGGCCCGCCCTTCTTCTCCCTTCTCTACCTCCTCGTGGTGGCCGTCGTTACTACTGTTAAGGTAGGCTGCCTTTTTTTCTTACACTGGTCCTTTTAAGGTGGTTCCTTGGCTGGGGATATTATTGTTTTCAGGTCCCCCCTTTGTGGGGGTTGTGTAGGGTGCTGTCAGCTTGAGTATAGTATTGCTGGGTGCCTTATTGGGCTTCCCAGGCTTTCCACATTTTTTATTATATGTTTATGTACATATATATATATTTATGTTTTTATTGCCATGTGCATTCACGTGTTCTAGCAGGCTGCACGGCCCAGCGGTTAGAGCATAAGCTTAATAAACTTTATTGCCCTGCGATGCAGGTTCAAATCCATCAATATAAAAATAATTTTAAGGTGTGACTGTTGTCTTTCTTTGTCAGATCCTGGGATCCCACGCTGCAGGGTTCTCCCGGCCTTAGTTACCTGGCTAGTCGGGGTTTTGTCTTTACATTTCCCTTTATTGGCTATTTTTGCAAATTTCCCCATTTCAGGGCCATAAATAAAGAAGATAAAGGGGCATCCCGGGTCGCATATTGCGTAAATCCCTGGGTTATTGCGAATACCATAATTTCACCATGTGGAGGCTACCAAAGATACCGGAAACAACCCTTCGGGGCAATCTAGGCTGTGTGGGGATTGTGGGGCGTCGCTCCCAGGGGATGATGTTATTGTATGCATTACATGTGCGCAGCGGAGCATTGAGCGCCAGTCCGGTACCTCGGTGCCTGGCTCTTCGCCGCCCGTACCATCTCCTTCCCCTCCTCGCCTGTTCCGGACCCCGTGTGACATTGTCATGAGTGGGGATTCGCAATCTGAGGTATGCGCCAGGTTGGCCAGCCTCGAGAAGATGTTTTCCGCTGTGGTTGCTCAGAAGGCTCCGGCTAAGCGGAAACACTTGTCCCCGCCTCCGCCTGACTCAGATGATGAGGTTGTTGAGGCATTGGATTGGTCAGATCGTCCCCCGGAAGAAGGAGAGCCTTTTGAGGATTAGACGATCCTGAGGTCCAGCAGCTGTTTGGTGCTGAGGGTGACCAGGCCATGGGTTCGGTTTTCGACACGCTTTCCATGGCCCAAATGTTTGAGGTTTTGGATTTGGATCCTCCTGAAGCGGCTCCTCTGCCAAGGGGTGAGTTGTTTGAGGTGACCAAGCAGCGCTTGGAGTTTCCCAGTCAACGGCATTTCGAGAATGTTGTCCTTAAGGGATGGGAGCAACCTACGCGTCTCGTTGGGGTGCCGCCTAGCTGGGATAGAAAGTATCCCTTTCCGGCGGACTTGGTGAAGCGTTGGTCTGTCCCTCCCGAGGCTGATGCTCCGGTTTTGGGACTATTTAATACGGCGGTTGTGCATTCTTCTGACACGTCTTCTTTTAAGGACGGCGAGGATCGCCGGATCGATCAGCTGGCCCGCCATGGTTTTGTCTGTGCGGTTTTCGGTCTTGAGGCCTGTTTGTGCTTCGGCACTTTTATTGTTGGGTGTGGATCTTGATCCTACTTGTGATGAGTTTTCTGGCCCTTAAGCGTTGTAATCCTTTGTTTCATTTATTCTTGCCACTCAGGATGATGCCATGTTAATGTGTGGCAGGGCTACGGCTCTGTTGGTAGCTATCCGCCGCTCAGTGTGGCAGTGGACTGCTGATTTTAATTCTAAGAGATTTTTCACGGCTCTTCCCTTTTGGGGGTTTGAGATTTTTTGGTGAGAAGCTTGATTCTGTTGCCAGGGGAGGTAAGTTACCTCAGCGTAAGATATTTCGTCGCTCCTTTTGGGGGGTGGCCCCCTTCAATCCTTCCTTTCGGGAGCCAGAGCCGGCAGGGGTGCGGGCTTCTCGGCTTACAGGGGTGCCAGCTAGAACGGGGTAATGGCCGCGGCCGTCCCTTTCACGTCTGGGGCGCCAAGCCCAAGCCAGCTGCCAAGCCCGCTCAGTAATGAGGGGGCGCCCTCACCCTTACGGGTGGGGGGGGGACGGCTGCGACTCTTCTCCCGGGTATGGGACCAGGAGGTCTCGGACAGATGGATCCGGGAGGTGGTGTCGGCCAGTCATAAGCTGGAGTTCGAGTCTCGCCCTCCTTTTAGTTTTCTCAGGTCTTGTGTCCCTCCAGATCCTTTGGGGTGGTAAGGAATTTTCTGGAAATGGCAGTCATCTGCCCGGTCCCTCCTTCGGAGGTAGGGCGCGGGTATTGTTCCAATCTCTTCACAGTGCCCAAAAAGGATGGGTCGTTCTGTCCCATCCTGGTTTTGGAGTTTCTCAACCTGTTTGTTCGTCCCAGGAAGTGTTGCATGGAAACTCTGCGGTCTGCGATCATTTCGCTTCGGCAGGGGGACTTTATGTCGTCCATAGACATCACGGATGCATACCTTCACATTCCGATCTTTCCAGCTTACCAGAGGTTTCTTCGCTTGGTGGTGGAGGATCGGCATTTTCAGTTTGTGGCTGTTCCATTCGGCCTCACTTCGGTTCCGAGAGTGTTCACCGGGCCCGGTGTTGGCGGGCGTGATGGCCCTGCTCAGGGGATTCGCATTGTGCCTTTTCTGGACGATCTTCTCATCATGGCTCTTTCCTTCAGTCAAGCGGATGGGGACACCAGCTCAGTGGTGTCCACTCTGGAGAGGTTCGGCTGGGTGATCAACTACCCCAAGGCATCTCTTGTTCCGGCCAGGGTGGTGACCTTTCTGGGGATGTCCTTGGACTCTTGCCAGCCTAGAATCTTTCTCCCTCAGGCCAAGGTTCTCTTGATTCAGGAATTGGTTCAGTTTCTTCTTTCCAATTCTCGCCCGTTCATCCGTCTAGAGATGTGACTGGTGGGGCTGATGGTAGCTTCTTTCGGGGCAGTTCCCTTCGTGCAGTTTCACACGCGGACGCTTCAGCTTCATCTGTTGGTGTCTTGGGACCGGCGACCGCGGTCGTTGGATCGGTCCTTCTGGATGTCCCCCCGGGTTTGGCAGTCTCTACTGTGGTGGTTGGTCTAGGACAATCTCTTGAAGGGCAGGTCTTTTCTGACCCTGCTTTGGGTAACTGTCACCACGGACGCCAGTTTGTCAGGATGGGGAGGTTTTCTGGAAGGACTTCGGTTCCGGGGGCGGTGGGGTCCTCAGGAAGCCCACTTGCCCATCAATGTTTTGGAGTTGAGAGCCATCTGGTTGGTTCTGTCTCGCTTGACGCAGCATTTACAGGGCTTGCTGGTTCAGGTTCGATCGGACAATCGGTCGGCGGTTGTTTACATCAATCACCTAGTAGGGACTCGCAGTCTGGGTGCCCTCAGAGGGGTGTCTCTGCTCCTAGTGGGGCAGAGTCTCATGTCCCTTGCATCTCAGTGGACATTCCAGGAGTGGAAAACACGGAGGCGGACTTTCTGAGCCGGCGTTCTTCCTGCCTGGGGGAATGGTCGCTTTGTCTCCGGTGGGGGACGACCGGAGGTGGATCTGTTTGCCTCTCGTCGCATTCACAAGCTTCTGACATTCGGGTCGCTTTCCCAGGATCTTCTGGCTCTGGCGGCGGATGCCATGGCCCTGAGTTGGGGGGACCTGGGGTCTCTTTATCTGTTTTCTCCGATCCCCATGCTAGGCAGGGTGCTGCGAGAGTTGGTTCTGGAAGGGGTTCCCGCCATTCTTGTGGCCCCAAGGTGGCCAAGGCGGGTGTGGTTCGCAGACATCGTTTGTCTGGCAGTGGATCAGTTCGTTCTGCCTCTTTGGCCGGATCTCCTCATTCAGGGTCGACTGTGCTACTCCAGTTTACCAACGCGGGCTTTGTCGGCTTGGCTGCTGAGACCTCCATCTTAAAGGAGGAGGGTCTTTCTGATTCGGCCATTCGGACTCTTATCAGTGCCAGGAAGAGATCCTCTTCTTCCATCTATTATAGGGTTTGGAGACCTTATATTGATTGGTGTGAGGCTAGATCTTTGCCCTGTTGGGTCTTTTCTGTTTCTAGGATTTTGGAATTTCTTCATTCGGGGCTGTACTTTGGTCTTCAGCTGATTATTTTGATGGGGCAGGTTGCTGCCTTGTCTGACTGTTTTTCAAAAGTCCTTTGCGTGTCCTCCTTTGGTCAAGGCTTCTTCCAGGGGGTCTCGCATTGCGGTTTCCTAGGAGGCCTTTTCTCCCTTTTTGGGTTTTGAATTTGGTTATCTCTGCTCTTCAGGCTCCTCCTTTGAGCCTTTGCAGGTTCTTGCTCTTTCTACTCTGACTCAGAAGGTTGCCTGGTCGGTTCAGGCTACTCACTTTGAGAGACATCAGGACAAAGTGGTTTTTCCGCTTCAAACCGGACTTTTTCCCTTAGGTGGTCTCTGCTTTTCTTCTTAACCAGGACATTGTTTTTCCTTCCTTGGGTCCTAAGTCTAGGAATGACAAGGAGAGGGTTTGCACTGGTTGGATGTGGTACGTTTTGTGTAGTATTGTTTGTTTACTACACCTCCTTTTCGTAAGACTGATGTTTTTTTCTTGGTGCCCTGTGGGCCTAGGAAAGGTTTTGGCTCCCGCTAAGTCTTCCATTAGCAAATGGATTCGTCGGGCTGTTGTTGGGGCCTATTCTGCCAAGGGGACGGTTCCCCCTTTTCGTATCGCTGTTCATTCTATTCGTGCTGTTGGAGTGTTTTGGGCTTTTCAGCACCAGGCTTCTGTGGAACATGTTTGTAAGGCTGCTCTTGGTCTTTTGTTCACACCTTTTCCAAGTTTTTACAAGGTTGATGTGCGGGCTTCAGCCGATGCTGTGTTTGGTCGCAAGGTTCTGCAGGCTGCAGTGGTTTGAGTCTTGCTTTATGGCCTTGTTGGATACCCGCCCTTTTCTGGACACTGCTGTTGGATGTCCCAAGTGTAATAATTAATGATTGAAGTGGGGTGTGTGACATACTTAGAATAATACCATTTTGTGAATACTCACCTGTAAAATGGGTATTATAAGTATGTCACACACCCCACTTCACCCGCCCTTTTGGTATCCCGGATTCTTTATAGGGTGAAGTTTTCGTTTACAGTTTGAGGGTTTTTTTCCTGGTACCTTGTCTTTACTGCTGTTTGAATACTGAGGAATGAGTGAGAGGTGCCAGGTATGTATAGACCAGGAGGGGCTTGTTTTTCATGACTTCTCTGCACGTCGCCACCTGCTGGTGGAGTAATCCCAAGTGTAATAATTAATGATTGAAGCGGGGTGTGTGACATACTTATAATACCCATTTTACAGGTGAGTATTCACAAAATTGTATTTTCACAAGTTCAGTGGGTTTTGGTCCGCATTAAAAAGGAGCAGAAAGTCTATAAGACCCTTAGGGGAATTGGTCTACCTCTTTATGGGGCATCCCGAATTGGAATGCCTCGCCGTGTGAACCCCCCCCACCCCCAGATTGGGCCGATCCACTTCCCTCTTCCATGAGTCTGCACTGACCTACATACGTAGCTAGGCGCGCACCCACCCGCTCCAGGACTTTCTGAATGGTCGCTGCGTCCACAGCTAGAGGCAATACATTTAGATTTCATTGATTGCGGCTAAGCAAACGTGAATGGAACGAGCGCCGCTGATTGGCTGAGCGGCCTGTGCGTGGGAATGAGGAAAAGGTAAGTTTCCAGGCAATCCTGGGGCACACACACAACAGGGCATCCTGAATCGGGATGCCCCGCCAGAGGAACAAAACCTCTTTAAAGGGGCTCGACACCCACCTCGATCTGCCCGGGAATCTTATAGATCGATTCCCTACCCCCCAGAGCATCCAAAATCGGGACTCCCCGCTGTGTGACACCCCTAAGGTCGCCCCGTTCACTCACCTTTGTTCCCGCATCCCCGCTGTCCTTCTAGCAGGGCCATGCCAGGTGTAGCGATATCGCCGGAGGGCTTCCCCGCCAGAGACGTCCTTTTCCCAATGGTGAGAGGTGCTGCAGGAATCCCAGAGTCATCCGTGAGGAAACAGGAACAGCCCTTACAAGGGCTAGTGAATTGTAATATAGCGTTTCCCCCAATAAGAGACGGAACTCAGTATTGAGGGTGAAGATGACCTTGTTTTATTAGTGCCACCCTGGGCCTTATATGCAAGTCGCCATGCAAGGGGACCTCCCCCGTGGACCTGATGGAGAACTGCATGACAACCACACAGACCAATGGGAGCAGGACACACAATCCCTCAACTCTGCCGGTAACACAATCAGCAACACAATGGCAGTCTGTAACACAATCAACAACACAATGGCAGTCTGTAACACAATCAACAACACAATGGCAGTCTGTAACACAATCAACAACACAATGGCAGTCTGTAGCACAATCAACAACACAATGGCAGTCTGTAACACAATCAGCAACACAATGACAGTCTGTAACACAATCAACAACACAACGGCAGTCTGTAACACAATAAACAACACAATGACAGTCTGTAACACAATCAGCAACACAATGACAGTGTCAGCACCCACTTACCTGCGCCCCGTTCCTGTCGCGCTCCCCGTACCGCCGCGCGGCTTCCTGGTCGGCGGCCGCGGCGGGCGGCGGCTCTCCTTCCTTCTGGCGCGCGCGCGCCTGGTTCTTCTCTGGCCGGCGTCCCCGGCTCCGGCGCTCGTGCTCGCGCACACGCGCGAGCACGTTGTGTTTATGCCCTCCGGCGCCGCTGTTCTCAGCGCGGCCGCCGGAGGAGAATTAATTAAAGAGACAGGTGTGGGTGGGGGGAATGTTCCCTTGTCACTGGCCAATCCCATCTGCACGTCACTCCCTCACTACTTCCCTCCAATCAGCTCTCTCTGAATTCTGGGCAGCTCGCCCCATGTGTCCAATCTGTTTAAAGTTCCTGGTTGCACCAATCACTACACTGACTCTCCTTGGCCAATTATGTCTGTTCCCTATTTAACCTCAACCCAGTCAGTCTGTCATTGCCTGTTATAGCGCCTAGACCCTTGTAGCTGTTTATCCGTGATTTTGATCCTGATTCTTGCTGCCGACCTTGCCTGTTTTTGACTATCCTTGATCTCCATTCCTGTTGCCGACCCTCGCTTGTTTGACCATCCTCGATCTCCACTCCTGTTGCCGACCCTTGCCAGTTTGACCATCCTTGATCTCCGTTCCTGTTGCCGACCCTCGCTTGTTTGACCATCCTCGATCTCCACTCCTGTTGCCGACCCTTGCCTGTCTATTGGACTGCCATCCTTACGCTCACATACCGGCTACCCGATTCCACTTCCAGCCGCGGGCTCTCCAGCACTCTGTACTGTAAGGCCTCATCCTTTGAGCCATAAAGTCCTGGGGGCAACCGATCCCGAGCAGGCGTGTTCTGCGTCTCGGCAAGCGGGGGCTCCTATAGGTGAAGCTGGCTGCGGAGATTGGGGGTTGAGGCCCTTACCAAGAGAGCTGGAGTTGTCCAAGTGGTAATTGAGGTTCCGGGAGCGTGACAGTATAACAGGCCCAAAAATATCATTATGGAAGACCTGGTACAGCAAGTGCAGGCGATGGCCACCGCTATCAATCAACTTGCCCAGAGGGTGGCCAACCAAGAAACCCGCCAGACTTCAACACCCGCTGTATCACCTCATATTCCTGAGCCTAAGGTTCCTTTGCCCGAAAAATTCTTTGGAGACCGGGCCGGCTTTTCAAATTTCAAGAATTCGTGTGAACTCTACTTTAGGCTGCGGCCTTTATCTTCTGGCACAGAAACCCAACGGGTGGGTTTAATTATTTCTTTGTTACAAGGAGATCCCCAGTCATGGGCTTTCAGCTTGCTCCCTGAAGATCCTGCCTTACACTCCGTGACATCTTTTTTTTCTGCTATGGGAGTGTTGTATGCGGATCCAGATCGTCAGTCCACGGCGGAAAACAGGCTTCGGGCCTTGAAGCAGGGTCGGAATTCCGCCGAGGACTACAGCGCTGAGTTCCGGCGCTGGGCAGTAGAATCTACCTGGAATAATCCAGCCCTGTGTAGCCAATACCGTTTGGGGCTGTCCGAAAATATTAAAGATGCCCTGGTCAACTTCCCTACTCCAAAAGATTTGGACCAGCTTATGCAGGTCTCCATCAGGATCGATAGGCGTCTTAGGGAAAGAGCCAGGGAAAGGGTTAGAGCTACTACGCCCTTTAGACCTTCACAAACCCCCAGCCCTTCAACTTCTGGTGGGGTAAACTCCTCCTCTCCCCCTCAAGAGGAGCCAATGCAGGTTGGCAGAGCCCGTCTTTCTCAGGACGAGAAACAACGAAGACGGTCTTTGGGTCTTTGTCTCTACTGTGGGTCCCCGGGGCATTTTGCCAGGTCTTGCCCAAATAAGGGATATCCGGCGGGAAACTTCCTTGCCTAGGTCAGGAAGAGGGTGCTGACCTAGGTGAATTGAAGCATTACCCTCACCATGATAAGATGTTAATCCCTACAGAGCTTTTCTGGGGGCCTTCCAAACAGGCAGTATCTGCGTTTGTAGATAGTGGAGCTGCAGGTAACTTCCTGGATAGGAACATAGTCTCCATCCTGGGAGTTCCACTGGTACCTCTAGAAAAGTCTCTTCAGGTTTTGGCCATCAACGGGAAGGCCATCCTGGGAGGGCCGGTCAGTCACAAGACCCCCCCTCTCAGATTGGTGGCCGGCTCATCTCATACTGAACTTATAGAATTTCTGGTGTTTGATTGTCCGGAAACACCAGTAGTTTTGGGATACCCATGGCTAAAGCTCCATAACCCCGTATTCAATTGGCAGTCCGGTGATCTGATTAAGTGGAGTAATTTCTGCAGATCACATTGCTTCTCCACCATCCTTAAGAGTGTGCAGATTTCGCCCCAAGAACTGCCTCTGCCTTATATAGATTGGGCAGATGTCTTTTCTGAGCGGTCCGCTGACAATCTTCCCCCACACAGACCCTATGACTGTCCCATCGACCTACTTCCTGGAACCATTCCTCCTAGGGGCAAAATCTATAATCTGAATCGAGCTGAAGAGCAGGCCATGAAAGAATATATTTCTGAAAATCTGAGTAAAGGCTTTATCCGCCCATCTACTTCACCGGCGGGTGCCGGCTTCTTTTTTGTGGAGAAGAAGGATGGGGGTTTAAGGCCTTGCATAGATTATAGAGCCTTGAATAAGATCACTATTAAAAATCGTTATCCTCTTCCCTTAATAGGTGATTTATTTAATCAGGTAGTGGGGGCCCGAATTTTTTCTAAACTAGATCTAAAGGGGGCCTACAACCTGATCCGTATTCGGCAAGGGGATGAATGGAAAACGGCGTTCAATGTTAAGGATGGCCATTACGAATATTTAGTGATGCCTTTTGGCCTTTGTAATGCCCCTGCGGTCTTTCAAGACTTCGTTAATGACGTGTTTCGTGACTTTTTGGGTAACTTCGTTGTGGTTTACTTGGATGACATCCTCATTTACTCTAAGAACCTTTCCGAACACAGGCAACATGTAAAACTGGTCCTCCAGAAGTTGAGAGAGAATAACTTATACGCTAAAATTTCTAAGTGTATGTTTGAGGTCGCCTCCGTTCCCTTCTTGGGATATATTATTTCTAGTCAGGGGTTGGAGATGGATGGGGGAAAAGTTTCGGCAGTACGGGATTGGGTGCAACCCAAATCCTTAAAAGAATTACAACGCTTTTTAGGGTTTGCCAATTTCTATCGACGCTTTATCAAGGGTTTTTCTAGTATCGTTGCACCTCTCACCAATCTCACCCGCAAAGCCGCGTTCACTGTTAACTGGTCACCATCAGCTATTGAAGCCTTCCGTGTCCTAAAACAGGCTTTTACTTCGGCGCCAGTTTTAGTGCACCCAGACGTCAACAAACCTTTTATTGTTGAGGTTGATGCGTCTGAATTGGGTGTGGGGGCTGTTTTATCGCAATTCTCTGGATCTCCTGAACGTATGCATCCATGTGCCTATTTCTCTCGGAAATTTAATACCGCGGAACAAAATTATGACGTTGGCAATAGGGAACTATTAGCTATTAAACTGGCATTTGATGAATGGCGTCACTGGTTAGAGGGCTCTCTGCATCCTATCACTGTATATACCGATCATAAAAATCTTGAGTATATAGGCTCCGCCAAGAGGTTGAATTCTCGACAGGCCCGTTGGGCATTATTTTTTTCACGTTTCAATTTTATTATTACTTTTAAACCGGGTGTAAGAAATACTAAAGCCGATGCTCTATCGCGTATGTTCGGTGAGTGTAAAGATCGAGGAGATTTTGGGGAACCTATTTTACCTGCAGGTTGTGTGGTCGGGGCCCTACTCCCCGATCTTTCTAATGTTCTTGCGCCGTTCCAAGATGATTCCCCTGTAAATGTACCAGCAGGACGTCAATTTGTGCCACCGCATTTGCGTTCCGACGTAATCCGCGAATTCCACGACGCCAAAACTGCCGGGCATCTGGGAATTCGTAAAACTTTTATTTTAGCTCGACGTCATGTATGGTGGCCTTCTATGAGACGTGATATCACTACCCTTATCGACGCATGTCCTGTTTGTGCACGAAGTAAAGGGGTACACAAGGCCCCTAGTGGGTATCTGATTCCGCTTGAGATCCCTAAAGAACCGTGGTCTCACATCTCGATGGATTTTATTGTTGATTTACCCCTCTCGCATGGGAACACTGTGATTTGGGTAGTCGTTGATAGATTTAGTAAGATGGCTCATTTTATTGCTTTACCCAAGCTACCCTCGGCTCCGGAACTTTCGCGCTTGTTCATCTCGCATATTTTTCGTCTTCATGGTATTCCAGTAAATATTGTTTCCGATCGGGGTGTGCAATTTATATCACAATTTTGGAAAAATTTTTGTTCACGTTTGGGGATTCAGGTTTCTTTGTCCTCCGCGTATCATCCCCAGTCTAATGGGCAGACCGAAAGAACGAATCAGAGCCTAGAACAATATTTAAGATGTTACATCTCTGACACTCAGGAGCAGTGGTCGGAATTTATTGACTTTGCGGAGTTCGCGTATAATAATGCGCCGAGTGATAGTACCAAAATATCCCCGTTCTTCTGTAATTATGGGAAGCATCCTAAGGCTTCTTCCTTTTCTGCAGCACCTTCTGATTTTCCGGTCTTAGAAGAGTGGCTTCAGAAACGGAAAGAGGTTTGGGCATGTGTCAAGAAAAATTTAGAAACTATGTGCGTTAAATATAAAAAGTTTGCTGATCGTCACAGGTCTCAGGAACCTATCCTTCAGTGTGGAGACCTCGTTTGGGTTTCCACTAGGAATATCGCTCTCCGTCAGCCTTCTTATAAATTGGGTCCTAAATTTATTGGTCCTTATCCTATTATCAGAAAACTTAATAATGTTACCTATAAAGTACAGCTTCCTTCTACTATGAAGATCTCCGACTCATTTCATGTTTCTCTGTTGAAGCCTGCTAAAGACTCTTCTCCTGTTGGTCCTCCGCCGGTTTTAGTAGACAATGCACAAGAATATGAAGTAAACAAGATTTTGGATTCTCGTAGAGTGCGTAATACTATACAGTATTTAATTGACTGGGTTGGTTATGGTCCTGAGGAGAGATGCTGGGTTTCTTCTAGGGATGTTCACGCCAGGGCTCTGGTAAAGAAATTTCACCGTGACAATCCGGAAAAACCTGGTGAGGGTCCGGAGGCCCCTCGTGAGGGGGGGGGTAATGTCAGCACCCACTTACCTGCGCCCCGTTCCTGTCGCGCTCCCCGTACCGCCGCGCGGCTTCCTGGTCGGCGGCCGCGGCGGGCGGCGGCTCTCCTTCCTTCTGGCGCGCGCGCGCCTGGTTCTTCTCTGGCCGGCGTCCCCGGCTCCGGCGCTCGTGCTCGCGCACACGCGCGAGCACGTTGTGTTTATGCCCTCCGGCGCCGCTGTTCTCAGCGCGGCCGCCGGAGGAGAATTAATTAAAGAGACAGGTGTGGGTGGGGGGAATGTTCCCTTGTCACTGGCCAATCCCATCTGCACGTCACTCCCTCACTACTTCCCTCCAATCAGCTCTCTCTGAATTCTGGGCAGCTCGCCCCATGTGTCCAATCTGTTTAAAGTTCCTGGTTGCACCAATCACTACACTGACTCTCCTTGGCCAATTATGTCTGTTCCCTATTTAACCTCAACCCAGTCAGTCTGTCATTGCCTGTTATAGCGCCTAGACCCTTGTAGCTGTTTATCCGTGATTTTGATCCTGATTCTTGCTGCCGACCTTGCCTGTTTTTGACTATCCTTGATCTCCATTCCTGTTGCCGACCCTCGCTTGTTTGACCATCCTCGATCTCCACTCCTGTTGCCGACCCTTGCCAGTTTGACCATCCTTGATCTCCGTTCCTGTTGCCGACCCTCGCTTGTTTGACCATCCTCGATCTCCACTCCTGTTGCCGACCCTTGCCTGTCTATTGGACTGCCATCCTTACGCTCACATACCGGCTACCCGATTCCACTTCCAGCCGCGGGCTCTCCAGCACTCTGTACTGTAAGGCCTCATCCTTTGAGCCATAAAGTCCTGGGGGCAACCGATCCCGAGCAGGCGTGTTCTGCGTCTCGGCAAGCGGGGGCTCCTATAGGTGAAGCTGGCTGCGGAGATTGGGGGTTGAGGCCCTTACCAAGAGAGCTGGAGTTGTCCAAGTGGTAATTGAGGTTCCGGGAGCGTGACAGACAGTCTGTAACACAATCAACAACACAATGACAGTCTGTAACACAATCAACAACACAATGACAGTCTGTAACACAATCAGCAACACAATGACAGTCTGTAACACAATAAACAACACAATGGCAGTCTGTAACACAATAAACAACACAATGACAGTCTGTAACACAATCAGCAACACAATGACAGTCTGTAACACAATCAACAACACAATGACAGTCTGTAACACAATCAACAACACAATGGCAGTCTGTAACACAATCAGCAACACAATGGCAGTCTGTAACACAATCAACAACACAATGACAGTCTGTAACACAATCAATCATCACAATGGCAGTCTGTAACACAATCAACAACACAATGGCAGTCTGTAACACAATCAACAACACAATGACAGTCTGTAACACAATCAGCAACACAATGACAGTCTGTAACACAATCAGCAACACAATGACAGTCTGTAAACACAATCAGCAACACAATGACAGTCTGTAACACAATCAGCAACACAATGACAGTCTGTAAACACAATCAGCAACACAATGGCAGTCTGTAACACAATCAGCAACACAATGACAGTCTGTAACACAATCAGCAACACAATGACAGTCTGTAACACAATCAATCATCACAATGACAGTCTGTAACACAATCAATCATCACAATGACAGTCTGTAACATGCTTAAGAAAATGAAAGTAATGAGTCTATGCAAAAGTCCAAGGGCAGAAACAGTGCCTTTAAAATCCAGTATGCCCAAGTAGGGTCCCAGGGGCCATATAGAAAAAGGAACAGTGGGCATCCAATGAATGACCCGGTGGGCAATTGAATAGTGGTGAAATCCAAAAGGCAGAGAGTCTGTCACACCAGGCATATGTGAATGGCCGGCATAGGCACGCTCCCTGTTAGAGGAAAGTAGCATGTGCCGTAGGACCTGCAAGAGGTGAGTTTCTTCGGGTGATGAGGGGATCGCACAGTGGGGCATCCCCGATCGGGGTGCCCCGGGGGGAAAAGACCAAAGCCCAGGATAGGCAAAATCCTGGGTTTTGTTCCACTCTAAAGCAGAATTTTGGTCTTCGCCCCCTGATGCCCCGCTGTGTGGAACCCCCCAGTCTCTCACGCTTTAAGCATTAAGTGTAATCCCTAGAAGTATTAATAAACCTATAACTAAGAGAATGGGCTCCTGGGGGGGGGGGGCTGTAAGTAACGTCTAACCCTGCAAGGGCATGCCAGATTGGGATGCTTTCCAGGAGTTAAGAAAAGCAGGATAATAGTCACTTTTGGTCTCCTTTAAACTGGACCTTCAGTATCATTTAATGTCCAAACCCCTCAAAAACTTTTCCCCAGCATCTAAAAATTAATATATTTGACGTTTTTAGTCACTTTTTATTCTTTCCCCCACTGGGCAGCAACTCTGTTCAGGACTCTAGGACACGGGCGCCGCCATCTTGCCTCAAATGTATCACATACTGAGGAGAGGAGAGGGGGAAAGTGCAGGGGGGGTGGGGTTATAGCTGTGCTTTGCACAGACAGAGCATAGTTGGGGTCAGGAAAAGGACAGCAATCCCAGAATGCAGAGCGACACAGTCAGGAGACACTTCCTGTTTGCAGGTAGCCTGAGATTCCATGTGCCGCCGTCTTGGATGTTAGATGCAGGGCATAAGTTGATTTTTAATGTGGGCAATCTGTATGTACATAAACATCCTGGGTTTTGGTCCCACTTTAACAGCATGCAGCACAGGAGACGGGATACTGACCTCAGAATGCTCCTCCCCTCTTTTGTTATCCTGCCCCCTCTCACTCTACTTTTTACTGTGTCCCGCACAGGAGACGGAGCTTGTTACTAAGCATTTGGCATTTATTACATTTACGATATATTTTAAGCGTAACAAAACCCAGGATTTGGATCACAGGTTTTGTTCTCTGTCCCGGGGGCATCCCAATTTGTGTGAAACCCCCCTCCCCAGATCGCCTAGAAAAACTCACCTTTCATTGGGGCTAAGGGGCATGCGCGGACCCTCATCCAATCGGAGCCATTTGCCGTCCATATAGAATATTCGACAAACGCCTCTGTTTGTGGCAATTGGAATGTGAGTGTCCGTAACCAGGGTAGAGCGCGCCCCTTGGAGCATGCGCACAGCCAAAAGAAGCTGGTGATGGGGTCACTGGGGTTTACATCGGCGTGGGAGCCAGGAAAGTAGATGAGTTTTGCGAGGGGAATTGCACACAGCTCCAGATTTGGGATGCCCCAAGGGAATGCCAGTGGCCGGCCCTGGAGTTTTTACATTCCAGGGCCAGCCACGCTGGGTTTTGTTCTCCTTACAGAGCTTGGGGTTTGTCCCCATCAGGAAAGTTGGTTATCAACCAGGTTTTCGTAACTAGCATTGCCACATTCTTTGCAGCCCATGTGACCACGAGCAGCCAATCTGGTTCACCTGTACTGGCTGCCGGTGTGTGCAGGGACCGAGATGTATTGATTGGTGGAGAATGCGGGCGTTCTTCCCTCTCTGGGGTGACAGTAATACCAATCTATGGGTTAAATGGGCTCATTATAGAGCGCGGATTTCTCAGAGGCAGACGCTCAACAGGCAGGGAGGGTTACAGGAGGATACCCCAGGGAATTACCCCAACATTGATGAGCAGTGAAGCATCCCAAAAGGGGGTGCCCCTGTGTTATGAGAGGGAGAGCGACTTCCATTCTACAGTGATCCGTGGTCTTAACAGCATGCAACACAGGAGATGGTGCACTGACATCAGAAAGCTCCTCCCCAAATAGGAGGCCCCCCTGGAGCGAGAGGAATGCGATCCCCCTGTGCCCAGATGTCCCAGCGATCTGTGGTCTTAACAATGTGCAGCACAGGAGATGGGACACTGACACCAGATAGGAGGCCCCCCTGGAATGCGATCCCCCTGTGCCCAGATGTCCCAGCGATCTGTGGTCTTAACAATGTGCAGCACAGGAGATGGGACACTGATACCCGATGGGGAGGCCCCCCCGGTGCGAGAGGAATGCAATTCCACCACGCCCGGATGTCCCAGCGATCCGTGGTCTGGCTTTTGGCGGGGTCCCACTGCTGCCGATGAGAAATGGGAAGTGCTGTCTCCTCCTCCCTTCATTTTGCTGCAGGTGTCCCTCTATCCTGCACCACCTTCCCTGGTCTCAGGGTGGTTCTTCTGACTGGACAGTTACATCATCTCTCTGGTTTTAGGAGACGTGGGAGGGTGCAACAGGCAGAGTGCACAGGCAGGCTTCCTGACCACCCTCTCATTGCCTTGCAGGAACACTGTGGTGCCGACCCCAGGGGGAGAGTGGGACGAGGCCCCAAGAAATAGAGTTCCAGGTGACCTTCCCAGCATTCCTGTGCCTGTTATCCAGACCCTGCTGCACAAGTGAGGACCTTTCCCTTCATCGCCGCATCTAGTCCCAACTTGGAACCTACCAGATCTCCAGAAATTTCTGGCCCCTCCTCTGAGGTCCTACAATTCTCACAAGAGGGACTGCAGGCACCCTGCCCACACTCACCCCCCAAAAAAGGAGCACCATACAATGGTATCAATACACAAAATATACCAATTTATTATATACAAGATGAGTACACATAACACAATCAATCATACACTACACAACAGAATTAAAAACAACTGTAATTCCCCCATATATCACATCCAGGGCTGCCAAAAATATAGGCAGATCAACGTAACCGGGAAGGTAACGAACGGGCCCCCCTAAAATACAGTACAAAATAGGAGGGGGGGGGGGTCTTTTTTAAAAAAATACCCCCTGGTACCATGAATAACCAAGTTAGTTACCTGGTAACTTTTTTTCTAAACATCCGTAAGGGCAGCATACGCCTGAGACCTCCGGGCTCCTCCCCTCAACTGGAACACATGACCACCGGCATAAAGTCTTGGCTCCTCCCTCCCTTCACCAGTTGTTGTAGAGATCTGAAAGAAAAGAGGAGACAAGACTTACGACTCCACACCATAACACAACCAAACAATACCCCTCAAATATATACACTAGGGACACCCTTACGGATGTTTAGAAAAAAAGTTACCAGGTAACTAACTTGGTTTTTCTCAAAACATCCTTCGGGCAGCATACGCATGAGAGATAGGCGAGAACTACCTCATAGGGTGGGAAGTACAGCGCGCTCTGGAGGAACACGGAAACAACTGGTGAAGGGAGGGAGGAGCCAAGACTTTATGCCGGTGGTCATATGTTCCAGTTGAGGGGAGGAGCCCGGAGGTCTCAGGCGTATGCTGCCCGAAGGATGATTTGAGAAAATCATATCCGCCAAAACCAGTGCAATGTAATTAAGGTGACCAGTGCAGAGCAGTGTAGACTCGTTTGCTGAGCTAATTAATGAAACACAATATACATATAGATTCTATAAAAATAAAGTACAAAAGTGCTCATACAATAAATACTAAAACATTAGTTATGGACACAAGGAAAAGTGCTAAGTGCTAAAATGCGAGACAGTCATCAGTGCAATTATCAAACCATAAAAACGTTACAAAGGTCTGAGGTCATAGTGGAGGTGGGCAGACCAGGCACCAGGCTTTCATGATTAATCTGGACTAGGAGTGTCCGGGGCAAAATGGACAAAGGTTATAGAGAAACTATCAAGACTAGCAGCACCCTACCTTCATGGGCCGGCCACCAAACAGGGGTCCTTCTTTTTAGTACCTCCAGGTTTATGTGGGCCCTTGAGCTAGAGCATCTCAGCTGGTCCCCAATGCACCCCATCATGCTTCAATTCTGCTGCCACTGATTGGTCCTCCTCCGTCAATCCATGAGGTCCTCCAGTCTTCAGTGTCTTCTCGACCTCCATCCATTGTCCTCTAGCCATCTTAAAGTGGTCAAAATCCTGGGTTTTGGTCCACTTCCCTGCTATGTGAAACCCCCCAGATCGCCCGGATCAACTCAACTCACCGTGGTCCTATGGCACATGCGCAGCCGCTCGTCCAATCAGTACGCTCGGAGCCGCTGAGCTATGCACATCTTAGCGGTGTCTTAGCTCAGCGGCTCCGAGCGCGCTGGCGGCAGAATCTCGTGCCTCCCTCTAACAGGGACTGTTTATCACCGTCATAAATACAAGAAGTCGGGTGCCCGGATTCTCATCACTTCCGGGCCTCTTCTGCGGCCACCGCTGCGCGGCCTGTCGGCCTCCAGGGCGGGCAGCACTGATGGTGACTGATGGTCACGTGGATGTGTCCTGGAGGCTGAGTATTAGTATTAGGAGGCTTAGGCCTTGATTCACTTAGACTTGAAAAAAACTCTCATGGTAGTAAAAAATTCAATTCATGAGAAAAAGGCCTGAGAATGTCACTGTTACTGAATCACTAGATAAAAAGACAATGAAAGTCAATTACACTTTTTTACTCCTGAAAAAAAATATTGAACTTTTTACCTGTAGTAAAAAGTGCCATTGACTTCCATTGTCTTCCTATCTGGTGATTCACTAACAGTGACATTCTCAGGCTTTTTTCTCATGAATTGAATTTTTTACTACCATGAGAGTTTTTTTTTAACTCTTTGGGAATCGAGGGCTATATCTGTTTTTTCGGGTTCCACAGGGTGACACGCACCCACCGCATTGGCAGAACTTGTGGAATTTATCATCTACTTTTTTCTCGGAGCTAAATATGGTTGGTGTGGCAGCTTTTTGACATCAATAGGGTTGATTCAGAGCCCCTTTCACAATATTTCCACGTAGGTCTTGCTACCAAACGAAAATCACAGAAAAATTAAAACATTTCACACAAAAATTCATGCAGAAAAGAGGCTCCGCTGAATCAGACGAGGAGGAAAAATGAACGAGAACGGAAATATTCACGCAATAATATGGCCAGAAAGGGGCTCTGAATCAACCCTATTGTCCTGTGATGATGACTAACTGAACAGAAGCTGTGGATCCCCTGCAGGATAATGAAGGAAACCCGAATGTTGTTCTCACTGTAAAATCCGCCGCATTGGCCTCGATTCAATAAAGGTAGAAAAACATTTTCATGGTAGTAAAAATTCAATTCATGAGAAAAAAGCCTGAGAATGTCACTGTTACTGAATCACCAGATTAAAAGACAATGAAAGTCAATGGCAGCTTTTACCACAGTGTAGAAAGAAGGAAAAAGCACTTTTCTTAGGAGTAAAAAAGTGTTATTGACTTTCATTGTCTTCCTATCTGGTGATTCAGTAACAGAGAAATTCTCAGGATTTTCTTTCATGAATTTAATTTTTTACTACCATGAGAGTTTTTTTTCAACTCTTTGTGAATTGAGGCCATTGTCCTGTAGTCGCATCCGGATGGTGCAGCAGCTTTTTGATGTCAGTGTCCCGCCTCCTGTGTTGTGCGCCGTTAACCCACAATGGGTGACTGAACAGAAGATGCCCTGTGAGCGGGAATAAAAACAGGATTTTAGTACTCACCGTAACATTTTTTATTTTCTTTTTAGATGCCACAGGGGGATCCACACCGACCACATTGGCGTAACTTGTAATCTTGGAATTCGTCATCTAGATTCCTCTTGGGAAAAAAAATGGTTGGTGTGGGTTTTTTTTATTTTTTATGTCAGTGTCAATCTCCTGTGATGTTTGCTGTGAATAATCTGCAGGATAATGAGGAAAACAGGATATTAGTGCTCACCATAAATCGGTCTCCTCAGATTCCACACCCTCCCCATTGTTATAGTGATAGTCAAAATCCTGGCTTTTGGTCCAGGATGCCCCGCTGTTTGAAACCCCCCCCCCCTTAGGTTGCCCAATCTAACTCACCTTTCCTCGGTCTAAAACCTAGATCTATCAGGGGAGAAGGGGCGGGTTTAACCAGGAGAGGAGGAGCTTTCTGACAGCCTCACCCCATCTCCTGTGATGGCCACTGTTAGCACAAGAGCAACTGAATTAGAAGTCAAGCGTCACAGCCCTGGGATTTGAAAAAAAAAATTATGGTGTGTGCTAAAACCTGAGTCTTTCAGGGGAGAAGAGGCAGGTTTACAGAGCAGAGAAGGAGCTTTCTGACAGCCTCACCCCACCTCCTGTGTTGGGCACTGCTAGCAAAGGAGCAACTGAATTAGTAGCCAAGGATCACTACCGTGGGAGTTGAAAAAAAAAAAATTACGGTGAGTGCTAAAACCTAGAACATCAGGGGAGAAGGGGCAGGTTTACCAAGGAGAGGAGGAGCTTTCTGACAGACTCACCCCATCTCCTAGCACAAGAGCAACTGAATTAGAAGCTAAGGATCACTACCGTGGGATCTGAAGAACATATTTTACGGTGAGTGCTAAAACCTAGATCTTCAGGCTTTTGGGGTAATTCCCTGGATTATCCTGCACCCCTGCCCGTTGAGTGTCTGCCTCTGAGAAATCCCTGCGTAGCCAGGCTAGGAACTCATATGATGCGCGGATAGACAGCGAATACAACATCTTTCATCTTACAAGTTCAGTTTAATGAAGAGAAGCTCACAATCTTATACCGCGCAGCGCAGCCAGTGCCCCACCTTTCCAAAACAAAATCTCATATAGGACAGACACATATATAAGCAACACTTCTTAAGATAACAAAAAGATGAGCGACCTTGTAGCTGGGCACATCCTGCTCAGGGAGGAGAGATAATATACAGAGAAAGAACAACGGGCACATTCCGTTACAACATGACCTAATAACAAAAAAAAGCATTTCTTCTATTTTACGGTAAATGAATATCTTAAAGCATAACTCTCAGCCTCTATTCTAGGTTTAAAGCGGACCTTTACCCTGAATAAGAGCCTATCTTGTATGTTTCCCCCCCTGTACATACAGATAGCCCACATTAAACCGGACCTTCACCCTGAATAAGAGCCTATCTTATATGTTTCCCACACCCTGTACATACAGATTGCTCACATTAATCCGGACCTTCACCCTGAATAAGAGCCTATCTTATATGTTTCCCCCCCTGTACATACAGATTGTTCACATTAATCCGGACCTTCACCCTGAATAAGAGCCTATCTTATATGTTTCCCACACCCTGTACATACAGATTGCTCACATTAAAAATCATCCTACCTGCATCTCCTGCATGTCACGAGCCTTTACACATCCAAGATGGCGGCTCACGGGACATCAGGCAGCCTGCAAACAGGAAGTGCCTTCTGACTGTGCCGCTCTGCATTCTGGGATTGCTGACCTTTTCCTGACCCCAGGTGTGCTCTGTCTGAGCAAAGCACAGCTATATCCCCGCCCCCTGTACTGTATCCCACACTCCTCTCCTCAGTAAGTGTGATGCTTCTGAATCAAGATGGCAGCGCCCGTATCCTAGAGTCCCGAACAGAGTTGCAGCCCAGTGGGGGAAAGAATAATAAGTAAGTGACTAAAAAACTTAAAATATATTAATTTTAGATGCTGGGGAATCGTTTTTTAAGGGTTTGGGCTTTTCAATAAATCATGGTGAAGGTCCGGTTTAAGCAAGCCTTGGCATATAATTGGTTAAATTCCCCCCTTCCCTTTCACAGGGGAGAAGGGGCGGGTTTACTGAGCAGGGGAGGAGATTTCTGACAGTAGAATAATGGCGCTAGCTGCTTGATTCCTGTTATTTTAGTTGTCTGTTAAATCTAAGTGCTTGTCCTAGTCCAGCAGAGCTGACAAATTAATTAAATTAATGCTGAAATCTTATTGGTTATACAGGAAAGTGACACTGAATGATCCTTCGTCATATGCGATCCTTGCTGCTCTGCTGCTGGAAGACACTAAGCTGACAAAGAGGGGCTCCAAATTTTATTCCTTGAAAGAGAGGTTAGGGGAAAAGTTCCATAGAGGAAGGGGTTAGAAATGGCTTCAGTCACGTGACAGACTACTCATGGTAGTATGCAGTGTTTGAAGCTCCAGGCGGACATGTCCGACGCCTATCGCAGCTTACACTCTGCTTCTTCAAGGGCTCCAAATGATCTTCCATGAAAGAGGGGTTGGGGGGCATGGCTTACAAGGTGTAGGGGATGGGTTCATGACTTCCATAGAATTTGGATCATCTTCAGTTAAGTGTCAGGCTGCTCACTGCGCTATGCAATTCTCAAAGCTCCAGGGGGAAAACATCCAACGCCTGTCGCAGCTTACTTTCTGCTTCCTCAGGGGATCCTGTTTTCCTTCCATAAAAGAGAAGGGGCGGGTTTACCCAGGAAAGGAAGAGCTTTCTGACAGCCTCAACCCCATCTCCTAGCACAAGAGCAACTGAATTAGAAGTCAAGGATCACTGCCGTGGCATTTGAAAAAAAAAAATTACGGTGAGTGCTAAAACCTGGATCTTTCAGGGGAGAAAGGGCGAGTCTATCGAGCAGAGGAGGAGCTTTCTGACAGTAAAATAATGGCGCTAGCTGCTTGATTCCTGTTATTTTAATCCTCTGTTAAGTCTAAGCACTCGTTCTAGTCCAGCAGAGCTGACGAATTAATGAGACTAATACTGAAATCTTATTGGTTAAACAGGAAAGTGACACTGAATGATCCTTCGTCGTATGCGATCCTTGCTGCTCTGCCGCTGGAGGACACTAAGCTGACAAAGAGTCAATATAACCTGGTGACCCGAGCACTGCTCCTGCGACTTATCAAGTGTTTAATCGGCGATGAGTTTTTGCCGCTATTCAAGGATTTATCAGCAATAATTGGACTGTTTCCTGTCTGCACATGAAGGGTTAAAGAATGTTAACTATCCAGGTCTTCCCGTGTATTTAACCCCTCCCTCTTTATCCCACTTATCACTTCCCGCATTCTGAAGGTTGGTGCAGATATGACACTTACAAGGAGGAGCAGCTTTATTTTTTTTAAGAGGGTAAGAAGGGTCTGAGAGGGCAAGGGTTAAAAATACGGGATGATGTTAATATTTGTCTACAGGGATTCTTTAAGGTGCTCATAGACCTGCAGGAACCTCAGCCTGTTTTTAGGTAGATTATGGGCATGTGATGTGAACCCAACGCGTATCACGGCTGACTGCTTCCTCAGGGGCAACAAATTTTCTTATGTGTTTGGGTTAATATTTTGTTGACACCAAAGAAATCTAAGCAGAAAGGTCGCCCGTGTGTGGCGATGCCTCTAATGTAGCATAGCTTAGATGTAAAAGGGGTTAGAGATGTAGATTTCATGGGGGAAGGGTTAGGGGCACTGGGAGGGGTTACGGCATTGCTCCATGGAGGGGGCAGGGCTTCCATGGAAGAGGGGGTTGGGAACGGCTTCAGTCAAGTGGCAGGCTACTCGCTGTACTATACAATGATCAAAGCTCCAGCTAAACACATCCAACGCCTATCGCATCTTACTCGCTGCTTCATCAGGGGACCACAAGCGACAGACTACTTACGGTAGTATGCAGTGTTTAAAGTGGACTAACACCCAGGGGTGATCGGCCCGGGAATCTATAATCACCTCACTCACCGCGGGATATCCGAGATCGGGATGTCCCGCGGGGTGAAACCCCCCAAAAACCCCCCAAACTCCTTACCTCATCCGCCGCCGCCTCCCGCGCGCCCCTCTAGACGTGCGCGCGCCCTCGCCGGCCGTCTGTGAATGGCCGGCGCTGGCGCGCGCGCGACGAGAGTGACGCGCGGGAGGCGGCGGCGGACGAGCCCCTTGTCCGTCGCTGTCACTCCGCTTGTCTGTCGGCGGGGATTGGACGGCGCAGCCACGTGGGAGCGGGGAGAGGTGAGTTTTTTGGGGTTTCTGGGGGGTTTCACACAGATCGGGGTGTCCCGCCAAAGTGGACCAAAACCCAGGATAGTCAAAATCCTGGGTGTAGGTCCACTTTAAAGCTCCAGGTGGACATGCCCAACGCCTATCGCAGCTTACTATCTGCTTCCTTAAGGGCTCTGAATTTTGTCATGAAAGGGGGGTTAGGGGAAAGGTTCCATAGAGGAAGACATTATAAATGGCTTCAGTCAAGTGGCAGACTACTTATGGTATTATGCAGTGTTTAAAGCTCCAGGTGGACATGTCCGACACCTATCGCAGCTTACACTCTGCTTCCTTGAGGGCTCCAAATTATCTTCCATGAAAGAGGGGTTGGGGGGGCATGGCTTCCAAGGTGTAGGTGACTTCCATGGAAGAGGGGTTTGGATCATCTTCAGTCTAGTGGCAGGCTGCTCACTGTACTATGCAATGATCAAAGCTCCAGGGGGAAAACATTGAACGCCTGTCGCAGCTTACTCCCTGCTTCCTCAGAGGATGCCGTTTTCCTTCCATGAAAGAGGGGTTAGTCGCAAAGCTTAAATGGATAAAGGGACATTACTCCTAAGGAGTAGTGTATGGGTTCATGACTTGTTTGGAAGAGGGTTCAGGACCAGCTTCAGTCAAGTGACAGGCTACTCATGGTAGTATGCAGTGGTCAAAGCTTCAGGTGGATATATCCAACACCTATTGTGAGTTACTCGCTGCTTCCTCAGGGATTCCAAATTTCATTCCATTAAAGAATGATTCGGGCAAAGTGGTAATAGAAGAGGGGTTGGAAACGGCTTCAGTGAAGTGGCAAACTACTCACTGTACTATACAGCAATCAAAGCTTCAGATGGACATATTCAATACCTTTCGCAGCTTGCCTCTTACTTCATCAGGAGTTGCAAATTTCCTTGAAAAAGGGGTTAGGAGCAAAGCTTTTTTGGGTGAGTGGGCATGGCTTGCAAGGAGTAGGGGATTGGGTTTATGACTTCCATGTAAGAGGGGGCTAGGACCAGCTTAAGTCAAGTGGGAGGCTACTCGCTGTACTATGCAATGGTCAATACTTCAGGTGGACACACGCTTATCGCAGCTTGCTCCCTGCTTCCTTAGGGGCTCCATTTTTGTGGCTCATAAAAGAGGGGCTATTGGCAAAATTTCCATAAATAAATTGTTAGAAACAGTTTTAGTCAAGTGGCAGATTACTCACTGTACTTTGCAATGACCAAAACTCCAGGTGGACATGTCCAACGCCTATCACAGCTTACTCCCTGCTTCCTCAGGGGCTACACATGGAAGAGGGGGTTAGGGTCAAAGCTTTCATGGAAGTGGGGGCATTAACTGGGAGCAGCATGGCTTCCACGGAAGAGGGGTTAGGGACCATAGTCTAGTGATTACTCATTATAGTATACAATGATCATAGTTCCAGGCGGATACATCCAACGACTATCGCAGCTTACTCCCTGCTTCCTTAGGGGCACCCATTTTTGTTCCATGAAAGAGAGACTATTGGCAAAATTTTTATAGAAAGGTGGTTAGAAACAGTTTCAGTCTAGTGGCAGATTACTCACTGTACTTTGCAATGACCAAATCTCCAGGTGGACATGTCCAACGCCTATCACAGCTTACTCCCTGCTTCCTCAGGGGCTACACATGGAAGAGAGGTTAGGGTCAAAGCTTTCATAGAAGTGGGGGCATTAACAGGGAGCAGCATGGCTTCCATGGAAGAGGGGTTATGGACCATAGACAAGTAACTACTCCCTATAGTATACCATACTCAGGGGCTACACATGGAAGAGGGGGTTAGGGTCAAAGCTTTCATGGAAGTGGGGGCATTAACGGGGAGCAGCATGGCTTCCATGGAAGAGGGGTTATGGACCATAGACAAGTAACTACTCCCTATAGTATACCATGATCATAGTTCCAGGCGGATACATCCAACGCCTATCACAGCTTACTCCCTGCTTCCTCAGGGGCTACACATGGAAGAGAGGTTAGGGTCAAAGCTTTCATGGAAGTGGGGGGCATTAACAGGGAGCGGCATGGCCTCCATGGAAGAGGGGTTATGGACCATAGACAAGTAACTACTCCCTATAGTATACCATGATCATAGTTCCATGCGGATACATCCAACGCCTATCACAGCTTACTCCCTGCTTCCTCAGGGGCTACACATGGAAGAGAGGTTAGGGTCAAAACTTTCATAGAAGTGGGGGCATTAACAGGGAGCGGCATGGCTTCCATGGAAGAGGGGTTATGGACCATAGACAAGTAACTACTCCCTATAGTATACCATACTCAGGGGCTACACATGGAAGAGGGGGTTAGGGTCAAAGCTTTCATGGAAGTGGGGGCATTAACGGGGAGCAGCATGGCTTCCATGGAAGAGGGGTTATGGACCATAGACAAGTAACTACTCCCTATAGTATACCATGATCATAGTTCCAGGCGGATACATCCAACGCCTATCGCAGCTTACTCCTTGCTTCCTCAGGGGCTCCAATTTTTGTTCCATGAAAGAGAGACTATTGGCAGAATTTCCATAGAAAAGTGGTTAGAAACAGTTTCATTCTAGTGGGAGATTACTCACTGTACTTTGCAATGACCAAATCTCCAGGTGGACATGTCCAATACGTATCACAGCTTACTCCCTGCTTCCTCAGGGGCTACACGTTTCCTTCTGTGGAAGAGGAGAGCATTAAGGGGGAGCGGCATGGCTTCTATAGAAGAGGGGTTAGGGACCATAGTCAAGTGACTACTCGCTATAGTATACAATGATCAGGCTTATGCGGGCCCTTGGATGATAATCAATAGAGTCGATAGAGAATGAAAGAATAGAAGCAATGACAGAAAAAAAGAAATCAAGAAAAAAAAGGAATGTAATAAAATAGTTGAAAAAAATATAGAAATATAAAAATAAATGGAAAGAAACAAAGTATAGAAGGAATGACAGAAACAAATAAAGAGAATAAATGCATGACAGATGGAAACAAAGAAAAAATAAAAGGAAAGACAGAAAAAGCAGGAACGAGAGATAGAAGGAATGGCTGAAAAAGAAGAGATGGAAGTAAGGGGGAAAGAAAAAGAATGGCAGAGGGAAACAATTGAAAGACACAAACAATAGATGGAAAGAAAGAGAAAAAGAAAGAAAGAAAAAGACTAGAAGGAAAGAAAATAATAGAAGGGAAGAAACAAAGAATAGAAGGACTGACAGAAACAAAGAAAGAGAATAAATGAATGACAGATAGACAGAAACAAAGAAAGGGAACGACAGATAGAAGGAATGAGAGAAAAAAGAAGAGATGGAAGGGAAGAGAGAAAGAAAGAAATAATGTCAGAGGGAAACAAATGAAAGACACAAACAATTGATGGAAAGAAGAAAAAGAAAGAAAGAGCAAAAGACTAGAAGGAAAGGGAATTATAGAAGGGAAGAAGCAAAGAATAGAAGGACTGACAGAAATAATAGAAAGAAAGATAAAAGAAAGAAAGAAAAGGAATGGCAGAAAGAACACATGTAAAAAGAATAGAAGGATAGATAGATAGATAGATAGGCTCTTCCAATGCCCAATCTGCCCCCGGCTGACAGTCCTTAGGTTACTACTGGTTAGTCCTGGTTACTGCACGGCCCTGCATCCTTCATTGGGGTTGCCCAGGGTAGAGGGAATGACATGGGCCCTCCCAAGGTGCGGGGGCCCCAGCACCTGCCTGGGTACGCCCAGCGCTGCCTGCCTGCCCTGACAATGATCATACTTCTGGGCAGATACATCCAACGCCTATCGCAGCTTACTCTCTGCTTCCTCAGGGGCTCTTTCCTTTTGTGATTGGTTCATACCGGATAATTGTCAGCAACAGCCCCAAACCTGGGTGTCACACTTGTCCCAATAATGTCCCGACTTAATGTTTAGTTTTACTGTTCAGCTGATCTTGGACTGCTTTAATTTTTCAAGTGAACTTTTTGTGAATAGGTGTAAATAAGTCATCTCAGGTGGGGTAATTATAATGCCTGGACGGGGCCTGCTGATTGGCTGGGGGGTGTTTTTGGGCTTTGTCATACAAGAGGTTATTCTTGTTGTCCAAGTGTTAACTATGTGTGTGTTTGTATCGCAATAAATGTTTCCATTCACACTGTGGCTCCTGTGTTACATTGTTATATATATATATATATATATTTGTGTGTGTGTGTGTTTTGTTGGGGTGGATGCCATGAACATGTTACATTACTGTACACACAGGGAATCTGGCCACGCCCATTCTGGAGGCATAACAATAGCAGCGGCTGCGAAAGGGAATCTGGAAAAGGCGACGCCCATCCTGGGGGAGTGACCGGCCTCACTGTACACATGGGAAATAAGAAAAAGGCCACCGATGGCGCCATATAAACCAATCAAAATAATAAACCTGGAGATGCACCAATAGCAGAAGCAGCAACCGGGTATTGCTGTATACAGGGCCCGGCGTCAGCACTGGGCATAGCGGGGCAGGCGCCAGGGCCCCTGCGCTGTGGGAGGGCCCTCCTTATATGGTGGTCATGTGACTAACCTCTTCCTAATGGTGAGCAGGTCATTCCCTCTCCTGAGGCAGGACGCAGGAACCAGGACTGGGCACCAGCCAGGGGCAGATTGGCCTTCGGGAGATTGTTTTTAAGTTTTTGCTCTTTCTTTCCTTCTGTCATTCCGATTTTTTTCTTTCTTTCTTTCTTTCTCATTCCATTTTTTCTTTCTGTTTCATTTATTCCTGTATTCTTTCTTTCTGACATTTCTTCTTCCTCCTTTGTTTCCTTCTTTTTTTTCGCTCTTTCTTTCCTTCTGTCATTCCGATTTTTTTCTTTCCCATTCCATTTTTTCTTTCTGTTTCATTTATTCCTGTATTCCTTCTTTCTGACATTTCTTCTTCCTCCTTTGTTTCCTTCTTTTTTTTCGCTTTTTCTTTCCTTCTGTCATTCCGATTTTTTTCTTTCCCATTCCATTTTTTCTTTCTGTTTCATTTATTCCTGTATTCCTTCTTTCCGACATTTCTTCTTCCTCCTTTGTTTCCTTCTTTTTTTTCTTGCTCCTTCTGTCCTTCTGTTATTCCGATTTTTTTTCTTTCTTTCTCATTCCATTTTTTTCTTTCTGTTTCATTTATTCCTGTATTCTTTCTTTCTGACATTTCTTCTTCCTCCTTTGTTTCCTTCTTTTTTTTCTTGCTCTTTCTTTCCTTCTGTCATTCCGATTTTTTTCTTTCTTTCTTTCTCATTCCATTTTTTCTTTCTGTTTCATTTATTCCTGTATTCTTTCTTTCTGACATTTCTTCTTCCTCCTTTGTTTCCTTCTTTTTTTTCGCTCTTTCTTTCCTTCTGTCATTCCGATTTTTTTCTTTCCCATTCCATTTTTTCTTTCTGTTTCATTTATTCCTGTATTCTTTCTTTCCGACATTTCTTCCTCCTCCTTTATTTCCTTTTTTCTTTCCTTCTGTCATTCCGATTTTTTTCTTTCTTTCTTTCTTTCTCATTCCATTTTTTTCTTTCTGTTTCATTTATTCCTGTATTCTTTCTTTCTGACATTTCTTCTTCCTCCTTTGTTTCCTTCTTTTTTTTCTTGCTCCTTCTTTCCTTCTGTCATTCTGATTTTTCTTCTCCATTATTTCTTTTTTTCTTTGTCATTGCTTCTTTCTTTCTTTCTCATCCTTTCTTTCTTTTTGGCATTTCTTCTTCCTCCTTGTTTCCTTCTTTTTTTTCTCTCTTTCTTTCCTGTCATTCAGATTTTTTTCTTTCTTTCTTTCTTTCTCATTCCATTTTTTCTTTCTGTTTCATTTATTCCTGTCTTCCTTCTTTCTGACATTTATTCTTCCTCCTTTGTTTCCTTCTTTTTTTTCTTGCTCTTTCTTTCCTTCTGTCATTCCGATTTTTTTCTTTCCCATTCCATTTTTTCTTTCTGTTTCATTTATTCCTGTATTCCTTCTTTCCGACATTTCTTCTTCCTCCTTTGTTTCCTTCTTTTTTTTCTTGCTCCTTCTTTCCTTCTGTCATTCCGTTTTTTTTCTTTCTTTCTCATTCCATTTTTTCTTTCTGTTTCATTTATTCCTGTATTCCTTCTTTCCGACATTTCTTCTTCCTCCTTTGTTTCCTTCTTTTTTTTCTTGCTCCTTCTTTCCTTCTGTCATTCCGTTTTTTTTCTTTCTTTCTCATTCCATTTTTTCTTTCTGTTTCATTTATTCCTGTATTCCTTCTTTCCGACATTTCTTCTTCCTCCTTTGTTTCCTTCTTTTTTTTCTTGCTCCTTCTTTCCTTCTGTCATTCCGTTTTTTTTCTTTCTTTCTCATTCCATTTTTTCTTTCTGTTTCATTTATTCCTGTATTCCTTCTTTCTGACATTTCTTCTTCCTCCTTTATTTCCTTCTTTCTTTCCTTCTGTCATTCCTATTTTTCTTCTCCATTATTTCTTTTTTTCTTTGTCATTGCTTCTTTCTCTTTCTTTCTTTCTTTCTTTCTTTCTTTCTTTCTTTTTGGCATTTCTTCTTTCTTGTTACGCAAAAGCACAGAGCAGAAGTCAATCTTTCCAAGAACCAATGGTCACTGAATCCTAAATGATGAAGCTGCGATCGCGGTGTGCATGCACAAAACACGCTGTGCGCTTCGCCTGTAGGAAATGCTCTTCCCAGATCATGAAAGTATAAAGGCAGAATATATTGAATCCTCCTCCGACGTGTTTAGCATCTATTCCAACAAACTCCAATCTGTCGCCGTGGCGATGACGTACTCGATGTAAACGGGGAGGCCGATTCATTAATAGCGGCAGGTAGCGACAGATGAGCGACTGTAGCGTGATTTTTTCAGCGCCAGCCAGTATTCGCTGTGCTTGGCCGGCGTTTGCTTGATGACAGCGACTCAGTCGGTGTGCGGTAATGTTGAATACGGGCTGGGGGGTCGCTGTTTCACAGGTCCAGCGTTGTATGTGAGCGCCTGACAACGAATGGCCAGAGCGAACGGCTAGCTTCATATTCATCAACAAATCACGCTCCGAATGTGCTGTCGCTGTCCATTCCTTGTTTAAACCCCAGAGCGCTGGCGGCGATGTGTATTAACTAGTTTTTAACCCCTAAACAACCATATTTTTTGAATGTAACATTATACATGTTTTTAGAATCATTTTGTTATATGAATATATTAATCTCAGACCTGTTAGATCAATTCTGCACATATTTTTTTTTTTTTTTTTTTTTTACTTAAAAATAAATCCTAACATTGCAGAAGTGGTCTCCGATTTTGTGACATTAAAAAAAAAAAAAATTAATACCAATTAATTATGATTAATTAAAGATTGCTCCATTGAAATGCATTGGACATCGCCAGGGAGCGACAGCTCATACCTGGCGCTGTGAGGGAATTTGCAGCGGCGCTGTTCGGTCCAGGCGGCTTCATGATGAATGCCGCGCTAGCCGTCGCTCTCGCCGGCGCTAGCCTCATTTTGCTTGATAAATGCGTCATTGTGACCTGAGTCGGTAGTCGCCGTTAGCTGCCGCTACCTGGCGGTCGTCGGACATTACCTGGCGCTATCGCTTGATGAATAAGGGCACAAGTATAAATAAAAACAGGGAAGGAAGCACGGAGAATCTAGTGCAACTCTGACGGGCTATAAAATCATTTAATGTATAAAGATGCGCTTACAAACAAAACATAGATAATCGCATACGAATCAACTCGAGAGGTGCCGGCGCGGCCGTTCGCAGGGAAATGGAAAGGGTCCCTCCAGGAACTGAATTATGTTATCACCGCACTTCACCGCCTAACGCGTTTCGTTGTCCACGTCAACTTTGTCAAAGTTTCTTACTTTCTTGCAGCAACAAAATCCAAAAGGTAAGTAGGGGGCCGGGGGGGGGGGGGGGGATAAACCTTTTTATTTTAGGTCTGATGTTCCTCTATTTTACCCTTGTATTTCCCCCAAACTGACTTTATCCCTTGTTCCACCCCCTTCCTCTGTGTCACCCCCTTACCCCCCCTTTCTCCTTGGATCAGGACCCTCCACCAGGTGACACCTGAAGTTGGACGGCTACCTGGGTGGGGGGCACTTGGTGCACGGAGCTCCTCTTTTCTACATCCTAACTAGTCCTTGGACTCGGAATCCCATCATGTGGCGTCTGGATGGGGGTCACCAGGTGCAGGGAGTTGCTCTTACTCTTCTATCTCTATCCTCCCACTGGACTAAGGGGTTTATTCATCAAGGGATAGCGCCAGGTAGCGCCTCGTAGCGGCAGGTGAACGCCGGGTGCTGTGCGCAAAACCACATTTATCAAAGCGATTTCGGTGAGCGACTCTAACAGCGCCATGTAGCGTCCGATTCATCATCACAGACGGCTCAGTGTATAGCGCCGGTATTACCTGTCGCTACCTGTCGCTCTCCCATACATTTCAATGGACGTTACTTTTCTTCTCTTTAAAGTGGACCAACACCCAGGGGGGATCGGCCCGGGAATCTATAAGATTCCCGGACCGATCAGATCCCTCCCCGCGGGGCATCCGAAATCAGGATGTCCCGCGGGGAGGAACCCCCCAGGAGGCCCACAATCCTTACCGGCGATCCAACGGCGCATGCGCGAGACGCGGCCGCGTCTCTCGCTTCCCTCTAGCAGGGCGCGTTTTGTGAATGGCCGGCGCAGGCGCGCTCCCTGTTAGAGGGAAGCGAGAGACGCAGCCAATGACAGCGCTCTGGTATGCGCGTCCAAGCGGCTTTGGACGCGCATACCAGAGCGGCTCTGAGCGCTGTCATTGGCCGGACGAGGTCACGTGGGAGCGGGGAGAGGTGAGTTTTTGCGGCGATCGGGGGGGTTTCACACAGCGGGGCACCCCCGATCGGGGTGCCCCACCTAAGTGGACCAACACCCAGGATAGTCAAAATCCTGGGTGTTGGTCCACTTTAAACAGGGTTTACATTTTTTTTTTTTATCAAATCGTGTGACGTCTCCTGGCCTAGAAAGAGTCATTTTTGAAAACTTTTTTGATTTTTTTATATTTTTATGCAGAATTGTCCTTACAGGTCTGGTCGTAAATGTTGCTAATGTCACAATGTTATACAATGTAATTCCATATGTTTTCACTTTGTTACTGGTGGATACATTTATCCTTTAATCACACAGCTTCTGGCGCTCTAGGCTACAGCGACACAAATTTTGAGCGCCGGCGATGTGTGAAGCTGTTTTTTCGATGAATATGGTGTGAGTCGTTCCCACTGACCAGTCGCTACCGTTCGCTCCCATAAAGCGCTGTACTTGTGTTATAGCGACTCGCACGTCAAATTCATCGATGCCGGCCGAGACGCTCCGTAACAGCGAACCATAGCCGATCACAGCGACTACTAGCGGTCGCTCTCAATGCCTCGCTACAGACGTTCATCTGCCGCTACCTGGCGCTAGTAATGAATCGGCCTCTTAGTACGCATCTGCTGGAATTGTTAAATCTTGCCCCCCCCCCTCCCCCCCCACACTATTGTATTCCTGCCACAACGAATTCCTAGTATGTCTGTACAAGGCAAAATAAATACAACTCTGCAATGCAAACTTGGATTAATTAACAAAACACTTGGGACTATGCACAGCTAATACACTTATAAAAAGTAATGGGTGCTAACCACAAAAGAGCCCAGACACACAAGTGTCATGCAAACAATTGAAGGCTGCCAGATCAGCCAACTATGGCCCTTATTCATCAAGGGCTAGCGCCAGGTAGTGTCTGACGAGCGCCAGGTACCGCCAGCTAACGGCGGCTACCGAATCAAGTACGCCCGGCGGCGGTCACAATGACGCATTTATCAAGCTAAATGAGGCTAGCGCCGGCGAGAGCGTCAGCTAGCGCGGGATTCATCATGTAGCCGACTGCAACGAACAGCGCCGCTGCTAATCCCATCACAGCGCCAGGTATGACCTGTCGCTCCCTGGCGTGGTCCAATGCATTTCAATGGAGCAATCTTTAAATAATCATAATTAATTGCTATTACTGTTTTTTTTTATTTTTTTTTTAATGTCAAAAATTCTGTGACCACTTCTGCAATGTTAGGATTTTTTTTAAAGTAAAAAAAAAAAAAGAAAGTGCAGAATTGATATTACAGGTCTGATATTCATGTATTCATATTACAAAATGTTTAGAAAAACTTGTATAATTTTTACATATAAAAAAAAAGGTTGTTTGGGGGTTAAAAACTACTTTACACACATCGCCGCCAGCGCTCTGGGGTTTAAACAAGGAATTCACAGCGCGAGAAATTTTTGAGCGTGATTTTTTAATGAATCTGCAGCAAGCCGTTCGCTCTGGCCATTCGCTGTCAGGCGCACCCATACAACGCGGAACCTGTGAAACAGCGACCCCTAACCCCGTATTCAACATTACCGCACACCGACTGAGTCGCTGTCAACAAGCAAACCCCGGCCAAGCACAGCGAATACTAGCTGGCGCTGTGAAAATCACGCTACTGGCGCTCATCTGTCGCTACCTGGCGCTATTAATGAATCGGCCTCTATGGCTCCAAAAAGTAAGTAGCCGCACAACCAAAAATTCTTATATGAAAATAGTAATCATTTTATTATCCATCAAAATCAATCAAGTACAAACAAATAACACACAAACACACAAGATTAAAAACAATTAAAAGTATATACAAGGGTGGCCTAGATACATGGGACTCTATATATTAACAAAGATTATTAAAACTATACAACCCTTATCAAAAAAATCCTAAAAAATGACCTGAACCTATACAAAACAGTAGTGAATATAAGTGCAACATACAGTAAAACCTAATCAGAATATATGTGCAATCCTATAAATAATAGTATACTTGAACCCTACATAGAAAAATACATTTATAATACAATTGTAAAGTGCTTAGTGCTACAAATATACAAAGAAAACCGTATGTAAAAGACTCATGTGCAAATGATACTAATATGAAAATTAATAAATAAAAGGGCAAGAAGTAAACAATTAATTTAGATCACCATGTAATCAAGGTCCCGTCCAGGTTCACCCGAATAACACCGACGCGTAAACTTGGAGGCCGATTCATTAATAGCGCCAGGTAGCGACAGATGAGCGCCAGTAGCGTGATTTTCACAGCGCCAGCTAGTATTCGCTGTGCTTGGCCGGGGTTTGCTTGTTGACAGCGACTCAGTCGGTGTGCGGTAATGTTGAATACGGGGTTAGGAGTCGCTGTTTCACAGGTTCCGCGTTGTATGGGTGCGCCTGACAGCGAATGGCCAGAGCGAACGGCTTGCTGCAGATTCTTTAACAAATTACGCTCAAAAATTTCTCGCGCTGTGAATTCCTTGTTTAAACCCCAGAGCGCTGGCGGCGATGTGTGTAAAGTAGTTTTTAACCCCCAAACAACCTTTTTTTTTATATGTAAAAATTATACAAGTTTTTCTAAACATTTTGTAATATGAATACATCAATATCAGACCTGTAATATCAATTCTGCACAAATTTTTTTTTTTTTTTTTTTTAACCTTAAAAAAAATCCTAACATTGCAGAAGTGGTCACAGAATTTTTGACATTTAAAAAAAAAAAAAAAAAACATTAATAACAATTAATTATTAATATTTAAAGATTGCTCCATTGAAATGCATTGGAGAGCGCCAGGTAGCGAGAGGTCATACCTGTCGCTGTTCAAGGTCGGACGCTGGCGCTGTGGGGTGAGGCTGGAATAATGATGAATGAGTCGCTATATGGCGCTCTGTCAGTCGCTAAGCAGGATCGGCTTGATAAATGTGTGATTGCGGAGGGGAGCCGGCGTTCTCGTGGCGGTGACCGTCATTACCGTTCGCTCACCATTCGCTACCTGGCGCTATCCCTTGTTAAATAAGGGCCTTGGATTAGTACGCAGACCTGGCCCACTCACCCCATTACTTGATGACCCGGCATTTGAACCGGGATTGCAGGCCAAGAACTTTCTCATTTGGAGCGCCTCTGACAATACATCAATCGGTCACGTATGGGCCTTATTTATCAAGGGCTAGCGCCAGGTAGTGTCTGACGAGCGCTAGGTACCGCCAGCTAACGGCGGCTACCGACTCAAGTACGCCTGGCGGCGGTCACAATGACGCATTTATCACGCTAAATGAGGCTAGCGCCGGCGAGAGCGACAGCTAGCGCGGGATTCATCATGTAGCCGGCTGCAACGAACAGCGCCGCTGCTAATCCCATCACAGCGCCAGGTATGACCTGTCGCTCCCTGGCGATGTCCAATGCATTTCAATGGAGCAATCTTTAATTAATCATAATTAATTCCTATTAATGTTTACTTTTTTTATTTTTAATGTCAAAAATTCTGTGACCACTTCTGCAATGTTAGGATTTTTTTTTAAGGTAAAAAAAAAAAAAAAAAAAATTTGTGCAGAATTGATATTACAGGTCTGATATTAATGTATTCATATTACAAAATGTTTAGAAAAACTTGTATAATTTTACAATCAAAAAATATGGTTGTTTGGGGGTTAAAAACTATTTTACACCCATCGCCGCCAGCGCTCTGGGGTTTAAACAAGGAATTCACAGCGCGAAAAAATTCGGAGCGTGTTTTGTTAATGAATCTGCAGCAAGCCGTTCGCTCTGGCCATTCGTTGTCAGGCGCACCCATACAACGCTGAACCTGTGAAACAGCGACCCCTAACCCCGTATTCAACATTACCGCACACCGACTGAGTCGCTGTCAACAAGGAAACCCCGGCCAAGCAAAGCGAATACTGGCTGGCGCTGAGAAAATCACGCTACTGGCGCTCATCTGTCGCTACCTGGCGCTATTAATGAATCAGCCTCCCTGTGAACTCTGGGAAGGTTCCTTCACTGGCGGACCTGAGGGAGAATGCGGAGAATGTCGCGGCTCCTTCACAGACCAGTAAGACAAAATAGTCACCTTGTTTTAAGAATTTATTCATGTTATACAAAATGTATTGTCTTGAGAAGCAAGTATGTAACGGGAATAGTCTGTAACCAGGCATTGTATATCAAATGAATAGAAAATTGTACAAACTAGATTTATGCACTTCTGTACCTTGAGATTTTAACGTTTTCAAAATAAAGGATGGTTGTCTTTTAACCAAAATTATTTAGAGGTGTGGTGGGTGTGCTGGGTCTGTTTTTCTTGAGCCAGGACCGGACCTAGTCCTAGAATTTTGTTTGTGTACATTTATAAAGGCCAATAACTTTATTGAACTATCCCGAAGCCCCCCCCCCCACAGAGCTGGAATCCCTAGTTAGCCAGAAAGACCCACCAACCCGAGTGGTATCATCCCTTTACTCACTTCTGAATAGAGCAATTCAATCATCTCCACCGAAATATATAGGTAAATGGGGAAAAAGGACCCAATTTTCAGATAAAGACATCACTACAATATTCATGAGCACTCGCGGCTCGTCCTTAGCAGGCTCTGTCCAGGAGAGGAGCTACAAAGTACTTTCCGGATGGTATAGATGCCTGGTCGATATTCATCGATTTGCAGCATCGCAATCTGACAAGTGCTGGAGATGCCAGAGGGAAGTGGGCAATATGACCCATATTTGGCGGAGCTGCTCGATTATTAAAGTGGACCAACACCCAGGATTTTGACTATCCTGGGTTTTGGTCCACTTCGGCGGCCCCGCTGGGTGAAACCCCCCAGAAACCCCAAAAAATTCACCTCTCCCCGCTCCCACGTGAACGCCGCAGCCAATCCCCGCCAACGTCCAGGCGGGGATCAGGAACGTCCAAGCCGCTTCCGCCGCCTCCGCCTCCCGCACGTCACTCTCGGCGTGCGTGCGCCCCCGCCGGCCATTCACAGAGGGCCGGCGCGGGCGCGCGCACGTCTGGAGGGGCGCGCGGGAGGCGGCGGCGGCGGAAGCTGCGGCGGATCAGGTAAGATCTTTTTGGGGTTTCTGGGGGGTTTCACCCCGCGGGACATCCCGATCTCGGATGTCCCGCGGGGTGGGAAGTGATCGGCCCGGGAATCTTATAGATTTCTGGCCCGATCACCCCTGGGTGATCACTATTTACGAAGATGTCACTGGGTCCAGGGTAGAAAACACACCGCAAGTGGCGCTCCTCTCACTTATCCCTGGCCCAATATCTGGGATTAGGGATGAGTGAATCGGTTCTAACGAACCTGAATTCGCTCCGAATTTCAGGGAAAATTCGATTCAGCACGAACCCGAATTTTTAGTGGTTCGTGCTGACCGAATTTTCCCTGAAATTAAAAAAAAAAGGCCGGCATGGTGGGAGCGTGGAGGCCGGCTGCGCTGTCAGCTGTCATCAGAGGACGCGTCATCAGAGGAAGCCGGCTTCCTCTGATGACAGCGAACAGCGCAGCCGGCCTCCCCGCTCCCACCATGCCGGTAAGTGTTTGCTGTATAGTGGGAGCGGGGAGGCCGGCTGCGCTGTTCGCTGTCATCAGAGGAAGCCGGCTTCCTCTGATGACGCGTCCTCTGATGACAGCTGACAGCGCAGCCGACCTCCCCGCTCCCACCAGAGATGAGCGATTCGCTAAAGTTCGATTCGGACGAACCCGAATTTCTTTGAGAAATTCGGCGAATCTCCCGAATCGAATTTTTGAGAAGTTCGCTCATCTCTATCTGGGATAAAAAAAGGTATTCTGAGGCACTTTATAGAAGCCATGAGAGACGTTATCCCCAGGCGGTGGGAGTCGCAGGTTCCCCCTACATTGACGGATTGGGTCCAAGAGTTAGAGGTAGTCCGCATCATGGAGGAGCTTACCCCAGAAAACAGAGATACCACAGAGCAATTTCTGTTAACCTGGACATGCCGGATATTTTATCGGGACACACATCTCCCAGCTTTGCTCCAACATGGTGCTCAGTAAAATAGACCGCCAAAAAGAATATGGCCGTTATTAATTACCTCATGCTTAAAGTGGACCAACACCCAGGAGGGATCTATAAGATTCCCGTGCCGATCAGATCCCTCCCCGCGGGGCATCCGAAATCGGGATGTCCCGCGGGGTGAAACCCCCCAGGACGCCCAGAAACCTTACCTTAACCCCGTTCCAACGGCGCATGCGCAGGCCGCGGCCGCATCTCGCGCTTCCCTCTAGCAAGGCGCGCACCTGCGCCGGCGCCTGTTAGAGGGAAGCGCGAGACGCGCCCTCCAGCGCTCAGAGCCGCTGTGGTTGGACATCGCTTGTACGTGCATACCACAGCGGCTCTGAGCGCTCTGATTGGACGAGCGCCCACATAGGAGCGTGGTGAGGTGAGTGTTTCTGGGCATTCTGGGGGGTTTTACACAGCGGGGCCCCCCCCGATCGGGGTGCCCCACCGAAGTGGACCAAAACCCAGAAAATCCTGGGTGTTGGTCCACTTTAACAGCTTTCACTGGCCCTTCATTCCTTACCTTCCTTACCTATCCTACCTTCCCTCCCACTGTTTCCTTCCTCGATCTTACTCCCCACTACCCTCAAATCACCAGTTTGATATTCTCCTCAGAACTACTGATGGGCCCACCTTCTGGAACAATTTGTGCGTCAGAACATGTGACTACAACCAGAACATCAGTTCTGTAGGGGAGTGGGTTCACCATTGTTATTGGTAGTATTGTTACCATTACTGATACTGACCTGAGTATCGTTATCTCAATCTGCATAGTATTTCATTGGATGCTATTTACCCCTTTGTCTTCCCATCCTCTTGTTTCCCAATTGCTAATTGTTTGTATTCCCCCCTTTTTTGTTGTGTTCATTGAAAACCAATAAAATCTGATTATACTACAAAATAAATACAACTGAATCAGCAAGAGATCCAGAAAGGAGGTGAGTTTTGCTGGGAAGGGTTTCACAGTTGGGCGTCCCGAATTGGGATGGCCCAGGGAATGGCCAGCAGCCAGCCCTGGAACCTTTCCAGCTTCCTCTTGGGTTTAGTTTTGATTGCAATCACTGAGCTTGTTCTCGCATGTCAACCTCACGGAATCTATCGTCTGCTCCTGTTTGACTTTTGAACAATTGTTTTCCTTTTTCATTGTTCTCTGCTTGCCTGATAAAGTCTAGAAACACATTTAATTATTTAAAAAGTGCATGAGAAAATAGAAATAATGTTCTATGTTTCTTAAAAGCTTCAGAAAATAGAGAGATAAACATGTATTAACTTTAAAAAAAAGTCAAATAGTATGTATATTTTCTGCCTCCTGATGAAGCTCTAGAAAAAAAAGTGAAACGTGTTCACTTAAACCGGACCTTCACCAGGATTTATTGAAAAGCCCAAACCCTTAAAAAACTCTTCCCCAGCATCTAAAATTAATACATTTTAAGTTTTTAGTCACTTACTTATTATTCTTTCCCCCACTAGGACTCTAGGATACGGGCGCCGCCATCTTGCCTCAGAAGCATCACACTTACTGAGGAGAGGAGAGTGGGTTAAGTACAGACAGGGGGGCTGGGATCAGGAAAAAGTCAGCAGTCCCAGAATGCAGAGCAGCACAGTCAGAAGACACTTCCTGTTTGCAGGCTGCCTGATGTTCCATGAGCCGCCATCTTGGATGTTTAAAGGCCCATAACATGTAGTAGATGCAGGTAGGATGATTTTTAATGTGAGCAATCTATATGTACAGGGTGTGGAAAACATATAAGATAGGCTCTTATTCAGGGTGAAGGTCCGGATTAATGTGAGCAATCTGTATGTACAGGGTGTGGGAAACATATAAGATAGACTCTTATTCAGGGCGAAGGTCCGGATTAATGTGAGCAATCTGTTGTACAGGGTGGGGAAACATATAAGATAGGCTCTTATTCAGGGTGAAGGTCCGGATTAATGTGAGCAATCTGTATGTACAGGGTGTGGGAAACATATAAGATAGACTCTTATTCAGGGTGAGGGTCCGGATTAATGTGAGCAATCTGTATGTACAGGGTGGGGAAACATATAAGATAGGCTCTTATTCAGGGTGAAGGTCTGGATTAATGTGGGCAATCTGTATGGACAGGGTGTGGGAAACATATAAGATAGGCTGTTATTCAGGGTGAGGGTCCGGATTAATGTGAGCAATCTGTATGTACAGGGTGTGGGAAACATATAAGATACACTCTTATTCAGGGTGAAGGTCCGGATTAATGTGAGCAATCTGTATGTACAGGGTGTGAGAAACATATAAGATAGGCTCTTATTCAGGGTGAAGGGCCGCTTTAGTTAAAAAAAAATGTCATAAAACATGGTAAATATTTTTCCCTGCTTCCTGATAAAGCTCTGAAAATGTAAGCGAAATGCATTCAGTTATTAAAAGAAAAAACACAACAAATATAAAAATTGTTCTCTGTTCTAATAACTAGAGTGAAATGTCTTCAATTTTCGAAAAAAATGGAAGTGATTATTGTTATCGGCTCCTGGATGATGCTCTAGAAAAAGCGAAATGTGTTCAGTTATTGAAAACTCAGAAAGAAAATATTGTTCTCTGATCCCTGAGAAACTAGTGTGAAACACATTCAACTATTAAAAGTCCATGGCAATAAATATGGCTATTGGTAACTGCTCCCTGATGAAGCTCTAGAAAGTTGAGTGATACGCGTTCACTTACTGAAAAAAACATGTCAGAAGACTAAAGCGAAATGCATTCAACCATTGAAAAACCTTGGCAAATATTATAATAATCTTTGTTCTAATAAGGAAAACATGTTCAATGATTGAAAAACCACAGAAGGAAACATGATCAGTGTTCTCTGTTCCCCGATTAAGCTCTAGATCAAAACACGTACAGTTATTGAAAAGTATGATTATTCTTCACTGTTCCCCCGATGAAGCACCAGGAATTAGAGCGAAACGTGTTTAATTATTAAAAATTATAATTATTGTTCACTGTTCCCTGATAAAGTGCCAGGAACTAAAGCGAAGCGCGTTCAGTTATTGGAAAACCACAGCAGAAAATATGAATATTGTTATCTGCTCCCCGTTAAAGCTCTAGAAAGATTTAAACACCTTTGATTATTGATAAACTATGGGAAAAGTACGATTAATGTGCAGTGTTCCCCGATGAAGCACAAGAAACTAGAGCGAAACGCGTTTAATTATTGAAAAGTATAATTATTGTTCACTGTGCCCTGATAAAGTGCCAGGAACTAAAGCGCAGCGCGTTCTGTTATTGGAAAACCACGACAAAAAATATGAACATTGTTATATGCTCCCAGATAAAGCTCTAGAAAGATTTAAACAGGTTAGAATATTGATAAACCATGGGAAAAGTACGATTAATGTGCACTGTTCCCCCGACGAAGCACCAGGAATTAGAGCAAAACGTGTTTAATTATTGAAAATTATAATTATTGTTCACTGTTCCCTGATAAAGTGCCAGGAACTAAAGCGAAGCGCGTTTAGTTATTGAAAAACCACAACAGAAAATGTGAACATTGTTATCTGCTCCCCGTTAAAGCTCTAGAAAGATTTAAACATGTTTGATTATTGATAAACCATGGAAAAAACCCAATTAATTTGCACTGTTCCCCTGATGAAGCACCAGGAATTAGAGCGAAACGTGTTTAATTATTAAAAATTATAATTATTGTTCACTGTTCCCTGATAAAGTGCCAGGAACTAAAGCGAAGCGCGTTTAGTTATTGAAAAACCACAACAGAAAATGTGAACATTGTTATCTGCTCCCCGTTAAAGCTCTAGAAAGATTTAAACACGTTTGATTATTGATAAACCATGGAAAAATACGATTAATGTGCAGTGTTCCCCCAATGAAGCACAAGAAACTAGAGCGAAACGCGTTTATTTATTGAAAAGTATAATTATTGTTCACTGTTCCCTGATAAAGTGCCAGGAACTAAAGCGAAGCGCGTTTAGTTATTGAAAAACCACGACAGAAAATGTGAACATTGTTATATGCTCCCAGATAAAGCTCTAGAAAGATTTAAACACGTTTGATTATTGATAAACCATGGAAAAAGTACGATTAATGTGCAGTGTTCCCCGATGAAGCACAAGAAACTAGAGCGAAACACGTTTAATTATTGAAAAGTATAATTATTGTTCACTGTGCCCCGATAAAGTGCCAGGAACTAAAGCGCAGCGCGTTCTGTTATTGGAAAACCACTACAAAAAATATGAACATTGTTATATGCTCCCAGGTAAAGCTCTAGAAAGATTTTAAACAGGTTCAAATATTGATAAACCATGAGAAAAGTACGATTAATGTGCACTGTTCCCCCGACGAAGCACCAGGAATTAGAGCGAAACGCGTTTAATTATTGAAAAGTATAATTATTGTTCACTGTTCCCTGATAAAGTGCCAGGAACTAAAGCGAAGCGCGTTTAGTTATTGAAAAACCACGACAGAAAATAAGAACATTGTTATATGCTCCCAGATAAAGCTCTAGAAAGATTTAAACAGGTTCGAATATTGATAAACCATGAGAAAAGCAAACAGGTTCGAATACTGATAAACCATGCGAAAAGTACGATTAATGTGCACTGTTCCCCCGATGAAGCACCAGGAATTAGAGCGAAACGTGTTTAATTATTGAAAATTATAATTATTGTCCACTGTTCCCCGATAAAGTGCCAGGAACTAAAGCGAAGCGCGTTTAGTTATTGAAAAACCACAACAGAAAATGTGAACATTGTTATCTGCTCCCAGTTAAAGCTCTAAAAAGATTTAAACACGTTTGATAATTGATAAACCATGGGAAAAACCCGATTAATGTGCACTGTTCCCCTGATGAAGCACAAGAAACTAGAGCGAAACGCGTTTAATTGTTGAAAAGCCTTAATATGACCCAATTATTGCACTGTCTGGAAGATCATCTGTGAGTGCAAATATTTTCATTTCTAATATTTTTTTATTATTAATATCAGCCACTAGGTGAAAATAGTGTTATCATTGCTAATTTCAATAAAAAAAAGGGGAGGGGCATAAAATACCATCTAGATTTGCTTGACCGAGGTCATTTAAATAAGGTCAATTATTATGAATTATTATTGAAGGGATCAAATTATTATATACGATAAATTGTTCTTCAAATTCCTTAAAACTTTCCTTTATTTATACATTTCTTTAAAATTTCTTAAGAATTCGAATTCGGGTTTAAAGCGGACCTTCACTCTGAATAAGAGCCTATCTTGTATGTTTTCCCCCTGTACATACAGATTGCCCACATTAATCCGGACCGTCACTCTGAATAAGAGCCTATCTTATATGTTTTCCCCCTGTACATACAGATTGCCCTCATTAATCCGGACCTTCACCCTGAATAAGAGCCTATCTTCTATGTTTCCCACACCTTGTACATACAGATTGCCCACATTAATCCGGACCCTCACCCTGAATAAGAGCCTATCTTATATGTTTCCCACACCCTGTACATACAGATTGCCCACGTTAATCCAGACCTTCACCCTGAATAAGAGCCTGTGTTATATGTTTCCCCCCTGTACATACAGATTGCTCACATTAATCCGGACCTTCACCCTGAATAAGAGCCTATCTTATATGTTTCCCACACCCTGTACATACAGATTGCCCACATTAATCCAGACCTTCACCCTGAATAAGAGCCTATCTTATATGTTTCCCCCCTGTACATACAGATTGCTCACATTAATCCGGACCTTCACCCTGAATAAGAGCCTATCTTATATGTTTCCCACACCCTGTACACACAGATTGCCCACATTAATCCGGACCTTCACCCTGAATAAGAGCCTATCTTATATGTTTCCCCCCTGTACATACAGATTGCTCACATTAATCCGGACCTTCACCCTGAATAAGAGCCTATCTTATATGTTTCCCACACCCTGTACATACAGATTGCCCACATTAATCCGGACCTTCACCCTGAATAAGAGCCTATCTTATATGTTTCCCCCCTGTACATACAGATTGCTCACATTAATCCGGACCTTCACCCTGAATAAGAGCCTATCTTATATGTTTCCCACACCCTGTACATACAGATTGCCCACATTAATCCAGACCTTCACCCTGAATAAGAGCCTATCTTATATGTTTCCCACACCCTGTACATACAGATTGCCCACATTAATCCGGACCTTCACCCTGAATAAGAGCCTATATTATACGTTTCCCCCCACTGTACATACAGATTGTTCACATTAATCCGGACCCTCACCCTGAATAAGAGTCTATCTTATATGTTTCCCACACCCTGTACATACAGATTGCTCACATTAATCCGGACCTTCACCCTGAATAAGAGCCTATCTTATATGTTTGCCACACCCTGTACATACAGATTGCCCACATTAATCCGGACCCTCACCCTGAATAAGAGCCTATCTTATATGTTTCCCACACCCTGTACATACAGATTACCAACATTAATCCAGACCTTCACCCTGAATAACAGCCTATCTTATATGTTTCCCCCCTGTACATACAGATTGCTCACATTAATCCGGACCTTCACCCTGAATAAGAGCCTATCTTATATGTTTCCCACACCCTGTACATACAGATTGCCCACATTAATCCGGACCTTCACCCTGAATAAGAGCCTATCTTATATGTTTCCCCCCTGTACATACAGATTGCTCACATTAATCCGGACCTTCACCCTGAATAAGAGCCTATCTTATATGTTTCCCCCCTGTACATACAGATTGCTCACATTAATCCGGACCTTCACCCTGAATAAGAGCCTATCTTATATGTTTCCCACACCCTGTACATACAGATTGCCCACATTAATCCGGACCTTCACCCTGAATAAGAGCCTATCTTATATGTTTCCCCCCTGTACATACAGATTGCTCACATTAATCCGGACCTTCACCCTGAATAAGAGCCTATCTTATATGTTTCCCCCCTGTACATACAGATTGCCCACATTAATCCGGACCTTCACCCTGAATAAGAGCCTATCTTATATGTTTCCCCCCTGTACATACAGATTGCTCACATTAATCAGGACCTTCACCCTGAATAAGAGCCTATCTTATATGTTTCCCACACCCTGTACATACAGATTGCCCACATTAATCCGGACCTTCACCCTGAATAAGAGCCTATCTTATATGTTTCCCCCCTGTACATACAGATTGCTCACATTAATCCGGACCTTCACCCTGAATAAGAGCCTATCTTATATGTTTCCCCCCTGTACATACAGATTGCCCACATTAATCCGGACCTTCACCCTGAATAAGAGCCTATCTTATATGTTTCCCCCCTGTACATACAGATTGCTCACATTAATCCGGACCTTCACCCTGAATAAGAGCCTATCTTATGTTTCCCCCCTGTACATACAGATTGCTCACATTAATCCGGACCTTCACCCTGAATAAGAGCCTATCTTATATGTTTCCCACACCCTGTACATACAGATTGCTCACATTTATCCGGACCTTCAGCCTGAATAAGAGCCTATCTTATATGTTTCCCCCCACTGTACATACAGATTGCTCACATTAATCTGGACCCTCACCCTGAATAAGAGCCTATCTTATATGTTTCCCCCCAGTGTACATACAGATTGTTCACATTAGTCCGGACCTTCACCCTGAATAAGAGCCTATCTTATATGTTTCCCACACCCTGTACATACAGATTGCTCACATTAATCCGGACCTTCACCCTGAATAAGAGCCTATCTTATATGTTTCCCACACCCTGTACATACAGATTGCCACATTAATCCGGACCTTCACCCTGAATAAGAGCCTATCTTATATGTTTCCCACACCCTGTACATACAGATTGCTCACATTAATCCAGACCTTCACCCTGAATAAGAGCCTGTCTTATATGTTTCCCACACCCTGTACATACAGATTGCTCACATTAATCCGGACCTTCACCCTGAATAAGAGCCTATCTTATATGTTTCCCACACCCTGTACATACAGATTGCCCACATTAATCCAGACCTTCACCCTGAATAAGAGCCTATCTTATATGTTTCCCACACCCTGTACATACAGATTGCCCACATTAATCCGGACCTTCACCCTGAATAAGAGCCTATATTATACGTTTCCCCCCACTGTACATACAGATTGTTCACATTAATCCGGACCCTCACCCTGAATAAGAGTCTATCTTATATGTTTCCCACACCCTGTACATACAGATTGCCCACATTAATCCGGACCTTCACCCTGAATAAGAGCCTATCTTATATGTTTCCCCCACCCTGTACATACAGATTGCTCACATTAATCCGGACCTTCACCCTGAATAAGAGCCTATCTTATATGTTTGCCACACCCTGTACATACAGATTGCCCACATTAATCCGGACCTTCACCCTGAATAAGAGCCTATCTTATATGTTTGCCACACCCTGTACATACAGATTGCCCACATTAATCCGGACCCTCACCCTGAATAAGAGCCTATCTTATATGTTTCCCACACCCTGTACATACAGATTACCAACATTAATCCAGACCTTCACCCTGAATAACAGCCTATCTTATATGTTTCCCCCCTGTACATACAGATTGCTCACATTAATCCGGACCTTCACCCTGAATAAGAGCCTATCTTATATGTTTCCCACACCCTGTACATACAGATTGCCCACATTAATCCGGACCTTCACCCTGAATAAGAGCCTATCTTATATGTTTCCCCCCTGTACATACAGATTGCTCACATTAATCCGGACCTTCACCCTGAATAAGAGCCTATCTTATATGTTTCCCCCCTGTACATACAGATTGCCCACATTAATCCGGACCTTCACCCTGAATAAGAGCCTATCTTATATGTTTCCCCCCTGTACATACAGATTGCTCACATTAATCAGGACCTTCACCCTGAATAAGAGCCTATCTTATATGTTTCCCACACCCTGTACATACAGATTGCCCACATTAATCCGGACCTTCACCCTGAATAAGAGCCTATCTTATATGTTTCCCCCCTGTACATACAGATTGCTCACATTAATCCGGACCTTCACCCTGAATAAGAGCCTATCTTATATGTTTCCCCCCTGTACATACAGATTGCCCACATTAATCCGGACCTTCACCCTGAATAAGAGCCTATCTTATATGTTTCCCCCCTGTACATACAGATTGCTCACATTAATCCGGACCTTCACCCTGAATAAGAGCCTATCTTATGTTTCCCCCCTGTACATACAGATTGCTCACATTAATCCGGACCTTCACCCTGAATAAGAGCCTATCTTATATGTTTCCCACACCCTGTACATACAGATTGCTCACATTTATCCGGACCTTCAGCCTGAATAAGAGCCTATCTTATATGTTTCCCCCCACTGTACATACAGATTGCTCACATTAATCTGGACCCTCACCCTGAATAAGAGCCTATCTTATATGTTTCTCCCCAGTGTACATACAGATTGTTCACATTAGTCCGGACCTTCACCCTGAATAAGAGCCTATCTTATATGTTTCCCACACCCTGTACATACAGATTGCCACATTAATCCGGACCTTCACCCTGAATAAGAGCCTATCTTATATGTTTCCCACACCCTGTACATACAGATTGCCACATTAATCCGGACCTTCACCCTGAATAAGAGCCTATCTTATATGTTTCCCACACCCTGTACATACAGATTGCTCACATTAATCCAGACCTTCACCCTGAATAAGAGCCTGTCTTATATGTTTCCCACACCCTGTACATACAGATTGCTCACATTAATCCGGACCTTCACCCTGAATAAGAGCCTATCTTATATGTTTCCCACACCCTGTACATACAGATTGCTCACATTAAAAATCATCCAACCTGCATCTACTGCATGTTATGAGCCTTTAAACCTCCAAGATGGCGGCTCATGGAACATCAGGTAGTCTGCAAACAGGAAGTGCCTTCTGACTGTGCTGCTCTGCATTCTGGGACTGCTGACCTTTCCCTGACCCCAGCTCTGCTCTGTCTGAGCAAGGCACAGCTATAACCCGCCCCCCCTGTACTTTATCCCACTCTCCTCTCCTCAGTATGTGATGCTTCTGAGTCAAGATGGCGGCGCCCGTATCCTAGAGTCCTGAACAGAGTTGCAGCCCAGTGGGGGAAAGAATAATAAGTAAGTGACTAAAAACTTAAAATATATTAATTTTAGATGCTGGGGAATCGTTTTATAAGGGTTTTGGCTTTTTAATAAATCATAGTGAAGGTCCGGTTTAAAGCGGAACCAAAAGCGGCTCTGGAATCTATAAGACTCCAGGGCTGCCTGCTTCCCTTCCCCCTCCCCCGGGGCTTCCAGATTCAGGATACCCCGCTCTGTGAAACCCCCTGAGTCACCCCTGCAGCCTGTGGGCGCGGGGGTGATGCAGTGAGGCATTCAGAATCGGGGTGCCCTGGGGGCAAGGACCAAAACCCAGTATCCCAATGTTGTTTGTCTGGTGGCCGTCATTAAAGTGGATCAAAACCCAGTATTTTGTCTATACCGGGTTTTGTTCCCTGCGCTGCTGTTAGAAACTCCCCCAGGTCGCCCATCCCAACTTACCTTTCCCTGGTCCTACGGCCTCCCGTCCAATCAGCGAGCTCGTCTAAGGAGCTGAGTCTAGTTGAGAGCACCGGCGGCTGCATCCCCGCTACCCTCTAACAGGGGGTGTGCCTGTGCCGGCCATTCTCAAATGCCTTGGATGAGCATGCTCTCCGGTTAAAGGGATAGCGAGGATGCGGACGCTGCTCGTGCATGCGCCGCTGGACCGGGGGAGAAGGTGAGTATACCGGGCGACCTGGGGGGTTTCACACAGTGGGGCATCCCAATTCTAGATGCCTCGGGGAGGAAAGAATCCTATAGATCTATAGAGATCTTATAGAGCACTATCTTACACTGCAACCCTGAGGAGAACTAGATTACACTGCAACCTTGAGGAGAACTAGATTACACTGCAACCCTGAGGAGCCCTAGATCACACTGCAACCCTGAGAAGCAATAGATTAAACTACAACCTCAAGGAGCACTAGATTGCACTGCAACCATGAAGATCACTAGATTATACTGAAACCTTGAGGAGAACTAGATTACACTGCAACCTTGAGAAGCCCTAGATTACACTGCAACCTTGAGGAGCACTAGATTACACTGCAACCTTGAGGAGCCCTGGACTACACTGCAACCTCAAGTAGCACTAGATTACACTGCAAACACGAAGATCACTAGATTACACTGCAACCTTGAGGAGCCCTAGATCACACTGCAACCCTGAGAAGCAATAGATTAAACTACAACCTCAAGGAGCACTAGATTACACTGCAACCATGAAGATCACTAGATTATACTGAAACCTTGAGGAGCACTAGATTACACTACAACCTTGAGGAGAACTAGATTACACTACAACCTTGAGGAGAACTAGATTACACTGCAACCTCAAGGAGCACTAGATTACACTGCAAATTGAGGAGCACTAGATTACGCTGCAACCGCGAGGAGCACTAGATTACGCTGCAACCTTGAGAAGCCCTAGATTACACTGCAACCTTGAGAAGCCCTAGACTACACTGCAACCTCAAGTAGCACTAGATTACACTGCAACCACGAAGATCACTAGATTACACTGCAACCACGAAGATCACTAGATTATACTGAAACCTTGAGGAGCACTAGATTACACAGCAACCTTGAAGAGCCCTAGATTACACTGCAACCTCGAGGAGCAATAGATTACAATACAACCTCAAGGAGCACTAGATTACACTGCAACCTTGAGGAGCCCTAGATTGCACTGCAAATTTAGGAGCACTGTGTTACACTGCAAGCTCGAGGAGCACTAGATTACACTGCAAATTGAGGAGCACTAACTTACACTGCATCCGCGAGGAGCACTAGATTACACTGAGGAGCCCTGGACTACACTGCAACCTTGAGAACCCTAGATTATACTGCAACCTTGAGAACCCTAGATTATACTGCAACCTCGAGGAGCGCTAGATTACACTGCAACCTTGAGGAACACTAGATTGCACTGCAACCTTGAGAAGCACTAGATTACATTGCAACCGTGAGGAGCACTAGATTACACTGCAATCTTGAGGAGCACTAGATTACACTGCAACCTCAAGGAGCACTAGATTACACTGCAATCATGAGGAGCACTAGATCACACTGCAATCGTTAGGAGCACTAGCTTACACTACAACTTCAAGGAGCCATTGATTACACTGCAACCTTGAGGAGCCCTAGATTATACTGCAATGTTAAGGAGCATTAGATTACAATGCAACTGCAAAGAGAACTAGATTACACTGCAACCTTGAGGAGCACTAGCTTACACTACAACCTCAAGGAGTACTAGATTACACTGCAATCTTGAGGAGCACTAGATTACACTGCAACCGCGAGGAGCACTAGATCACACTGCAACTGCGAGGAGCAATAGATTACATTGAAACTGTGAGAGCACTAGATTACACTGCAACCTCGAGGAGCCATTGATCGCGAGGAGCACTAGATTACACTGCAACTGCGAGGAGCAATAGATTACATTGAAACTGCGAGGAGCACTAGATTACATTGCAAACATGAAGAGCCCTAGACCACACTGCAACCTTGAGGACCCCTAAATTACACTGCAGCCTTGAGGAACACTAGATTACATTGTAACCATGAGGAGCAATAGATTACACTGCAACCTCGAGGAGCACTTGGTTACATTGCAACCACGAGAAGAACTAGATTACGCTGCAACCTCGAGGAGCCATCGACTACACTGAAACCTTGAAGACCCTATGAGGAGCACTAGATTACAATGCAACTATGAGGAGCACTAGATTACACTACAACCGTGAGAAGCCCTAGATTACACTGCAACCGTGAGGAGCAATAGATTACATTGAAACTATGAGGAGCACTAGATTACACTACAACCTCAAGGAGCACTAGATTAAATTGCAACTGTGAGAAGCCCTAGATTACACTGCAACCTTGAGGAGCCCTAAATTACACTGCAACCTGGGGGAGCCGTAAATTACACTGCAACCTTGAGGAGCCCTAGATTACACTGCAACCTTGAGGAGGCCTAAATTACACTGCAACCTTGAGGAGCACTAGATTACATTGCAACCATGAGGAGCAATAGATTACACTGCAACCTCAAGGAGCACTAGGTTACACTGCAACCACGAGAAGAACTAGATTACACTGCAACCTTGAGGAGCACTAGATTACACTGCAACCTGGAGGAGCACTAGATTACACTGCAACCTCGAGGAGCACTAGATTACACTGTAACCGTGAGAATCCCTAGATTACACTGCAACCATGAATAGCAATAGATTACATTGAAACTGTAAGGAGCACTAGATTGCACTGCAACCTTGAGGAACACTAGATTGAAATGCAACTGTGAGAAGCCCTAGATTACACTGCAACCGTGAGGACCAATAGATTACATTGAAACTGTGAGGAGCCCTAGACTACACTACAACCTCAAGGAGCCATTGATTACACTGCAACCTTGAGGAGCCCTAGATTACACTGCAACCTTGAGGAGCTCTAGATTACAATGCAACCTTCAGGAGCCCTAGATTACACTGCAACTTTGAGGAGCACTAGGTTACACTGTGGCCTTGAGGAGTGCTAGAATACACAGCAAGCTTGAGGAGCACTAGATTACACTGCAACCTTGAGGAGCACTAGATTACACATGAGCCTTGAGGAGCCCTAGATTACACTGCAGCCTTGAGGAGCCCTAGATTACACTGCAACCTAGAGGAGCAATAGATTACACGGCAACCGTGAGCAGCAGTAGATTACATTGCAGCCTTGAGGAGCCCTAGATTACATTGCGATTGTGAGGAACACTAGATTACACTGCAACCGTGAGGAGCCCTAGACTACACTGCAACTGTGAGAAGCACTAGATTACATTGCAACCTTGAGGCGCACTATATTACACTGCAACCGTGAGGAACTCCAGATTACACTGCAACTTTGAGGAGCCATAGATTACATTGCAACCTTGAGGAGCACTAGATTACACTGCAATCTTGAGGAGCACTAGATTACACTGCAACCTTGAGGAGCACTAGATTACACTGAAACTGTGAGGAGCACTATATTACACTGCAACCTTGAGGAGCACTAGATTACTCTACAACCTCAAGGAGCACTAGATTAAATTGCAACTGTGAGAAGCCCTATATTACACTGCAACATTGAGGACCAATAGATTACATTGAAACTGTGAGGAGCCCTAGACTACACTACAACCTCAAGGAGCCATTGATTACACTGCAACCTTGAGGAGACCTAGATTACACTGCAACGTTGAGGAGCACTAGATTACACTGCAACCTTGAGAAGCACTAGATTACACTGCAACCTTGAGGAGCCCTAGATTACACTGCAACCTTGAGGAGCCCTAGATTACACTGCAACCTTGAGGAGCACTAGATTACACTGCAACCGTGAGAAGCCCTAGATTACACTGCAACCGTGAGGAGCAATAGATTACATTGAAACTGTGAGGAGCACTAGATTACACTGCAACCGTGAGAAGCCCTAGATTACACTGCAACCGTGAGGAGCAATAGATTACATTGAAACTGTGAGGAGCACTTGATTACACTGCAGCCTTGAGGAGCCCTAAATTACACTGCAACCTTGAGGAGCACTAGATTACACTGCAACCTTGAGGATCCCTAGATTACATTGCGATTGTGAGGAGCCCTAGATTACATAGCAACTGTGAGGAGCCCTAGATTACACTGCAACTGTAAGGAGCACCAGATTACATTGCAACCTTGAGGAGCTCTAGATTACAATGCAACCTTGAGGAGCTCTAGATTACACTGCAACCTTGAGGAGCTCTAGATTACACTGCAGCCTTGAGGAGCTCTAGATTACACTGCAGCCTTGAGGAGCTCTAGATTACACTGCAGCCTTGAGGAGCACTAGATTACACTGCAACCGCGAGGAGCACTAGATTACACTGCGGCCTTGAGGAGCGCTAAAATACACAGCAAGCTTGAGGAGCACTAGATTACACTCCAGCCTTGAGGAGCTCTAGATTACACTGCAACCTTGAGAAGCACTAGATTACACTCTAGATTACACTGCAACCTTGAGGAGCATTAGATTACACTGCAACCTTGAGAAGCACTAGATTACACTTCAACCTTGAGAAGCACTAGATTACACTGCAACCTTGAGGAGCCCTAGATTACACTGCAACCTTGAAGAGCCCTAGATTACACTGCAACCTTGAGGAGCCCTAGATTACACTGCAACCTTGAGGAGCCCTAGATTACACTGCAACCTTGAGGAGCCCTAGATTACACTGCAACCTTGAGGAGCCCTAGATTACACTGCAACCTTGAGGAGCATTAGATTACACTGCAACCGCAAGAACCCCTTGATTACATTGCGACTGCGAGGAGCCCTAGATTACACTACTAATGCAAAAATACTGGGGCAAAATGCTGCATGATTTTTTTCCCCTGCGACACATTGGCAACTCTGCCTATGACAATGCATTCTGAGTTTTGCCTTTTTTCCTGCATTCGGAGCGGTGACGCGGTGGTCGGGTGCTCGCTATTCATTGCGCTGATGCTAATGAATTGCTCTAATGAGCCTCCTTTGTACTGGGGATAATCTGCAGCAGCGGGGGATGCGCAGCATTTACTCTCGGACCTCCAGTCAGCTCAGCGACTGTCAGCTCTTGTGCCATGTCGGGCTTCCCTGGAAGGGGCAGAAGTAATCTGCTGCCCTCGGCTGCCCCGTCCTCTGCCTCCTTAAAGAGCAAAATTCACCAGATCCAGCGAAAGATGTCTGCGCGGGGCAAGAGGAGGAACGACGCAGACGATGCCTGCCAAACCTTCAGGTGAGTGCCAAAACCAGGCTTCCAATCAGAAGCCTTCGCTGGATACCTGTCCCGGGGGGGAAAACTACAACTCCCAGCAGGAAACTAAATTTGATCCAATATGACATGAACCATAATGTCAGCCACGCTATGATTTTTGTCTGATCTATCATTCGATCTGATTTTATTTTTCTTTTAACTTTCAAACTATTTCACTTAATCTTCGATCGAATTTTCAATCAAAAATCGGATTGAATATTCGATCAAAAAGTTTGATGTTCTATGCAGATTGATAAATGACTGATCATGTTTTATAACATTGACCGATTTGATTCCAAGAAAAATGGATCTAAAGTATTAAAAGCGGAAATGAATAAAATTTTTTAATTCGATCAAAAAATCGGATTAAAGTGGACCAACACCCACCACTGATCGGCCCGGGAACCTATCTATAAGATTCCCCGGCCTATCAGCTCCCTCCCCGCGGGGCATCCAAAATCGGGATGTCCAGCAGGGTGAAACTCCCCAGAAAGCCCCTAAAAACTTACCTTTTAGGCGACGGATAAGCCGCCGCCGCTTCCCGCGCGTCCCTCTAGCAGGGCGCGCTCCCGCGCCGGCCGTTTGTGAATGGCCGCCGCTTGTCCGTCGCCTAAAAAGGTAAGATTTTAGGGGCTTTCTGGGGTGTTTCACCCCACGGGGCACCCCGATAGTGCCACATCTTATGCACTGAACAATAACAGGCTGATTCATTACTAGCGCCAGGTACCGGCAGATGAGCGTCTGTAGCAAGGCGCTTAGAGCGACCGCTAGTAGTCGCTGTGATCGGCTATGATTCGCTGTTACAGAGCGCCTCAGTTGCTGGCCGGCATTGATGAATATGTTGTATGTGAGTCGTTCTAACACCAGTACAGCGCTATATGGGAGCGAACGGTAGCGACTGATCAGTGCGAACGACCTTCGCCATATTCATAAAAAAACAGGCTCACACAAGGCCGGCGCTCAAAATCGGGTCGTTGTAGCCCAGAGCGCTAGACGCTGTTTTTGAACACATATCCACTAGTAACAAAGTGAAAACATATGGGATCTCATTGTTGTAACATTGTAACACTTTAATACCAGACCTGTAATGACAATATTGCATAAAAATATTAAAAATCAAAAAAGTTTTCAAAAATGACTTTTATAGGCCAGGAGAGGTCGAACAATGATTTGATAATTAAATTTAAAAAAACCCTGTTTAAAGAGAAGAAAAGGAAACGTCCATTGAAATGTATGGGAGAGCGACAGGTAATATCAGACGCTCTGGAAGCCACAGCGCCGGCGCCATACACTGAGCCGTCTGTGATAATGAATTGGTCGCTACGTGTCGCTCACCGGAATCGGAATCTGCTGCCAGTCGTTACCTGTCGCTATGGCTTGATGAATAAACCCCAAGTCTTACGTAGGCAATACCGATCAGCCCATCAGGATCCAGTTGGTTGATTGGAAGAAGCATCAGGACCACATAGCGCCACTTCTTTAGCCTCAGCGTCCAATTTAGAAAATAAAAACAGCAGCACTAAAGCGGCGTCCGCCCAGCGTCTTATTCAACACTAGCGCCAAACATGATGCAGCGCCGGGCGCTCTGGTTGAAGCAGAAACCTGCCCCTGTAGCTCGAAATCCCGTAAAGCACAATAGGGAAAACTGGATTGTAGTGTTAATGCTTATGGAATTTATTTAAGAAATGCTAAGGTCACTTAGGGGTTTATTCATCAAGGGATAGCGCCAGGTAGCGCCTCGTAGCGGCAGGCAGCGTCTGGTGAACGCCGGGCGCTGTAGGCAAAACCACATTTATGAAGGAGATTCTGGTGAGCGCCTCTAACAGCGCCATGTAGTGTCACATGTATCATTACAGGCAGGTCAGTGTATAGCACCTCTAACAGCGTCATGTAGTGTCACATGTATTATTACAGGCAGGTCAGTGTATAGCGCCTCTAACAGCGTCATGTAGTGTCACATGTATTATTACAGGCAGGTCAGTGTATAGCGCCTCTAACAGCGCCATGTAGTGTCACATGTATTATTACAGGCAGGTCAGTGTATAGCGCCTCTAACAGCGCCATGTAGCGTCACATGTATTATTACAGGCAGGTCAGTGTATAGCGCCTCTAACAGCGCCATGTAGTGTCACATGTATTATTACAGGCAGGTCAGTGTATAGCGCCTCTAACAGCGCCATGTAGCGTCACATGTATTATTACAGGCAGGTCAGTGTATAGCACCTCTAACAGCGTCATGTAGTGTCACATGTATTATTACAGGCAGGTCAGTGTATAGCACCTCTAACAGCGCCATGTAGCGTCACATGTATTATTACAGGCAGGTCAGTGTATAGCGCCTCTAACAGCGCCATGTAGCGACACATGTATTATTACAGGCAGGTCAGTGTATAGCGCCTCTAACAGCGCCATGTAGCGTCACATGTATTATTACAGACGGCTCAGTGTATAGCGCCGCCACTCTAGCTTCCAGAGCGCCAGGTATTACCTGTCGCTACCTGCCGCTCTCCCATACATTTCAATGGACGTTACTTTTATTCTGTTTAAACAGGGTTTTTTTTATTTTTTTCTCTCAAATCATTGTGTGACCTCTCCCGGCCTAGAAAGATTATGCAGAATTGTCATTACAGGTCTGGCACTAAAGTGTTAATGTCACAGTGTTATAACAATGTCATTCCGTGTGTTTTTGCTTTGTTACTGGTGGATATGTGTTCAAAAACAGACTTTTTGTCTGAGAGTCGGTCGCACTGAGCTGGCGGCACCTCTCGCTCCCTGCAGCGCTGTATTGGTGTTAGAGCGCCCAACATACATCTCATTCATCAATGCCAACCAGGTTACTACAGCGACTGAGGCGCTCTGTTACAGCACCCAATAGCCACTCACAGCGTCTACTAGCGGTCGCTCTAAGCGCCACCATACAGTCACTCATCTGCCGATACCTGGCGCTAGTAATAAATCAGCCTGCCCGTGCCAGATGAGCGTCAGGTGAATGTCAGGTCCCAGTGCAAAAGGTTTATTTATCAAGTCCAAAAGCCACAGCGCCTGTAATAGTACCAGGTAGCGTCCCATATATCATCAGCGCCAGCGATGGGATTACCGCCGGCGCTGAGTGCCCTACAGCGCCAGATAGGAGCAGGCACTCACCCTGCACTGTGTGGCCTGATCCTATACATTTCAATGTGCTGGGATGGTTATAATTATTTAGGCCACTGCTGTAAATTAAAAAAAAAAAATGGTGCATGTGCCACAGGCTGATTTATCCTTCTGCCCAGATGAAGTAACGGGGATACGAAACGCGTCGGCTGGGAAGGGGTGTAGCGCTTGGCCAAACTGTTCCTCAATGGTGATGTACATAACACATTTGTTTTGATCTCTTGTTTATCTTTTTTCTCCCTTGGTTTGTCCTCAGGGGTATATATATTAGTTGGGGAGGCCGATTCATTAATAGCGCCAGGTAGCGACAGATGAGCGCCAGTAGCGTTATTTTCACAGCGCACGCTAGTAGTCGCTGTGCTTGGCCGTTGTTCAGCTGTTGACAGCGACTCGGTGTGCGGTAATGTTGAATACGGGGTTAGGAGTCGCTGTTTGACAGGTTCCGCGCTGTATGGGAGCGCATGACAGCGAATGGCTATAGCGAACGGCTCCCACCATATTCATTAACAAATCACGCTCTAAAAATTCTCGCGCTGTGAAATGCTTGTTTAAACCCCAGAGCGCTGGCGGCGATGGGTTAAAAGTCATTTTTTAACCCCCAAACAACCATATTTTTGGAAAAAAAAAAAACATGTTTTTACAAACATTTTGTAATATGAATACATTAATATCAGACCTGTAATATCAATTCTGCACAAATTTTGTTTTTTTCTTTTTTTACCTTAAAAAATATATCTAACATTGCAGAAGTGGTCACAGAATTTTTGCCATTTAAAAAAAAAAAAAAAAAAAAACATTAATAGCAATTAATTATGAATATTTAAAGATTGTCCCATTGAAATGCATTGGAGCGCGCCAGGTAGCGAGAGGTCATACCTGTCGCTGTTCAAGGTCGCTCGCTGGCGCTGTGGGCTGAGGCTGGAATAATGATGAATGATTCGCTATCTGGCGCTCTGTCAGTCGCTAAGCAGGATCGGCTTGATAAATGTGTGATTGCGGTGGGGAGCCGGCGTTCTCGTGGCGGTGAGCGTCATTACCGTTCGCTCACCAGTCGCTACCTGGCGCTATCCCTTGTTAAATAAGGGCCTTAGTATAGCACTGTAATTGCACTTTATCATGATATGCATCAATGTATTATATATAGATTGTTAGAGTGTAGATTTTTTTGATATGTGTGCTTATGTAGTGTGTATATAGGAGCACTTAACCGACACAATTTATGGGACACATATGGTTTTAAGAGGGATTTTTTTTACCCATAGCGCCCCCGTATGTGATCTGGTTTTTTAATTGTTTTTAATTTATTCTTTTGTATTGGACAAATAATAAAATGATCATATCTTTATTGTAACAAGTGTGGTGGTGCCATCATTTAGGGTAGGCTTTGTGTGTGGGTCATGTGGGATCCCATATTTGTTTGAGTGCCACAGGCTGTTTGTTATTGTTTTTGGATGTATTTTATGCACTTTCGTGTTGCGCTTGTCATGCCATGCAAATGGTGTGTCCAGTCTTTCACGTGTCCCCAATGCAATTCCTGGTGTTTTTTATTTTTAATTTGGTCCCCTTGCCCCCCTATAAATTAAAAAAGGGGTGTTTACTGCAGATGCAGGGAGTCTGGGACCCCCTTCTGACAGCGGCCGCTTGGGCACTGTTTGCTTTTTAATGGATGTGGCTCCTTTTCCGGCACGGGGAGGCCGATTTATTAATAGAGCCAGGTAGCGACAGTTGAGCGACTGTAGCGGTATTTTCACAGCGCCCGCTAGTAGTCGCTGTGCTTGGCCGTTGTTCGGTTGTTGACAGCGACTCAGTCGGTGTGCGGTAATGTTGAATATTGGGTGAGGAGTCGCTATTTGACAGGTTCCGCACTGTATGGGAGCGCATGATAGCGAATGGCCATAGCGAACGCCTCCCACCATATTCATTAACAAATCACGCTCAAAAAATTCTCGCGCTGTGAAATGCTTGTTTAAACCCCAGAGCGCTGGCGGCGATGGGTTAAAAGTAGTTTTTTAACCCCCAAACAACCATATTTTTGGAAACAAAAAAAAAACAAGTTTTTAAAAACATTTAGTAATATGAATACATTAATATCAGACCTGTAATATCAATTCTGCACAAATGTATTTATTTTTTTTTTTTTACCATAAAAAAAAAACTAACATTGCAGAAGTGGTCACAGAATTTTTGACATTTAAAAAAAAAACAAAAACATTAATAACAATTAATTATGAATATTTAAAGATTGCTCCATTGAAATGCATTGGAGAGCGCCAGGTAGCGAGAGGTCATACCTGTCGCTATTCAAGGTCGGACGCTGGCGCTGTGGGCTGAGGCTGGAATAATGATGAATGAGTCGCTATCTGGCGCTATCTCAGTCGCTAAGCAGGATTGGCTTGATAAATGTGTGATTGCGGAGGGGAGTCGGCGTTCTCGTGGCGGGGCCCGTCATTACCGTTCGCTCACCAGTCGCTACCTGGCGCTATCCCTTGATAAATAAGGGCCTAAGTCACAGCAGCATTGGCTGTAATAAGGTGTGCGCTGTGCCGACCCGCCGCCTGGGAGGGAGCGCAGGCATAGCGCTGACCAGTGTGGCGAAGATAGCGGCTCGTGCAAGCCGCTCATCTGGCACCCGCAAACAATTATATTAAATAAGGCTCCCTAATTAATATTACGCACATTTATTTGTACAGAACTTGCATTGGGACTTGTCTGTAATGGAAATGCAGGACTAGATGGGCCAAAATTTTATGGGGGTGTTTTTAAAAAAATGTATTTTAAAATGGACCCAAACCCACGGGGGTCGTCCCGGGAATTTCAGGGCCGCTTGATTCCCTCCCCTCAGGACATCCAAAATCGGGATGCCCCGCTGTGTGAATCCCCCTGGGTCGCCCAGAAACTCACCTTCTTAACCCAGTCCAACGGCACATGCGCGAGCAGAGGCCGCATCCCCGCTATCCCTTTAGCAGGGCGCATGGCAGCGCCAAGCATTTGTGAATGGCCTGCACGGGCACGATCCCTGTCAGAGGGTAGCGGGGGATGCGCCCGCCAGCGCGCTTGGATCTGCTCGCCGCCTTGGACGACGGGGCAGGAGCGGATCCAAATGTGCTGATTGCACAAGAGGCCACGCATGCGCTGTAGGACTGGGTAAAGGTGAGTTCATTTGGGCAACCTGAGGGGTTTCACACATCCCCGATCAGGGTGCCCCGGGGGCAAGGACCAAAACCCAGGGTAGTCTTTTGCTTAACAATGTGTCATTTGGACACCAACAACGAACGCACTGTAAAGTTTGTCCCCAGCAGTGATTCCCTGTAACTGTAATGAAAAAACGCAGACCAACGCCGGATAAATACTGGGAAAAAAATCCTAAATATGCGGGGGGAGCGCCGTAATAATGGCAGTATAAAATAGCGCTCACTGGCGCTGGGATAATCAGCAGTCAGGTCCAACAGGCGCTGACATAGGCCAGCCAATACCTATTGCCACAATGTGTCAGTAAGTTGTTATACTGTGTTAGCCATCAATCTTCTAGATTCCAGGGTGGCCGTTGGCGGATTTTGTTCCGCTTTAAAAGTTTGCCATCACAGCTTTATGCTATGTACGCCCATGGACATACACAGGGCCGGATTATAGGCAGGGAGCAAGGGGCATGTCCCTGGGCCTTCATGAATGGGGGGGTTACAAAAACAGCGCTGCCACCTGGGCATGGGCATCCCCCACATTGTGCACGCACGCGGGGGCGCATTTTCTTCTAGATGGCTGCGTCCATAGGTGGCGGAGGAACGGCACTGCACGTGAGTATTTTTTTTTTGTAACCCCCGTCCTGCCTCAGCACCAGGGAAAGGAAGCCAGGGTGGGGGGCTATGGAGACACTGAACATTTGCTTTAAAGTGGACCAAAACCCACGCCCCAATGCCCCTGAAATCTATAAGATTCCAGGGCCGCTGGATTCCCTTCCAGAATTGGAATGCCCCACTGTGTGAAACCCCCCAGGTCTCCCGGAAAGTCACCTTCTTTCCCGAGCTGCGGCCTCATCCTCGCTATCTCTTCAGCATTTGTGAATGACAGGAGCAGGCACGCTCCCCTGTTAGAGGGTAGCGGGGGATGCGCCCGCCAGCGTGCTTGGGTGCACTCGCCTTAGACGAGCTATTAGAGGAAGGGGCGGAAGTGGATCCAAGCGTGCCAAAGAGAAGGCTGCACATGCGCTGTAGGACCAAGGAAGGGTGAGTGAGAACGGTTGACCTTGGGGGTTTCGCACAGTTGCCCCAGGATAGATAAAATCCTGGTTTTTGGTCCACTTGAATGGAAAAAAAGCATCAGGTGCCTCCAGATTTCTGTACCCACCACCCTTAATCCCAGCCTGGATATACATCAAGTCTAACATGGTGATGATTGTTTGTTTCATAGGTGCTCCCCACCATGTAGGCCCGGTAGCAACCCAACCGTCCGGAGGATCCTGGGCGCCTGCCTGCTCTCCCTGCTCACTCTCCTGGGTTCCATCTCCATAGATCTTCAAGCTTGTATAACTGAGTGGGGGAACATCGAAGCCGCCCTCGGGGTCTTCTCCTCCTGCACAGACGTCATGATGACCATCAATGTGATAGAGTTCCTCCAAGACCAGAGGACCTCCTGCCGCCGGGACCACCTCAACTCTACAAACTGGGATCGACAGTTTCTGGACAACGTGTCCCTGTCCTGTAATAAAGCTCAGGTCCTGCATGATGAGGACTGTCGGGATGTTGAAGAATTTACCCAAATTTGCCAAAACGTTGCCGGTCGGATCATGCTGGAATTCGAAGACTTGGAAGTGGTGGGATTGAGTAATCGGCTGTCGAGGATCATTTCCGAGATGCTGGATGAGTTTCTGGACCTAAATGAAGATCTGAGCACCGTGAAAACCAACCAACATTGGGTCGACGTGCTCTCTTTGCACATTTTGGTAAGGGCTAAGGAGAATGTTCTTCGCATGCACGCTCCTGAGCTGTTGTCTTCTTCGGATCTTCAGCCCTTAGAGTTCCAAATGCTTACCACGCTGCATTACGCCTTGCATACCTCTGACACGCTCTTGGAGTGTTGGGTGAACAACGGCAATGTCTCCAAGTTTCTGATGCGACACCAGCAGGGCGACTTCTTGAGGCCGTTCCTTAACGTTTCCATCTTTGATGACCTTTCTCTTTTGGTCTTTGGCCTGTCATCTGTTCAAAAATGTTTTTATCACCAGGCAACTGCGAAGCTCAGCCATAAATCCAGAGACATCTTGTCCACCCTCACCCTAAAAGTGACCCTCTTGACCGTCTCGTGCCTCATATACCCCATCGTCCTGGTGTCCTTCAAACAGATGACCGAGTGGATCCAGAGCTACGCACGGGACCTAAAGAAGCGTACGCGAGACCTCAACAAGGAACGCCGCCTGGCCGAGGACCTGCTCCATCAAATGCTGCCCAAATCTGTGGTCAGGCAGCTGCGGCAGAACAAGCACGTGGAGGCCGAAAACTACGACCAGGTAAGAAAATGAAACGGGAGACGGGGTGTGTGACGGGTGGAAACCATGTACAACACTACACATAGGAAACATTAGAACCCTGTCAGTGGAATAGGCCCCTGATAATGTTAGAAACTTTAAATAATCCTAGCAAAACCTGTTAGATGCATAACTCGAGGATCATTGCATCATGAATCCACATGATGGCAGTGTTGCCTAAGAAATGAACCTAACTAATATTAAATAGTCTAGCGTTCCTCTTAATTTAGATAAATAGAGACTTATCCAGGTGGAATTGGCAACATTACCTGTCCTGCCATTGGTTGAGGCTCGCAATATAGTTTGGGAAAGCAACATTATGGAGGTTATATAAGGGAAAACCCAACCCTTCTAGAGTGTTTTAGGTTCTGAGTTCTACCAAGCTTATGAGGGGAAGTGTTAATGTAGTGGAGGAGCTGAGAAACAGCGATGGAAGAAGCCTGTGTATAGTAACTGGAAGTTGTAACTGTTTGTCTGTACTGGATTATTCTGTTTATCATGGATGGAAGCCCTCAAATTAAGACCCTGTTGTTTGCACCAAGTCATCAATGGAGACCAGCGTCGACTGAATCAGTAAGTGCACCTCCACCCCCCACATGCCGCACCAACCTGGGTCGCCCCTACCCTAGGTCCAAGAACCCCCCTCGCTCCCCAGAGCACGTGCCCGCGGCCAGGCACACACCCGCTACAGTTGTGCCCATTGTGGCAACCTTTGTGATGTCACTGCACCACCTCTAATGTGCCACCCTCCTCTTTTTAGGATGTCCTCCCTGGAATCGATTGAAGACTAGTGTTTGGAGAACCCGGATTACCAGGGTTTGTACCCGACTTTTGGAGTTCGGGTTCCCAAACCCGAACACGGACTTCAGCCAGAAGTACGTGTTCAAGTTCGGTTGAACCCAAAAAAGCTGGTTGTTGCGCTGCCCAAGAGGAACAACACACATGAACTTTACTTTCCCATGTGTTGTTCCTCCTGAATTGGGATGCCCCGCTTTGTGTTTCCCCCCCAGGTCGCCCGATCAACTCACAATGCAGGCTCGAGCTGAAAGCGAGCGCGCTGATTGGCTGAGCAGGACGCTTACTGTCACTTGACTCCCTTCAGATGGCTAAGCACCCAAGTGGCGCCGAAGGGAGCCGAGTGCACCACCAGCCGCATCCACCGCTCACCTTGCAGCCAAGACATGCCTGCTCCGCTCATTCAGAAAGGCCAGGCTCGGGTGTGCGCACGGCTAGAGGTGTGCGGGGATGCGGCCACAGCGCAGAGACGTGACGAGGGCTCAACAGGAGGTGAGTGCATCTGGGCGGGTTTCACACTGTGGGGAATCCCAATTCGGGAAGCCCCAAGGAAAGGAACTTGGACGGCCCAGGAGTCTTTTAGATCTTTAGGGTTGATCTTCTTTAAGATATTCTGTAGAGAGTGAAGTTTAAGCTTGTAACACAGTTAAAGTGGACCAAAACCCACAGAAATCGGACCAGGAATCTATAAGATTCCCTGGCAGATTTATTCCCTCCCCACAGGGCATCCAAAATCAGGATGCCCCGCTGTGTGAAACCCCCAAGGTCGCCCAGGAACTCACCTTTGTTTCCTGTCCAATGGCGTATAGGCGAGCCATGGCTGCATCCCACTCACCCTCTAGCAGGACGCGTGCCCGCACCAGACATTTTTGAATGGCCGGCGCGGGAAGCTCCCTGTTACAGGGTAGCAGGGGAAGCGTCCGTCAGCGCGCTCGGATCTGCTCGCCTTAGACGAAGGGGCGGGAGGGGATCTGAGAACGCTGACTGGACCAGAGGCCGCTCATGCGCCATAGGACCTGGGAAGTGTGAGTGAGTTTGGGACCTAGGGGGTTTCACACTGCGGGGCATCCCCAATCAGGGTGCCCCGGGGGCAAAGACCAAAACCCAGGATAGTCAAAATCCTGGGTTTTGGTCCACTTAAAAAAGGAACAACACACACACATTTTTTTGGGGGGTGTTGTTTCTTTCTGTGGGTATCCCCACGGATCGCCCCAAAAAGTCACCTCTTCCAGGTTCCTGCATGGACTGTTTAGCCAATCTGCAGCACTTGTTCCATTGAGGCAAAGGGAATTTGAATGGAGTGGGCGTTGCTGAGCACGTAGCCACCCCCACCCCTCGCTGTGCATGTGCCCAAGGTCTGGAGCTCCCACAGCTACAGGTATGCCGAGGATGCGGCCGCATTGAGGGAACATGGGAGTGGGGAGTCGTTTGGGCAATCTGGGGGGTTTAACACAGCGGGGCCAATTTGAGATGCCCCATAAAGCCCTCCTGAGAGTCTTATAGACACAAAGGGGGGGGGCGGGGTGTTGCTATGTTGGGGGGTGTTTGACTATCCTGGGTTTTGGTCTTTTCCCCCGGGACACCCCGATTGCTACGTGAAACCCCCCAGATTGCCAAAGAAACTCACCTCTTCCTGTTTGTCCATTCAGCGCGCTTGGAGCCGCTGATGTCACGCCATCTAAAGCAGCGTCTAAGGCCAGCGGCTCCGATCGCTCTGGTGGCCGCATCCCCCGCTTCCCTCTAACGGGGAGTGTGCCCGTCATTCACAAATGCGGCCCGCGCATGTGCTGTTGGACTGGGAAGCAAGGTAAGTGAACTGGGTGACCTGGGGGGCTTCACATAGCTTGATCGGGGTGCCCTGGGGGGGGGGGGGGGGGAATCGATCATATTCCCGGGCCGATCGAGCTGGGTGTTGGTCCACTTTAAGATGTTCAGTGGAGGGTGAAGCCCAAGCCTGTAAGACAGTTCCCTATCCTGGGTTTTTGCCCCTGATGTGGGATGCCCCAATGTGTGAAACCCTCCCAGGTCCCCCACTCCAACTCCTCACCTTTCCCCGTCCTACGGTGCATGCGCAGCCTCTGGTCTAATCAGAGCGCTACACTGCGCTGACGCAAACTCGTCCAGGCTCCAGCCAAAGGCAACTAAGTCTAGCCGAACGCATAGGCCGCCGCATCCCTGCTACCCTCTAATAGGGAGGATGCCCGCGCCAGGCATTTCTGAATGGTGCTCACCCTGCTATAGGTATAGCATGGAGCGGCCGCTGCTCATGCATGCATCATTAATCCGGACCTTCACCCTGAATAAGAGTCTATCTTATATGTTTCCCCCACCCTGTACATACAGATTGCCCACATTAATCCGGACCTTCATCCTGAATAAGAACCTATCTTATATGTTTCCCACACCCTGTACATACAGATTGCTCACATTAATCCGGCCCTTCACCCTGAATAAGAGCCTATCTTATATGTTTCCCACACCCTGTACATACAGATTGCCCACATTAATCCGGACCTTCATCCTGAATAAGAGCCTATCTTATATGTTTCCCACACCCTGTACATACAGATTGCCCACATTAATCCGGACCTTCATCCTGAATAAGAGCCTATCTTATATGTTTCCCACACCCTGTACATACAGATTGCCCACATTAATCCGGACCTTCACCCTGAATAAGAGCCTATCTTATATGTTTCCCACACCCTGTACATACAGATTGCCCACATTAATCCGGACCTTCATCCTGAATAAGAGTCTATCTTATATGTTTCCCACACCCTGTACATACAGATTGCCCACATTAAAAATCATCCTACCTGCATCTACTGCATATTATGAGCCTTTAAACATCCAAGATGGCGGCTCATGGAACATCAGGCAGCCTGCAAACAGGAAGTGCCTTCTGACTGTGCCGCTCTGCATTTTGGGATTGCTTTTCCTGACCCCAGCTCTCCTCTGTCTGAGCAAAGCACAGCTATAACCCCGCCCCCTGTACTTTATCCCACTCTCCTCTCCTCAGTAAGTGTGATGCTTCTGAGTCAAGATGGCGGCGCCCGTATCCTAGAGTCCTGAACAGAGTTGAAGCCCAGTGGGGGAAAGAATAATAAGTGACTAAAAACTTAAAATATATTAATTTTAGATGCTGGGGAATCGTTTTTTTTAAGGGTTTGGGCTTTTCAATAAATCATGGTGAAGGTCCGGTTTAAATCAGGGAAGAGAGTGAGCTTAGCGGACGACCCGGGGGGTTTCACACAGCATTTGAAATTTAGATGCCCCGGGGGAAGGGAATTAAACGGCCCTGGAATCTTATAGATTCCAGGGCTGTCGGGCCTGGGTTTTTGTCCCCTTTAATACAGGAAAATTGAAGTTCAATTACAATTAGGGCTTTATATCAAGAAATAGCAACAGGTAGGGCCTTGTAAGCGCCAGGTAGCGGCAGGTGAACGCCGGGCGCTTTACGCAATACCACATTTATGAAAGTGATTCTGGTGAGCGCCTCTTACAGCGACACGTAGCGTCCGATTCATCATCGCAGATGGCTCAGCGGATCCCGGCGGCGCTCTGGCTCTCAGAGCCTGGTATTTCCTGTCGCTACCTGTCGCTCTCCCATACATTTCAATGGACGTTACTTTTCTTCTGTTTAAACAGGGTTTTCGTTTAATATTTTTTGTTTGTTTTGTATCAAATCATTGTGTGACGTCTCCTGGACGATTTAAAGTCATTTTTGAAAACTTTTTTGATTTTTTTATGCAGAATTGTCATTACAGATCTGGTATTAAAGTGTTAATGTCACAGTGTTATAACAATGTCATTCCATGTGTTTTCACTTTGTTACTGGTGGATATGTGTTCAAAAACAGACTTTAATCACACAGCGTCTGGCGCTCGGGGCTACAGTGACACAATTTTGAGCGCCGGCGCTGTGTGAGGCTGTTTTTTTGATCAATATGGTTTGAGTCGCTCACACTGACCAGTCTCTACCGTTCGCTCACATATAGCGCTGTGCTGGTGTTATAGCGACTCACACATCAAATTCATCAATGACGGCCATGTTACTACAGCGACTGAGGCGCTCTGTAATAGCGACTCACGGACAATCAGAGCGACCACTAGCGCCGCTGTAAAGACGCTCATCTGCCGTTACCTGGCGCTAGTAATGAGTCAGCCTGCCCGACAGCACCGCTGAGATCTGTTCCTTGAGATCACAGCGTCTCTGTCCACGCAGACGGCAATCACTCCGCCAACAAAGAGGTCGCTGTATCTTTTTTTTCTACAGTTCAGTTAATGGCCTCGATTCAATAAAGGTAGAAAAAGATTCTCATGGGAGTAAAAGATTCAATTCATGAGAAAAAAGCCTGAGAATGTCACTGTTACTGAATCACTAGATAAAAAGACAATGAAAGTCAATGGCAGCTTATACTACAGTGTTCTTTACTTTGCTTAGAAGTAAAAAAGTGCCATTGACTTTCATTGTCTTTTTATCTAGTGATTCAGTAACAGTGACATTCTCAGGCTTTTTTCTCATGAATTGAATCTTTTCTACCATGAGAATTTTTTTCTACCTTTATTGAATCGAGGCCTTAGTCTGTAATCCAAGTCATGAGCATTTGCTTTCAAGGATCGGTGCCTAGAAATCTGGAAATCATCAAAACTAAAGTGTATCTGCAGGCTAAAAAAACAACAAAACATATACTCACCATACTCCCCCCCCCCCAGCCTCTGTTACAGCAAGAGTGGTTTTACCTAAATGCAGGGACTTTGTCTGTTCCTACATAGTGCAGGCCTAAACCTCCTTAGCAACTGTACACCTTCCAAGTGTCCCTGATTTGGAGGGACTGTCCCTCTTTTAAGTCCATGTCCCCCTAGTTGTTCTCATTTGTCCCTCTTTGATCTGCAGATCTGCAGCAATAAATGATTCATTTGCCTATTCAACGTTTTTCTATTGCTGTAACTGTTACAATGTATCTCCTATCCATCCTACATCAACAAAAATTCCAGGACTAGGTCTGGTCCTGGCTCGAGACAAGCTGACCAAGCATACCCACCACACCTCTAAATAGTTTTTAAGTTAAAAGACTCTCATCTTTTATTATGAAAAATATTAAAATCTCATAGTACAGAAGTGCATATATCTAATTGGTACACATTTCAGTTCATTTTATATACAATACCTAATTACAAACGATTACAGTTACATACTTGCTTATCAAGACAAAACATTTGATATGACAGTAATAACATGGTAAAATTCTTAAAACCATGGTGACTATTTTATCTTACTGGTCCAAAGATCGGCCAGACAGGGCAGACATGTTTCGCCACATAGCCTTCTTCAGTGCCCTGATTTTTATTGTGTGGTCAGAGAATGTCAGATCTTGATGGAAATGAGGATCCATCCCTCAATGAGGAGGCGTGGCTTCATCCATTCCCTGATGAGGGGGCGTGGCTTCATACATCCCTCAATGAGGAGGCGTGGCTTCATCCATTCCCTGACGAGGGGGCGTGGCTTCATACATCCCTCAATGAGGAGGCGTGGCTTCATCCATTCCCTGATGAGGGGGCGTGGCTTCATACATCCCTCAATGAGGAGGCGTGGCTTCATCCATTCCCTGATGAGGGGGCGTGGCTTCATACATCCCTCAATGAGGAGGCGCGGCTTCATCCATTCCCTGATGAGGGGGCGTGGCTTCATACATCCCTCAATGAGGGGGCGTTGCTTCATCCATTCCCTGAGGGGGCGTGGCTTCATACATCCCTCAATGAGGAGGCGTGGCTTCATTCATTCCCTGATGAGGGGGCGTGGCTTCATACATCCCTCAATGAGGAGGCGTGGCTTCATTCATTCCCTGATGAGGGGGCGTGGCTTCATACATCCCTCAATGAGGAGGCGTGGCTTCATCCATTCCCTGATGAGGGGGCGTGGCTTCATACATCCCTCAATGAGGAGGCGTGGCTTCATCCATTCCCTGATGAGGGGGCGTGGCTTCATACATCCCTCAATGAGGGGGCGTCAGGCTGGAGGTGTGAGGATTGCCAGCGGGGAGTCTGTGCTTGCCCTGCTTAACCTGTAAGTGCTAATTGCTCTTCCTGAGGCGATAAGGACCTGAGCATATTGATGACTAAAAGCCTTAAAGTGGACCAACACCCTCACCCTCTCTATAAGATTCCCGGACCGATCAGCTCCCTGACTGCGGGGCACCCCGATCCTACCTGATCCTCGTTCCAGCGGCGCATGACGGGCCGCCGCCGCCTCCCGCGCGTCCCTCTAGCAGGGCGCGCACCCGTGCCGGCCGTTTGTGAATGGCTGGCACGGGCGCACTCCCTGTAAGAGGGACGCGCGGGAGGCAGCGGCGGCCCGCGCTCAGCTTATCTGTCGCTGCCTCTCCTTGTCCGGCGGCGACGATTGGACGAGCGAGTCACGTGGGAGCGGGGTCAGGTGAGTTTTCGGGGCTTTCTGATTCTGATCGGGGTGCCCCGCGGAAGTGGACCAATACCCAGGATAGTCAAAATCCTGTGTGTTGGTCCACTTTAACAGGAGGTGGGGGAATAAAGGGGAACTCCAGACTTGCATCTGTGATAAAATGAAATGTAATGTTCGCCCTGTTCCTCTCAGGCTGTTGTAGTTATTGGTGTGTGTCTGGACTTCTGAGCATTTATTGCAGTTCCTTTTTCTTCTTTAGCGCTTTATGAATCACGAGGAGATTTGACTTATACAATTGTGACATTCAAACATTTGTCATTTGTTTCTGTGTATGTGTAGATTGGATAGTTTTGTATCATAGCAACAAAAAATATACATTTATACAGTGGCGTTGCTAGGGCTGGTGTCACCCGGGGCGGTAGGAAATGGTGTCACCCCCCCCCCCCCCCCAAAGAAAAAAAATTTTTGTATGTTGAAAGAACTCAATGGCAGAGAAAAGGAGCACACCGATTACAGACAGCTGGAGGAGAAAAGGGGCGGGCCAGACAGGCAGCAACCAATAGGAGTCGGGGCAGGGCCAGACATCGCACCTGAACAAAAGCGGGGCGCGCGCCTATTATAATCAATGTATGATAGCAGAGGCGCTTATGCGTTGTGCAGTACCTCACTAGCACACATACATCGGCCTGCACGCTCCCTTTATGTCCATTAAAAACACCCATCTCCCGCCAGGTAACGCGCCCACCATGCAACACCACCACACACGCCACTGAGCAGTTACAGCTATAAATCCCCGAATAAACAGGAACAGCGTGCGCTCACCCCAGCAACACCACACACGCCCTCACCTGTTTCTGGCGACGAATACCGCGCGCGCTCTCAGCAACAGCGAACAAAAGCTCCCACCTCGTCCACGTGACCTGCTGTGCGCGCACACCATTGGTCCACAGATTCTGGACAGGCACCAGCAGCAGCTCCGCCTCCTGCCAAATGGCGCTCGAGCGCTGTGGGAGAGATGCGTAGGTGTCGCCGTGAGGGCATAGCATCCCCACAACTGACTGCTCTGTGCCACAGGCTGGCAATAATTGAGGTGACATAATGCTATAGTGCGGTGTCACCCTCTAGGTCTGGTGTCACCCGGGGCGGTCCGCCCCCCCCCGCCCCCGGGTCGCTACGCCACTGCATTTATATATATTTGTATAGGGGTTTGGCATGTTACTGGTATTACACTTGTTAGGTATTAGATATAGATTACTTGCAGACAGGTGGTTGAGGCCCTTATTTAAGAAGGGATAGCGACAGGTAGCGCCTGGTTAATGAGAGGTAGCGACAGGTAGCGACAGGTGAACGCCGGACACGGCAGCAATTACACATTTATCAAGCAGAATCTGTTTAGCGACTGGGATAGCGCCATGTAGTGTCCGATTCATCATTTTCACAGCCTCAGCGAACAGCGCCGGCGTTCAGCCTTGCACAGCGCCAGGTATGACCTCCAGCTACCTGTCGCTCTCCTATACATTTCAATGGACGAACCTTTTCTTCTTTTTAAACCGGGGTTTTTTTTTTTTTTTTAAATCACAAATTATTCTGTGACCTCTCCTGACATTGAAAAAGCTGTTTTTTTTCACATTTTTATGATTTTTTTAAAATTTCTACAAAAATGACATCACAGCTCTGCCATTAAAGTGTCATGTTACAATGTTGTTACAATGTAATTCCATATGTTTTCGCTTTGTTACTGGTGGATAGATGCTGAAAAACAGACTTTAATCACACAGCCTCCTGCGCTCTGGGCTTCAAACAAGTATTTTTCAGCACCAGAGATTTGTGAGGCTGTTTTCCTGCTGAATATGTTGTGAGTTGGTCGCTATGAGCAGTCGCTAACATGCGCTCCCATACAGCGCTGTACTGGTCAAATAGCGACTCCTCACAATGTAGTCAACATTACTGAACAGCGACTGAGTCGCTATGAAGTAGCGACCCACGGCTGAGCAAAGCGACTACTAGCGGGCGCTCTGAAAATGCCGCTACAGACGCTTATCTGTCGCTACCTGCCACTAATGATTAATCAGCCTCTTAGAGGCCGATTCATTAATAGCGGCAGGTAGCGACAGTTGATCGACTGTAGCAGTATTTTCACAGCGCCCGCTAGTAGTCGCTGTGCTTGGCCGTTGTTCAGTTGTTGACAGCGACTCAGTCGGTGTGGCGTAATGTTGAATATTGGGTGAGGAGTCGCTATTTGACCAGTACAGCGCTGTATGGGTGCGCATGATAACGACTGGCCATAGCGACCGGCTCCCACCATATTCATTAACAAATCACGCTCAAAAAATTATCGCGCTGTGAAATGCATGTTTAAACCCCAGAGCGCTGGTGGCAATGTGTTAAAAGTAGTTTTTTAACCCCCAAACAACCATATTTTTGGAAACCAAAAAAAACAAGTTTTTAATAACATTTTGTAATATGAATACAATAATATCAGACCTGTAATATCAATTCTGCACAATGTTTTATTTTTATTTTTTTTTACCTTAAAAAAAAAATCTAACATTGCAGAAGTGGTCACAGAATTTTTCACATTTAAAAAAAAAAAAAAAAAAAAAAAACATTAATATGAATGAATTATTAATATTTAAAGATTGTTCCATTGAAATGCATTGGAGAGCGCCAGGTAGCGAGAGGTCATACCTGTCGCTGTTCAAGGTCGGACGCTGGCGCTGTGGGCTGAGGCTGGAATAATGATGAATGAGTCGCTATATGGCGCTATCTCAGTCGCTAAGCAGGATTGGCTTGATAAATGTGTGATTGTGGTGGGGAGCCGGCGTTCTCGTGGCGGGGCCCGTCATTACCGGCCGCTCACCAGTCACTACCTGTCGCTATCCCTTGTTAAATAAGGGCCTCAGTCGCTATCAACAACCGAACAACGGCCAAGCACAGCGACTACTAGTGGGCGCTGTGAAAATACCGCTACAGTCGCTCAACTGTCGCTACCTGCCGCTATAAATGAATCAGCCTGTTAGTCATATAATATAGGTGAATTAGAGTCTTTTTGTGCCGGCACAAACAACACCTTGTCCATTTATTACTCAGGGTTTCCCGTAGCTTATACTAGTATTAGCATTTATACTGTGATTATTGGAGGTTATTTAAGGGGAATTCGCCTTGTTTTTGAATGTCTTGTGTTTTTAAGCATTTTTGATGTAAATAAATGTTCTATTTTTCTAATATCTGGTTGTAATATACTGTTTGGCTGCTGCTCCATGACGTGACGGAGGTGTTGCGTGTTGCGTGCACCCCAGATGATCTATTGTGGACTTGTGAGCATGTTGTGAGATGCGCGGCCATCCCGTGACGCGGCGTTTGCCGCTCTCCTCTTTTGCGCAGGTCACCATCTTTTTTTCGGATGTGGTGGGTTTCACCTCCATTTCGGCGTCCTGCTCGCCGCTGCAGGTGGTGGAGATGCTGAACAGTCTCTACGTTTGCTTTGACACCCGGATTGAGTCCTACAATGTCTATAAGGTAGGTGGAGAAATGACCAAAGTGATAAGCGCTAACTGTCAGGCTGACCGCGCTCCAATCATTCCCAAGCTCCTGATGTCGCTTTAGCGCGGACCAAAACCCACGGAGATCGGCCCGGGAATCTTAAAACCGGAACCTTCAGCATCATTTAATGAAAAGCCCAAACCCTTAAAAAATAATTCCCCGGCATCTAAAATTATGATATTTTAAGTTCTTAGTCACTTACTTATTATTCTTTCCACTACCGGGCTGCAACTCTGTTCAGGACTCTAGGATACATCTTGCCTCAGAAGCATCACATACTGAGAAGAGGGGGATAAAGTACAGGGGGTGGGGTTATAGCTGTGCTTTGCAGAGACAGAGCAGAGCTGGGGTCAAGCAATCCTAGAATGCACAGCAGCACAGTCAGAAGACACTTCCTGTTTTCAGGCTGCCTAATGCTCTATGAGCCGCCATCTTGGATGGTTAAAGGCTCATAACATACAGTAGATGCAGGTAGGATGATTTTTATTGTGAGAAATCTGTATGTACAGGGGAGGAAACATATAAGATAGGCTCTTATTCAGAGTGAAGGTCCGGATTAATGTGAGCAATCTGTATGTACAGGGTGTGGGAAACATACAAGATAGGCTCTTATTCAGGGTGAAGGTCCGGATTAATGTGGGCAATCTGTATGTACAGGGTGTGGAACATATTACATAGACTCTTATTCAGTGTGAAGGTCCGGATTAATGTGAGCAATCTGTATGTACAGGGTGTGGGAAACATATAAGATAGGCTCTGATTCAGGGTGAAGGTCCGGATTAATGTGAGCAATCTGTATATACAGGGTGGGGGAAACATACAAGATAGGCTGTTATTCAGGGTGAGGGTCCTGATTAATGTGAGCAATGTATATGTACAGGGTGGGGGAAACATACAAGTTAGGCTCTTATTTAGGGTGGAGGTCTGGATTAATGTGGGCAATCTGTATGTACAGGGGGGAAACATACAAGATAGGCTCTTATTCAAGGTGATGGTCTGAATTAATGTGAGCAATCTGTATGTACAGGGTGTGGGATACATATAAGATAGGCTCTTATTCAGGGTGAAGGTCCGGATTAATGTGAGCAATCTGTATGTACAGGGGGGAAACATACAAGATAGGCTCTTATTCAGGGTGAAGGTCCGGATTAATGTGAGAAATCTGTATGTACAGGGGGGAAACATACAATAAAGGCTCTTATTCAGAGTGAAGGTCCGGATTAATGTGGGCAATCTGTATGTACATATAATATATGCTCTTATTCAGGGTGAAGGTCCGCTTTAAGATTCCAGGGCCGCTTGATTCCCTCTCCCCAAAATCGGGATGCCCCACTGTGTGAAACCCCCCAGGTCACCCAGAAACTCACATTCTCTCCCGATGCAGTGGTGCATGCGCGAGCAGCAGCCGCATCCCCGCTATCCCTCTAGCAGGGCGTCAGGCATTCGTGAATGGCCGGCGCGGGCACGCTCCCTGTTAGAGGGAAGCGGGGGATGCGGCCACCAGCGCGCTCGGATCCGCTCGCCTTAGACGAAGACGGGAGTGGGTCCGACGGCGCTGATAGGATGAGGGCCGGGAAGAGGTGAGTTTGGGCAACCTGGGGGGGTTCACACAGCAGGGAATCCCTGATCGGGGTGCCCCGGGAGCAAGATAAAAAAACCCAGTATAGTGAAAATCCTGGGTGTTGGTCCACTTTAAATCAAATCTCTGAACAGATGATCTATGGGAGGCTCGCAGAAAAGCATGTCTGAATCATAAGAACTGGTCCAGTGCTTGAGATTTATAAGGTATAGCATAGCAAGTGGATGGATGCCAAGTGTCCCTGATTTGGAGGGACTGTCCCTCTTTTGAGTCCATGTCCCCCTGTCCCTCGTTGTTCTCATTTGTCCCCGTTTGAGGTGTAACAAGCAAATCTGCAGCAATAAATGATTCATTTGCCTATTCAAAGTGTTTCTGTTGTAACTGTTACATCCTATCTCCTATCTGTCCATCAATGAGGGGGTGTGGCCTGACATAACAACTGTCCCTCTTTACCGCTCTAAAAATTTGGGAAGTATGAGACTGCCCCTCTTTTGAGCCCATGTCCCTCGTTGTTCTCATTTGTCCCTCTTTGAGGTGTAACATGCAGATCTGCAGCAATAAATGATTCATTTGCCTATTCAAAGTGTTTCTATTGTTGTAACTGTTACAATGTATCTCCTATCCATCCCTTAATGAGGGGGTGTGGCCTGACATAACAATTGTCCCTCTTTACCGCCCTAAACATTTGGGAAGTATGAGACTGTCCCTCTTTTAAGACCAGGTCGCCCTGTCCCTCGTTGTTCTCATTAGTCCCTCGTTGAGGTGTAACACACAGATCTGCAATAAATAAATGATTTATTTGCCTATTCAATGTATTTCTATTGTTGTAACTGTTACAATGTATCTCCTATACATCCCTCAATGACAGGGTGTGGCCTAACATAACAAATGTCCCTCTTTCCCACCCTAAAAAATTTAGTCCATGCCCCTCTGTCACTTGTTGTTCTCATTTGTCCCTCTTTGAGGTGTAACATGCAGATCTGCAGCAATAAATGAATCATTTCCCCATTCAAAGTGTTTCTATTGTTGTAACTGTTACAATGTATCTCTTATCCATTCCTCAATGAGGGGGCGTGGCTTCGTCCATCCCTCAATGAGGGGGCGTGGCTTCAGCCATCCCTCAATGAGGGGGTGTGGCTTCATTTACATATTGTCCCTCTTTGAGGTGTAACATGCAGATCTGCAGCAATAAATGATTCATTTGCCTATTCAAAGTGTTTCTATTGTAACTGTTACAATGTATCTCTTATCCATTCCTCAATGGGGGGGGGCGTGGCTTAATCCATCCCTCAATAAGGGGCGTGGCTTCACCCATCCCTCAATGTGGCTTCATTTACATATTGTCCCTCTTTCAGGTGTAACATGCAGATCTGTCGCAATAAATGATTAATTTGCCTATTCAAAGTGTTTCTTTTGTTTCTGTTACTGTTTTGTTTTTGTCTATTGTTACAATGTATCTCCTATCCATTCCTCAATGAGGGGGCGTGGCTTCACCCATCCCTCAACGAGGGGGCGTGACTTCATCCATTCCCTCAATGAAGGGGCGTGGCTTCATCCATCCCTCAATGAGGGACGTGGCTTCACCCATCCCTCAACGAGGGGGCGTGGCTTCATCCATCCCTCAATGAGGGGGCGAGGCTTCATCCACCCCTCAATGAGGGACGTGGCTTCATTTACATATTGTCCCTCTTTGAGGTGTAACATGCAGATCTGCAGCAATAAATGATTCATTTGCCTATTGAAAGTGTTTCTATTGTTGTAATTGTTACATTATATCTCCTATCCACCCCTCAATGAGGGGGCGTGGTCTCATCCATCCTTCAATGAGGGGGTGTGGCTTCATTTAAATATTGTCCCTCTTTGAGGTGTAACATGCAGATCTGCAGCAATAAATGATTCATTTGCCTATTCAGTGTTTCTTTTGTTTTTGTTATTGTTTTGTTTTTGTCTATTGTTACAATGTATCTCCTATACATTCGTCAATGAGGGGGCGTGGCTTCATATAAATATTGTCCCTCTTTCCCACCCTGAAAGGTTGGTAGGTATGGCATGAGTGTGAAGGATTGCTATGCGATTGGTCCGCCGATACGATAACCCAGGATCCTTTGCTGCAGGTGGAGACGATCGGAGACGCCTACATGGTGGTGAGCGGTCTGCCGGAGAGGAGCAACCACAAGCACGCCGACGAAATCGCCAAGATGGCGCTGGACCTGGTGGCCGCCGTCCGCCAAGTGATCATCCCGCACATGCCGGGGGAGAGGCTGCAGCTGCGGGCGGGAATACACACTGGTGCGAGCCAAGATGATGATGATGATGAATAAAACAAATGGTGGCTCAATGTCCTGCGCCAATTCATAGAGGTGCAACGTGTTCACCGCGCCCGACCCAGGGAGAGAAGCCAGGCGCCTGCACCGCCATTCCTCCCTCTATATCCTCCTCTATCATTTCCTCCATCCCCTGCTTTTATCATCATCTGTATTCTATTTTCCTCTTTATTTTCTGCTTTTACCATCCCCTGCTTTTACCATCGTTTATATTCTATTTTCCTCTTTATTTTCTGCTTTTACCATCCCCTGCTTTTATCATCATCTATATTCTATTTTCTTCTTTATTTTCTGCTTTTACCATCCCCTGCTTTTATCATCATCTATATTCTATTTTCCTCTTTATTTTCTGCTTTTACTATCCCCTGCTTTTATCATCATCTGTATTCTATTTTCCTCTTTATTTTCTGCTTTTACCATCCCCTGCTTTTATCATCATCTATATTCTATTTTCCTCTTTATTTTCTGCTTTTACCATCCCCTGCTTTTATCATCATCTATATTCTATTTTCTTCTTTATTTTCTGCTTTTACTATCCCCTGCTTTTATCATCTATATTTTATTTTCTTCTTTATTTTCTGCTTTTACCATCCCCTGCTTTTATCATCATCTACATTCTATTTTCTTCTATATTTTCTGCTTTTACTATCCCCTGCTTTTATCATCATCTATATTCTATTTTCTTCTTTATTTTCTACTTTTACCATCCCCTGCTTTTATCATCATCTATATTCTATTTTCCTCTTTATTTTCTGCTTTTACTATCCCCTGCTTTTATCATCTATATTTTATTTTCTTCTTTATTTTCTGCTTTTACCATCCCCTGCTTTTATCATCATCTATATTCTATTTTCTTCTTTATTTTCTGCTTTTACCATCCCCTGCTTTTATCATCATCTATATTCTATTTTCCTCTTTATTTTCTGCTTTTACCATCCCCTGCTTTTATCATCTATATTTTATTTTCTTTATTTTCTGCTTTTACCATCCCCTGCTTTCATCATCATCTATATTCTATTTTCTTCTTTATTTTCTGCTTTTACCATCCCCTGCTTTTATCATCATCTATATTCTATTTTCCTCTTTATTTTCTGCTTTTACCATCCCCTGCTTTTATCATCATCTGTATTCTATTTTCTTTATTTTCTGCTTTTACTATCCCCTGCTTTTATCATCATCTATATTCTATTTTAACACTTTAGTGCCAGACCTGCAATAACAATTCTGCATAAAAAAAAATAAATAAAAAAATAAATATATATATATATATATATATATATATATATATATATATGTCAAAAAAAAAATTGAAAATGACTCTTTCTAGGCCAGGAGAGGTCACTCAATTATTTGAGGGAAAAAAACCCAGTTAAAGCAGAAGAAAAGGTACGTCCATTAAATTGTATGGGAGAGCGACAGGTAGCGATAGGTAATACCAGGCTCTAAAAGCTAGAGCGCCGGCGCTATACACTGAGCTGCCTGTAATGATGAATCAGGCGCTAAATGGCGCTGTTAGAGTCACTCACCGGAATCGCCTTCATAAATGTGGTATTGCGTACAGCGCCCGGCGTTCACCAGACGCTGCCTGCCGCTATGAGGCGCTACCTGGCGCTATCTCTTCTTACATAACCCCCTCAGCCTCACTCCACGGTGCCTTCCACAGGGGTTAGTCCTCCAGCTTGACCTCCAAGGTCCTCCAGATGTCACATAACAGCATCCACCAAAGCAGCAGATCGGTGAGGTTTAGGGTAGGTTATAACCTAAAAAGAACAAAACCCAGGAATTGGACTATTGCGTAAATATAGGGGGTGACTGCACCGGGGCCCAGGACTTTGGGGGGGAGGGGGCATCATTGTTGCTCCTCCACCTCATATATCATATTTGTGCTGACTTGGCATCATTTAGACCAGGAGTGTCAAACTCATTTTCAGCAAGGTCCACGCCCGCAAGGGATAGCGCCAGGTAGCGCCTCGTAGCGGCAGGCAGCATCTGGTGAACGCCGGCGCTGTACGCAAAACCACATTTATGAAAGCGAATCTGGTGAACGACTCTAACAGCGCCATGTAGCGTCACATGTATTATTACAGGCAGGTCAGTGTATAGCGCCTCTAACAGCGCCATGTAGCGTCACATGTATTATTACAGGCAGGTCAGTGTATAGCGCCTCTAACAGCGCCATGTAGCGTCACATGTAATATTACAGGCAGGTCAGTGTATAGCGCCTCTAACAGCGCCATGTAGCGTCACATGTATTATTACAGGCAGGTCAGTGTATAGCGCCTCTAACAGCGCCATGTAGCGTCACATGTATTATTACAGGCAGGTCAGTGTATAGCGCCTCTAACAGCGCCATGTAGTGTCACATGTATTATTACAGGCAGGTCAGTGTATAGCGCCTCTAACAGCGCCATGTAGCGTCACATGTATTATTACAGGCAGCTCAGTGTATAGCGCCTCTAACAGCGCCATGTAGCGTCACATGTATTATTACAGGCGGCTCAGTGTATAGCGCCTCTAACAGCATCATGTAGCGTCATATGTATTATTACAGGCAGGTCAGTGTATAGCACCTCTAACAGCGCCATGTAGCGTCATATGTATTATTACAGGCGGCTCAGTGTATAGCGCCTCTAACAGCGTCATGTAGCGTCATATGTATTATTACAGGCAGGTCAGTGTATAGCGCATCTAACAGCGTCATGTAGCGTCACATGTATTATTACAGGCAGGTCAGTGTATAGCACCTCTAACAGCGCCATGTAGTGTCACATGTATTATTACAGGCAGGTCAGTGTATAGCGCCTCTAACAGCGCCATGTAGCGTCACATGTATTATTACAGGCAGGTCAGTGTATAGCGCCTCTAACAGCGTCATGTAGCGTCATATGTATTATTACAGGCAGGTCAGTGTATAGCGCCTCTAACAGCGTCATGTAGTGTCACATGTATTATTACAGGCAGGTCAGTGTATAGCGCCTCTAACAGCGCCATGTAGCGTCACATGTATTATTACAGGCAGGTCAGTGTATAGCGCCTCTAACAGCGCCATGTAGCGTCACATGTATTATTACAGGCAGGTCAGTGTATAGCGCCTCTAACAGCGCCATGTAGCGTCACATGTATTATTACAGGCAGGTCAGTGTATAGCGCCTCTAACAGCGTCATGTAGCGTCACATGTATTATTACAGGCAGGTCAGTGTATAGCGCCGGCGCTCTAGGCTCAGGAGAGCCAGGTATTATCTTTCGCTCAGTGTCGCTCTCTCATACATTTTAATGGACGTTCATTTGCTTCTGTTTAAACAGGGTTTTTTTTTTATTTTTTGCTCCAATCATTGTGTGACGTCTCTAAAACAAAACATAAACAAACATTTATAGAAACATCTTTGATTTTTTATATTTTTATGCAGAATTGTCATTACAGGTCTGGCACTAAAGAGTTATAACAATGTCATTCCATGTGTTTTCGCTTTGTTACAGGTGGATATGTGTTCAAAAACAGACTTTAATCACACAGCGTCTGGTGCTCTATGCTACAGCGCCCAGATTTAGAGCGTCGGCGCTGTGTGTGTGTGTAGTTTATTGATATGTATGGTGTGGAGTGCCGAGTGCCAGACGCACTGAGTTGGCGCTAACTGTTGCTTGCTGCAGCGCTGTATTGTTGTTAGAGCGCCCAACATACATCACATTCATCAATGCCGGCCAGGTTGCTACAGCGACTGAGATGCTCTGTTACAGCGCCCGATACCCGCTTACAGCGTCTACTAGCGGTCGCTCTAAGCGCCGCAATACAGACGCTCATCTGCCAGTAACTGCCGTTAGTAATGAATCAGCCGCCACGTGTTGGATGGGCCCCCACTATCTGTTCCACTGGTGGACCCCGGCACCTCAGTCTGACATCCACATCCCATCATTCAAAATATAGTTAATACGGTTGAAAAAAGACATATGTCCATCAAGGTCAACCAAGGGTGTTGGGGTAGGGTAAGTTATTTTTTATTTCATAGGGGAAGCTATTTATTTTATTTTTTGTTTTTCTTTTTTATTTCTTTATTGATAACCGCTACTAGTAACTGTTAATATTATTTTCATCTAAATGAGCATCTAATCCTTTTTTGAAGCTGTCAGCGGTTGATGCTGTAACAAGCTTCTGTGGGAGGCTATTCCATAGATTTATAGTTCTTATGGTAAAAAACCATTGTCGCCTCCGGAGACTAAATTTCTTTTTTTCCAATCGAAGGCAGCGCCCCCCTTGTCTTTAGAGAGGATTTTACATGAAACAGTGGTTCCCCATATTTTTTGTATGGACCATTTATATATTTATACAGGTTAATCATGTCCCCCCTCAGCCGTCTCCTCTCAAGACTAAACAGATTTAATTCTCGTAATCTTTCCTCATAACTAAGATCCTTCATTCCTCTTATTAGTTTGGTGGCTCCTCTGCTCCCTTTCTATAGTCAGAGCTTCCTTTCTATGAATAGGTGCCCAGAACTGGACGGCATATTCCAGGTGAGGGCGCACCAGTGCCTTGTAAAGAGGCGATATTACTCACCTATCCCGTGATTCCAGGCCTTTATTAATACATGATAATATCTTGGTGGCCTTGGAAGCAGCTGCTTGGCATTGCATGCTGTTATTTAGTCTGTGATCTACCAGTAGCCCCAGATCCTTCTCAACTAGTGACTCTCCCAGTTTTACTCCCCCGAGGACATATGTGGCCTTCAGGTTATTAGACCCCAAGTGCAGGACTTTACATTTCTCCATATTGAACTTCATTTGCCAAGTGGAGCCCAGACACTCAAAGTGTCCAAGTCAGCCTGAAGCTTGTGAACATCTTCAGTAAAACTGCACTGTGCTACATATCTTTGTGTCATCTGCAAAAATAGAGACAGTGCTTTTAATTCCATCTTCTATGTCGTTTATAAACAAGTTAAATAATAATGGGCCCAGCACTGAACCCTGGGGTACACCGCTTACAACCGGTAACCATTCAGAGTAGGGATCATTACCCACAACTCTCTGCACACGATCCTTCAGCCAGTTTTCAGTCCAGTTACAAACTGTGTATTCTAAGTATGTCACACACCCCACTTCAGATACTTATTATTATTACACTTGGGTAACTCACCGCTAGGTGGCGCACTTGCAGAGATCTCCAAAAGCTTCAGCAAGCCCCTCCCGGTCTATATATACCTGGTACCTCTCACCAATTCCCCAGTGTTGGTCTCTGCAAGATGGCGACAAGACAGAAGAGAGAAGTCTCCTGCTTGCAGGTAGCCGGGGTATCACCCCGGCCCCCCCCCCCAATGGTCTATTTCTGCCCGGCTCTGTTTTGTGTTTATCCCCTTATTCTATGGCAGCCTCCCAGCTCAGGCTGGAGGCCGGGCACAGGTAGATGGCACTTTAGGTGCCTAGGAGATTAGCTCCTCCGCTCGACCCTATATTATGGGGCATAGCGGTGCTCCGGTTGGTGATCCGGACGTGGGATGCCCCAGCCCTTATATCCCCATTAGTTTGCCCTTAGTGCCCTTGACTTTTATTCATGTCTGTGTGTGTGAGTGGCAGGGATGAGTGGTCTGGCGGTTCCGTTTGTCTCCGTTTTGGTGCTTGGTGCTTGGGGGGCTCTCTGAGCCCCATGTTTTTTACTTAGGGGGCTGCGCGGGCGGCGGGCTCGCCGGCCCGTTTTGTAGGTAGGGGCGTGCGCCATGTCAGGGCGCCTGTCTTGGCCTAGGGTCCCCTGCTCGCTCTGTGGGCGGGGCCGGCAGGCGCGCTGCGCCGCCGGCCCGTAGGCCGCGGTCGCGCTCGCCGGTGTTTTATTGCGGGCGGGTCGGGGCGGCATGTGCGCTGCCGGTCCGCCTTGGCGGTTTCCGTGGGCGCCATTCATGTGGCGCCCGCTGCTCGCTCTGCCTCAGAGGTGGGCGGGACCGCGGCTCGCGCGGCCCGCGCCGTGACAAGCGGAACGAGGAGGGGCGGGGCCTTAGCGGCTCCCGCGTTTCTGTTGGGCCCGCCCCGAGTCTCGCTCCTTCTCTCCCTGGCTGGCCGCCATTTCGTGGCGTCTGTTAGTTGCGGCAGGATCCAGGTAGGGTTTCTGTTGTTTTCTTTTCCGTGTTTGCCTATAGGGGATAGTGGGGCAGGGATCGCCGGCTATTGGGCCTTATTGCGGGCTCTGTTCCCCCCCCCCCCCCCCTCCCCCCCCCCCCCCCCCCCCCCCCCCCCTCCGACCGGGGGTGTTGGTGGTGTATGCGGCCAGGTTTTTGGGTATGCCTGTTTTGGTAATAGAAGCAGGTGGGGTATTTTGCAGCCATTATTTTATGCTTATATGCTCTTGGCCCCTGGCCTCCCTGTTTTTCTGCTAAGTCTGGCCCTCCCTGGCTTCCCAGTATTTTGACTATGTTGTGTGTTTGCTGCCATGTTGTGCTGGTTTTGACTGTTGTCTTTGTCTTTGTCTTTCAGATTCCGGGATTCCATCCTGTGGGGCTCTCCCGGTCTCATATACCTGGCTAGTTTGGGTTCGGCCTTATAGTCCCTCTTGGGTGGCTGGCAAAAATTTTTTCCCTGGGCTGGGCAGTATAGATTGTATATATATGTATAATATATTTATATATACTTAGATTGTATCATTGGGGGCATCCCGGGTTGCTTACTGCATAAATCCCTGGGTTCCGCGAATACCATAAATTCACCATATGGAGGCTGCCAAGGATACCGGAACTGATCCTTCGGGACAATCCAGGCTGTGCGGGGGTTGTGGGACTCCGCTCCCGGGGGATGATGTCATTATATGTATACCATGTGCAAAGCGGAACATTGAGCGTCAATCCAGCACTCCGGTGCCTGGGACTTCTTCGTCCGCGCCATCTCCCTCTTCGCCTCGCCTGTTCCGGACCCCGTGTGACGTTGTCACGGGTGGGGATTCGCAATCTGAGGTGTGCGCCCGTCTGGCCAGCCTCGAGAAGCGGTTTTCAGATATGTCCGCTCTGAAGGTTACCGCGAAGCGTAAACACCTATCTCCGCCTCAGCCGGACTCTGATGAGGAGGTTGTTGAGGATTTGGATTGGGTGGATCGCCCCCTTGAGGAGGGGGAGCTTGAGGAGGAATTGGATGTCTCCGTGGGTCAGCAGGTGTTGGGTACTGAGGGGGACCATATTGATGGTCCCGTTCCTGACACGCCTTCTATTTTAGCCCAGATGTTTGAGGTTCTGGATTTGGACCCTCCCGAGGCGGCTCCTCGGCCTAGGGGTCAGCTCTTTGGGGGGGTCAAGCAGCGTTTGGAGTTTCCCAGTCAACAGCATTTTGAGGATGTTGTCCTTAAGCAATGGGAGCAGCCTACACGGCTTGTTGGTGTTCCGCCCAGCTGGGATAGGAAATATCCCTTTCCGGCGGACTTGCTAAAGCGGTGGTCGGTCCCTCCCGAGGTGGATGCCCCGGTTTTGGGACTGTCTAATACGGCGACTGTTCATCTTCCTGACACTACTTATCTCAAGGATGGCGAAGATCGCCGGATTGATCAGTTGGCCCGCCATGGTTTTGTTTGTGCGGGCTCGGTTTTGAGGCCTGTTTGTGCTTCGGCTCTTTTGACTTTGGCAGTGCGGTCTTTGGTCAGGGATTTGTGTGTGGACCTTGATCCCTCTGGTGATGAGTTTCTTGCGCTCAAGCGTTGTGACTCTTTTTTGTCATTTGTTCTGGCCGCCCAGGATGATGCCATGTTGATGTGTGGCAGAGCTTCTGCTCTGTTGGTGGCTATTCGTCGCTCTGTGTGGTTGCGACAGTGGACAGCTGACCTTAATTCTAAAAGATCTCTCACGGCCCTTCCTTTCTTGGGGTCGAGGCTTTTTGGTGAAAAGCTGGATTCTGTTGCCAAGGGAGGCAGGTTGCCTCAGCGCAAGAGGTTTCGCCGTTCCTTTCGGGGGGCGGTCTCCTTCAATCCGTCCTTTAGGGGAGCCAAAGCCGGCAGAGGTGCGGGCGTCTCGGTTTCCAGGGGCACGGGTTGGAATAGGGGTAGAGGCCGTGGCCGCCCCGTTCACGCTTGGGGCGCCAAGCCTAAGTCAGTTGCCAAGCCCGCTCAGCAATGAGGGGGCGCCCTCACCCGCACGGGTGGGGGGACGGTTACGATGCTTCTCCCGGGTGTGGGACCTGGAGGTGTCGGACAGGTGGATCCGGGAGGTAGTGTCGACCGGTTACAAGCTGGAGTTCGAGTCCCGCCCTCCTCCAAGGTTTCTCAGGTCTCGGGTGCCTCTAGATCCTGTGGCCGCGCAGGGGCTCCTGGCGGCAGTAAGGAATCTTCTGATGTTGGCAGTCATTTGCCCGGTTCCTCCTTCGGAGGTAGGAAGAGGTTATTACTCCAATCTCTTCACTGTCCCCAAGAAGGACGGGTCTTTCCGTCCGATCTTGGATTTGAAGTGTCTCAACAGGTTTATTCGTCCCCGGAAGTTTCGCATGGAGACCTTGCGGTCGGCGATCGGCTCGCTTCGGCAGGGGGACTTCATGACGTCCATAGACATCAAGGACGCGTATCTTCACATTCCTATCTTTCCGCCACATCAGCGGTTTCTTCGCTTTGTGGTGGAGGATCGTCATTTTCAGTTTGTGGCTCTCCCATTCGGCCTCACTTCGGCCCCGAGAGTGTTCACGAAGGTGTTGGCAGGGGTGATGGCCCTGCTCAGAGCGCAGGGGATTCGCATTGTTCCTTACCTGGACGACCTTCTCATCATGGCTCCTTCCTTCAGCCAAGCAGAAGGGGATACCAGCACGGTGGTGTCCATGCTGGAGAGGTTCGGCTGGGTGATCAATTACCCCAAGTCCTCTCTGGTTCCGGCCAGGGTGGTGACTTTTCTGGGGATGTCCTTGGACTCTTGTCAGCACAAAGTGTTTCTTCCTCAGGACAAGGTTCTTTTGATTCAGGAATTGGCTCAGCGTCTTCTTTCCATTCCTCGCCCGTCCATTCGGCTAGGGATGAGACTGGTGGGGTTGATGGTGGCCTCGTTCGAGGCGGTTCCCTTCGCACAGTTTCACACGAGGACGCTGCAGCTTCATCTTTTGGCGTCTTGGGACAGGCGCCCGCGGTCGTTGGATCGGTCCTTCCAGATTTCTCCTCGGGTTCGGCGGTCTCTTCGGTGGTGGTTGTTTCCGGACAATCTTCTGAAGGGCAGGTCGTTTCTGACTCCGCGGTGGGAGACTGTCACCACGGATGCCAGCTTGTCAGGATGGGGAGGTTTCTGGAAGGATCTTCAGTTTCAGGGGCTGTGGGACCCTCAGGAGGCTCACTTGCCCATCAATGTTCTGGAATTGCGAGCCATCAGGTTGGTTCTGTCTCGCTTGACGCATCGGTTACAGGGCCTGCCTGTTCAGGTTCGATCGGACAATCAGACGGCTGTTGCTTACATCAATCACCAAGGAGGGACTCGCAGTCTGGGTGCCCTCGGGGAAGTGTCTCTGATTCTGGTCTGGGCAGAGACGTATGTTCCTTGCATTTCGGCGGTGTACATTCCAGGAGTGGAGAACACGGAGGCGGACTTCTTGAGCCGGTGCTCGTCCCGCCGGGGGGAATGGTCTCTCCATCCCCATGTGTTTCGGTCCTTGTGTCTTCGGTGGGGAATGCCGGAGGTGGATCTGTTTGCCTCTCGTCACAATCACAAGCTTCCGACATTCGTGTCACTGTCTCGGGACCCTCTGGCACTGGCGACGGATGCCATGTCTTTGAGCTGGAAGGATCTGGGGTTCCTGTATCTGTTTCCTCCGATTCCCATGCTAGGCAGGGTGCTGCGAAAGCTAGTTCAGGAAGGAGTTCCCGCCATTCTCGTGGCTCCAAGGTGGCCAAGGCGGGTGTGGTTCGCAGACATCGTTCGTCTGGCAGTGGATCAGTTCGATCTGCCTCTTCGGCCAGATCTGCTCACTCAGGGACAACTGTGTTACCCCAGTTTACCAACGCTGGCTTTAACGGCTTGGCTGCTGAAACCTCCATCTTGAAGGAGGAGGGTCTTTCGGACTCGGTCATTCAGACTCTTGTTAGTGCTAGGAAGAGGTCTTCCTCTTCCATCTATTATAGGGTCTGGAGATCTTATATTGATTGGTGTGAGACTAGATCTTTGCCATGCCGGGTTTTTTCTATTTCTCGGATTTTGGATTTTCTTCAATCTGGGTTGGATTCTGGTCTTCAGCTGAGTACCTTGAAGGGGCAGGTGTCTGCCTTGTCAATTTTTTTCCAGAAGTCTTTTGCTAGCCATTCCTTGGTCAAGACTTTTTTCCAGGGGGTTTCGCATCTGAGGCCTCCTAGGAAGCCATTGCTCCCAGTGTGGGATTTGAATTTGGTGCTTTCTGCGTTACAGGCTCCTCCTTTTGAGCCTTTGCAGGGTATTGCTTTATCCACTCTGACTCAGAAGGTTGTCTTTTTGGTGGCCATCACTTCGGTTCGGCGTGTTTCGGAGTTGGCAGCTTTGTCGATTCAGGCTCCTTATTTTGAGAAACATCAGGACAAAGTGGTCTTTCGTTTCAAGTCAGATTTTCTTCCTAAGGTGGTGTCTGCTTTTCATCTTAATCAGGACATTGTTCTTCCTTCCTTGTGCCCTAGGCCTAGGAATGATAAGGAGAGTGCGTTGCACTGCTTGGATGTGGTGCGATGTGTTAGGTACTATTTGCGTGTCACGTCTTCTTTTCGTAGGACTGATGCTTTGTTTGTAGTGCCTTGTGGTCCTAGGAAGGGTTTGGCTCCGGCCAAGTCTTCCATTAGTAAGTGGATTCGCCAGGCGATTATTGCTGCCTATTTTGCCAAGGGGAAGGACCCCCCTTTTCGTGTTACTGCACATTCTACTCGTGCGATCGGTGCGTCCTGGGCTTTTCAGCACCAGGCTTCAGTTGAACAAGTTTGTAAGGCTGCTACCTGGTCTTCAGTTCACACCTTTTCCAAGTTTTACAAGGTTGATGTTCGGGCCTCGGCGGATGCTGTTTTTGGCCGTAAGGTTCTGCAGGCTGCAGTGGTTTGAGTTTTATCTGCGTTATTGCCTGGTTTGGATACCCGCCCTCTTTTGGACACTGCTGTTGGATGTCCCAAGTGTAATAATAATAAGTATCTGAAGTGGGGTGTGTGACATACTTAGAATAATACCATTTTGTGATTACTCACCTGTAAAATGGGTATTATAAGTATGTCACACACCCCACTTCACCCGCCCTTTTTTTGGTATCCTGGTTCTTTATATGGTGAAGTTTTGTTATTTACGGTTGAGGGTTAAATTTGTTTAGTTCTGGTACCTTGTCTTACTGCTTTTTGAACACTGGGGAATTGGTGAGAGGTACCAGGTATATATAGACCGGGAGGGGCTTGCTGAAGCTTTTGGAGATCTCTGCAAGTGCGCCACCTAGCGGTGAGTTACCCAAGTGTAATAATAATAAGTATCTGAAGTGGGGTGTGTGACATACTTATAATACCCATTTTACAGGTGAGTAATCACAAAATGGTATTTTTCTAATCCTGAAGATCTCAATTTTCCCAATAAGCGTCTATGGGGGACAGTGTCACACTGCACCATCCAGAGACCCCAGATCTACAGCCGCCCCTCTGTCCAGGCTTCTACTTACCTCCTCATAGAAGCCAATCAGGTTAGTCTGGCAGCTTCTGCCCTTAGTAAAACCGTGTTGGTTGTCACTTATAATATTATGGATAGTTACATATTCGTGTATATAGTCCCTTAATAGTCCCTCAAGCAAGTTCCCCACAATGGATGTTAAGCTAACAGGTCTGTAATTGCCCGGAGAAGACCTAGAGCCCTTTTTAAAAATGGCACCACATTTGCCTTGCGCCAGTCCCTTGGCACTATACCAGTTGTTAGTGAGTCTTTAAATATCAACAACAGAGGTGACGAGATAACGAAACTGAGTTCTTTGAGAACTCTTGGGTGAAGTCCATCCGGTCCTGGAGTCTTATTCACATTTAAATTATTTAGTTTCATATGCAGAATGCAAGAGGACCCCAAAACTAACAGCTAACTACCGCCAACACCGCAAAAGTATTTCTCCAGACGTAAGGCAAGCTTCTCCTCCGTAGACCCCACAATTAGCAGGTCACTAATGTGAGGCAGGGCAACAAGGGGTCCCCTTTAAGCCTGGACCATCTATCAAAGTGTCCTAATTCCCGTTTATTGCAGCCATCAGAGAGAGAGGGGGGAGAGAGATAGAGAGAGAGAGGGGGGAGAGAGATAGATAGAGAGAGGGGGGGGAGAGATAGATAGAGAGAGAGAGAGAGAGAGAGAGAGATAGAGAGAGAGAGAGGGGGGAGAGAGATAGATAGAGAGAGAGGGGGGAGAGAGATAGATAGAGAGAGAGGGGGGAGAGAGATAGATAGAGAGAGAGGGGGGAGAGAGATAGATAGAGAGAGGGGGGAGAGAGATAGATAGAGAGAGAGGGGGGAGAGAGATAGATAGAGAGAGAGGGGGAGAGAGATAGAGAAAGAGGGGTGAGAGAGATAGATAGAGAGAGAGGGGGAGAGAGATAGAGAAAGAGGGGTGAGAGAGATAGATAGAGAGAGAGAAAGGAGAGAGATAGATAGAGAGAGAGGGGGAGAGAGATAGAGAAAGAGGGGTGAGAGAGATAGATAGAGAGGGGAGAGAGATAGATAGAGAGGGGGGAGAGAGATAGAGAAAGAGGGGTGAGAGAGATAGATAGAGAGAGAGGGGGGAGAGAGATAGATAGAGAGAGAAATGAGATAGATAGATACAGAGAGAGAGAGATAGATAGAGAGAGAGGGGGGAGAGAGATAGATAGAGAGAGAAAGGAGATAGATAGATACAGAGAGAGAGAGATAGAGAGAGAGAAAGGAGAGAGAGATAGATAGAGAGATAGATAGAGAGAGGGGGGAGAGAGAGAGATAGAGAGAGAGGGGGGAGAGAGATAGATAGAGAGAGAGGGGGGAGAGAGATAGATAGAGAGAGAGGGGGGAGAGAGATAGATAGAGAGAGAGGGGGGAGAGAGATAGATAGAGAGAGAGAAGGGAGAGAGAGGTGTCAGAGCAGGAATGTTATTGTGAATGGTTTTCGGCTCCTTATTTCCTGGCAGCGGGCGAGTTATACGATGCGTTAGCTCCTGTTGATGGTTGTGCTGACGTTGTCGCTTTGCTCTATCCCGGGATTTTCTCTGGAATTCATATATGCGGCATTTTAACCATCTGCTCACTTAAAGGCGCACACACGTCACTGCTACCAACTAGAAACAGCCTCTGAGCTTTGCCGACCTGATCATTTGTTTTCACTTTACATATATAAAGAGATCATCAACATACTGCTGCTTATTAACTGATAAGGAAACCTCAATGTCTCTCTATGCTGCTCAATGACCTATGAGAGCAGATCATACTATGGAGGTTATTCATGAAGGGATAGCACCAGGTAGAGCTTCCTAGCGGCAGACAGCGTCTGGTGAACGCCGGGCACTGTACGCAAAACCACATTTATCAAACAGATTCTGGAGAGCGACTCTAACAGCGCCATGTAGCATCACATGTATTATTACAGGCAGGTCAGTGTATAGCACCTCTAACAGCGCCATGTAGCGTCACATGTATTATTACAGGCAGGTCAGTGTATAGCACCTCTAACAGCGCCATGAAGCGTCACATGTATTATTACAGGCAGGTCAGTGTATAGCACCTCTAACAGCGCCATGTAGCGTCACATGTATTATTACAGGCAGGTCAGTGTATAGCGCCTCTAACAGCGCCATGTAGCGTCACATGTATTATTACAGGCAGGTCAGTGTATAGCACCTCTAACAGCGCCATGAAGCGTCACATGTATTATTACAGGCAGGTCAGTGTATAGCACCTCTAACAGCGCCATGTAGCGTCACATGTATTATTACAGGCAGGTCAGTGTATAGCGCCTCTAACAGCGCCATGTAGCGTCACATGTATTATTACAGGCAGGTCAGTGTATAGCACCTCTAACAGCGCCATGAAGCGTCACATGTATTATTACAGGCAGGTCAGTGTATAGCGCCTCTAACAGCGCCATGTAGCGTCACATGTATTATTACAGGTAGGTCAGTGTATAGCACCTCTAACAGCGTCATGTAGTGTCACATGTATTATTACAGGCAGCTCAGTGTATAGCACCTCTAACGGCGCCATGTAGCGTCACATGTATTATTACAGGCAGGTCAGTGTATAGCACCTCTAACAGCGTCATGTAGCGTCACATGTATTATTACAGGCAGGTCAGTGTATAGCGCCTCTAACAGCGCCATGTAGCGTCACATGTATTATTACAGGCAGGTCAGTGTATAGCACCTCTAACAGCGCCATGTAGTGTCACATGTATTATTACAGGCAGGTCAGTGTATAGCGCCTCTAACAGCGTCATGTAGTGTCACATGTATTATTACAGGCAGGTCAGTGTATAGCGCCTCTAACAGCGCCATGTAGCGTCACATGTATTATTACAGGCAGGTCAGTGTATAGCACCTCTAACAGCGCCATGTAGCGTCACATGTATTATTACAGGCAGGTCAGTGTATAGCGCCTCTAACAGCGTCATGTAGCGTCACATGTATTATTACAGGTAGGTCAGTGTATAGCGCCTCTAACAGCGCCATGTAGTGTCACATGTATTATTACAGGCAGGTCAGTGTATAGCGCCTCTAACAGCGCCATGTAGTGTCACATGTATTATTACAGGCAGGTCAGTGTATAGCGCCTCTAACAGCGCCATGTAGTGTCACATGTATTATTACAGGTAGGTCAGTGTATAGCACCTCTAACAGCGCCATGTAGCGTCACATGTATTATTACAGGCAGGTCAGTGTATAGCGCCTCTAACAGCGCCATGTAGCGTCACATGTATTATTACAGGTAGGTCAGTGTATAGCACCTCTAACAGCGCCATGTAGCGTCATATGTATTATTACAGGCAGCTCAGTGTATAACACCGGCACTCTAGCTTCCAGAGCCAGGTATTACCTGATTACCTGTCGCTCAGTGTCGCTCTCCCATACCATTTTTTTTTGCTCCAATCATTGTGTGACGTCTCCTGGCTGCAAACAAACACTTTTAGAAACTTTTTGGACTTTTTATATTTTTATGCAGAATTGTCATTACAGGTCTGGCACTAAAGTGTTAATGTCACAGCGTTATAACAATGTCATTCCATGTATTTTCGCTTTGTTACCGGTGGATATGTGTTCAAAAACAGACTTTAATCACACAGCATCTGGCTCTCTATGCTACAGCGCCCAAATCCAGGGCGCCGACGCTGTGTGTGTGTCCTTTTTTGATAAGTATGTTGCGGAGCGCTGAGACTCGGTCGCACTGAGCTGGCGCTACCTCTCGCACCCTGCAGCGCTGTACTGTTGTTAGAGCGCCCATCACATTCATCAATGCCGGCCAGGTTACTACAGCGACTGAGGCGCTCTGTTACAGCGCCCAATACATGCTTACAGCGCCTACTACTCTAAGCGCCGCTATACAGATGCTCATCTGCCGATACCTGGCCTTCGTAATGAATCAGCCTCTACGGCAGACCTGGGCAATGTACGGCCCGCGGGCCGTATACGGCCCTTTGCTAGGCTCTTACCGGCCCGGGCTGAGCTGGCCAGTAAGAGACGCAGAGGAAGGGAAAACATGCCAGACTCGACGAGCCGAGTGGCCGATCGCCTGCTGCTTAACTTAGGTGATCGCCTGTGTACAGTGTGAGAGGCTTAGGTTAAGCAGCAGCTGATCGGCCGCTCGGCTCGTCGGGTCTGGCACATTCTCCCTTCCTCTGAGGAAGCCAGACCCGATGAGCAGGTGATAGAGACCTGGGGACTTTGGAAGGACAGAGTAGGAGCTCCAGAGCATCAGTAAGTCTGCTCAGAAAGATTATGTCGTTTGCTTGTGTTTTCCCTTCCTGCCTGCTGTCTCTTTTTCACCATGTACCTGCCCACCATGCTCTCACCATGTCCCCTTCCTGCTGCCCACATGCTCTCACCATGCCCCCTTCCTGCTGCCCACCATGCTCTCACCATGCCCCCTTCCTGCTGTCCACATGCTCTCACCATGCCCCCTTCCTGCTGTCCACATGCTCTCACCATGCCCCCTTCCTGCTGTCCACCATGCTCTCACCATGCCCCCTTCCTGCTGTCCACCATGCCCCCTTCCTGCTGTCCACCATGCCCCCTTCCTGCTGTCCACCATGCTCTCACCATGCCCCCTTCCTGCTGTCCACCATGCTCTCACCATGCCCCCTTCCTGCTGTCCACCATGCTCTCACCATGCCCCCTTCCTGCTGTCCACATGCTCTCACCATGCCCCCTTCCTGCTGTCCACATGCTCTCACCATGCCCCCTTCCTGCTGTCCACCATGCTCTCACCATGCCCCCTTCCTGCTGTCCACCATGCCCCCTTCCTGCTGTCCACCATGCTCTCACCATGCCCCCTTCCTGCTGTCCACCATGCTCTCACCATGCCCCCTTCCTGCTGTCCACCATGCTCTCACCATGCCCCCTTCCTGCTGCCCACCATGCTCTCACCATGCCCCCTTCCTGCTGCCCACCATTCTTACACTTTGCCCCAGCTGATATGAGCTCTCCTTCCAGACTGCCAGAAGCCAAGGGCTTCTCTGATTGGCTGGGGAATTATCACATCAGAACGTTTGAAGTGGACCAAAACCCTGCTTTATCAGCCTGGGAATCTTATAGATCCCCTCCCCGATTTTGGATGCCCCGCTGTGTGAAACCCCCAGGTCGCCCATAAACTCACCTTCTTTCCCAGTTCAACGGCGTATGCACGAGCTGTGGCCGCATGCCCGCTATCCCTCTAGCAGGGCGCGTGCCTGTGTCAGCCATTTGAGAATGGCCAGCACGGCGCGCTCCCTGTTAGAGGGAAGCTCGAGATGCAGCCGCCAGCGCACTCAGAGCCGCTGAGCTTAGACGTCGCTTAGACGCCCATAGCTCAGCGGCCCTCCACAATATTTTTAGTTTCTCATGTGGCCCCATGGAAAAAATAATTGCCCACCCCTGCTCTACGGGGTTTATTTAAGAAATGCTAGTGCCAGATAAGTGTCAGGTCCCAGTGCAAAAGGTGTATTTATCAACTGAAAAATCCTCTGAAAGTACCAGGTAGCGTCCCATCTCTCATCAGTGCCGGCACTGAGTTCCCTACAGCGCCGGAGAGGACCAGACGCTCACCCTGCACTGTGTGGCCTGATCCCATACATTTCAATGGGCGGGCTTCATTAGCGCTTTTATTTTTGGAGGGGGCGGTGCATGTGCCACGGGATCCCTGAGCTGTTTGGATGCATTGTTTGCACTTTTGGGATGCACCGCAAACTTGTGATTCGGGCTGTGCAAAACCATGTGTCATGTCTTTCAAGTCTCCCTAATGCAATTCCCATTTTTTAATTTTATTTTAAGGTGCTGCCATAACCCCCCCCCCCAAAAAAAACGGAGATTGCAAAAGGGGCTGAATGCCTAGAATCCCCTTTTTACAGTACCCGTACAGGCGCTGTGTTTTTTATTAATGAATTTACTTATTTTCTAGCGCTCCAAGTTGGCGCTAGGGGTCGCTAGCACATCGGTTTTCAACAGCCCTGCGTTATCGGCTGGCGGCCGGCAAACGCAGAACACTGCCTGTCTCCAGACGGCTCTGCAGTGCGGGCGCAAAAGACGATCATCTAGCGCCCGCGCAAAAAAAAAAATGAGTTAGGCTTCCTGTAACACTTTACAGTCCACCAGAGGCAGGTGATACATATGTAACAGCTACACTAATATTTCTCTGTTGTTGACACAAGTTAAATTAAAATTTAAAGAGGAACATAACCCAAGATTTTCAATACGCCTGGTTTTGTTCCTGCTGCCTGTCTGCCTGGCTTCACACAGGTTTCGGGATGCCCGGGGCCAGACCTGTGAGGCATGGCCTGTGTGGGTTTCAATCCTACGAGGGGATTGTTTATAGGTTTTATTCATAATATTATTACATTTAATTTTAATTATTATTTTTTATAGATTTTATAGATATGGTATAGTAGAGTATAGTACATTATATTACATAACATTGTATTATAGCTTGTGAATGTATATTCTATTATAGTACATTAAATTATGAGGCCGATTCATTAATAGCGCCAGGTAGCGACAGATGAGCGACAGTAGCGTGATTTTCACAGCACACGCTAGTAGTCGCTTTGCTTGGCCGTTGTTCGGTTGTTGACAGCGACTCAGTCGGTGTGCGGTAATGTTGAATACGGGGTTAGGAGTCGCTGTTTGACAGGTTCCGCGCTGTATGGGAGCGCATGACAGCGAATGGCCATAGCGAACAGCTCCCAGCATATTCATTAACAAATCACGTTTAAAAAATTCTCGCGCTGTGAAATGCTTGTTTAAACCCCAGAGCGCTGGCGGCGATGTGTTAAAAGTAGTTTTATAACCCCCAAACAACCATATTTTTGGAAAAAAAAAAAAAAAAAAGTTTTTCAAAACATTTTGTAATATGAATACATTAATATCAGACCTGTAATATCAATTCTGCACAATTTTTTTTTTTTTTTTTTACCTTAAAAAAAATATCTAACATGGCAGAAGTGGTCACAGAATTTTTGACATTTAAAAAAAAAAAACATTAATATCAATTAATTATCAATTAAATATCAATTAATTATGAATATTTAAAGATTGCGCCATTGAAATGCATTGGAGAGCGCCAGGTAGCGAGAGGTCATACCTGTCGCTGTTCAAGGTCGCTCGCTGGCGCTGTGGACTGAGGCTGGAATAATGATGAATGAGTCGCTATCTGGCGCTCTGTCAGTCGCTAAACAGGATCGGCTTGATAAATGTGTGATTGCGGAGGGGAGCCGGCGTTCTCGTGGCGGTGACCGTCATTACCGTTCGGTCACCATGCGCTATCCCTTGTTAAATAAGGGCCTCTATCATTTCATATTCCATCATATTTCATTACATTATAGTATGGCATAGCATAGTACATTATATTACATTAAATTAAAGTGTAGTATTGTATATTATATTATGATAGAGTATAGTACACTATATTACATTAAATTATACTATAGTATACTATATGATATTATATAAAATTATGGTACAGTATAGCACAGCTATACTCAACTGGTGGACCAGGGTCCGAATGCGGATTTCAGAGCTGCCCCTTTGATCAGCCATGTAGTGCTTAGTCTCCCTGCCAGTGTCATGGCTCCCTGGCACCTAGTATTGCAATATGAAGTACTGCACGGGCGGGAAGTGGCATTGCAGGGTACATTCAAGCTTTGTCTCTTTGCCACATCCAAAAAAGGGATTTTTACGGTGAGGGGGCAAGCGGCTTTTTTTAAAGTTTTGCCTGGGGAATCTATAGCCCCTTCCCTAGTGCGCTGATTTCTAATTATCCATCCTCCCACCCGTGACAGCCCTCAGCCCGGACCTTCACCTCTCACCAGATGCCTTTAAATAGACCTTTCCAAGAAGTGGTTGAGTACCCCGGTATAGCACATTACATTATATTATAGTATAGTATAGTACATTATATTACTTTCAATTATACTGTAGTATAGTACAGCATCTTACATTATATTATGTTATGTTATAGTATAGTACATTATATTACACTCAATTATACTGTAGTATAGTACAATATTTTACATTATATTATGGTATAGTATAGTACATTATATTACTTTCAATTATACTGTAGTATAGTACAATATCTTACATTATATTATGTTATAGTATAGTACATTATATTACTTTCAATTATACTGTAGTATAGTACAGTATCTTACATTATATTATAGTATAGTACATTATATTACATTCAATTATACTGTAGTATAGTACAATATTTTACATTATATTATGGTATAGTATAGTACATTATATTACTTTCAATTATACTGTAGTATAGTACAATATTTTACATTATATTATGGTATAGTATAGTACATTATATTACTTTCAATTATACTGTAGTATAGTACAATATTTTACATTATATTATGTTATAGTATAGTACATTATATTACTTTCAATTATACTGTAGTATAGTACAGTATCTTACATTATATTATAGTATAGTACATTATATTACATTCAATTATACTGTAGTATAGTACAATATTTTACATTATATTATGGTATAGTATAGTACATTATATTACTTTCAATTATACTGTAGTATAGTACAGCATCTTACATTATATTATGTTATGTTATAGTATAGTACATTATATTACACTCAATTATACTGTAGTATAGTACAATATTTTACATTATATTATGGTATAGTATAGTACATTATATTACTTTCAATTATACTGTAGTATAGTACAATATTTTACATTATATTATGGTATAGTATAGTACATTATATTACATTCAATTATACTGTAGTATAGTACAGTATCTTACATTATATTATAGTATAGTACATTATATTACATTCAATTATACTGTAGTATAGTACAATATTTTACATTATATTATGGTATAGTATAGTACATTATATTACTTTCAATTATACTGTAGTATAGTACAGCATCTTACATTATATTATGTTATGTTATAGTATAGTACATTATATTACATCCAATTATACTGTAGTATAGTACAATATTTTACATTATATTATGTTATAGTATAGTACATTATATTACATTCAATTATACTGTAGTATAGTACAATATTTTACATTATATTATGTTATAGTATAGTACATTATATTACATTCAATTATACTGTAGTATAGTACAATATTGTACATTATATTATGTTATAGTATAGTACATTATATTACTTTCAATTATACTGTAGTATAGTACAGCATCTTACATTATATTATGTTATGTTATAGTATAGTACATTATATTACACTCAATTATACTGTAGTATAGTACAATATCTTACATTATATTATGTTATAGTATAGTACATTATATTACTTTCAATTATACTGTAGTATAGTACAGTATCTTACATTATATTATAGTATAGTACATTATATTACATTCAATTATACTGTAGTATAGTACAATATTGTACATTATATTATGTTATAGTATAGTACATTATATTACACTCAATTATACTGTAGTATAGTACAATATCTTACATTATATTATGTTATAGTATAGTACATTATATTACATTCAATTATACTGTAGTATAGTACATTATCTTACATTATATTATGTTATAGTATAGTACATTATATTACATTCAATTATACTGTAGTATAGTACAATATCTTACATTATATTATGTTATAGTATAGTACATTATATTACATTCAATTATATATTTAATTATATTATATTATTTTATGGTATGGTTTTATGGTATAGTATAGTACTTTATATTACATTAAATTACTGTACTATGGTATAGTTATATTATTTGTATATATTATTATTATTATTTTAAAGACAGATGATAAGTTAAATGCCTGGTAAAGCCCCAATAATGGAGTGTTGCTGTTTCAGGGCCGGTGGTTGCCGGGGTTGTCGGGTACAAGATGCCGCGTTACTGCCTGTTTGGCGACACAGTGAACACAGCTTCTCGGATGGAGTCCACCAGCTTACGTACGTCCCCCCGTCTTCCGTACAGCAGAGCATTATAATGTTCCTACTGAAAGTAATCTAACCCTCTGTTATAATAAAGAGCCGCCATGTTTGGCCCCTGGGATAAGGATTCTGGGGGTGCAGCGTGAAGGCCAGCGGGGTCTCCCATTCTTATCTCAGCAGGAGCGTCCCCCTGTATTTAATAACAGGTTCACTTAGGGGGTTATTCATTATGGGATAGCGCCAGGTAGCGCCTCGTAGCGGCAGGCAGCGTCTGGTGAACGCCGGGCGCTGTACGTAAAACTACATTTATGAAGGCGATTCTGGTGAGTGAATCTACCAGCGCCGTTTAGCGTCACATGTATTATTACAGGCGGCTCAGCGTATAGCGCCTCTAACAGCGCCATGTAGCATCACATGTATTATTACAGGCAGGTCAGTGTATAGCACCTCTAACAGCGCCATGTAGTGTCACATGTATTATTACAGGTAGGTCAGTGTATAGCACCTCTAACAGCGCCATGTAGTGTCACATGTATTATTACAGGCAGGTCAGTGTATAGCACCTCTAACAGCGTCATGTAGCGTCACATGTATTATTACAGGCAGGTCAGCGTATAGCGCCTCTAACAGCGCCATGTAGTGTCACATGTATTATTACAGGCAGGTCAGTGTATAGCGCCTCTAACAGCGCCATGTAGCGTCACATGTATTATTACAGGCAGGTCAGTGTATAGCGCCTCTAACAGCGTCATGTAGCGTCACATGTATTATTACAGGCAGGTCAGTGTATAGCGCCTCTAACAGCGCCATGTAGCGTCACATGTATTATTACAGGCAGGTCAGCGTATAGCGCCTCTAACAGCGCCATGTAGTGTCACATGTATTATTACAGGCAGGTCAGTGTATAGCACCTCTAACAGCGTCATGTAGCGTCACATTATTACAGGCGGCTCAGCGTATAGCGCTGACGCTTTAGCTTCCAGAGAGCCCGGTAGTACCTGTCGCTACCTGTCGCTCTCCCATACATTTCAATGGACGTTACTTTTCTTCTGTTTAAACAGGTTTTTGTTTTTTATTTATTTTTTTTCTCTCAAATAATTGTGTGACGTCTCCTGGCCTAGAAAGAGTCATTTATGAACTTTATTGACTTTTTATATTTTTATGCAGAATTGTCCTTACAGGTCTGGCACTAAAGTGGCTGTTTTTTTGATGAATATGGTTTGAGTCGCTCACACTGACCAGCCGATATCCGTTCGCTCCCATATAGCGCTGTACTGGTGATATAGCGACTCACACATCAAATTCATCAATGCCAGCAATGTTACTACAGAGACTGAGGCGCTCTGTAATAGCGACTCACGCCCAATCAGAGCGAGCAATAGCGGTCACTCTTAGCGCCGCTGTACAGACGCTCATCTGCCGTTACCTGGCGCTAGTAATGAATCAGCCTGCCCGTGTATACTATATGTGTTGTCATGGGGCCCAGAGAATATAGAGGGAGGCCCTGATCTATTTCTATAGTTGATTTGTGATGTAAATGAATATTCTCTAACTTTTATTGTCGTTCTGCCGCCGCACAGCGCAGAAGATCCACATCAGCTCAGCCGCCTACCAGGCTCTCCTGCCCGACAACGCCTACGAGATCGAACCCCGCGGAGAGATCGAGGTCAAGGTGACAAATTGGGCTCAACCCTTCCTGTGCAAACTTCACTTACTGCTTCCCTCCTTAATCCGGACCCTCACCCTGAATAAGAGCCTATCTTGTATGTTTCCCCCCTGTACATACAGATTGCTCACATTAATCCGGACCTTCACCCTGAATAAGAGCCTATCTTATATGTTTCCCACACCCTGTACATACAGATTGCTCACATTAATCCGGACCTTCACCCTGAATGGGAACCTATCTTATATATATGTTTTCCCCCCTGTACATACAGATTGTCCACATTAATCCGGACCCTCACCCTGAATAAGAGCCTATCTTATATGTTTCCCACACCCTGTAAATACAGATTGCCCACATTAATCCGGACCCTCACCCTGAATAAGAGTCTATCTTATATGTTTCCCCCATGTACATACAGATTGCCCACATTAATCCGGACCTTTCCCCTAAATAAGAGCCTATCTTATATGTTTCCCTCACCTTGTACATACAGATTGCTCACATTAATCCGGACTCTCACCCTGAATAAGAGCCTATCTTGTATGTTTCCCCCACCCTGTACATACAGATTGCCCACATTAATCCGGACCCTCACCCTGAATAAGAGCCTATCTTATATGTTTCCCCTGTACATACAGATTGCTCACATTAAAAATCATCCTACCAGCATCTACTGCATGTCATGAGCCTTTACACATCCAAGATGGCGGCTCATGGAGCATCAGGCAGCCTGCAAACAGGAAGTGTCTTCTGACTGTGCCGCTCTGCATTCTGGGATTGCTGTCCTATTCCTGACCCCAGCTCTGCTCTGTCTGAGCAAAGCACAGCTATAACCCGCCCCCTGTACTTTATCCCACTCTCCTCTCCTCAGTATGTGATGCTTCTGAGGCAAGATGGCGGCGCCCGTGTCCTAGAGTCCTGAACAGAGTTGCAGCCCAGCGGGGGAAAGAATAATAAGTAAGTGACTAAAAACTTAAAATATATTAACTTTAGATGCTGGGGAATGATTTTATAAGGGTTTGGGGTTTATAATAAATCCTGGTGAAGATTCCGGATTAATGCCAATGAAGCCTTTAGATCTTTGGACAGCCCTTTAGAACCAGCCAGTGGTAGTCTGGGGACAAAAACCAGCCCTGGATTTTACCAGCCCCTGGCCGGCCCGTCACATCCCTGCTGAGCCCCTAACCATGATGCCGGGGCTATAACATTGGGGGCTGGGGTTCCTTGGCTTGTGGGTACAGTGGGGCTGAGAGGGTGTAACTAAGGGGGCAGGGATTGAATGTGGGGGGTAAATGCAGCAGCACAGCTGGCCCCACCGGGCATTGTCCCGGGTCTCCCTATGGCCAGTCCACCCTTGGAACCAGCATTGGAGAGCAGCCATTGGGCAGAATCGGCTACTATGCGGGGGGGGGGGGGGGTTGGACAGAGATATAGGATTAGGGTTGTAGGAGAAGAAGAAGTAGTAATAGGGTCACCCCTATACAGGTATTATGTTATAGTATAGTACATTATATTACATTCAATTATACTGGCTTCAGGATTATCCTCATCTATCACCACATAAACCCATCCTTGTCCTGAGCTCCCCCACCCAACCAGTGAGCTATATTACATTCAATTATATTTTAGTATGTTACAGTATCTTACATTACATTATGTTATATTATAGTATAGTACATTATATTACATTCAATTATACTGTAGTATAGTACAGTATCTTACATTATATTATGTTATAGTATAGTACATTATATTACGTTCAATTATACTGTAGTATATTACAGTGTCTTGCATTACATTATAATATGTTATAGTATAGTACATTATATTACATTCAATTATACTGTAGTATAGTACAATGTCTTACATTATATTATGTTATAGTATAGTACATTATATTACGTTCAATTATACTGTAGTATATTACAATGTCTTACATTATATTATGTTATAGTATAGTACATTATATTACGTTCAATTATACTGTAGTATATTACAGTGTCTTGCATTACATTATAATATGTTATAGTATAGTACATTATATTACGTTCAATTATACTGTAGTATATTACAGTGTCTTGCATTACATTATAATATGTTATAGTATAGTACATTATATTACATTCAATTATACTGTAGTATAGTACAATGTCTTACATTATATTATGTTATAGTATAGTACATTATATTACGTTCAATTATACTGTAGTATATTACAATGTCTTACATTATATTATGTTATAGTATAGTACATTATATTACGTTCAATTATACTGTAGTATATTACAGTGTCTTGCATTACATTATAATATGTTATAGTATAGTACATTATATTACATTCAATTATACTGTAGTATAGTACAATGTCTTACATTATATTATGTTATAGTATAGTACATTATATTACGTTCAATTATACTGTAGTATATTACAGTGTCTTGCATTACATTATAATATGTTATAGTAAAGTACATTATATTACATTCAATTATACTATACTTATTTTTAATTATACTATACTGTACTGTACGGGTGCACTGGCCCCATAGCAGTGCGGCCCACCGGGCATTGTCCCGGGTCTCCCTATGGCCACACCACCCTTGGACCAGCATTGGAGAGCATTGGCCAGTATGGGGGGTGGTTGGGCAGAGCGATAGGATTAGGGTTGTAGGAGAAGAAGCAGTAATAGGGTCACCCCTATACAGGTAAGTGGCCGGCCTGGGGTTATCCTCATCTATCACCCTATAAACCCATCTTTGTCCTGAGCTCTCCCACACAACCAATGAGGCCAATCAATATTTGTATTAAACGTTCTATCGGTAAATGTATCCCCGAACTATTGATCGTTCACCGATCGCATCTTTCTAACCTCTCGCCCCTGCGCAGGGTAAAGGGAAAATGAAGACCTACTGGCTGCTGGGAAACAAGAACTACAGCGTGCAGAACGACAGCTTGGTCTGCCACTGGAACCCGGAGCTCTCCCGCAGGAAAAAGCTGGAGAGCAGCCTGGGCTCGGGGCTACAAGTGAGACCTTCCTCTATTGGGATACATAGCTATCTACTCTTCAGGGTGGGAAAGAGGGACGTTTGTTAAATTAGGCCACGCCCCCTCATTGCGGGATGGATGAAGCCACGCCCCCTCATTAAGGGATAGCTTATGCCACGCCCCCTCATTGAAGGATGGATAGGAGATAGGATGTAACAGTTAAAACAATAGAAACACTTTGAATAGAAGAATGAATCATTTATTGCTGCAGATCTGCATGTTACACCTCAAAGAGGAACAATATGTAAATGAAGCCACACCCTCTCATTGAGGGATGGCTGAAACCACGCCCCCTTTATTGATGGATGGATGATGCCACGCCCCCTCACTGAGGGGTGGATAGGAGATAGGATGTAACAGTTACAACAATAGAAAAACTTTAAATAGGCAAATGAATCATTTATTGCTGCAGATCTGCATGTTACACCTCAAAGAGGGACAATATGTAAATTAAGCCACGTCCCTCATTGAGGGATGGATGAAGCCACGCCCCCCATTGAAGGTTGGATGAAGCCACGCCTCTCATTGAAAGATGGATGAAGCCACACCCCCTCATTGAAGGATTATGAAGCCACACCTCCTCATTGGGGGATGGACAGGAGATACATTGTAACAGTCACAACAATAGAAACACTTTGAATAGACAAATGAATCATTTATTGCTGCAGATCTGCATGTTACACCTCAAAGAGGGACAATATGTAAATGAAGCCACACCCTCTCATTGAGGGATGGATGAAGCCACGCCCCGATTGAGGGATGGATGAAGCCACGCCCCCTCATTGAGGGATGGATGAAGCCACACCCCCTCATTGATTGATTGATAGGAAATAGGTTATAACAGTTACAACAATATAAACACTTTGATTAGGCAAATTAATCATTTGTTGCTGCAGATGTGTATGTTACACCTCAAAGAGGGACAATATGTAAATGAAGCCACGCCCCCTCATTGAGGGATGGATAGGAGATACACTGTAACAGTTACAACAATAGAAACACTTTGATTAGGCAAATTAATCATTTGTTGCTGCAGATGTGTATGTTACACCTCAAAGAGGGACAATATGTAAATGAAGCCACGCCCCCTCATTGAGGGATGGATAGGAGATACACTGTAACAGTTACAACAATAGAAACACTATGAATAGGCAAATGAATCATTTATTGCTGCAGATCTGCATGTTACACTTCAAAGAGGGACGAAGGAGAACGAGGGACAGGGGGACGCAAAAGAGGGACAAATGAGAATAACGAGGGACAGGGGGACATGGCTCCAAAGAGGGACAAATGAGAATAACGAGGGACAGGGGAAGACGGACTCAAAAGAGGGACAATCCCTCCAAATCAGGGACACTTGAGAGGTATGGGGATGGTCTTTAAAGGGAAGCTCCGCCCATTTTCAGATACCAAAAAGCCAAATAGAGAGGTGCTAAGACAGCATTGTACGTGGCAGAGAAGCGGCGCCTCTATTCAAGCTTCTTTATTACAGCCAGACGCACATTGTCCACAAGACGGGTTCACACGAGGTCTGAAAAAGAAAGGGGTAATGGGGGGGCAGCAACATTCATGACGGGCAGGCTGATTCATTACTAACGCCAGGTAGCGACAGATGAGCGTCTGTAGCGAGGATTTCAGAGCGCCCTCTAGTAGTCGCTGTGCTCAGCCGTGGATCATTGTTTCAGAGCGCCTCAGTCGCTGGCCGGCATTGTTGAATACGTTATGTGATTTGTAGTACTATGCTGTATGGGAGCGAACTGTAGCGCCAGCTCAGTGCCCCTGGCTCACACCACATTCATCAAAAAAACAGCCTCAAACAGCGCCAGCGCTCAAAATCGGGTCGTTGTAGCCCATAGCGCCAGAGGCTGTGTGATTAAAGTCTGTTTTTGAACATGTATCCACTAGTAACAAAGCGAAAACACATGGAATGACATTGTTATAACATTGTAACATGAACACTTTAATACCAGACATGTCAGGACAATTCTGCATAAAAATATTATTAATCCAAAAAGTTTGCAAAAATGTCATTTTCTAGGCCAGGATACATGTCAGAAAGATTTGAGTTTAAAAAAAAAAAAAAAAAAAATTGGGATCAGGAAAGGGATTTAAGGATTGTCCATAGAAATGTATGGGGGAGCGCCAGGTAGCGACAGGTAAGACGTGGCGCTCTGCAAGGCTGAAAGCCGGTGCTGTACGCTGAGCCTGGGATAATGATGAATCGGACGCAACATGGCGTTGTTCCAGTCGCTCACCAGATTCGGCTTCATAAATGTGTAATTGCGTGCCGTGTCCGGCGTTCACCTGACGCTACCTGGCGCTGTACAGGCACTACCTGGTGCTAGAGCGTCATGAATAAGGCCCTTTGCTGTCTTAACAGCTAACCCTCCACAAGTTAAAGTGGACCAAAACCCACCGCGATCAGCCCCAGGAATCTATAAGATTCCCTCCCCCCAGGTCACCGAAGTTCACTCACATCTTCCCGCTCCAACGGCACATGACCCCAGCAGAGGATCCAGCAAGTCCCACCCTGATGTCTTTGGCCCTTATTCATGAAGGGATGGCGACACGACAGGTAGCGACTGGTGAACGCCGGACACGGCAGCAATTACACATTTATCAAGCAGAATCTGTTTAGCGACTGGGATAGCGCCATGTAGTGTCCGATTCATCATTATCACAGCCTCAGCGAACAGCGCCGGCGTTCAGCCTTGCACAGCGCCAGGTATGACCTCTCGCTACCTGTCGCTCTCCCATACATTTCAATGGACGAACCTTTTCTTCTCTTTAAACTGGGTTTTTTTTTTTTTAATCTCAAATAATGTTGTGACATCTTCTGGCATTGAAAAAGCCATTTTAAAAAAAAAATCATTTTTTATATATTTCTGCAGAAATGACATCACAGCTCTGCCATTAAAGTGTCATGTTACAATGTTGTTACAATGTAATTCCATATGTTTTCGCTTTGTTACTGGTGGATAGATGCTGGAAAACAGACTTTAATCACACAGCCTCCTGCGCTCTGGGCTTCAGAGAAGCATTTTTGAGCGCCGGAGTTGGGTTTTTTTAATGAATATGTTGTGAGTCGGTCGTGCTGACCAAGTCGCTAGTACTGTACTGGTCAAATAGCGACTCCTCACAATGTATTCATCATTACTGCACAGCAACTGAGTCGCTATTAACTAGCGACCCACGGCCGAGCGCTGCGACTACTAGAGGACGCCTTGAAATGCCTCATCTGTCGCTACCTGGCGTTAGTGATGAATCAGCCTGTTTGTCTCCCCTTATTTTCCAGTCTGCATCCAGCCGGGTAAACACGCCCCGCGTCCCGGAGGAACCGCTCCTACAAGACGGGTCCACGAGGAAGGAAGAGCCACTGCCGGACCCAGAGGAGAAAAACAAACTGGCCCAACTCCACCCGCCGACCTCCAATCAGATCCCAGCGCTGGAAGCGCCCACGCGGGGTGAGCAGGGGCCGCACAGGAAGATATCGGCCGAGAGATCGCTCCCACTTCCCGGGATGGTGGAGGAGGCTGTTTAATATTTGCTTATAAGAACTTGGCTTAAAGCGGACCAAAACCCACCGAGCTTGTGAAATACACTTAGGCCCTTATTTATGAAGGAATAGCGACAGGTAGCGACAGGTGAGCGGCCGGTAATGACGGGCCCCGCCACGAGAACGCCGGCTCCCCACCACAATCACACATTTATCAAGCCAATCCTGCTTAGCGACTGAGATAGCGCCATATAGCGACTCATTCATCATTATTCCAGCCTCAGCCCACAGCGCCAGCGTCCGACCTTGAACAGCGACAGGTATGACCTCTCGCTACCTGGCGCTCTCCAATGCATTTCAATGGAACAATCTTTAAATATTCATAATTAATTATTGTTATTAACAATTATAAGTTATTAATTGTTTTTTTTTTTTTTTTTTTTTTTTTTAAATGTGAAAAATTCTGTGACCACTTCTGCCATTTTAGATATTTTTTTTAAGGTAAAAAAAAAAAAAAAAATTGTGCAGAATTGATATTACAGGTCTGATATTATTGTATTCATATTACTAAATTATTTTAAATTTTTTTTTTTGGTTTCCAAAAATATGGTTGTTTGGGGGTTAAAAAACTACTTTTAACACATCGCCGCCAGCGCTCTGGGGTTTAAACATGCATTTCACAGCGCGAGAATTTTTTGAGCCTGATTTTTTGATGAATATGGTGGGAGCCGGTCACTCTGACCAGTCGCTATTATGCGCACCCATACAGCGCGGAACCTGTCAAATAGCGACTCGTCACCTTGTATTCAACATTACGCCACACCGACTGAATCGCTGTCAACAACCGAACAACGGCCAAGCACAGCGACTACTAGCGGGCGCTGTGAAAATACCGCTACAGTCGCTAAACTGTCGCTACCTGTCGCTATCAATGAATCGGCCTCCCCGCTAATATTCCTTTCTTAGAGAGTTATTTTGCTGTCCCTCTCTGTAAGATGGCAAGTGATCAGTCATTGCATAGGTGCGGCCATGACATCATTGCCACACACAATGGCAATGAATGGAGGAGGCGGAGCTTTACAGCTAAAAAAGGCGCCATTATCTGGGATTAGTGTGAAGCAGGAGCTCTAAACATTGGCAAAAGCTTCTCTTCATAGGGGATGAAATTCAGGGGATGTTAGTTAAAAATGTGGGTTTTGGTCCACTTTAATTACCCACAAAACCCTTCTTTCTTTTCAAAAATGTCTTTACGAACTTTCCCACTTTTTATTTCTTTTAAAAAATGTTTTAATTTTTTTTTTGGTAGTTTGTGTGTATTCAAACACTAGTAACTCCGCGGGGAATATCACTTATAGAATATTTCAATCATCAACAACACCTTAAGTGTAAGGAATAAATGCAGTCTTTGTGAATCCCAACACCAATTATAGGCGCTTATTTATGAAGAGATAGCGTCAGGTAGCGGCTGGTTAATGAGAGGTAGCGACAGGTAGCGACAGGTGAACGCCGGACACGGCACCAATTACACATTTATCAAGCAGAATCTGTTCAGCGACTGGGATAGCGCCATGCAGCATCTGATTCATCATTTTCACAGCCTCAGCGAACAGCGCCGGCGTTCAGCCTTGCACAGCGCCACGTATGACCTGTCGCTACCTGTCGCTCTCCCATACAATTCAATGGACGAACCTTTTCTTCTCTTTAAACGTTTTTTTTTTCAAAAAAATCACAAATAATTCTGTGACCTCGTCTGACATTGAATAAGCAGTTTTTTCACATTTTTATGATTTTTTATATATTTCCTCAGAAATGACATCACAGCTCTGCCATTAAAGCGTTCATGTTACAATGTAATTCCATATGTTTTCGCTTTGTTACTGGTGGATAGATGCTGGAAAACAGACTTTAATCACACCGCCTCCTGCGCTCTGGGCTTCAGAGAAGCATTTTTCAGCGCCAGAGATTTGTGAGGCTGTTTTTTTGCTGCATATGGTGTGAGTCGGTCGCTATGAGCAGTCGCTAACATGCGCTCCCATACAGCGCTGTACTGGTCAAATAGCAACTCCTCACAATGTATTCAACATTACTAAACAGCGACTGAGTTGCTATAAAGTAGCGACCCACGGCCGAGCACAGCGACTACTAGCGGGCGCTCTGAAAATGCCTGCTACAGACGCTCATCTGCCGCTACCTGGCGCTATTAATGAATCAGCCTCCCCGTTAAATCACGTACCAAAAATTATTAATTAAATGATGCCACAAGAATAACTCCTCTCAAGGGATGCTTTATATCGAGTTATTCTTGTGGCATCATTTAATTAATAATTTTTGGTACGTGATTTAACTATAATTGGTGTTGGGATTCACAAAGGCTGCATTTATTCCTTACACTTAAGGTGTTGTTGATGATTGAAATATTCTATGAGGCCGATTCATTAATAGCGCCAGGTAGCGACAGTTGAGCGACTGTAGCAGTATTTTCACAGCGCCCGCTAGTAGTCGCTGTGCTTGGCCGTTGTTCGGTTGTTGACAGCGACTCAGTCGGTTTGCCGTAATGTTGAATACAAGGTTAGGAGTCGCTATTTGACAGGTTCCGCGATGTATGGGTGCGCATGATAGCGACTGGTCAGAGCGACCGGCTCCCACCATATTCATCAAAAAATCACGCTCAAAAAATTCTCGCGCTGTGAAATGCTTGTTTAAACCCCAGAGCGCTGGCGGCGATGGGTTAAAAGTAGTTTTTTAACCCCCAAACAACCATATTTTTGGAAACCAAAAAAAAACAAGTTTTTTAAATAATTTAGTAATATGAATACATTAATATCAGACCTGTAATATCAATTCTGTACAATTTTTTTTTTTTTTAATTTTCCCTTAAAAAAATTATCTAAAATGGCAGAAGTGGTCACAGAATTTTTCCCATTTAAAAAAAAAAAAAAAAACAATTAATAACAATTAATTATGAATATTTAAAGATCGTTCCATTGAAATGCATTGGAGAGCGCCAGGTAGCGAGAGGTCATACCTGTCGCTGTTCAAGGTCGGACGCTGGCGCTGTGGGCTGAGGCTGGAATAATGATGAATGAGTCGCTATATGGCGCTATCTCAGTCGCTAAGCAGGATTGGCTTGATAAATGTGTGATTGTGGTGGGGAGCCGGCGTTCTCGTGGCGGGGCCCGTCATTACCGGCCGCTCACCAGTCGCTACCTGGCGCTATCCCTTCATAAATAAGGGCCTAAGGATCCTAAACTAAAGGGGCATCCCGAATCAGAGGGGGATTTACAAAAGGGACCTAAAGTCATTTTTGACTATGGGTCCACTTTATTTTAATATTTCTTAATATTAATATTTCTAATATCTCAATATTTTTGTCTGTCTGCGATCCCATTGGTGACATCGAGCTTTTCCTTGTGTTTGGTCACCAGAGCCGGGAAGTTAATTGAGCAGAAAGTCTATGGGTGGCGGTGGGCAGTGCAGGCGGGCGACACCACTCAAGTCCTTGGAGAAAACTTAAAAGCGGCCCTAAAGGGGAACCCTGCAGGGAGTAAGGGGTAGTTCTGCTTTAATTCAATTCTAAGCGGAGCTACAATAGTGTCTGATGATTGATATGTATCCCCCTCCCCCAGCCTTAAAGGGGAACCCCACAGCTGGGCAGGGGGTAGTTCTGCTTTAATTTAGTTCTAAGCGGACCTTCATTAGTCTCTGATGATTGATATGTATGCCCCTCCTCCACTCTGAAAGTGGAACCCTGCAACTGGGCCGGGGGCAAGAGGTAGTTCTGCTTTAATTCAATTCTTATTGGAGTTACATTAGTATCTGTTGCCCCCCGGATGATTGATACGTGTGCCCCTTCTGCACTCTTAAAGAGGAACCCCGCAGCTGGGCAAGAGGTAGTTCTGCTTTAGTTCAGTTCTAAGCGGAGCTCCAGTAGTATCTGGTTATTGATATGTATCCTCCTCCTGTGCTCCTAAAGAGGAACCCCGCAGCTGGGCAAGGGGTAGTTCTGCTTTAATTCAATTCTAAGCGGAGCTACATTAGTATCTGTCGCCCTCCTGATGATTGATAGGTATGCCCCTCCCTCACTCTTAAAGTGGAACCCCACAGCTGGGCGGGAGGCAAGGGGTATTTCTGCTTTAATTCAGTTCTAAGCGGAGCTACAATAGTATCTGATGATTGATATGTATCCCCCTCCTGTGCTCCTAAAGGGGAACCCCGCAGCTGTACAGGGGATAGTTCTGCTTTAATTCAATTGTAAGTGGAGCTACATTAGTATCTGTCGCCCTCCTGATGATTGATATGTATCCCCCAGGCTTAAAGGGGAACCCCGCACCTGGGCAGGTAGTTCTGTTTAAATTCACTTTTTAGCGGAGCTCCATTAGTATCTGATGATTGATATGTGTCCCCCTTCCCCAGCCTTAAAGGGGAACCCTGCAGCTAGGCAGGGGACAAGGATTAGTTCTGCTGTAATTCAGTTCTAAGTGGAGCTACATTAGTATCTGGGACCCCCCCCCCCCCCCCCCCCCCCCGATGATTGCTATGCATTTCCCTCCCCCAGTCTTAAAGAGGAACCCTGCAGCTGGGCAAGGGGTAGTTCTGCTTTAGTTCAGTTCTAAGCGGAGCTACAATAGTATCTGGTGATTAATATGTATGCCCCTCCTGCGCTCTTAAAGAGGAACCCCGCAGCTGGGTGGGAGGCAAGGGGTAGTTCTGCTTTAATTCAATTCTAAGCTGAGCTACATTAGTATCTGTTGTCCTCCGGATGATAGCTATGCATTCCCCTCACTGGGCTTAAAGGGGAACCCCGCACCTGGGCAGGGGGCAAGAGCTTAAATTCACTTCTAAGCGGAGCTCCAAAAGTATCTGATGATTGATCTGCGCCCCCCCCCCCTCGCCCTCGTCCTGGTCTCATCTCGTTTCCATTTGCCAAATTATAGAAAATTGTTTTGTTGCCATGGAGGTGGCGCTAATTGCCCGGATCAGACGCCGCCGCCGCTCCTGCGAATCACCGGAATAAACACTAGATCCACGCGGCAGATCTGACGGATCAAACGATAGGAGCTTGTTAAAGGGCAACTCCGCAAAGCGCCAGCTGCACCCGAAACTCGGCGCCACTCACGGGCGGCTTTGCTTTTTGAATTCTGGTTACAGTCAAAGTAGAAGAATCGACGTTCTTGGGTTTTGTTCCTCTCTGGTGGAGAATTTGGGATGCCCCCGGGATCGCCCGTAACACTCACCTGTTCCTCGTTCCACAATTGCAAAAGGGGACGGTGCACAATTAGGCCCTTATTTAAGAAGAGATAGCGTCAGGTAGCGCCTGGTTAATGAGAGGTAGCGACAGGTAGCGCCTGGTGAACGCCGGACACGGCACGCAATTCCACATTTATCAAACAGAATCTGTTTAGCGACTGGGATAACGCCATGTAGCGTCTGATTCATCATTTTCACAGCCTCAGCGAGGAGCGCCGGCGTTCAGCCTTGCACAGCGCCAGGTATGACCTCTCGCTACCTGTCGCTCTCCCATACATTTCAATGGACGAACCTTTTCTTCTCTTTAAACCGGGTTTTTTTTTTTTTTGCCAAAAAATCACAAATAATTCTGTGACCTCTTTTGACATTGAAAAAGATGTTTTTTTCACATTTTTATGATTTTTAAAACATTTCTTCAGAAATGACATCACAGCTCTGCCATTAAAGTGTCATGTTACAATGTTGTTACAATGTAATTCCATATGTTTTCGCTTTGTTACTGGTGGATAGATGCTGAAAAACAGACTTTAATCACACCGCCTCCTGCGCTCTGGGCTTCAGAGAAGCATTTTTCAGCGCCAGAGATTTGTGTTTTTTTGCTGAATATGGTGTGAGTCGGTCGCCATGAGCAGTCGCTAACATGCGCTCCCATACAGCGCTGTACTGGTCAAATAGCGACTCCTCACAATGTATTGAACATTACTGAACAGCAACTGAGTCGCTATGAAGTAGCGACCCACGGCTGAGCAAAGCGACTACTAGCGGGCGCTCTGAAAATGCCGCTACAGACGCTCATCTGTCGCTACCTGGCGCTATTAATGAATCAGCCTCTTAGGCCCTTATTTATGAAGGAATAGCGACAGGTAGCGACTGGTGAGCGGCCGGTAATGACGGGCCCCGCCACGAGAACGCCGGCTCCCCACCACAATCACACATTTATCAAGCCAATCCTGCTTAGCGACTGAGATAGCGCCATATAGCGACTCATTCATCATTATTCCAGCCTCACCCCACAGCGCCAGCATCCGACCTTGAACAGCGACAGGTATGACCTCTCGCTACCTGGCGCTCTCCAATGCATTTCAATGGAACAATCTTTCAATATTCATAATTAATTGTTATTAATGTTTTTTTTTTTTTTTTAAATGTGAAAAATTCTGTGACCACTTCTGCCATTTTAGATAATTTTTTTAAGGTAAAAAAAAAAAAAAATTGTACAGAATTGATATTACAGGTCTGATATTAATGTATTCATATTACAAAATTATTTAAAAAACTAGTTTATTTTGGTTTTCAAAATATGGTTGTTTGGGGGTTAAAAAACTACTTTTAACCCATCGCCGCCAGCGCTCTGGGGTTTAAACAAGCATTTCACAGCGCGATAATTTTTGGAGCGTGATTTTTTAATGAATATGGTGGGAGCCAGTCGCTATCATGCGCTCCCATACAGCGCGGAACCTGTCAAATAGCGACTCGTAACCTTGTATTCAACATTACCGCACACCGACTGAGTCGCTATCAACTACCGAACAACGGCCAAGCACACCGACTACTAGCGGGCGCTCTGAAAATGCCGCTACAGTCGCTCAACTGTCGCTACCTGCCGCTATTAATTGATCGGCCTCCCCGTCTGCCTCCGCCCCAATCATAGGAGCATCAATCAATATCAACACAAACAATATTAGTAACATACAAAAATTTATTGTGCAACAATAAAACATAAAACACAATACATGGGACAAACAACGCTGCTCAGACCCCCGAATACATCCAGTGCTGCCGCGCAGCCAGCTAACAATTATATCCGGGAAACTCAATGGGGTTGATTCAGAGCTGCTTTCACATGCACTTTCGTATGTGTCTATGAGGCCGATTCATTAATAGCGCCAGGTAGCGACAGATGAGCGCCAGTAGCGTTATTTTCACAGCGCGCGCTAGTATTCGCTGTGCTTGGCCGTTGTTCGGCTGTTGACAGCGACTCAGCCGGTGTGCGGTAATGTTGAATACGGGGTTAGGAGTCGCTGTTTGACAGGTTCCGCGCTGTATGGGAGCGCATGACAGCGAACGGCCATAGCGAACGGCTCCCAGCATATTCATTAACAAATCACGCTCAAAAAATTCTCGCGCTGTGAAATGCATGTTTAAACCCCAGAGCGCTGGGTTAAAAGTAGTTTTTTAACCCCCAAACAACCATATTTTTGGAAAAAAAACATGTTTTTCAAAACATTTTGTAATATGAATACATTAATATCAGATCTGTAATATCAATTCTGCACAAATTTATTTATTTTTTTTTACCTTAAAAACAATATCTAACATTGCAGAAGTGGTCACAGAATTTTTGACATTTAAAAAAAAAAAAAAAAAAAAAAAAGAATAGCGATTAATTATGAATATTTAAAGATTGCTCCATTGAAATGCATTGGAGAGCGCCAGGTAGCGAGAGGTCATACCTGTCGCTGTTCAAGGTCGGATGCTGGCGCTGTGGGGTGAGGCTGGAATAGTGATGAATGATTCGCTATCCAGCGCTATCTCAGTCGCTAAGCAGGATTGGCTTGATAAATGTGTGATTGCGGAGGGGAGCCGGCGTTCTCGTGGCGGGGAGCGTCATTACCGTTCACTCACCATTCGGTACCTGGCGCTATCCCTTGTTAAATAAGGGCCTGTGTATTTTTTGTCAGTTTTTGGCTGCTTTGTCGTGCTTTGCGTTACTGTTTTTATGCGTATATGTGTTTTCGTTAACGCGTATACGCGCTTTCGATGATCGTATGTTTATGGTCAAATTTCCGTTATGTCAGGAAATGTATGTTATTGATATGGGGTTACGCATGATTCAGAGCCTTGATTGCCGATGACAACCCACCAATAAAACGTGTTTGTTTCCATTCAACTTACGGAGTCATTTTGCTGGTGTAAGTGCGCCGTCGTGTTGTGAGTTGCAGTGTTATGGAGGCGGACTACGTAGCGTTTGCAGCTAAGAGGCTGATTCATCATTAGCGGCAGGTAGCGACAGATGAGCGTCTGTAGCAGCATTTTCAGAGCGCCCGCTAGTAGTCGCTGTGCTCGGCCGTGGGTCGCTACTTTATAGCGACTCAGTCGCTGTTCAGTAATGTTGAATACATTGTGAGGAGTCGCTATTTGACCAGTACAGCGCTGTATGGGAGCGCATGGTAGCGACTGCTCATAGCGACCGACTCACACCATATTCAGCAAAAAACAGCCTCACAAATCTCTGGCGCTGAAAAATAGTTGTTTGAAGCCCAGAGCGCAGGAGGCGGTGTGATTAAAGTCTGTTTTTCAGCATCTATCCACTAGTAACAAAGCGAAAACATATGGAATTACATTGTAACAACATTGTAACATGAACACTTTAATGGCAGAGCTGTAATGTCATTTCTGAGGAAATATATAAAAAATGAAAAAATTGTGAAAAAAATGCTTATTCAATGTCAGGAGAGGTCACAGAATTATTTGTGATTTAAAAAAAAAAAAAACAAAAAAAAAAACCCAGTTTAAAGAGAAGAAAAGGATCATCCATTGAAATGTATGGGAGAGCGACAGGTAGCGAGAGGTCATACCTGGCGCTGTGCAAGGCTGAACGCCGGCGCTGTTCACTGAGGCTGTGAAAATGATGAATCAGACGCTACATGGCGCTATCCCAGTCGCTAAACAGATTCTGCTTGATAAATGTGTCATTGCTGCCGTGTCCGGCGTTCACCAGTCGCTATCTGTCGCTACCTCTCATTAACCAGCCACTACCTGACGCCATCCCTTCTTAAATAAGGGCCTAAGCGTCTGTGTTTCAGATTTCAGGTTGCTGAAGAGCATCTATACAGGTATTTTGTTTATCTTGACATCCTTCCTTATTTTTACATTTTTTTTTTTAATATTGTTTTATTAAAAAAACAATCTTAAAACAAAACCTTTAAATAATTAATATTAAAAATTAGACTAAACCAAAAAATAACCAAAATCTAAAAATTAAAAAAAAAAAAAAATTTGCAATGTTTATTATGTCTACCATTTATTAATTACTTTCCAAATACATTTAAGCACATAAATCCCATAAACACAAGGAATTCCAAAATATATATAGACTAAAGGAAATAAAGGTAAGCATGAAAAGAGTGGGACAGAGGAACAAATACAGTGACAAGGGAGTTCAGGTAAGCATTAATGCTGGGAGATCTTAAAAAACAGCCGCGAGTGAGTTGAGGTAAGCATGAAGGACGCCAGATGCTAAAATATGGAACTGCAAGTGAGTTAAGGTAAGCATGGAAGCAGAAGTGAGGGGGAGGCTGATTTATTAATAGCGACATGTAGCGACAGTTGAGCGACCGTAGCGGTATTTTCACAGAGCCCGCTAGTAGTCGCTGTGCTTGGCTGTTGTTCGGTTGTTGACAGCGACTCAGTCGGTGTGGCGTAATGCTGAATAGAAGGTTACGAGTCACTATTTCACAGGTTCCGCGAAGTATGGGTGCGCATGATAGCGACTGGTCAGAGCAACCGGCTTCCACCATATTCATCAAAAAATCACGCTCAAAAAATTATCGCGCTGTGAAATGCATGTTTAAACCCCAGAGCGCTGGCGGCGATGGGTTAAAAGTAGTTTTTTAACCCCCAAACCATCATATTTTTGGAAACCAAAAAAAAAAAGTTTTTAAAATAATTTAGTAATATGAATACATTAATATCAGACCTGTAATATCAATTCTGTACAATTTTTTTTTTCATTTTTTTTCCCTTAAAAAAATTATCTAAAATGGCAGAAGTGGTCACAGAAATGTTCACATTTAAAAAAAAAAAAAACACATTAATAACAATTAATTATTAATATTTAAAGATTGTTCCATTGAAATGCATTGGAGAGCGCCAGGTAGCGAGAGGTCATACCTGTCGCTGTTCAAGGAAGGTCGGATGCTGGCGCTGTGGGCTGAGGCTGGAATAATGATGAGTGAGTCGCTATATGGGCGCTATCTCAGTCGCTAAGCAGGATTGGCTTGATAAATGTGTGATTGTGGTGGGGAGCCGGCGTTCTCGTGGCGGGGCCCGTCATTACCGGCCGCTCACCAGTCGCTACCTGTCGCTATTCCTTCATAAATAAGGGCCTAAGAGAATCGTTGAGACAGGGACATGAATGAGGGTAATAGCTGCGTGCATGTGTACATGCAAACAAACACACCGCAGATTTCCAAGAAAATCCTGTTTGGACGTATATTTAGAGAAAGATGCAGCTGAATTTAACGGGACACGGAAAATTTTCGTTGGAAGCTACGTTGGAAAACGCTGAAAAGCGGTAGTATACGAGGATTACGGGGGTAATGTATACGTAACCCTCGTCCTGTCGAGGACGCAGCGAGAGGCAGAAAATGGCATTCTCGTTGGCTTACGCAGCTACGAACAGTCAACGGAAGGCTTACGATGAAGGCTCTGAATCATGCGTAAGCGCATACGCGAACGAAAAAAATGTGTAAAATACACAGAACAAGCTAAGTACGACGCGGTTTTGAGGCGGCTCTGAATCAACCCTATTGTGTAAAAGGAACGGAAAGTGCAGTTTTTTTGTGCCGACGCAAAAACCTTACCCTATTAATCAAAAAATCATTAATCACTATTAATCAAAAAAATTAATGAATCACTAAAGTGACAAGTGCAAAAAAGTGCTAGAAAAGGTGCAACAAATGCAATCACTGTCAGCAGATACAATCAATATCATCAAAGCATTTCAGCAAATACTAATGAATAAGAGTAACATGAACATGAGGAGCCATACAAAATAATCATTCATGCGGTATACTAATCAAGAGGCCGATTCATTAATAGCGACAAGTAGCGACAGTTGAGCGACTGTAGCGGTATTTTCACAGAGCCGGCTAGTAGTCGCTGTGCTTGGCCGTTGTTCAGTTGTTGACAGCGACTCAGTCGGTGTGGCGTAATGCTGAATAGAAGGTTACGAGTCGCTATTTCACAGGTTCCGCGATGTATGGGTGCGCATGATAGCGACTGGTCAGAGCAACCGGCTTCCACCATATTCATCAAAAAATCACGCTCAAAAAATTCTCGCGCTGTGAAATGCATGTTTAAACCCCAGAGCGCTGGCGGCGATGTGTTAAAAGTAGTTTTTTAACCCCCAAACAACCATATTTTTGGAAACCAAAAAAAAAAAGTTTTTAAAATAATTTAGTAATATGAATACATTAATATCAGACCTGTAATATCAATTCTGTACAATTTTTTTAAAATTTTTTTCCCTTAAAAAAATGATCTAAAATGGCAGAAGTGGTCACAGAATTTTTCACATTTAAGAAAAAAAAAAAAAAACAACAATTAATTATTAATATTTAAAGATTGTTCCATTGAAATGCATTGGAGAGCGCCAGGTAGCGAGAGGTCATACCTGTCGCTGTTCAAGGTCGGACGCTGGCGCTGTGGGCTGAGGCTGGAATAATGATGAATGAGTCGCTATATGGCGCTATCTCAGTCGCTAAGCAGGATTGCCTTGATAAATGTGTGATTGTGGTGGGGAGCCGGCGTTCTCGTGGCGGGGCCCGTCATTACCGGCCGCTCACCAGTCGCTACCTGGCGCTATCCCTTCATAAATAAGGGCCCAAGTATTACAAGTCATGGACCCAAAAAGTGCAAAGTGCATAAGAACAAATAAATCAAAAAATAATAAAAAATATATGCAAAACCATAACAAAGCAGTACAACCGTTCAGCCAATCAGAGGCGCTCGTCCCGTTTAGATCACTAGAAATGAATTGAACTTCAGTGGAAAATGCGCCATTCAGGCGACGAATGCGTTTAGTGACAGGCAATAGCAGAGCCGGAATCCCCCTTTAAACTCTTTTAAAACATCTGTATGTAAAGCCAGTGTCTGTTAACAAAATAATATGTTATTAAAGGGGCACAACACCCATAATCCCCCCCCCCCATTGTCTGTATTAGGAGCAAGGTCCCCAAAGTCTTTACTGGCTGTCTGAACTGGGGTTCATTCCCTCCATTGTCTGTACTGGGTTCCATGCCCTCTGTTGTCTGTACTGGGACCCACACCCTCCCTTGTTTGTACTGGGGCCAGGCCCTCCATTACCTGTACTAGGACCCAGGTCCCCATAGTCTTTACTGGGTGCCATGCCCTCCATTGTTTGTACTGGGACCCATGCTCTTACTGTCTGTACCGGGGTCCATGCTCTCCATTGTCTGTACTGGGGCCCATACCCTCCATTGTCTGTACTGGGGCCAAGACCCTCCATTGCCTGTTCTGGGGCTCATACCCTCCATTGTTTGTACTGGGGCCCATACCCTCCATTGTCTGTACTGGTGTTCATTCCCTCCCTTGTCTGTACTGGGTCCCATGCCCTCTATTGTCTGTACTGGGGTCCTGGCTCTCCATTGCCTGTTCTGTGGCCCATACCCTCCATTGTCTGTACTGGGTCCCATGCCCTCCATTGTCTGTACTGGGGTCCTGGCTCTCCATTGCCTGTTCTTTGGCCCATACCCTCCATTGTCTGTACTGGGTCCCATGCCCTCCATTGTCTGTACTGCGGTCCGTGCCCTCCATTGTCTGTACTGGGTCCCATGCCCTCCATTGTCTGTACTGGGGTCCTGGCTCTCCATTGCCTGTTCTGGGGCCCATACCCTCCATTGTCTGTACTGGGTCCCATACCCTCCATTGTCTGTACTGGGTCCCATGCCCTCCATTGTCTGTACTGGGGTCCTGGCTCTCCATTGTCTGTACTGGGTCCCATGCCCTCTATTGTCTGTACTGGGGTCCTGGCTCTTCATTGCCTGTTCTGGGGCCCATACCCTCCATTGTCTGTACTGGGTCCCATGCCCTCCATTGCCTGTTCTGGGGCCCATACCCTCCATTGTCTGTACTGGGTCCCATGCCCTCCATTGCCTGTACTGGGGTCCTGGCTCTCCATTGTCTGTACTGGGTCCCATACCCTCCTTTGTCTGTACTGGGACCCATGCTCTTTTCTATCTGTATTGGGGCCCATGCTCTTTTCTATCTGTACTGGGTCCCATGCCCTCCATTGTCTGTACTGGGTCCCATGCTCTTTTCTATCTGTATTGGGGCCCATGCTCTTTTCTATCTGTACTGGGTCCCATGCCCTCCATTGTCTGTACTGGGGCCCATGCTCTTTTCTATCTGTATTGGGGCCCATGCTCTTTTCTATCTGTATTGGGGCCCATGCTCTTTTCTATCTGTATTGGGGCCCATGCTCTTTTCTATCTGTATTGGGGCCCATGCTCTTTTCTATCTGTATTGGGGCCCATGCCCTCCATTGTCTTTTGTGGGCTTAGCCATTACTAGTCCCCCCAGCTAGCTCCTGTCCACTGATACCTTCTACTCTATGTCTGTGTTGCTGTGTACCGCCTGGCCTCCTTTTTCTCTTTCCCTTCTTTCTTTTTTCTGCATCCACCCCTGGCCTTCCCGAGTCCTCGTGTATCCTCCACCATTGGGAGCTCTGCTGAAGGGGGTTGGTACCGGACCTCGCACTTACCTCTCTGGTGACATAGACGAGTTAAACACACAATATACTCTGGTAACCTGGCCGGCCAGTCCGAGCCTGAGCGTGGCAATGACAGATAAATGCTCTGCTCATCCTAATGCACCTCCACACTGTTTATGGCAGATAGAGGGCCGCGGATTGGAGCTATTACTTATCGCCGCTAGAGAAAGCCAGACGGGTGGCTAACATCTTCTAGAAGATAAAACAGAAAGTCCAGTTGCCTTGATTTATTCCCACAGATATTAGAATAACCAAATACCCTATTTTTAGCTTGAAAAGGAAGTGAACTTCAGTGACCTTATTTACCCATCAAAGCCTTCTTCTATTAATTGATATAATTGTAACACCTACAGATACATTTCCCTGTTGAACTGGATTCTTCCACCCTAAAATTACACTATTCTGTTAAAGGAGAAACATCTAGCTTGACTTAAAGTGGACCAAAACCCATGGTGATTGGCCTGGCGATCGATTCCCTCCCCCTGGGGCATCCAAAATCGGGATGCCCCGCTGTGTGATACCCCCCCTGGTTGCCCCATACACTCACCTTCTTTCCTGGTCCAACAGCGCATGCAGCCGCATCCCCGCTATCCCTCTAGCAGGGCGCGCACCCGCTCCAGGCATTTGTTAATGGCCGGTGCACGCACACTTCCTGTTATATAGTAGCGGCAGGATGCCGCCGTTACCTTAGACTTTCAGGCTGATTCATTACCAGCGCCAGGTAACGGCAGATGAGCGTCTGTACAGCGGCGCTAAGAGCGACCGCTGGTGGTCGCTCTGATCGGCCGTGAGTCGCTATTACAGAGCGCCTCAGTCGCTGTAGTAACATTGTCGGGATTGATGAATTTGATGTGTGAGTCGCTATAACACCAGTACAGCGCTATATGGGAGCGAACGGTAGAGACTGGTCAGTGTGAGCGACTCAAACCATATTCATCAAAGAAACAGCCTCACACAGAGCCGGCGCTCAAAATTGTGTCGCTGTAGCATAGAGCGCCAGAAGCTGTGTGATTAAAGTCTGTTTTTGAACACATATCCACCAGTAACAAAGCGAAAACATATGGAATGACATTGTTATTACATTGTGACATCGTAACACTTTATTGCCAGACCTGTAATGACAATTCTGCATAAAAATATCAAAAAAGTTTTCAAAAATGTATATAAATAGGCCAGGAGTGGTGACACAATGATTTCATACAAAACAAAAAAATATATTAATAGAAAATCCTGTTTAAAGAGAAGAAAAGTAACGTCCATTGAAATTTATGGGAGAGCGACAGGTAGCGACAGGTAATACCAGGCTCCGGAAGCCAGAGCGCCACCGGGATCCGCTGAGCCGTCTGTGATGATGAATCGGTTGCTACGTGTCGCTGTAAGAGGCGTTCGCCAGAATCGCCTTCATAAATGTGGTATTGCATACAGCGCCCGGCGTTCACCTGCCGCTACCTGCCGCTACCTGTCGCTACCTGTTGCTTACAAGGCACTACCTGATGCTATTCCTTGATGAATAAAACCCTTGGACCAGTAAGTTATTATGGCTGATCTTGGGGGTTTCACACAGCGGGGCATCCCAAAACGCGATGCCCAAGGGGTCAAAGAAAAAACACGGAATAGTCAAAATCGTGGGTTTTGTTCTGCTTTAAAGAGGACCTCTAGCATTAATTCATAAGTTTAATATAAAAGGCTCTTCTTTTTTCTTCTACTTTCAAACATTTTCGTTGACTAATGTGACCTCTGCCATTATCTGTGAAAAATTATTGCTGTCAAAGGCTTAAAAATTATAGATTTAGCAGAAAGGACTTTAATGCTGACTTGAATCTGAAGAACGCCAGTTAGTGCATATAGCATATACAGCGCATATAATCTGGGGTCATGGCAGGTCATTTTATAATGTAAAATGGTGTTAGAAAACCGCGCTCAGAACTTTAAATTATATATTACATATGTAACAATAAAAGATTTTTTCTTTGTTAGTAAAGTCCTCAGCGCAGGGAGAAAAACAGAGTATGTCACCAATACTCTCAATAATATATGGGCAAACACACTAGAATGTGTAAAATTAGGCTTCGCCCCCAACGCGTTTCGTCACTTGGACTTGTGCACAGGCGCCAAGTCCAAGTGACGAAACGTGTTGGGCGGAGCCTAATTTTAATCACGTGACCTCCGAGCAGAGCCGACGCCAGCCGAGTCCAGAGGACTAGGTCTCGGTAATGTATGCGCTGTGGCGACTGTGAAACTGCCAAACAAAGTTTAACTTGGAGGAATGGAACTTTGAGCATCAGGATTCTTTATAGGAATATTTTATTACAACGCTTGCATTCTATTTTAATCTGGTAAGCAGTTTTTAAGTTCTGCGCACAGAAACTACTGTTATGGTATCACGCTATGTGCGGTCATATGCTTTATTTTACATGTTCAATCTAAATAAACAAGGAATTATTTATATATAATCCAAGTCTTGATGATTATATGAGAGAAAGAAAAGGAGTTTTTTGGATAAAAAGGAAAATCATCCCCTTGGCCGTATGAAAAATATCCAACAAAGAAACAACCATTTGATATATAGAGAAGCGCTTTGCCATCTATTATCTGGTACGTGTGTGGTGTGACAGGTGATGGATACACTTAGAATTAATTAACCTGGAAATCCACGTGGTGATTTGAAGTGAAAACATTTGAACTGTCCCGCGGAGAATTGCACATTCTAGTGCGTTTGCCCATAGGTCATTTTATAAGCATCATTGTAATACAGGATGTGCTCAGTAGATGGCGCTTTTCGCTTGTAGAATCAACAGGCTGTTATAATTAAAGGGCCTCTGCAGGCAAATATGTAGGAGCCCGATATTGTGCCATTGTGTTACTAAACATATATATATATATATATAAATATATATATATATATATATATATATATATATATATATATATTTTGTAATTACAATGAAAATATACTGTACTGTCAGCAATTAATATTGGGAACCTTGAGGGATTTCGAGAGGTTTGGGCTCCGTGGATAAAAAATGTCTTACCTTCCGATTTTGATTCTAACCTTTTATTATTATAAGGTTGTGATATAAGACGATTTCTTTGTTATAATTTATGCTTGGGTTTTTTTTTACTTTAATTAATGTGTGAGAAGGGGTTGGATTTAATGAGATTGATAAGATGCGCTGTGTCTAGTTTTTTTATGACATAAGCCTTTATATTTTATAATTATAATATAGAATTTAAATGATGTGTTTATGTGCACAGCTTGGTTTATATAAGGATGTCTGTGATCTGTTATATCAGATATAGTGTTTATAGATATCTTCAATAAAAATTATTGAAAAAGAAAATATACTGTACACTATAAGCGCATTTTTTTATATAACATAAGACAAATAGACAAAAGATATGACAATAATATTTTATTATATACGTTTAAAAAACTATCACCAGTGTTCCAATGCATTGGTTAGAATCAGTTTATACACTGCAATGATTAATGGTGCAGGCGTTGTCTAACTTCAAACCACAACTACTGTTCTATTATGTGAGACGGGGAGGCCGATTCATTAACAGCGGCAGGTAGCGACAGTTGAGCGACTGTAGCGGCATTTTCAGAGCGCCCGCTAGTAGTCGCTGTGCTTGGCCGTTGTTCGGTAGTTGATAGCGACTCAGTCGGTTTGCCGTAATGTTGAATATTGGGTGAGGAGTCGCTATTTGACAGGTTCCGCGCTGTATGGGAGCGCATGATAGCGACTGGCCCTAGCGACCGGCTCCCACCACATTCATTAAAAAATCACGCTCAAAAAATTCTCGCGCTGTAAAATGCATGTTTAAACCCCAGAGCGCTGGCGGCGATCGATTAAAAGTCGTTTTTTGCCCCCCAAACAACCATATTTTTGTAAACCAAAAAAAAACAAGTTTTTTAAATAATTTAGTAATATGAATACATTAATATCAGACCTGTAATATCAATTCTGTACAATTTTTTATTTTTTTATTTTTTTTACCTTAAAAAAATTATCTAAAATGGCAGAAGTGGTCACAGAATTTTTCACATTTAAAAAAAAAATAATAACAATTAATTATGAATATTTAAAGATTGTTCCATTGAAATGCATTGGAGAGCGCCAGGTAGCGAGAGGTCATACCTGTCGCTGTTCAAGGTCGGACGCTGGCGCTGTGGGCTGAGGCTGGAATAATGATGAATGAGTCGCTATATGGCGCTATCTCATTCGCTAAGCAGGATTGGCCTGATAAATGTGTGATTGTGGTGGGGAGCCGGCATTCTCGTGGCGGGGCCCGTCATTACCGGTCGCTACCTGTCGCTATTCCTTCATAAATAAGGCCCTGTGATTGAAGCACTAGGCATATGCTAATTAGGGTCGCATAGGGTGAAAGGCATTGAACAGGAGGGGACAGGAGAGACAGGTTGATAGCTGAGATAACAAATGGGGTGGAGCTATAGACCACCAGGCAAGGTGTATGATTGGTGGTCTATGACAAAGAAATGCAGGGGGTGTCACTACTCTTTGCCTTGTTTCTAGTTACAGGAGCAGCTGCATTCTACCAGGAAGGGAGAGCTCAGTCATGAGGAGGTGAGCTATTGAATGATTGTTTATGCACTTTGCCTACAGTATCCCTTTAAGAAGGCTCCTAGATGGCGCTGTTCTCCTGTACAATCCACCGGCTGCTATTATCTAGAGGGCTCCTAGATGGCGCTGTTCCCCTGTACAATCCACCGGCTGCTATTATCTAGAGGGCTCCTAGATGGCGCTGTTCTCCTGTACAATTCACCAGCTGCTATTATCTAGAGGGCTCCTAGATGGCGCTGTTCACCTGTACAATCCACCGGCTGCTATTATCTAGAGGGCTCCTAGATGGCGCTGTTCTCCTGTACAATCCACCGGCTGCTATTATCTAGAGCGCTCCTAGATGGCGCTGTTCACCTGTACAATTCACCGGCTGCTATTATCTAGAGCGCTCCTAGATGGCGCTGTTCACCTGTACAATTCACCAGCTGCTATTATCTAGAGGGCTCCTAGATGGCGCTGTACACCTGTACAATTCACCGGCTGCTATTATCTAGAGGGCTCCTAGATGGCGCTGTTCACCTGTACAATCCACCGGCTGCTATTATCTAGAGGGCTCCTAGATGGCGCTGTTCTCCTGTACAATCCACCGGCTGCTATTATCTAGAGCGCTCCTAGATGGCGCTGTTCACCTGTACAATTCACCGGCTGCTATTATCTAGAGGGCTCCTAGATGGCGCTGTTCACCTGTACAATCCACCGGCTGCTATTATTTAGAGGGCTCCTAGATGGCGCTGTTCACCTGTACAATCCACCGGCTGCTATTATCTAGAGGGCTCCTAGATGGCGCTGTTCACCTGTACAATCCACTGGCTGCTATTATCTAGAGGGCTCCTAGATGGCGCTGTTCACCTGTACAATCCACCGGCTGCTATTATCTAGAGGGCTCCTAGATGGCGCTGTTCACCTTTACAATCCACCGGCTGCTATTATCTAGAGGGCTCCTAGATGGCGCTGTTCACCTGTACAATCCACCGGCTGCTATTATCTAGAGGGCTCCTAGATGGCGCTGTTCTCCTGTACAATTCACCGGCTGCTATTATCTAGAGGGCTCCTAGATGGCGCTGTTCACCTGTACAATCCACCGGCTGCTATTATTTAGAGGGCTCCTAGATGGCGCTGTTCACCTGTACAATCCACCGGCTGCTATTATCTAGAGGGCTCCTAGATGGCGCTGTTCACCTGTACAATCCACCGGCTGCTATTATCTAGAGGGCTCCTAGATGGCGCTGTTCACCTTTACAATCCACCGGCTGCTATTATCTAGAGGGCTCCTAGATGGCGCTGTTCTCCTGTACAATCCACTGGCTGCTATTATCTAGAGGGCTCCTAGATGGCGCTGTTCTCCTGTACAATTCACCGGCTGCTATTATCTAGAGGGCTCCTAGATGGCGCTGTTCACCTGTACAATCCACTGGCTGCTATTATCTAGAGGGCTCCTAGATGGCGCTGTTCTCCTGTACAATTCACCGGCTGCTATTATCTAGAGGGCTCCTAGATGGCGCTGTTCTCCTGTACAATTCACCGGCTGCTATTATCTAGAGGGCTCCTAGATGGCGCTTTTCACCTTATTTTCTTGGTAAGAGTGCACCTGTTATATTGATTTGATTAAAAGCATAGAATGAATGACAGAAACAAAGAAAGAATAAAAGTAATGACAGAAAAAAAGTAGGAAAGAAAGAGAGAGGAGGAATGGGAGAAAAAAAAAGAAAGAAGGAATGTCAGAAAAAAATAACAAGAAATAAGAAAAAAATAGCAAGGAATAATAAGGAATGAAGAAAGGAAGACAAAATGAACAGATGAACGAAAAAAACAAAGAATGGATGGAAAGAAAAAAAGAAAGAAAAAGACTAGAAGGGAAAAAAGGAATAGAAGAAATGAAACAAAGAATAGAAGGACTGACAGTAAGAAAGTCTCTCTCGATGGTCAGTCTGCGCCTGGCTGGCGGTCCTTAGTTCTGGTTACTGCACGGCCCTGCGTCCTGCATAGGGGCTGCCCAGGGTACAGAGGATGAGGTGGAACCTCCCAAGGTGTGCCCAGTGCTGACTCCTGCCCTGACCAAGGGATTGATGGCTTTGGAGGACCTGTAGGAGGACTTTATGGGATGTTGAGTACCGTGCTGGTGGAGGAGGAGCCATTGGAGGAATCTATGTGATGTTGAGTACCATGGTGGTGGTGGAGGAGCCATTAATGGACCTGTAGGAGGACTTCATAGGATGTTGAGTACCATTGTGGTAGTGGAGAAGCCATTAGAGGACTTGTAGGAGGACTTTATAGGATGTGGAGTACCTTGCTGGTGGTGGAGGGGCCATTGTAGGACCCGTAGGAGGACTTTATGTGATGTTGAGTACCATGCTGGTGAAGGAGGAGCCATTGGAGGACCTGTAGGAGGACTTTATGTGATGTTGAGTACCATGCTGGTGAAGGAGGAGCCATTGGAGGACCTGTAGGAGGACTTTATGTGATGTTGAGTACCGTGCTGGTGGAGGAGCCATTGGAGAACCTGTAGGAGGACTTTATGTGATGTTGAATACCTTGCTGGTGGAGGAGGAGCCATTGGAGGACCTGTAGGAGGACTTTATGTGATGTTGAGTACCGTGCTAGTGGAGGAGCCATTGGAGGACCTGTAGGTGGACTTTATAGGATGCTGAGTACCGTGCTGGTGGTGGAGGAGCCATTAGAGGACCTGTAGGAGGACTTTATAGCATGCTGAGTACCGTGCTGGTGGTGGTGGAGGAGCCATTAGAAGACCTGTAGGAGGACTTTATAGGATGTTGAGTACCATGGTGGTGGTGGAGGAGCCATAAGAAGACCTGTAGGAGGACTTTATAGGATGTTGAGTACCGTGCTGGTGGTGGAGGAGCCATTGGAGGACCTGTAGGAGGACTTTATGTGATGTTGAGTACCGTGCTGGTGTTGGAGGAGCCATTGGAGGACCTGTAGGAGGACTTTATGTGATGTTGAGTACCGTGCTGGTGGTGGAGGAGCCATTGGAGACAGTGGGTAAATTGGCGAATACCGGAGAAGGACTGGTGCCAGAATACCAAAATCGGTAGCAGAAAAGACAGCAAATAACAGAGAGCGATTAGTGGAAGTTGAGGACCCATCAGTGGTAGCAGAGAAGGTAGCAAAGACCAAAGGACAATAAGTAGCAGCAGTGGCGGCCTGGGGCCAAAAATCAGCCCTGGGTTTTACCAGTGCTCGGTCAGCCTGAAACATCCCTGCTTGAGAGCCCCCCAACCCTGATGCCGGGGCTATAGCATTGGAGGCTGGGGTTTCTTGGTTTGTGGGTACAGTGGGGCTGAGAGGGAGACTAAGGGGGCAGGTATTGAATGTGGGTGTTAAAAAGCAGCAGCCCAACTTGCCCCAATGCAGAGCGGCCCACGGGCATTGTCCCGGGTCTCCCTATGGAGTAGCAGTGAAGTTATTGGGAGCAGCGAAGGAAGGTCAAAAATCAGCCCTGGATTTTACCGGCTGGAGACATCCCTGCCGTGTCCCCCCCAAACATGAGGCCGTGTGATGGGGGGCACAACATTGGGGGCTGGGGTTCCTTGGCTTGTGGGTACAGTGGAAAGGAAAAACAGTGGTTTGTCCAGCTTTCCATAAGGTTTAACTTTTAATCAATCCATTTAAAACAGCTCTTAAGTAGAAGCGTTAAAGCATGTGAAGACAATGGCCCAACAGCAACAAAAAGGCAAGCACCTGTGGGTACAGTGGGGCTGGGCCCAGGGGGCCGAGTGGGAGACTAATGAGGCATGGATTGAATGTAGGTGTTAAAAGCAGCAGCTAAGCTGGCCCCAAAGCAGTGAGGCCCACCGGGCATTGTCGCGGGTCTGTCTATGGCCAGTCTGCCCCTGACCAGGGGATGATTGGTGGCAGTAGAAGACCCATCGGCCGTGGCAGAATAGGCAACAAGAACTAGAAAATGTAGTTGTGGACCCCTTGCTGGCAGGAAAGAAGGCAATGAGGACCAGAGGACATTAAGTAGCAGTGGACCCATTGGCAGCAGCAAAGCATCCATTAAAGACTAGAGGATGATTGGCAGCAGCAGAGGTCCTATGTGGGGCATTGGAGAAGGTGGAGTCAGTGGCAGCAGAGGACCCATTTGCGCTAGCAAAAAAAGCAGCAAGTATTGGAGAGCGATCAGAGGAAGCTGAGGACCCATCGGTGGCAGCAGAGAAGGTGACAAAGAGTCCAAAACAAGGCGACAGGAATGCAAAGGCAACAGAGAAAAATCATTTGTTCCCCCAATCAGGGCCTGACTATTATCAAATACTGACCACGCTTAGGAACAACAGGTCCTGGATGTCCATAGCAGCCAGACATGGGTCACCTATTATATATTGACCAGGCTTAGGATCAACAGGTCCTGGATGTCTATACCAGCCACAAATGGGTCACCTATTACATATACTGACTAGGCTTAGGAGCCACAGGTCCCGGGTGTCCATACCAGTCAGACATGGGTCATCTATTATCATATACTGACCAGGCTTAGGAGCAACAGAACCAGGATATCCATAGCAGCCAGACATGGGTAACCTATTATATATTGACCAGGCATAGGAGAAACAGGTCCCGGTTGTCCATATGAGCCAGACATTGGTCACCCATTACCATATACTGACCAGGCGTAGGAGCAACAGGTCCAGGATGCCCATACCAGCCAGACATGGGTCACCTAATATATATTGACCAGGTTTAAGAGCAACAGGTCCAGGATGTTCATACCATCCAGACAGGAGTCACCTATTATATATTGACCAGGCTTAGGAGCAACAGGTCCCGGTTGTCCATATGAGCCAGGCTTGAGTCACTGTCCAACAATCAGTTTTCCTTTGGAATCAAGGTTACGTCATGTGACTAATCCAAGTACAAATGCTCCAAACAGTTCTTCCATAATGAAATAGGTCTGCACTAATATTAGCGTAATCTCTCTCTCAGCAATGATAACCCGGCAATGATGGGGCGACACAATGTAACAGCAAGCTGCTATGTATCTCTTAATTAGTTTAACCTATCCGGAAACAGCCCGAGTCATTACTCGACTGTTAACATCGTAATTATTGATTAAACTTGATGAATTATTGATAAAAATTGATTAATGTTGCAGCATTTATTTGCAACGGTAATTAGCAGCTCCTCATCATATACTGACCAGGCATAGGAGCAATAGGACCAGGATGTCCATAGCAGCCAGACATGGGTCACCTATTATATATTGACCAGGCTTAGGAGCAACAGGTCTTGGATGTCCATAGCAGCCACAAATGGGTCACCTATTACCATATACTGACTAGGCTAAGGAGCAACAGGTCACGGGTGACCATACCAGTGACAGATGGGTCGCCTATTACAATATACTGACTAGGGGTAGGAGCCACAGGTCCAGGATGTCCATACCAGTCAAGCAGGGGCACCTATTATATATTGACCAGTCTTAGGAGCAACAGGTCCAGGATGTCCATAGCAGCAAGACATGGGTCACCTATTATCATATACTGATCAGGCTTAGGAGCAATAGATTCCGGATGCCCATACCAGTCAGACATGGGTCACCTATTATATATTGACCAGGCTTGGGAGCGACAGGTCCAAGGTGTCCATACCAGCTAGACATGAGTCACCTATTACCATATACTGACCAGGCTTAAGAGCAACAGGTTCCAGATGTCCATTGCAGTCAGACATGGGTCACCTATTATATACTGACCAGGCATAGGCGCGACAGGACCAGGATGTCTATACTTGTCAGACATGGGTCACCTATTATCATATACTGACCAGGCATAGGAGCAACGGGTCCAGGATGTCCATACCAGCCAGACACGAGTCACCTATTATATATTGACCAGGCATAGGAGCAACAGGTCCAGGATGTCCATACCAGCCAGACATGAGTCACCTATTATATATTGACCAGGCATAGGAGCAACAGGTCCAGTATGTCCATACCAGCCAGACATGAGTCACCTATTATATACTGACCAGGCATAGGTGCAACAGGTCCAGGATGTTCATACCAGCCAGACATGGGTCACCTATTATATATTGGCAAGGCTTAGGAGCAACAGGTTCCGGATGTCCATAGCAGTCAGACATGGGTCACCTATTATATACTGACCAGGTATAGGAGCAAGATGTCCCGGTTGTCCATATGAGCCAGACTTGAGTCACTGTCCAACAATCAGTTTTCCTTTGGATACAAGATTACGTCATGTGACTAATCCAAGAACAAATGCTCCAAACAGTTCTCCCGTAATGAAATAGGTCTGCACTATTATTAGCGTAATCTCTCTCTCAGCAATGATGACCTGCCAACGATGGGGCTTGGCCCTGACACAATGTAACAGCAAGCTGCTATGTAGCTCCTAATGGTATGGCCCCTTTAACCTATTCGGAAACAGCCCGAGTCATTACTCGACTGTTAACATCGTAATTATTGATTAAACTCAATGTTGCAGCATTTATCCGCGGCGGTAATTAGCAGCTCCGCGGTTTAGAAGCCCGTGGCGTAGATCGTTTCTACATATCGCAAATTGTTTCTCCGAGGACGTGCGTACCATGCTAAATGGTTCCTTCTAATTTGGTGTTTATAGGTGGCTAATTACAACACTTCCCTTCGAGGTACAGGTCTAATGATGTTCTAATGGCTGTCCCGCTGCTTCATTAAGGCTCGCCCCTAAGGCCCTGATGGCACCAGGAGGTTATGTTGTGCCACTGGTGTCCTAAGCCAGAATTAATTAAGAGCTTATGTCTTCGACATCCCAAAAAAAGTTCCTCGTTCCTCAAAACGAGGCGGCAAAACTCTCCCCATCAACGAGCCCATTACAGAAATAATGTTCCGATGATCCATTGTGTCGCCATCGCTCTGTCCCGTGATGGGCGCATGTAACAGGTTTATCCTGACCCCTAGTGCTTCGCAGCCCCTTAGAGCACATTTCCTGCTGATATAATGGACGTTTTCCATCAGAAGTGACAAAATGAAGACGGCAGGACCATCCCCGGGGTATTTGCTAATTAGTCTCAGACGAGGGGCTTTTGGTGAACATTGAAAACGCGCAAAATCCAAAGGTTTCCGTCTATTACTGGCCTTCAGCGAAGTGGTGAGAGAACCACGCAACGCGTTGGTGAGGTAAGTGGGGAGGAAGGGGTCTCATTTTGAGTAATGTTCATACCGTTGATGCAGATTGTATGGGTATACGCTCACTGAAGCTATTCTGAATAGAGGCACTTTATAGACTTTTTCTTTTATATGCATTTTTTGCACGTGGCACCTTGCACTTTATTAATGCACAACGCTAATAGTATACACTTCTGCTCTCTTAGAATTGTTGCTCTCGCTCTGACACAAATCTGGTGTCCACTTTCATATTGATATATTAATTCAAGTACTATATGCACTAGCACTTTTTCTTTAGTGGCTGTCCATACAAAGTGTATCGGAGACCATTAATTATGTTGCAATAATTAATTCAATAATAATTTGAATATTGATTAGCCCCGGAGTTCCTCCCCACTAAGCTTTTAGGTTTTTTTAATATTGTCTTATATGTTTGTTTGTTCGTGTATATGTTCATTTGCATTGTATGCCTAATTTTCTAACTAAATAAATTTGATTGAATTGATTATGCTGTGTGCGGCCACTTGTGTGGGGATGGCAGTGGGCCAGCTCTAGAGTCCCATTGCCCAGGGGTTGGTAATGTGGTGTTTATAGGTGACTAATCACAACACTTCGAGGTACAGGTCTAATGATGTTCTAATGGCTGTCCCGCTGCTTCATTAAGACTCGCCCCCAAGGCCCTGACGGCACCAGGAGGTTACGTTGTGCCACCGGTATCTTAAGCCAGAATTAATTAAGAGCCTACGGCTTTGACATCCCGAAAAAAGTTCCTCGTTCCTCAAAACGATGCGGCAAAAATCTCCCCATCAACGAGCCCATTACAGAAGTAATGTTCCATTGTGTCGCCATCGCTGTGTCCCACGACGGGCGCCTGTAACAAGTTTATCTTGACCCCTAGCGCTTCGCAGCCCCTTAGAGCACATTTCCTGCTGTTATAAAAGACGTTTTCCATAAGAAGTGACAAAATGAAGACGGCAGGACCATCCCCGGGGTATTTGCTAATTAGTCTCAGACGAGGGGCTTTTGGTGAACTTTGCAAAACACGCAAAATCCAAAAGGTTTCCGTCTATTACCGGCCTTCGGCTCGCTCCTCTTCCTCAGTAACCAATTACGAAGAGAGCCGGCGTCATTACACGGACGGAACCCAAAAGCCCCCGTCACGAGGGGCGCCTCAAAGCCCCCGGCGCACAATGCTTTAAAGGACCTCGCCATCATTAAAGAATGTCAAACTGAGTTTTTGTAGGTGCGAGATGAAAAACAAACCTTTGATTTGAATGGCCAAATCAATTATTTATAGAAGTCGGTGAGGTGGCTTGTTGCGTAATTGGTTTATTTTTTTCATGTGGATTTAAAGAGGACCAAAACCCATCCTGGAGTCTATGAGGGCAGGCATACTCGCTCTCCCAGGGGCACCCCGATCAGGGATGCCCCACTGTGTGAAACCCCCCAGGATGCCCCGAAAACTCACCTTCGTTCCCGGTCTAATGGCGTATGTGCAAGCTGCAGCCGCATCCACGCTATCCCTTTAGCAGGGTGCGTACCCTCGCCAGGCATTTGTGATGGGTAGCGGGAGGATATGGCCGCCAGCGCGCTCAGATCTGCTCTCATTATGCAAGCTCCTAGATGAAGGGGCGGGAGTGGATCCGAGCGTGCTGATTGGGCGAGCTGCCCAAGAGGTGAGTTCGTTTAGGCTACCTGGGGGGTTTCATACAGCAGGGCACCCCCCCCGCTCGGGGTGCCCTAAGGACAAGGACAAAATCCTGGGCTTTGGTTCACTTTAAAGTAATATTGAGATGTTTAAACTACTTCACTGGGTCCTTCGAGTTCCCTCAAAGTCTTAAAAATTGATCAATGGGGTATAATGTCCCAGGCAGGGCCGGCCTTAAAGTGGACCAAAACCAGCCCTATGAGACTAAAGAGCCTGCTGATTCCCTCTCCCTGGAGCATCCCAAACTTGGATGATCCGCTCTGTGAAACCGCCCAAGTTGCCTGATACCCTTATCACTGTGTCTTGTCTTGTTTCTCCAGTTATTCTCTAGTACTTCTTATACTTCTCTCCTTGTATCAGCTTTTTCTTTTCTCACATTTTTTTTTTTTGTGCTTGTCTTGTTTCTATATTCGTATTTACAGGTGTCACCTGTGAGCAACCTGGTCGCCACCTTTTGCATCACCATCAAAAGTGTTACCTTCAATCTTCGCATCTCTTATTGTTTTACCTTGTCTTGTTTCTACAGTTATTCTATTGTTTCATTTCATCTTCTCGCCTTAATTTGGTGAGTTTCCCTTATTCGCGGTCTGTGGGGGAAACTTTATAATATTGTGATATTTTAACTATAACTGGATCCTTCGAGGTTCCTCAAAGTCTTAAAAAATATTTGTCAACGGGGTATAATGTCCCAGGCAGGGCCGGCCTTAAAGTGGACCAAAACCAGCCCTGGAGACTAAAGAGCCTGTTGATTCCCTCTCCCTGGAGCATCCCAAACTGGGATGATTCTCTAGTACTTCTTATACTTCTCTCCTTGTATCAGCTTTTTCTTTTCTCACATTTTTTTTTTTTGTGCTTGTCTTGTTTCTATATTCGTATTTACAGGTGTCACCTGTGAGCAACCTGGTCGCCACCTTTTGCATCACCATCAAAAGCGTTACCTTCACTCATCGCATCTCTTGTTGTTTTACCTTGTCTTGTTTCTACAGTTATTCTAGTTATTCTACAGTTATTCTATTGTTTCATTTCATCTTCTCGCCTTAATTTGGTGAGTTTCTCTCATTCCCGGTCTGCGGGGGAAACTTTATAATATTGTGATATTTTAAATATAACTGGGCCCTTACTGTTCCCTCAAAGTCTTAAAAATTGGTCAAGGGCGTATAATAGGGTTGATTCAGAGCCCCTTTCTCACCTTTTTGTGTGTGAATATTTCAATTCTCGTTCATTTTTTCCCCTCATCTGATTCAGCAAAGCCTTTTTTCTGCGACAGATTTTTCGTTTGATAGCAAGACCTCCATAAAAATGATGAGAAAGGGGATCTGAATCGACCCTAATGTCCCAGACAGGGCCGCTTTAAAGTGGACCAAAACCAGGCCTGGAGTCTATGAGACTAAAGAGTCTGCTGAGTCCCTCTCCATGGAGCATCCCAAACTGGGACGATCCGCTCGTGGAAACCACCCAAGTTGCCCGATATCCTTACCTGTCCGATGAGCCCACGGCACAGGCCGCATCACTCACATCCCTCCCCGGCTGTGCCCGGCCCACTGCAATCGAATGGCTGTGCGTGGACTCGCACAGCTGAAGGATGTGAGTGAAGCCGCGCACCGCCGATGTGTGCGTCTAGGATTCCATTTAGCTTTCTGGATTTTAGCGGTGGTCGTGCATGCACTGTTGGACCGCTGAGAGCTGAGTTTATTTGGTGGGGTCTCACCCAAACCCGGGCGCCCTGGGGGACGGACCAAAACCTGCAATATCGGAAATCCTGGGTTTTGGTCCAGATGGTGCTACATTGATGCTACATAGTCAGGGCCATATTTAATGTTCGTGCTGCCCTAGGCACCTCAAGCGGCGTCGCCCCCTTCGGGTCAGTAACGTTGAGAAGGGCCGGATAGAGAAAAAAGAAAGAGATGGAAGGAGAAAATAAATAAAAGGACTGACAAAAAAGAAAGGGAAGGAAAGGAGACATGGAAAGAAAAAAATAAAAGAAACAAAGGTGGGCCCCCAGAATGTGCAGCGGCCCCGGCACCTGCCTGGGTACGCCCAGTGCTGACGCCTGCCCTGATGTCACGGTTCGCCAATATAAAAAATAAATGTGTGTAGGGAGAAGAGGTTTCAAGGGGAGAAATGCAGAGGAGCGTGTATTCTATTATATATATTACTGGCTTCCCAGCTCCCAACACACAGGAGTCACATGACAACAGCAGTAAAGTGGAGAGGATGAAGCTGCACACTGCCTTTAAGCTGTTGCGCCCTCTCCACCCTATACACACACAATGTGGCTGAGAAACCAATTTGTAAAGTAAGGAGGCCTTAATGTGCCAACAATTTATTTTCTTTTTTTTTCTGCGCCCACCCTTGCACGTTGCCACCCTAGGCACAGGCCTAGGTTTGACTTATGGTAAATACAGCCCCATACATGGTGCGTATCACTGTAGACAAAGTGCATAAACTGTCATTCAGCAGCTCACCTCATCATGGCCGCACTCTCCTGTAAGAACACAGCTGCTTCTGAAAGTAGAAAGACAAAGAGTAGTGCCCCACCCCCTGAATTCATTTGCCATAGACCACCAATCATAGGGCTAAGCTGCTTCTGAAAGTAGAAACAAGACAAAGATTAGGGGCACACCCCCTGAATTAGTTTGCCATAGACCACCAATCATAGGACTAAGCTGCTTCTGAAAGTAGAAACAAGACAAAGATTAGGGGCACACCCCCTGAATTAGTTTGCCATAGACCTCCAATCATAGGGCTAAGCTGCTTCTGAAAGTAGAAACAAGACAAAGAGTAGGGGCACACCCCTATGAATTCATTTGCCATAGGCCACCAATCATAGGGCTAAGCTGCTTCTGAAAGTAGAAACAAGACAAAGAGTAGGGGCACACCCCCTGATTTCATTTGCCATAGACCACCAATCATAGGGCTAAGCTGCTTCTGAAAGTAGAAACAAGACAAAGAGTAGGGGCACACCCCCTGAATTCATTTGCCATAGACCACCAATCATAGGGCTAAGCTGCTTCTGAAAGTAGAAACAAGACAAAGAGTAGGGGCACACCCCCATGAATGCCATAGACCACCAATTTATAGGGCTAAAACAATACAGATAAAATACCGCGCTAAAGATGTATACACAAATAAAGTTCTTTCCAAAGAGTTCTTATTAGGGTGCGGGTGCTCCACGTGCAAAGCTCTTCAATCCATCAAGCATCTAGAAAAATATCTATCACAAGGCACAGAGCTCCCTTGAAGCCACACACTAAATGCAGGCCAATCCCACGATGCATGCACTCTCAATCCAGTGCACAGATGTCACCTCCACCAGAGTCAAGCCTCTTACCAGCTCTCCTGCGTAACTTGCGTAACTTGCGTAACTTGCGTTTTGTTATATCCAAAATCAGTTTACTTCATTTGGCCGTGATCAGTTCCAACTTCCATAGGGTATATTTTGCACCAGCCACGACCATAGAAAGAAAAAGACATCTAGTGCAATACTGTATAGCCACAAGGCACAATTTAATGATAAGAAATGCACTCACATAAAAACACAGGTATGTCGCTGAAGTGGGCTCTCACTCACTTCACCAATCGCAGACCTCGTCAGGTCCCGAGAGAACATGTATCAGCTGATCAAACAATAGTAAGCCACCTGCTGCCGCCGACGCGTTTCGTTGCCAACTTTTACGAGGCTAAGCTGGTGGTTTAAAGCTTCACATCACCAGACTGTGGACACTGGAAGAGAGGGAGGACAGCCAGGGTGATGAGAACGCCGTCCATTATGCTAATTATTATGCAGCATCACAGGGCCACACTCACATGCTTCAGAGGAGAAATCATAAGCTGAACCTGTAAACCTCGATATCTTGGCCATTTCTTCTTCAATTTAAAAATGTAAAACAGTTTAGGACAGCACTGAATGTAGCCTGACGCAATGGCGCCTGCTGCAGCGCTGTAAGTGATGAGCCCAACGTGACAATCAGAGGCGCTCGTTAGGCCTGGCTCATCCCCTGAGGAAGCTTCATCGCAGCATTATCGCGTCAGCGTTGCTTCATAGAGACGACGCGTGAGATCTATTCATTATTGCTCCTCACTTTTCAGCAGATACTTTATTTCCCCTTATTAGCGGCAATATGGCTTCCTGCGGCCGGCGTGCGTTAATGAGCGTTGCCTGTGAGTCCCCCGCACACTGGCAATGTGATCTGATTATTACACAGCTGCTATTGTTTCATTTCATCTTCTCGCCTTAATTTGGTGAGTTTCCCTCGTTCCCGGTCCCCGGAGGAAACTCCTCTCCTCTGTAATGACTTTCACTGAGAAAATATGAACCTGACTGTGTGAAATCGCATTAGAAAGACAATGGCCCGGTTATCGAAGGGTTACAGGTGTCACCTGGGAGCAACCTGGTCGCCATCTTCTGCATCACCATCAAAAGCGTTACCTTCACTCTTTTCATCTCTTATTGTTTTATCTTGTCTTGTTTTTCCAGTTATTCTCTTGTTCTTATACTTCTCTCCTTGTATCAGCTTTTTCTTTTCTCATCTTTTTTTTGTTGTTGTGCTTGCCCTGTTTCTATAGTCGCATTTACAGGTGTCACCTGTAAGCAACCTGGTCGCCATCTTCTGCATCACCATCAAAAGCGTTGCCTTCACTCTTTCATCTCTTATTGTTTTACCTGGTTATGTTTTTCCAGTTATTCCAGTTGTTCACCTTAATTTGGTGAGTTTCCCTCATTCGCGGTCCCCGGGGGAAACTCCTCTCCTCTGTAATGACTTTCACTGAGAAAATAAGAACCTAACTGTGTGAAATCGCATTAGAAAGACAATGGCCCGGCTATCGAAGGGTTACAGGTGTCACCTGGGAGCAACCTGGTCGCCATCTTCTGTATCCCCATCAAAAGCGTTACCTTCACTCTTTTCATCTCTTATTGTTTTATCTTGTCTTGTTTTTCCAGTTATTCCAGTTATTCTACAGTTATTCTATTGTTACATTTCATCTTCTCGCCTTAATTTTGTGAGTTTCCCTCGTTCCCGGTCCCCGGAGGAAACTCCTCTCCTCTGTAATGACTTTCACTGAGAAAATAAGAACCTGACTGTGTGAAATCGCATTAGAAAGACAATGGCCCGGCTATCGAAGGGTTACAGGTGTCACCTGGGAGCAACCTGGTCGCCATCTTCTGTATCCCCATCAAAAGCGTTACCTTCACTCTTTTCATCTCTTATTGTTTTATCTTGTCTTGTTTCTCCAGCTAGTCTCTTGTTCTTCTTACACTTCTCCTTGTATCAGCTTTTTCTTTTCTCATCTTTTTTTTGCTGTTGTGCTTGTCCTGTTTCTATAGTCGTATTTACAGGTGTCACCTGTAAGCAACCTGGTCGCCATCTTCTGCATCACCATCAAAAGCGTTGCCTTCACTCTATTCATCTCTTATTGTTTTATCTTGTCTTGTTTTTCCAGTTATTCTCTTGTCCTTATACTTCTCTCCTTGTATCAGCTTTTTCTTTTCTCATCTTTTTTTTGTTGTTGTTGTGCTTGTCCTGTTTCTATAGTCGTATTTACAGGTGTCACCTGTAAGCAACCTGGTCGCCATCTTCTGCATCACCATCAAAAGCGTTTCCTTCACTCTATTCATCTCTTATTGTTTTATTTTGTCTTGTTTTTCCAGTTATTCTGTTGTCCTTATACTTCTCTGCTTGTATCAGCTTTTTCTTTTCTCATCTTTTTTTGTTGTTGTTGTGCTTGTCCTGTTTCTATAGTCGTATTTGCAGGTGTCACCTGGGAGCAACCTGGTCGCCATCTTCTGCATCACCATCAAAAGCGTTGCCTTCACTCTATTCATCTCTTATTGTTTTACCTGGTTATGTTTCTCCAGTTATTCCACAGTTATTCTATTGTTACATTTCATCTTCTCGCCTTCATTTGGTGAGTTTCCCTCATTCGCGGTCCCCGGGGGAAACTCCTCTCCTCTGTAATGGCTTTCACTGGGAAAATAAGAACCTGACTGTGTGAAATCACATTGGAGAGGACAAGGGCCCGGCTATCGAAGGGTTACAGGTGTCACCTGTCAGCAACCTGGTCGCCATCTTTTGCATCACCATCAAAAGCGTTACCTTCACTCTTCTCATCTCTTATCGTTTTACCTTATCTTGTTTCTCCAGCTAGTCTCTTGTTCTTCTTATACTTCTCCTCGTATCAGCTGTTTCTTTTCTCATCTTTTTTTTGTGCTTGCCTTGTTTCTATAGTTGTGTTTCTCCTTATCAGCCCTATTTTTATTATTTCTTATCTTCTTGCCTTGTTTCTATAGCTATGTTTCTCCTCCTCTGCCCTATTTTTATTATTTCTTATCTTCTTGCCTTGTTTCTATAGCTATGTTTCTCCTCCTCTGCCCTATTTTTATTATTTCTTATCTTCTTGCCTTGTTTCTATAGCTATGTTTCTCCTCCTCTGCCCTATTTTTATTATTTCTTATCTTCTTGACTTGTTTCTATAGCTATGTTTCTCCTCCTCTGCCCTATTTTTATTATTTCTTATCTTCTTGCCTTGTTTCTATAGCTATGTTTCTCCTCCTCTGCCCTATTTTTATTATTTCTTATCTTCTTGCCTTGTTTCTATAGCTATGTTTCTCCTCCTCTGCCCTATTTTTATTATTTCTTATCTTCTTGCCTTGTTTCTATAGTTGTGTTTCTCCTCCTCTGCCCTATTTTTATTATTTCTTATCTTCTTGCCTTGTTTCTATAGTTGTGTTCACAGGTGTCACCTTTGAGCAACCTAGTCGCCATCTTCTGCATCACCATCAAAAGCGTTACCTTCACTCTTCTCATCTCTTAACGTTTTACATTGTCTTGTTTCTCCAGTTATTCTCTTGTTCTTATACTTCTCTCCTTGTATCAGCTTTTTCTTTTCTCACTTTTTTTTGTGCTTGCCTTGTTACGATAGGTGTGATTCTTCTCCTCTGCCTGCTTTTTATTATTTTTTTATCTTCTTGCCTTGTCTAGGTGATGCTCTTTTTTTTTTATTATTATTATTTTTTATTATTTCTTATCTTTATATTATTATTATTATTATTATTATTTATTATCTTATATTTATTATTATTAAATAATATTATTATTATTACTAGGTGATGCTCTTTATTTTTTGTATTATTATTATTATTTATTATTATTATTTCTTATCTTTATATTATTATTATTATTATTAGTAGTAGTAATAATAATAATAATAATAATATTACTAGGTGATGCTCTTTATTTTTTGTATTATTATTATTATTTTTTATTATTTCTTATCTTTATATTATTATTATTATTATTTATTATCTATCTGCCTTGTCTAGGTGATGCTCTTTATTCCTGTTATTTAACATTACTTCCCCCTTTTATTTTTATTTTTTTATTTTTGTACCTCTCCTCTTTGCAGCTTTTTTCTTCGTGCCTTCTCTCATCTCTTGTCTTTATCTGTGTGTCCTCTTCTCAGCTCTTTTCCCCTTGCCTGGTTTTGTTTTCTGCCGTTGTGTTTCTTGATCTTCTTCTCTTGTCACGTTTGGTTTCATGGGTCCTCTTTATTCTTGTCTCATCTAATAAATCATTTCTCTGCGATTCTTTTTATTCACACCCTGTCACATAAGTCTTTTTTCTCGACCTTTTCCTCTTGGCGTTTTCTTCTGTTGTCCTGTCCAATCAGGGCGCTCGGATCCGCTCCCGCCCACTCGTCTTAGGATTGTCCTGACGAGCGGACCTGAGTGTGTCGGTGGCCACATCCCCGCTGCCCTCTAACAGGGAGCGCACGCTAATGCCTGGCGTGGGCTAAAGGTATAGCAGGGATCTGGGGGGCTTTACACAGCAGGGCATCCCCGATCGGGGTGCCCCGAGGCCAAGGACCAAAACCCAGGACGGTCAAAATTTTACTTTAGGAGAAGAAAATAGAGGAAATGAGCAATGAGACAAGATGGGAAAAGAAAAGAGACATTTAGAGGCTGATTCATTACTAATGGTATCGGCAGATGAGCGTCTGTATAGCGGCGCTAGTAGACGCTGTAAGCGGGTATCGGGCGCTGTAACAGAGCGCCCCAGGCGCTGTAGTAACCTGGCTGGCATTGATGAATGTGATGTATGGTAGGCGCTGTAACACCAGTACAGCTCTGCAGGGAGCGAGAGGTAGCACCAGCTCAGTGCGACCGACTCTCAGCGACTCACACCATATTCAACAAAAAACACACACAGCGTCGGCGCTTTAAAGCTGGACGCTGTAGCATAGAGCGCCAGACGCTGTGTGATTAAAGTCACACATATCCACCAGTAACAAAGAGAAAACACATGGAATGACATTGTTGTAACACTGGGACAATAACACTTTAGTGCCAGACCTGTAATGACAATTCTGCATAAAAATATAAAAAGTCAAAAAAGTTTTCAAAAATTACTCTTTCTAGGCCAGGAGACGCCACACAGTGATTGGAGAGAAAATAAAATAATAATAATAATAATAATAATAAAACCCTGTTTAAACAGAAGAAAAGGAACGTCCATTGAAATGTATGGGAGAGCGACAGGTAATACATGGAGCTCCTGAGCCTAGAGCGCCGGCGTTATACACTGACCTGCCTGTAATAATACATGTGACGCTACATGGCGCTGTTAGAGGCGCTATACACTGACCTGCCTGTAATAATACATGTGACACTACATGGCGCTGTTAGAGGCGCTATACACTGACCTGCCTGTAATAATACATGTGACACTACATGGCGCTGTTAGAGGCGCTATACACTGACCTGCCTGTAATAATACATGTGACGCTACATGGCGCTGTTAGAGGTGCTATACACTGACCTGCCTGTAATAATACATGTGACGCTACATGACGCTGTTAGAGGCGCTATACACTGACCTGCCTGTAATAATACATGTGACACTACATGACGCTGTTAGAGGCGCTATACACTGATCTGCCTGTAATAATACATGCGACGCTACATGGCGCTGTTAGAGGTGCTATACACTGACCTGCCTGTAATAATACATGTGACGCTACATGGTGCTGTTAGAGGTGCTATACACTGACCTGCCTGTAATAATACATGTGACGCTACATGGCGCTGTTAGAGGTGCTATACACTGAGCCGCCTGTAACAATACATGCGACGCTACATGGCGCTATCCCTTCTAAAATAACCCCCTTAGTCAGTGACGTCGGCAGTTTACTTTTTACTTTTTGCTCCTCCCGGCCCCTCAAATACCCGGGGACCTCCCACAAATCCCCAGCATTGAAAAGCAGTGAACAAGAAGCCGGGAGAATTTAACCACCAAAAACTGGTAACTATAACAATGATAACAATCACCATACAGGGGATCCAGAATAATGCAACAACCAAGGGTGGGGTGGAGCAGGACGTACTGTATACTCATAATACCAATTCTACAGGTGAGTATTTCCCAGAATTGTATTATTCTTAGTATACAGTACGTCCTGCTCCAGATAGATTACTTACACATGGGACCTCCAATAGCAGTGTCCATAAAGTAGGGTGGGATCCCCAATAAAAAAGGTAACAGCAGACAGTTTAAACCACTGCCGCCTGCAGAACCTTGCGGCCAAAAACAGCATCAGCTGAGGCCCTAACATCAACCTTGTAAAACCTTGAAAAGATATGAACAGAAGACCAAGTAGCGGCCTTGCAAACTTGTTCAACAGAAGCCTGGTGCTGAAAAGCCCAAGAGGCACCAATAGCACAAGTGGAATGAGCAGTAAGGCGGAAGGGAGGATTCTTCCCCTTAGCAGAGTAGGCCTGAATCACAGCCTGATGGATCCACTTGCTGATAGTAGATTTAGCAGGAGCCAAACCCTTCCTAGGACCGGAAGGAACCACAAAAAGAGCATCAGTTTTCCTGAAAGGTGCAGTAGCCACCAGATAGTACTTCAGACACCTAACCACATCCAAAGAGTGCAAGACCCTCTCCTTAGCATTACTAGGATTAGGGCACAATGAAGGGAGAACAATGTCCTGATTCAGATGAAAGGCAGACACTACCTTAGGCAGAAAATCAGGTTTGAAAAGAAACACCTCCTTGTCCTGGTGTCTCTCATAGTAGGGGGGCTGAATGGACAGCGCCGCCAACTCAGACACACGCCTGACAGAAGTGATAGCTACCAGAAAACACAAGCCTGAGCGCAAGAATGGTCAAGGCAGCATCCTGCACAGGTTCAAAGGGAGCACCCTGCAAGGCAGGCAAGACCAAGTCCAAATCCCAAAAACAGGGACCATAGGTAGTCGTGGGGAACGCACATGAGGAACCCCCTAAAAGCAGTCTTAATCAAAGAATGCTGAACAAAAGACTTCTGAAAGAAGACAGACAGGGTAGAAACCTAACCTTTCAAAGTACTGAGTTAGAGACCAACTCCAACCCATGCAGTAAAACTCCAGAACCCTGGGAACTGAGAACACCCAACAGGGAAGAGACCAAGACTCAACCAGTCAATGTAGGTACGCCATACCTTATAATAGATGGAAGAAGACATTACATGACATTACTAAGGCATCCGTGGTCACTGCCAGAGGATCCTGGGACAGGGAGACAAAGGCTGGGAGCTTGTGATTGTGACGGAACGCAAACAGATCCACATCAGGTTGGCCCCAACGGTGATACAGAGATTGGAACACCCTGTTGCAGAGGGACACCCAGAATGTATACCGCTGAAATGCAGGGAACATTGGCCTCCACCCAGATCAGAATCAGAGACACTTCCTGGAGGGCCCTCTTGCTCCGGGTCCCTCCTTGATAATTGATGTAGGCAACTGCCATCAGAGTGACCGTGCGCCCCTGAACAGGCAGGTCCTGAAGATGAGTAGTCAAAGGAACCAGAACTAACCTGATCTCTCACAGCTTCAAGACATTGATAGGTGTGTGGGCCTCCTGAGGACCCCACCTCCCCTGGAACCGCAGGGACCTCCAGAAGAACCCCCCCAACCTGATAGACTGGCATCCGTGGTGACCGTCTCCCAGGAAGGAGCAAGAAGGTTCCGCCCCCCAATAGGTTCCTTGAGTCCATCCACTACAAGAGGGACCTCCTCACCAGGGGGAAAGACACACAGACCCTGTCCAGGAATGCTGGGTCCTTGTCCCATACAGACAATAGGAGAAGTTGCAGAAGCCCCAAGAGGGACTGAGCACAAGGGGCTGCTTCGAAGCACGCCACCATCAGTCCCACCAGCTGCATCCCCTGCCTGGTGAAGGGACGGGACAGCTAGGAGGAACTGAACTTGTGCAAGCAGATTGTCCACCTTCTGCTGAGGAAGGAATATCCTTGCCTGAACTGTGTCCAGATTCATTCCTAGGAATGGAGTTACCAAGGAAGGGGACAGTGAGGACTTGGGGTGGCTGATCACCCATCCAGATGACTCCAGAATGGACACCACCAGCTGAGTATCCAACTCTGCCAGGTGTAGAGGCTGGGAAGTGATGAGGATGTCCAGGTAGTGGCAGCACGCGGACACCCCTTGGCCTCATCAGAGACATCACCCCCGCCAGCACCTTGGTGAGCACTCTGGGAGCTGAAGAGAGGCCAGATGGCAAGGCCACAAATTGGCAGTGTTGATCTTCCAACGTGGATCTGAGGAATCTTGGCGTCCTGAAAACACAAGGATGTGAAAGTAAGCATCTTTGCCCCCGGGTCGCAAGGAGCAGATGGCCGAGCGAGTTTCCACGAGAAAGGCGCCTGTACTTGACAATTTGCTGAAGATCTGTAAATCCAGAATGGGCCAGACTGACCCATCTTTTTTGGGAACTATGAAAAGGTTGGTGTAGAGTCCCTTGCCTCTGTCTGTTAAGGGAAATCTGCAAATGACCCCCATACCCAGCAGGCCTTGGACGGCCTGCGCCAACACCTGAGCAGAAGCAGGGACCAGGAGTACCCCGGGACCTGATAATCTTGGGGGAGGCCGCACAGCAAACTACCTCCTGAATCCACTGGTCTGGGGCGTGATGCCTCCAGACTTGAGCAAGGTGCCGCAGCCATCCCCTCACCCTGACGGGCGAGGGCGCCCCAACATACTTGAGGGGACTTGGGAGAGGATTTGGGCTTAGTCCCCCCGGAGGAGCCAGGGTGTTGTCTTCTGCTCCTGGGGCAGGAATCTGCACGGGCCCCCGCGTAGGACACCCCTGGTTCCTGTTTAACACCATGGTAGGGGGTAGGAGGGGGGCCCTGGCCCCGAAGGGGCCGAGACAGCCGTCTGCGCTGGGGTAACTTACCTCTCTTACCAAGCAGGTCTAGACGGGCCCCAAACAGGTGTCGCCCCTTAAAAGGAACCCCAGTAAGGGACTTCTTCGCAGCATTGTTAGCACCCCACTGTCGCAACCAGACCAAGCGGCGTATAGCTACCAGGAGGGCAGAAGTTCTTGCACACATTCTGATGGTGTCATCCAATGCTGATAGGACAAAATTTACAAACACATCGTAACTGGAGAGTGCATTATACACCTCCCAAGGGGGATCATCAGGGGCGCTATCAAGCATATTTCTGATGAGGGTTCTAGTGGCCACAGCAGTAATGGCAGAGGCACAGACCGGGCGCAGCGCCGACCCCGCACATGCAAAGGCGTGGGAGGCCAGCAGGTCAATGCGCCGGTCCTCAGCATCCCGCAGGGTAGTAGAATCAGGGGAATGCATGACAGGGGTGTTAGATAGCTCTATGATCGGGACATCCACCTCGGGGGGGGGGGGGATGACCAACATCTAACCACCTCAGGGGGCCGCCGCCAGCGCTCTGGGGTTTAAACAAGCATTTCACAGCGCAAGAATTTTTGGAGCGTGATTTGTTAATGAATATGCTGGGAGCCGTTCACTATGGCCGTTCGCTGTCATGCACTCCCATACAGCGCAGGAACCTGTCAAACAGCGACTCCTAACCCCGTATTCAACATTACCGCACACCGACGGGGTCGCTGTCAACAGCTGAACAACGCCCAAGCACAGCGACTACTAGCGGGCGCTGTGAAAATAACGCTACTGTCGCTCATCTGTCGCTACCTGGCGCTATTAATGAATCGGCCTCTAAGTCGCTATGAAGTAGCGACCCATGGCCGAGCACTGCGACTACTAGCGGGCGCTCTAAAATGCCTGCTACAGACGCTCAACTGTCGCTACCTGGCGTTAGCGATGAATCAGCCTGACATTTGCGACAGACTTTTCTGCCAGCTAAATCAGTGGTTAATTTGAACTTGCTGAAATTTACAGTCGCAAGTTTCTGCATCGGAGCGCGCTCTGGAACACATTTCCTCCTTAAAAAAAAATGCGCTTTAATTTTAGACGACCATGAATCAGGAGGAAGCCCGAGCGCGACTTGGCGCTCAAAAAAAAATATGTGACAATGCGGAGGCGCCTGGATGTGAATGGAGTCTATTGTGTTCCTTCTTATCTCGTCCTATTTGTCGTGTTTGTCTTTTATCCTCTTATGTCTCGCTTTGCATCTTCTCTTTTGTTAATGATTCATCATTGTTATTATTATTATGGTGACTTTTATTTTCTCATCGTGTTATTATCTTCATCCCGTAGCCGTGTATAATCTCTAGTTTGGTTTCTCACCTCTTCTGCTCGTTTCTCTGTTCTCTCTGCCTGTTACATTTGTATTTTTATTTTTTTGCACTGATTACTAACAGTGTGTTACTTTATCACCTTTACTATGTGTCTTTGTTTATTTGGCACATTGAGCTGTTAGCTTTTAATTAGTACAGACAACTTATATCAGTAAGAGTTAACTTTGGGGGTTCACCCTGAATAAGAGCCTATCTTATATGTTTCCCACACCCTGTACATACAGATTGCTCACATTAATCCGGACCCTCACCCTGAATAAGAGCCTATCTTATATGTTTCCCACACCCTGTACATACAGATTGCTCACATTAATCCGGACCCTCACCCTGAATAAGAGCCTATCTTATATGTTTCCCACACCCTGTACATACAGATTGCCCACATTAATCCGGACCCTCACCCTGAATAAGAGCCTATCTTATATGTTTCCCACACCCTGTACATACAGATTGCTCACATTAATCCGGACCTTCACCCTGAATAAGAGCCTATCTTATATGTTTCCCACACCCTGTACATACAGATTGCCCACATTAATCCGGACCTTCACCCTGAATAAGAGCCTATCTTATATGTTTCCCCCCTGTACATACAGATTGCTCACATTAATCCGGACCCTCACCCTGAATACGAGCCTATCTTATATGTTCCCCCACCCTGTACATACAGATTGCTCACATTAATCCGGACCCTCACCCTGAATACGAGCCTATCTTATATGTTCCCCCACCCTGTACATACAGATTGCTCACATTAATCCGGACCTTCACCCTGAATAAGAGTCTATCTTATATGTTCCCCCACCCTGTACATACAGATTGCCCACATTAATCCGGACCTTCACCCTGAATAAGAGCCTATCTTATATGTTTCCCCCCTGTACATACAGATTGCTCACATTAATCCGGACCCTCACCCTGAATACGAGCCTATCTTATATGTTCCCCCACCCTGTACATACAGATTGCCCACATTATCCGGACCTTCACCCTGAATAAGAGCCTATCTTATATTTTTCCCACACCCTGTACATACAGATTGCCCACATTAAAAATCATCCTACCTGCATCTACTTCATTTTCTGAGCCTTTAAACATCCAAGATGGCGGCTAATGGAGCATCAGGCTGCCTGCAGACAGGAAGTGTCTTCTGACTGTGCTGCTCTGCATTCTGGGATTGCTGTGCTTTTCCTGACCCCAGCTCGGCTCTGTCTGTGCAAACCCCCCCCCCCCCACTATATAACCACACCCCTGTACTTTATCCCGCTCTCCTCTCCTTAGTATGTGATTCTTCTGAATCAAGATGGCGGCGCCCGTATCCTAGAGTCCTGAACAGAGTTGCAGCCCAATGGGGGAAAGAATAATAAGTGACTAAAAACTTGAAATATATTAATTTTAGATGCCGGGGAATAGTTTTTTAAGGGTTTGGGCTTTTCATTAAATCATGGTGAAGGTCCGGGGTTAAGAAACGCTAACGCCAGGTAGCGTCGGGTGAGCGCCGGGCACAGTATGCGAAAACCATATATATGAAAGTCAGTCTGGTGAGAGCCTCTAATAGCGTCATGTAGCGCCACATGTATCACTAGCGGCGGCTCAGTGTATAGCGCTGGCGCTGTGTGCTCAGCAGCGCCATGTAGCACCTGTCGCTCAGTGTCGCTCTCTCATACATTTCAATGGTGTTTCATTTGGTTGTGTATAAATAGAGTTTTTCTAAAGTAATGTTCGAAAATTTTTGGTTTAAATCATTGTGTGTCTCCTGCCCGGCAACCAAACACTTTTATTGTGATTTTTTTTTTATTATTTATTTATTATTATTTATTATTTATTTATTTTATTTATTTATTTATTATTTATTTATTTACTTATTTATTATTATTATTATTATTATGATTATTATTTACTTTTTATTTATTTATTTATGTCTCCTGCCCGGCAACCAAACACTTTTATTGTGATTTTTTTTTATTATTTATTTATTTATTATTATTTATTATTTATTTATTTATTTTATTTAATTATTATTTATTTATTATTTATTTTATTTTTTTTATTATTATTATTTTTTATTCATATAGCGCCATCAATTTATGCAGAATTGTATGTTGTGGTCGGCCATTGCAGTGTCATTGTCACAGTGTTACACAATGTCATTCCATGTGTTTTCGCTCTGGTGCTGGTGGATATGTGTTGAGAAACAGACTTTTATCACACAGCGTCTGGCGCCCAGTCTTAGAGCGCCGATGCTGGTTGCGTGTAGTTTTTTTTAAAATATGGGCTTGCGCGTCGAGTGCTGCTCACTGCAGCGTTGTCCTGTTAGATGTAGCGCAGTCTTGGGCGCTATGACCTTGGGACACCACCCAGGGTTCTCCACTGGCTCTGCAGTAAATCAGGGAGAAGCTTCTACAGCGCCCCCTACAGACATTTATCAATGCTGGACAGGATACTACAGCATCACTTGTCCAGCCGCTAAGGGCTTTATTCATCAAGGGATAGCGCCAGGTAGCGCCTTGTAAGCGACAGGTAGCGGCAGGTGAACGCCGGCCGCAGCACGTAATACCACATGATGAAGCCGATTCTGGTGAGCGCATCTTACAGCGACACGGGGAGGCTGATTCATTAATAGCGGCAGGTAGCGACAGATGAGCGTCTGTAGCGTCATTTTCAGAGCGCCCGCTAGTAGTCGCTGTGCTCGGCCGTGGGTCGCTAGTTCTTAGCGACTCATTCGCTGTTCAGTAATGATGAATACATTGTGAGGAGTCGCTATTTGACCAGTACAGCGCTGTATGGGAGCGCATGGTAGCGACTGGTCAGTGCGACCGACTCACATCATATTCAGCATATTCACAAATCTCTGGCGCTGAAAAATGCTTCTCTGAAGCCCAGAGCGCAGGAGGCGGTGTGATTAAAGTCTGTTTTTCAGCATCTATCCACCAGTAACAAAGCGAAAACATATGGAATTACATTGTGACAACATTGTAACATGAACACTAAAGGCAGAGCTGTGATGTCATTTCTGAGGAAATATATAAAACATGAAAAAATTATGAAAAAACTGCTTATTCAATGTCAGGAGAGGTCACAGAATTATTTGTGATTTTTTTTGAAAAAAAAAAAAAAACGTTTAAAGAGAAGAAAAGGATCGTCCATTGAAATGTATGGGAGAGCGACAGGTAGCGAGAGGTCATACCTGGCGCTGTGCAAGGCTGAACGCTGGCGCTGTTCGCTGAGGCTGTGAAAATGATGAATCAGACGCTACATGGCGCTATCCCAGTCGCTAAACAGATTCTGCTTGATAAATGTGTAATTGCTGCCGTGTCCGGCGTTGACCAGTCGCTATCTGTCGCTACCTCTCATTAACCAGCCGCTACCTGGCGCTATCCCTTCTTAAATAAGGGCCATAGATGGCTCATCGGATCCCGGCGGCGCTCTGGCTTTCAGAGCGTCTGGTATTACCTTTCGCTACCTGTCGCTCTCCCATACATTTTAATGGACGTTACTTTTATTCTCTTTAAACAGGGTTTTCTTTTAATATTTTTTTTTGTTTTGTATCAGATCATTGTGTGACGTCTCCTGGACGATATAAATACATTTTTGAAAACCTTTTTTATTTTTTGTTGCAGAATTGTCATTACAGGTCTGGCACTAAAGTGTTAATGTCACAGTGTTATAACAATGTCATTCCATGTGTTTTCGCTTTGTTACTGGTGAATATGTGTTCAAAAACAGACTTTAATCACACAGCACCTGGCGCTCTATACTATAGCGCCCAGCTTTAGATCGCCGACGCTGTGTGTTTCCTTTTTTGATAAGTATGGTGTGGAGCGCCAAGAGTCGGTCGCACTGAGCTGGCGCTACCTCTCGCTCACTGCAGCGCTGTACTGGTGTTAGAGCGCCCAACATACATCACATTCATCAATGCCGGCCAGGTTACTACAGCGACTGAGGCGCTCTGTTACAGCGCCCGATACCCGCTTACAGCGTCTACTAGCGGTCGCTCTAAGCGCCGCTATACAGACGCTCATCTGCCGATACCTGGCGTTAGTAATGAATCAGCCTCCATGTTTCTCTTGATGTGACTGAAGTGTTTCTTGTAGACTGGGAATCTAACTTTGCTAAGGAGTCTCATATGAATTGAAGGGTGAAGAGATTGAGAGGGCTGAGGGGTCTCTTATGGATTTTGATCACTCATCCGGCTGAGGGGGTCTCTTTCGCTTTTTGGATATTTATTTGGCTGAGGGGTCTCTTATGGATTTTGGATAATCATTTGGCTGAGGGGTCTCTTATGGATTTTGGTTGTTCAGTCGGTTGAAGGGTCTCTTATGGATTTTGGATAATCATTTGGCTGAGGGGTCTCTTATGGATTTTGGATAATCATCCGACTGAGGTGTGTCTTATGGATTTTGATCACTCATCCAACTGAGGGGTCTCTTATGGATTTTGGATAATCATTTGGCTGAGGGGTCTCTTATGGATTTTGATCACTCATCTGACTGAGGGGTCTCTTATGGATTTTGGATAATCATTTGACTGAGGGGTCTCTTATGGATTTTGCATAATCATTTGGCTGAGGGGTCTCTTATGGATTTTGGATAATCATTTGGCTGAGGGGTCTCTTATGGATTTTGATCACTCATCTGACTGAGGGGTCTCTTATGGATTTTGGATAATCATTTGACTGAGGGGTCTCTTATGGATTTTGGATAATCATTTGACTGAGGGGTCTCTTATGGATTTTGGATAATCATTTGTCTGAGGGGTCTCTTATGGATTTTGATCACTCATCTGACTGAGGGGTCTCTTATGGATTTTGGATAATCATTTGGCTGAGGGGTCTCTTATGGATTTTGGATAATCATCCGACTGAGGTGTGTCTTATGGATTTTGATCACTCATCCAACTGAGGGGTCTCTTATGGATTTTGGATAATAATTTGGCTGAGGGGTCTCTTATGGATTTTGATCACTCATCCGACTGAGGGGTCTCTTATGGATTTTGGATAATCATCCGACTGAGGTGTGTCTTATGGATTTTGATCACTCATCCAGCTGGGGGGTCTCTTTTGCCTTTTGGATAATCATCCGGCTGAGGGGTCTCTTATGGACTTTGGTTGTTCAGTCGGTTGAGGGGTCTCTTATGGATTTTGATCACTCATCTGGCTGAGGGGTCTCTTATGAATTTTGATTGTTCAGTCGGTTGAGGGGTCTCTTACCTGTGTGGGTCAGTATATAAAAAACAGCAAGCTCAGCACCACAGCCAATCAGCAAGCTCTTTCATGGGACGTGAGCCAATCACAGGCAGGCGTGATAAATCATTGAGCTCCATTAGCGCAGTGTCCAGAAGGAGAGATGGATGGTCACCTTTTCCCAGTCCCGGCGCTGTGACATTTTGTTGCGGCGGCGGGAGAGCGTCACGGGAGTGACATCAGCGGCGCTCGCTCCGTACAGGACGCCGCGTCTATCGCCCGGATCAGCCCCTGACATTTCCAGCAGAAATCAGGCAAATTAGGTTATTGAAGCTTTTCGGAGGAGAACGCTGACAGTTCTGGGCAGACAATTAAACGCATCACCCGCCGCCGCCGCCGCCATATCCCACCCCCACATAGCGCCGCCGGAGAACCCAGAGTAATGGGCTGTCATGCCGCCAGCTTATTATCCAAAGCAAAAGAATTATTCTAATATATATGTCGCAAGGTTCCCCAATACAAAGACGCCTTAGAGGGGATCTAATCACTGTGTATAATATATACAAGGCCAATACAAATAGACGCCTTAGAGGGGATCTAATCACTGTGTATAATATATACAAGGCCAATACAAAGAGACGCCTTAGAGGGGATCTAATCACTGTGTATAATATATACAAGGCCAATACAAAGAGACGCCTTAGAGGGGATCTAATCACTGTGTATAATATATACAAGGCCAATACAAAGAGACACCTTAGAGGGGATCTAATCACTGTGTATAATATATACAAGGCCAATACAAAGAGATGCCTTAGAGGGGATCTAATCACTGTGTATAATATATACAAGGACAATACAAAGAGACACCTTAGAGGGGATCTAATCACTGTGTATAATATATACAAGGCCAATACAAAGAGACGCCTTAGAGGGGATCTAATCACGATGTACAATATATACAAGGCCTTAGAGGGGATCTAATCACTGTGTGTAATATATACAAGGCCTTAGAGGGGATCTAATCACTGTGTATAAAATATACAAGGCCAATACAAAGAGACGCCTTAGAGGGGATCTAATCACTGTGTATAATATATACAAGGCCAATACAAAGAGACGCCTTAGAGGGGATCTAATCACTGTGTATAATATATACAAGGCCAATACAAAGAGACACCTTAGAGGGGATCTAATCACTGTGTATAATATATACAAGGCCGATACAAAGAGACACCTTAGAGGGGATCTAATCACTGTGTATAATATATACAAGGCCAATACAAAGAGACACCTTAGAGGGGATCTAATCACTGTGTATAATATATACAAGGCCAATACAAAGAGATGCCTTAGAGGGGATCTAATCACTGTGTATAATATATACAAGGACAATACAAAGAGACACCTTAGAGGGGATCTAATCACTGTGTATAATATATACAAGGCCAATACAAAGAGACGCCTTAGAGGGGATCTAATCACGATGTACAATATATACAAGGCCTTAGAGGGGATCTAATCACTGTGTGTAATATATACAAGGCCTTAGAGGGGATCTAATCACTGTGTATAAAATATACAAGGCCAATACAAAGAGACGCCTTAGAGGGGATCTAATCACTGTGTATAATATATACAAGGCCAATACAAAGAGACGCCTTAGAGGGGATCTAATCACTGTGTATAATATATACAAGGCCAATACAAAGAGACACCTTAGAGGGGATCTAATCACTGTGTATAATATATACAAGGCCGATACAAAGAGACACCTTAGAGGGGATCTAATCACTGTGTATAATATATACAAGGCCAATACAAAGAGACGCCTTAGAGGGGATCTAATCACTGTGTATAATATATACAAGGCCAATACAAAGACACCTTAGAGGGGATCTAATCACTGTGTATAATATTAGGGATGAGCGAATCGATCCGGACGAACCCGGATTCGATCCGAATTTCAGGAAAAATTCGATTCGGATCGAATCCGAATTTCCCCGCGATTCGATCACTCGAAGTTTTCCTTTAACATCCATTCATTTACATTTACAGGCATTCTAAGATGGCAGACGGGACATGTCTGGACATGTATCCCGCGCCAGTGCAAGCTGGGGCAGTCACATGCAGCCTATCAGCAGCCAGCAAGCCCGGTGACGTCACACAGCGGTATTTAACGGCGGCCATCTTGCTTTTCCTCATTTCTCTATTGCATTCGTGACAGACAGAACGCTGTGTAGCTGAGGCAGTTAGACAGGCTGGAGACAGGGACAGACAGGGACAGGCTGGAGACAGGCAGGAGACAGGCAGGAGACAGACAGAAAGCCAGGGAAAGGTAGGAAAAACGGAGCTGGCTGACAGGGAGATTTTTTTTTTTTCATCCAGCCTTTGTTAGCGTTTTCAGGCTGCTTATAGTAACTAACTGTGCATATATACTGAACTGATCTTAAGTCTGCTGTGAGGCATCCCATTCTGTGACTACAGCAGCCTCTGTTTAAGACCATATAAGCATTTGCTCTTATCATATTTGAAATTAGCCTGATAAAGACACTTTTGCTGGGCAAAGCACTACTGTACCCTGCCAGGTCCATTCCTGCCCAGGGCATCCCATTCTGTGACTAAAGCAGCCTCTGTTTAAGACCATATAAGCATTTGCTCTTATCATATTTGAAATTAGCCTGATAAAGACACTTTTGCTGGGCAAAGCACTACTGTACCCTGCCAGGTCCATTCCTGCCCAGGGCATCCCATTCTGTGACTAAAGCAGCCTCTGTTTAAGACCATATAAGCATTTGCTCTTATCATATTTGAAATTAGCCTGATAAAGACACTTTTGCTGGGCAAAGCACTACTGTACCCTGCCAGGTCCATTCCTGCCCAGGGCATCCCATTCTGTGACTACAGCAGCCTCTGTTTAAGACCATATAAGCATTTGCTCTTATCATATTTGAAATTAGCCTGATAAAGACACTTTTGCTGGGCAAAGCACTACTGGACCCTGCCAGGTCCATTCCTGCCCAGGGCATCCCATTCTGTGACTAAAGCAGCCTCTGTTTAAGACCATATAAGCATTTGCTCTTATCATATTTGAAATTAGCCTGATAAAGACACTTTTGCTGGGCAAAGCACTACTGGACCCTGCCAGGTCCATTCCTGCCCAGGGCATCCCATTCTGTGACTAAAGCAGCCTCTGTTTAAGACCATATAAGCATTTGCTCTTATCATATTTGAAATTAGCCTGATAAAGACACTTTTGCTGGGCAAAGCACTACTGGACCCTGCCAGGTCCATTCCTGCCCAGGGCATCCCATTCTGTGACTAAAGCAGCCTCTGTTTAAGACCATATAAGCATTTGCTCTTATCATATTTGAAATTAGCCTGATAAAGACACTTTTGCTGGGCAAAGCACTACTGGACCCTGCCAGGTCCATTCCTGCCCAGGGCATCCCATTCTGTGACTACAGCAGCCTCTGTTTAAGACCATATAAGCATTTGCTCTTATCATATTTGAAATTAGCCTGATAAAGACACTTTTGCTGGGCAAAGCACTACTGGACCCTGCCAGGTCCATTCCTGCCCAGGGCATCCCATTCTGTGACTACAGCAGCCTCTGTTTAAGACCATATAAGCATTTGCTCTTATCATATTTGAAATTAGCCTGATAAAGACACTTTTGCTGGGCAAAGCACTACTGGACCCTGCCAGGTCCATTCCTGCCCAGGGCATCCCATTCTGTGACTAAAGCAGCCTCTGTTTAAGACCATATAAGCATTTGCTCTTATCATATTTGAAATTAGCCTGAAAAAGACACTTTTGCTGGGCAAAGCACTACTGTACCCTGCCAGGTCCATTCCTGCCCAGGGCATCCCATTCTGTGACTAAAGCAGCCTCTGTTTAAGACCATATAAGCATTTGCTCTTATCATATTTGAAATTAGCCTGATAAAGACACTTTTGCTGGGCAAAGCACTACTGGACCCTGCCAGGTCCATTCCTGCCCAGGGCATCCCATTCTGTGACTACAGCAGCCTCTGTTTAAGACCATATAAGCATTTGCTCTTATCATATTTGAAATTAGCCTGATAAAGACACTTTTGCTGGGCAAAGCACTACTGGACCCTGCCAGGTCCATTCCTGCCCAGGGCATCCCATTCTGTGACTAAAGCAGCCTCTGTTTAAGACCATATAAGCATTTGCTCTTATCATATTTGAAATTAGGCCTGATAAAGACACTTTTGCTGGGCAAAGCACTACTGGACCCTGCCAGGTCGATTCCTGTTGGGGCATCCCATTCTGTGACTAAAGCAGCCTCTGTTTAAGACCATATAAGCATTTGCTCTTATCATATTTGAAATTAGGCCTGATAAAGACACTTTTGCTGGGCAAAGCACTACTGTACCCTGCCAGGTCCATTCCTGCCCAGGGCATCCCATTCTGTGACTAAAGCAGCCTCTGTTTAAGACCATATAAGCATTTGCTCTTATCATATTTGAAATTAGCCTGATAAAGACACTTTTGCTGGGCAAAGCACTACTGGACCCTGCCAGGTCCATTCCTGCCCAGGGCATCCCATTCTGTGACTAAAGCAGCCTCTGTTTAAGACCATATAAGCATTTGCTCTTATCATATTTGAAATTAGCCTGATAAAGACACTTTTGCTGGGCAAAGCACTACTGGACCCTGCCAGGTCCATTCCTGCCCAGGGCATCCCATTCTGTGACTAAAGCAGCATCTGTTTAAGACCATATAAGCATTTGCTCTTATCATATTTGAAATTAGCCTGATAAAGACACTTTTGCTGGGCAAAGCACTACTGGACCCTGCCAGGTCCATTCCTGCCCAGGGCATCCCATTCTGTGACTAAAGCAGCCTCTGTTTAAGACCATATAAGCATTTGCTCTTATCATATTTGAAATTAGCCTGATAAAGACACTTTTGCTGGGCAAAGCACTACTGGACCCTGCCAGGTCCATTCCTGCCCAGGGCATCCCATTCTGTGACTAAAGCAGCCTCTGTTTAAGACCATATAAGCATTTGCTCTTATCATATTTGAAATTAGCCTGATAAAGACACTTTTGCTGGGCAAAGCACTACTGGACCCTGCCAGGTCCATTCCTGCCCAGGGCATCCCATTCTGTGACTACAGCAGCCTCTGTTTAAGACCATATAAGCATTTGCTCTTATCATATTTGAAATTAGCCTGATAAAGACACTTTTGCTGGGCAAAGCACTACTGGACCCTGCCAGGTCCATTCCTGCCCAGGGCATCCCATTCTGTGACTAAAGCAGCCTCTGTTTAAGACCATATAAGCATTTGCTCTTATCATATTTGAAATTAGCCTGATAAAGACACTTTTGCTGGGCAAAGCACTACTGTACCCTGCCAGGTCCATTCCTGCCCAGGGCATCCCATTCTGTGACTACAGCAGCCTCTGTTTAAGACCATATAAGCATTTGCTCTTATCATATTTGAAATTAGCCTGATAAAGACACTTTTGCTGGGCAAAGCACTACTGGACCCTGCCAGGTCCATTCCTGCCCAGGGCATCCCATTCTGTGACTAAAGCAGCCTCTGTTTAAGACCATATAAGCATTTGCTCTTATCATATTTGAAATTAGCCTGATAAAGACACTTTTGCTGGGCAAAGCACTACTGGACCCTGCCAGGTCCATTCCTGCCCAGGGCATCCCATTCTGTGACTAAAGCAGCCTCTGTTTAAGACCATATAAGCATTTGCTCTTATCATATTTGAAATTAGCCTGATAAAGACACTTTTGCTGGGCAAAGCACTACTGGACCCTGCCAGGTCCATTCCTGCCCAGGGCATCCCATTCTGTGACTAAAGCAGCCTCTGTTTAAGACCATATAAGCATTTGCTCTTATCATATTTGAAATTAGCCTGATAAAGACACTTTTGCTGGGCAAAGCACTACTGGACCCTGCCAGGTCCATTCCTGCCCAGGGCATCCCATTCTGTGACTACAGCAGCCTCTGTTTAAGACCATATAAGCATTTGCTCTTATCATATTTGAAATTAGCCTGATAAAGACACTTTTGCTGGGCAAAGCACTACTGGACCCTGCCAGGTCCATTCCTGCCCAGGGCATCCCATTCTGTGACTACAGCAGCCTCTGTTTAAGACCATATAAGCATTTGCTCTTATCATATTTGAAATTAGCCTGATAAAGACACTTTTGCTGGGCAAAGCACTACTGGACCCTGCCAGGTCCATTCCTGCCCAGGGCATCCCATTCTGTGACTAAAGCAGCCTCTGTTTAAGACCATATAAGCATTTGCTCTTATCATATTTGAAATTAGCCTGAAAAAGACACTTTTGCTGGGCAAAGCACTACTGTACCCTGCCAGGTCCATTCCTGCCCAGGGCATCCCATTCTGTGACTAAAGCAGCCTCTGTTTAAGACCATATAAGCATTTGCTCTTATCATATTTGAAATTAGCCTGATAAAGACACTTTTGCTGGGCAAAGCACTACTGGACCCTGCCAGGTCCATTCCTGCCCAGGGCATCCCATTCTGTGACTACAGCAGCCTCTGTTTAAGACCATATAAGCATTTGCTCTTATCATATTTGAAATTAGCCTGATAAAGACACTTTTGCTGGGCAAAGCACTACTGGACCCTGCCAGGTCCATTCCTGCCCAGGGCATCCCATTCTGTGACTAAAGCAGCCTCTGTTTAAGACCATATAAGCATTTGCTCTTATCATATTTGAAATTAGGCCTGATAAAGACACTTTTGCTGGGCAAAGCACTACTGGACCCTGCCAGGTCGATTCCTGTTGGGGCATCCCATTCTGTGACTAAAGCAGCCTCTGTTTAAGACCATATAAGCATTTGCTCTTATCATATTTGAAATTAGGCCTGATAAAGACACTTTTGCTGGGCAAAGCACTACTGTACCCTGCCAGGTCCATTCCTGCCCAGGGCATCCCATTCTGTGACTAAAGCAGCCTCTGTTTAAGACCATATAAGCATTTGCTCTTATCATATTTGAAATTAGCCTGATAAAGACACTTTTGCTGGGCAAAGCACTACTGGACCCTGCCAGGTCCATTCCTGCCCAGGGCATCCCATTCTGTGACTAAAGCAGCCTCTGTTTAAGACCATATAAGCATTTGCTCTTATCATATTTGAAATTAGCCTGATAAAGACACTTTTGCTGGGCAAAGCACTACTGGACCCTGCCAGGTCCATTCCTGCCCAGGGCATCCCATTCTGTGACTAAAGCAGCCTCTGTTTAAGACCATATAAGCATTTGCTCTTATCATATTTGAAATTAGCCTGATAAAGACACTTTTGCTGGGCAAAGCACTACTGGACCCTGCCAGGTCCATTCCTGCCCAGGGCATCCCATTCTGTGACTAAAGCAGCCTCTGTTTAAGACCATATAAGCATTTGCTCTTATCATATTTGAAATTAGGCCTGATAAAGACACTTTTGCTGGGCAAAGCACTACTGGACCCTGCCAGGTCCATTCCTGCCCAGGGCATCCCATTCTGTGACTAAAGCAGCCTCTGTTTAAGACCATATAAGCATTTGCTCTTATCATATTTGAAATTAGCCTGATAAAGACACTTTTGCTGGGCAAAGCACTACTGGACCCTGCCAGGTCCATTCCTGCCCAGGGCATCCCATTCTGTGACTAAAGCAGCCTCTGTTTAAGACCATATAAGCATTTGCTCTTATCATATTTGAAATTAGCCTGATAAAGACACTTTTGCTGGGCAAAGCACTACTGGACCCTGCCAGGTCGATTCCTGTTGGGGCATCCCATTCTGTGACTACAGCAGCCTCTGTTTAAGACCATATAAGCATTTGCTCTTATCATATTTGAAATTAGCCTGATAAAGACACTTTTGCTGGGCAAAGCACTACTGGACCCTGCCAGGTCCATTCCTGCCCAGGGCATCCCATTCTGTGACTAAAGCAGCCTCTGTTTAAGACCATATAAGCATTTGCTCTTATCATATTTGAAATTAGCCTGATAAAGACACTTTTGCTGGGCAAAGCACTACTGGACCCTGCCAGGTAGATTCCTGTTGGGGCATCCCATTCTGTGACTACAGCAGCCTCTGTTTAAGACCATATAAGCATTTGCTCTTATCATATTTGAAATTAGCCTGATAAAGACACTTTTGCTGGGCAAAGCACTACTGGACCCTGCCAGGTCCATTCCTGCCCAGGGCATCCCATTCTGTGACTAAAGCAGCCTCTGTTTAAGACCATATAAGCATTTGCTCTTATCATATTTGAAATTAGCCTGATAAAGACACTTTTGCTGGGCAAAGCACTACTGGACCCTGCCAGGTCCATTCCTGCCCAGGGCATCCCATTCTGTGACTAAAGCAGCCTCTGTTTAAGACCATATAAGCATTTGCTCTTATCATATTTGAAATTAGCCTGATAAAGACACTTTTGCTGGGCAAAGCACTACTGGACCCTGCCAGGTCGATTCCTGTTGGGGCATCCCATTCTGTGACTACAGCAGCCTCTGTTTAAGACCATATAAGCATTTGCTCTTATCATATTTGAAATTAGCCTGATAAAGACACTTTTGCTGGGCAAAGCACTACTGTACCCTGCCAGGTCCATTCCTGCCCAGGGCATCCCATTCTGTGACTAAAGCAGCCTCTGTTTAAGACCATATAAGCATTTGCTCTTATCATATTTGAAATTAGCCTGATAAAGACACTTTTGCTGGGCAAAGCACTACTGGACCCTGCCAGGTCCATTCCTGCCCAGGGCATCCCATTCTGTGACTAAAGCAGCCTCTGTTTAAGACCATATAAGCATTTGCTCTTATCATATTTGAAATTAGCCTGATAAAGACACTTTTGCTGGGCAAAGCACTACTGGACCCTGCCAGGTCCATTCCTGCCCAGGGCATCCCATTCTGTGACTAAAGCAGCCTCTGTTTAAGACCATATAAGCATTTGCTCTTATCATATTTGAAATTAGCCTGATAAAGACACTTTTGCTGGGCAAAGCACTACTGGACCCTGCCAGGTCCATTCCTGCCCAGGGCATCCCATTCTGTGACTAAAGCAGCCTCTGTTTAAGACCATATAAGCATTTGCTCTTATCATATTTGAAATTAGCCTGATAAAGACACTTTTGCTGGGCAAAGCACTACTGGACCCTGCCAGGTCCATTCCTGCCCAGGGCATCCCATTCTGTGACTACAGCAGCCTCTGTTTAAGACCATATAAGCATTTGCTCTTATCATATTTGAAATTAGCCTGATAAAGACACTTTTGCTGGGCAAAGCACTACTGGACCCTGCCAGGTCCATTCCTGCCCAGGGCATCCCATTCTGTGACTAAAGCAGCCTCTGTTTAAGACCATATAAGCATTTGCTCTTATCATATTTGAAATTAGCCTGATAAAGACACTTTTGCTGGGCAAAGCACTACTGGACCCTGCCAGGTCCATTCCTGCCCAGGGCATCCCATTCTGTGACTAAAGCAGCCTCTGTTTAAGACCATATAAGCATTTGCTCTTATCATATTTGAAATTAGGCCTGATAAAGACACTTTTGCTGGGCAAAGCACTACTGTACCCTGCCAGGTCCATTCCTGCCCAGGGCATCCCATTCTGTGACTAAAGCAGCCTCTGTTTAAGACCATATAAGCATTTGCTCTTATCATATTTGAAATTAGCCTGATAAAGACACTTTTGCTGGGCAAAGCACTACTGGACCCTGCCAGGTCGATTCCTGTTGGGGCATCCCATTCTGTGACTACAGCAGCCTCTGTTTAAGACCATATAAGCATTTGCTCTTATCATATTTGAAATTAGCCTGATAAAGACACTTTTGCTGGGCAAAGCACTACTGGACCCTGCCAGGTCCATTCCTGCCCAGGGCATCCCATTCTGTGACTAAAGCAGCCTCTGTTTAAGACCATATAAGCATTTGCTCTTATCATATTTGAAATTAGCCTGATAAAGACACTTTTGCTGGGCAAAGCACTACTGGACCCTGCCAGGTCGATTCCTGTTGGGGCATCCCATTCTGTGACTACAGCAGCCTCTGTTTAAGACCATATAAGCATTTGCTCTTATCATATTTGAAATTAGCCTGATAAAGACACTTTTGCTGGGCAAAGCACTACTGGACCCTGCCAGGTCCATTCCTGCCCAGGGCATCCCATTCTGTGACTAAAGCAGCCTCTGTTTAAGACCATATAAGCATTTGCTCTTATCATATTTGAAATTAGCCTGATAAAGACACTTTTGCTGGGCAAAGCACTACTGGACCCTGCCAGGTCCATTCCTGCCCAGGGCATCCCATTCTGTGACTAAAGCAGCCTCTGTTTAAGACCATATAAGCATTTGCTCTTATCATATTTGAAATTAGCCTGATAAAGACACTTTTGCTGGGCAAAGCACTACTGGACCCTGCCAGGTCGATTCCTGTTGGGGCATCCCATTCTGTGACTACAGCAGCCTCTGTTTAAGACCATATAAGCATTTGCTCTTATCATATTTGAAATTAGCCTGATAAAGACACTTTTGCTGGGCAAAGCACTACTGGACCCTGCCAGGTCGATTCCTGTTGGGGCATCCCATTCTGTGACTACAGCAGCCTCTGTTTAAGACCATATAAGCATTTGCTCTTATCATATTTTAAATTAGGCCTGATAAAGACACTTTTGCTGGGCAAAGCACTACTGTACCCTGCCAGGTCCATTCCTGCCCAGGGCATCCCATTCTGTGACTAAAGCAGCCTCTGTTTAAGACCATATAAGCATTTGCTCTTATCATATTTGAAATTAGGCCTGATAAAGACACTTTTGCTGGGCAAAGCACTACTGGACCCTGCCAGGTCCATTCCTGCCCAGGGCATCCCATTCTGTGACTACAGCAGCCTCTGTTTAAGACCATATAAGCATTTGCTCTTATTATATTTATATTATAAGACACTTTTGCTGGGCATAGGCTTACTGCTGCCTGCCAGGTGCACTTCTGTTGAGGCATCCCATTCTGTAACATAGCATACCCCTCTTTATTTACACTAAGCAGCTCTCTTATTTACACTAAGCAGGCCTGTTGGAGGCTGAGTGTTACTGCTCACTTTTGGTGTGCATTATATTCTGTTTCATATAGACCCACCGCTGCCCGGGGTTTTTTTAAATATCACCTACTACCACGCCAGTTAGACTATGTCGGGCAGACAAGTGCCTGGAAGTGAAAAGAGGAGTGGCAGAGGCCAAGATTCCGCAGGCAGAGCTCGCATCAGACTGGGGGCCAGTAGCAGCAGGAGATACGCTGAGAGACCTAATCTGCCAGTATCTGCTAGCGGTCGGGTCTCCACCAGTAACGCATCTGCCGTGGTAGATTGGCTGACGCGCTCATCAACAACATCATCACAACTTACATCTGAGACCCCCAGTCTAGGGTCGGTAGGTTCCTCTGACACAACCCTGAGTTGGCATGCCCCGAGAGCAGTCCCTGTCCTCCCATTGCCTCTGTCCTACGCCGTTCCCTCCCCCAGCGACGTATCCTATGCTTTGGGTTCAGCTCCACTCTTTAGTGAGGAGGACGATCAGATACAGGAGGACAGTCAGCAGCTACTGCCCAACCAAGAAATGGAGGTGGCTTCTTTAGCTAGGCAGACAAATAGTGATGTGGACAGTGTCGTGGGTGCTGCGAGCGTTCCAGCTCCTGCGCCAGACACTGTTGACGAATCCACGAACATCAGTGACGTACAGCCACAACTCGGTGATGATGATGATGATGACGATGAAGCCGATCGCACTTGGGAGCCGGGTGATGAAGGGGCTTCATCGTCATCATCAGGAGAAGAGGGGCGCAGGTTGCCCCGGAGTCAGCAGCTGAGGCAGCAAGGTGGTAGCAGTCAGCATGGGGGCACAATTCCAAAGGCTGGAGCCGGCCGGGGCCGGGGCCGGGGTAGAGCACCTGCTGTGCGGCAGTCTACCTTATCGGGAGGTAGTGGAGCAGGGGTTCCTGGAGTTGGCAACAGCAGCAGTGAATCAGTGAGGCCAGGGGGTGGGAAAAGTAGCTACTCGGCAGTGTGGCAGTTTTTCCTGAGGCATCCGCAGGAGGGTAACATGGCCACATGCAAGATATGTAGGCAAAAGGTGAAGCGTGGCCAGGGTCCAAATGTTGGCACCACGGCCCTGCGTCAACATATGATGCGTCACCATAAAACGACCTGGGAGAACCGAGGCTCCCAAGGGGTGGTCCAGTCTGCTTCCTCACCAAGTGAGCTCCCAATTTCTGCCAGCCAAGGCTCCAGCACCTCAGCCGAAGGCAGCTGTGCGTCATACCCATCCTCTGTCGCTCCTGCTCCTCCTCCTCCTCCTCCAAGTCATGCATCCCGCCAGCAATCCATCAGCGAAGCCATGTCCAAGAGACAGCAGTATGCGCCCACTCATCCTACGGCGCAGAAGCTGAATGTGCTCCTGTCCAAGTTGCTGGTGCTGCAGTCGCTCCCTTTTCAGGTGGTGGAATCTGCACCTTTCAGAGAACTGATGGCTTGTGCCGAGCCGAGGTGGAGAGTCCCAAGCCGTCATTTCTTTGCCAAGAAGGCAGTACCAGCGCTGCACACTTTTGTTGAACAGAAGGTGGGCCAGTCCTTGAGCCTGTCGGTGTGTAGCAAAATACATGGCAGCGCCGACATCTGGAGCTGTAACTACGGTCAGGGGCAGTACATGTCGTTTACGGCCCACTGGGTGAATGTGGTCCCTTTGCAGCAGCAACTTGGACAGGTCACGCCGCTTCGGCCTCCGCGCTCTCTGCCCATTGGGCCTGTGACACCGTGCGACTCGGCCTCCTCATCCTCCGCCATCTCCTCACCCTCCACTGTAGGCTCAAGTCTCAGTGCCCCTCCAGTCTACCATGTGTGCAGGGCACGGAGGTGTCACGCAGTGCTTCACATGGTTTGTCTTGGCGAACGGAGTCACACAGGGGAGGAACTGCTTAAATGTATTCATCAGGAAATCCAAACATGGCTTACTCCGAGAAAACTTAAAATGGGAATCATGGTTACCGACAATGGGAAGAACATTTTGTCTGCGCTGCGCCAAGGAAGCCTGACCCATGCCCCCTGCATGGCTCACGTCTTCAATCTGGTTGTCAAGCGGTTTCTGAAGTGTTCCCCCCATCTGCAAGACATCCTAACAACTTCAAGGAAACTTTGCATGCACTTCAGCCACTCCTACACCGCCAAACACACCCTTCTTGAGCTACAGCGTCAGAATGGTATCCCCCAACATAGTCTGATTTGCGATGTTTCCACCCGTTGGAATTCCACCCTTCACATGTTGGACCGATTATATGAACAGAGAAAAGCCATCACGGATTTCCTGATGATCCAAGCAGATAGGGGGACTCCCCTGTGTAACTTCAATGTCAACCAGTGGCAGCTCATACGTGACACCTGCCGTTTGCTCAGGCCCTTTGAGGATGCCACTTTATTTGTCAGTCGGCAGGATTACGGGATGAACGACGTGATTCCACTGCTTCATGTACTACAGCACATGTTGGAAACCATGGCTGGTCAGGGCACTGGAGACATGGCGTTTACATCTTACGGCCACATGAACCCCGCTGGAGCTGAACTGGAGGAGGAGGAAGAGGAGGAGGAGGAGTTGCCCAGCGAAACACAGTTTAGGCTTGGCGAAATGGCTGGTTTATCTAGTCAGCGGACAGGAGAGGAGGAGCAGGAGCAGCCAGAGGAGCTAGAGGTTTTTGAGGAAGGCGAGACAGAGGACCCGGGCACACCGTGGCAGTATGCAGTGGAGATGGAGACAGGTAGTCCATCCGAGTCACTTGCGCAAATGGCACGAAGCATGCTCACGTGCTTGCGTAGTGACCCCAGAATTGTTTCCATCTGTCGGCGGGATGACTTCTGGCTGTCCACCTTATTGGACCCTCGCTTCCGGCACAAAATGGGGGCATTTTTTAAACCCACCGAGAGGGAGGACAAACTCAACTACTACAAAGACATTCTACGTAGGCAGTTGGCCGATGCCTATCTGCGCCATGGTCCATACTCTCGCAGGTCTGACTCGAGGGGACCTCTGCGCTCACCTTCCACTGCCATGGCCGCTGGGGGGGTTGGCAGCAGCAGCAGCAGAAGCTCCATCAGCAGCAGCAGCCTCAGTCTTCAGTCGCTAATGAGTAGCTTTCTACACCCGCATAGTGAGGCTACTCATGAGCAGCAGGAAGACCTGGAGCAGGACCTGAACCAGCAGGTCATGTCATACTTTGACATGACCATGCCAACACACCTTGAGGATCCGCTGGACTTCTGGGCAGCCAAACTTGATTTGTGGCCGCAACTAGCAGAGTTTGCCCTGGAAAAGCTGTCCTGCCCGGCAAGTAGCTTGCCATCTGAGCGGGTGTTTAGTGCGGCGGGGGCCATAGTTACGGCGAGGAGAACTCGTCTGTCAACTAAAAATGTGGAGAGACTCACCTTTGTCAAAATGAATCAGGGATGGATCAGCCAGGATTTCCACCCACCAATGCCTGATGCATGCGACTAGATTCAGCATGGTGCCACGTTTTACACTTTCCAAATGGTGCAAAACATATTTATGTCTTTAGGCCATTTTTTGGCCTCCTGCTGCTGCTACTGTCAACTCCTGCCAACTCCAGGGTGTGATTCATCCAATTTTTGGGCTCCTGAAGCCAACTCCAGTGTATATTTGGGCTCCTGCTGCTGCTGCTGCCAACTTCTGCCAACTCCAGGGTGTGATTCATCCAATTTTTGGGCTCCTGAAGCCAACTCCAGTGTATATTTGGGCTCCTGCTGCTGCTACTGTCAACTCCTGCCAACTCCAGGGTGTGATTCATCCAATTTTTGGGCTCCTGAGGCCAACTCCAGTGTATATTTGGGCTCCTGCTGCTGCTGCTGCCAACTTCTGCCAACTCCAGGGTGTGATTCATCCAATTTTTGGGCTCCTGAGGCCAACTCCAGTGTATATTTGGGCTCCTGCTGCTGCTGCTGCCAACTTCTGCCAACTCCAGGGTGTGATTCATCCAATTTTTGGGCTCCTGAAGCCAACTCCAGTGTATATTTGGGCTCCTGCTGCTGCTGCTGTCAACTCCTGCCAACTCCAGGGTGTGATTCATCCAATTTTTGGGCTCCTGAGGCCAACTCCAGTGTATATTTGGGCTCCTGCTGCTGCTGCTGCCAACTTCTGCCAACTCCAGGGTGTGATTCATCCAATTTTTGGGCTCCTGAAGCCAACTCCAGTGTATATTTGGGCTCCTGCTGCTGCTGCTGCCAACTTCTGCCAACTCCAGGGTGTGATTCATCCAATTTTTGGGCTCCTGAGGCCAACTCCAGTGTATATTTGGGCTCCTGCTGCTGCTGCTGCCAACTTCTGCCAACTCCAGGGTGTGATTCATCCAATTTTTGGGCTCCTGAAGCCAACTCCAGTGTATATTTGGGCTCCTGCTGCTGCTACTGTCAACTCCTGCCAACTCCAGGGTGTGATTCATCCAATTTTTGGGCTCCTGAAGCCAACTCCAGTGTATATTTGGGCTCCTGCTGCTGCTGCTGCCAACTTCTGCCAACTCCAGGGTGTGATTCATCCAATTTTTGGGCTCCTGAAGCCAACTCCAGTGTATATTTGGGCTCCTGCTGCTGCTACTGTCAACTCCTGCCAACTCCAGGGTGTGATTCATCCAATTTTTGGGCTCCTGAAGCCAACTCCAGTGTATATTTGGGCTCCTGCTGCTGCTACTGTCAACTCCTGCCAACTCCAGGGTGTGATTCATCCAATTTTTGGGCTCCTGAAGCCAACTCCAGTGTATATTTGGGCTCCTGCTGCTGCTGCTGCCAACTTCTGCCAACTCCAGGGTGTGATTCATCCAATTTTTGGGCTCCTGAAGCCAACTCCAGTGTATATTTGGGCTCCTGCTGCTGCTACTGTCAACTCCTGCCAACTCCAGGGTGTGATTCATCCAATTTTTGGGCTCCTGAGGCCAACTCCAGTGTATATTTGGGCTCCTGCTGCTGCTGCTGCTGCCAACTTCTGCCAACTCCAGGGTGTGATTCATCCAATTTTTGGGCTACTGAAGCCAACTCCAGTGTATATTTGGGCTCCTGCTGCTGCTACTGTCAACTCCTGCCAACTCCAGGGTGTGATTCATCCAATTTTTGGGCTCCTGAGGCCAACTCCAGTGTATATTTGGGCTCCTGCTGCTGCTGCTGCCAACTTCTGCCAACTCCAGGGTGTGATTCATCCAATTTTTGGGCTCCTGAAGCCAACTCCAGTGTATATTTGGGCTCCTGCTGCTGCTGCTGCCAACTTCTGCCAACTCCAGGGTGTGATTCATCCAATTTTTGGGCTCCTGAAGCCAACTCCAGTGTATATTTGGGCTCCTGCTGCTGCTACTGTCAACTCCTGCCAACTCCAGGGTGTGATTCATCCAATTTTTGGGCTCCTGAGGCCAACTCCAGTGTATATTTGGGCTCCTGCTGCTGCTGCTGCCAACTTCTGCCAACTCCAGGGTGTGATTCATCCAATTTTTGGGCTCCTGCTGCTGCTGCTGCCAACTTCTGCCAACTCCAGGGTGTGATTCATCCAATTTTTGGGCTCCTGAAGCCAACTCCAGTGTATATTTGGGCTCCTGCTGCTGCTACTGTCAACTCCTGCCAACTCCAGGGTGTGATTCATCCAATTTTTGGGCTCCTGAAGCCAACTCCAGTGTATATTTGGGCTCCTGCTGCTGCTACTGTCAACTCCTGCCAACTCCAGGGTGTGATTCATCCAATTTTTGGGCTCCTGAGGCCAACTCCAGTGTATATTTGGGCTCCTGCTGCTGCTGCTGCCAACTTCTGCCAACTCCAGGGTGTGATTCATCCAATTTTTGGGCTCCTGAAGCCAACTCCAGTGTATATTTGGGTTCCTGCTGCTGCTGCTGTCAACTCCTGCCAACTCCAGGGTGTGATTCATCCAATTTTTGGGCTCCTGAGGCCAACTCCAGTGTATATTTGGGCTCCTGCTGCTGCTACTGTCAACTCCTGCCAACTCCAGGGTGTGATTCATCCAATTTTTGGGCTCCTGAAGCCAACTCCAGTGTATATTTGGGCTCCTGCTGCTGCTACTGTCAACTCCTGCCAACTCCAGGGTGTGATTCATCCAATTTTTGGGCTCCTGAGGCCAACTCCAGTGTATATTTGGGCTCCTGCTGCTGCTGCTGCCAACTTCTGCCAACTCCAGGGTGTGATTCATCCAATTTTTGGGCTCCTGAAGCCAACTCCAGTGTATATTTGGGCTCCTGCTGCTGCTGCTGCCAACTTCTGCCAACTCCAGGGTGTGATTCATCCAATTTTTGGGCTCCTGAAGCCAACTCCAGTGTATATTTGGGCTCCTGCTGCTGCTACTGTCAACTCCTGCCAACTCCAGGGTGTGATTCATCCAATTTTTGGGCTCCTGAGGCCAACTCCAGTGTATATTTGGGCTCCTTCTGCCCCTCATAGTGATGCCACTTCAACTCTCTGCAATTGTGCCGCTCTGCGATTCTATTAGCGATGCCTCTGATCTGCATGTGATATTCAAAGTATTATTTAACTAACCCAGCACGCATCCTGTGCGTGTTACAGCAAGGCAGAATGGTTTACAACCCTATTGAGGCTCTAGGAGGCTCAGAAATAGCCGTTTTTAATAGCGATTCGTCGCGGATTTATTCGGGTCGAAACGATTTTTGTCGGAAAATTCGGCGAATCAGTCGAATCGAATTTTTCAAAAGTTCGCTCATCTCTATATAATATATACAAGGCCAATACAAAGAGACGCCTTAGAGAGGATCTAATCACTGTGTATAATATATACAAGGCCAATACAAAGAGACGCCTTAGAGAGGATCTAATCACTGTGTATAATATATACAAGGCCAATACAAAGAGACACCTTAGAGGGGATCTAATCACTGTGTTTAATATATACAAGGCCAATACAAAGAGACGCCTTACAGGAGATCTAATCACTGTGTTTAATATATACAAGGCCAATACAAAGAGACGCCTTAGAGGGGATCTAATCACTGTGTATAATATATACAAGGCCGATACAAAGAGACGCCATAGAGGGGATCTAATCACTGTGTATAATATATACAAGGCCAATACAAAGAGATGCCTTAGAGGGGATCTAATCACTGTGTATAATATATACAAGGCCAATACAAAGACACCTTAGAGGGGATCTAATCACTCTGTTTAATATATACAAGGCCGATACAAAGAGACACCTTAGAGGGGATCTAATCACTGTGTTTAATATATACAAGGCCAATACAAAGACACCTTAGAGGGGATCTAATCACTGTGTTTAATATATACAAGGCCAATACAAAGAGACGCCTTAGAGGGGATCTAATCACTGTGTATAATATATACAAGGGCAATACAAAGAGACGCCTTAGAGGGGATCTAATCACTGTGTATAATATATACAAGGCCAATACAAAGAGACACCTTAGAGGGGATCTAATCACTGTGTTTAATATATACAAGGCCAATACAAAGAGACGCCTTAGAGGGGATCTAATCACTGTGTATAATATATACAAGGCCAATACAAAGAGACGCCTTAGAGGGGATCTAATCACTGTGTATAATATATACAAGGCCGATACAAAGAGACACCTTAGAGGGGATCTAATCACTGTGTTTAATATATACAAGGCCAATACAAAGAGACGCCTTAGAGGGGATCTAATCACTGTGTATAATATATACAAGGCCAATACAAAGAGACACCTTAGAGGGTATCTAATCACTGTGTATAATATATACAAGGCCGATACAAAGAGACGCCATAGAGGGGATCTAATCACTGTGTATAATATATACAAGGCCAATACAAAGAGATGCCTTAGAGGGAATCTAATCACTGTGTATAAAATATACAAGGCCAATACAAAGAGACGCCTTAGAGGGGATCTAATCACTGTGTATAATATATACAAGGCCAATACAAAGACACCTTAGAGGGGATCTAATCACTGTGTATAATATATACAAGGCCAATACAAAGACACCTTAGAGGGGATCTAATCACTGTGTATAATATATACAAGGCCAATACAAAGAGACGCCTTAGAGGGGATCTAATCACTGTGTATAATATATACAAGGCCAATACAAAGAGATGCCTTAGAGGGAATCTAATCACTGTGTATAAAATATACAAGGCCAATACAAAGAGACGCCTTAGAGGGGATCTAATCACTGTGTATAATATATACAAGGCCAATACAAAGACACCTTAGAGGGGATCTAATCACTGTGTTTAATATATACAAGGCCAATACAAAGAGACGCCTTAGAGGGGATCTAATCACTGTGTATAATATATACAAGGCCAATACAAAGAGACGCCTTAGAGGGGATCTAATCACTGTGTATAATATATACAAGGCCAATACAAAGAGACGCCTTAGAGGGGATCTAATCACTGTGTATAATATATACAAGGCCAATACAAAGAGACACCTTAGAGGGGATCTAATCACTGTGTATAATATATACAAGGCCAATACAAAGACACCTTAGAGGGGATCTAATCACTGTGTATAATATATACAAGGCCAATACAAAGAGACACCTTAGAGGGGATCTAATCACTGTGTATAATATATACAAGGCCAATACAAAGACACCTTAGAGGGGATCTAATCACTGTGTATAATATATACAAGGCCAATACAAAGAGACACCTTAGAGGGGATCTAATCACTGTGTATAATATATACAAGGCCAATACAAAGAGATGCCTTAGAGGGGATCTAATCACTGTGTATAATATATACAAGGCCAATACAAAGAGACGCCTTAGAGGGGATCTAATCACTGTGTATAATATATACAAGACCAATACAAAGAGACGCCTTAGAGGGTATCTAATCACTGTGTATAATATATACAAGGCCAATACAAAGACACCTTAGAGGGGATCTAATCACTGTGTATAATATATACAAGGCCAATACAAAGAGACGCCTTAGAGGGTATCTAATCACTGTGTATAATATATACAAGGCCAATACAAAGACACCTTAGAGGGGATCTAATCACTGTGTATAATATATACAAGGCCAATACAAAGAGATGCCTTAGAGGGGATCTAATCACTGTGTATAATATATACAAGGCCAATACAAAGAGACGCCTTAGAGGGGATCTAATCACTGTGTATAATATATACAAGGTCAATACAAAGAGACACCTTAGAGGGGATCTAATCACTGTGTATAATATATACAAGACCAATACAAAGAGACGCCATAGAGGGGATCTAATCACTGTGTATAATATATACAAGGCCAATACAAAGAGACGCCTTAGAGGGGATCTAATCACTGTGTATAATATATACAAGGCCAATACAAAGAGATGCCTTAGAGGGGATCTAATCACTGTGTATAATATATACAAGGCCAATACAAAGAGACGCCTTAGAGGGGATCTAATCACTGTGTATAATATATACAAGGCCAATACAAAGAGACGCCTTAGAGGGGATCTAATCACTGTGTATAATATATACAAGGCCAATACAAAGACACCTTAGAGGGGATCTAATCACTGTGTATAATATATACAAGGCCAATACAAAGAGACGCCTTAGAGGGGATCTAATCACTGTGTATAATATATACAAGGCCAATACAAAGACACCTTAGAGGGGATCTAATCACTGTGTATAATATATACAAGGCCAATACAAAGAGACGCCATAGAGGGGATCTAATCACTGTGTATAATATATACAAGGCCAATACAAAGAGACGCCTTAGAGGGGATCTAATCACTGTGTATAATATATACAAGGCCAATACAAAGAGACGCCTTAGAGGGGATCTAATCACTGTGTATAATATATACAAGGCCAATACAAAGAGACGCCTTAGAGGGGATCTAATCTCTTCTCTATTTTCTCTCTTCTTCTTTCTTGTTTTCTTCTCTCTCCTCGTCCTCTGTTTTTCCCTTTCATTCGTCCGTTCCTTTCTCTCTCTTCCATTCCTCTATCCTCTTTTGGTATGTTTTCCCTTTCTTCCTTTGCATTATTTTTTCTCAGTTCCCCCTTTTCTCTCCTTCTCCTGCCTTTCTGCCCCCATCTCTCTCTCTACCATTCCTCCACCTTCTTTTTCTTCTGTGTCCCATTTCTCTGCCTTTTTTATTCTTCTTCCTACTCCTAACTTTATATGATATATAACTTCTTTCTTCATGTATGTCTTTATTTATATTATATTTGTATTTATTTCGATATCTTCCTTTGACACCTTTCCTTTCTTTTTTCACTTTTAGCTCCTTTTTTCTTTCTTTTCTTTCCCGCTTTTCCTCTGCTCCTTTTTATTGCCCGCGAGCTCTCTGTGTGGGTGGTGTGTGTGTGTGTGTGTGTATATATATATCAGGGGACAGACGGGGCACGTGCCCCGGGTGCAGCAGGCCAGAGGGGCGCCAAAAGGGGGCCTGAGCACAGGTGGGGGGCGCCATTTAAATCTTTGCCCCGAGTGCCAGAGAGACTTGCTGCGCCTCATATATATATATATATATATATATATATGTGTGTGCCTTGATATGTGTGTGTGTACCTTGATGTGTGTATATATATATATACCTTTATGTGTGTTTGTGTGTGTTGTGGTAAGGTGTATGGAAAAGTCCTGATTGGTGTGTACTTTTCCCCTGCTATGCTCTATCAGGCACAATCCATGCCGGGTTTTCAGGACACAGGTCACATTCCCCAGCCCTCTACAGGTTTGTTCCCTGATTCCAGACCTCGCACAGGTGATGAGGCTGATTGCAGGGGAAGCCTAAATAAAAGGAGCCGCTGAGCCTATCAGTTTGCTTTTGACCAGCCTGGAAGAAGGAGCCCAGGCTGTACTTCTTAAAGTGTATGACAGATCTGGAGATAGCCGAAGGACTTTGTTGGTATCTCTGTACTTGGACTTGTGGAGGAGCAGCGTGGGCTCGTATGCCCTATAAAGTGGACTTGACTGATGGCTGGTGCAATAAGCTTTATAAAACTTGCTGACAAAATGGCTACCAGACAATAGTTATATGCAAGGCTTTACAAAATAAAATATATAGCTGCTATTTTGTAGGAACATAATTGTAGAAGTGTTTATGCTAGCAAAATCTAACTGTCAAACCGCAATAACAGCTAAATAGGGCAACTTCTCGATAACTACGCACCTGTTGACCTTTTGTATGAGGAAACTGTAAGTTTGCACCTCTCTGTGGTTTTAACCTATATGTTGCAAATATGGAACAAGTACATATTGTTTTTGCGGTTTCTTGCTTTATAAGTCCATCCCAAAGCGGAAGTAAACTAGAGTTTGCACCGAGATATCGAGTGTGTGTCGTTATTTGCGTCTCAGTGCAATTCTCTCAGATATCTGAAATCACACATAAGACTTATCGCAACTGCAGGACAGCGTTCCTATAGAGGGTCCAGAGGGATCGCTCTGAAATAGAGATACATACTTTCGCTGACTTGCAGTTCGCTGGAGTATCAAACCCTGGACTTTCATTGAGTTGGTGAAGTAACCACTTGATTTATTGCATTGCATGCTGCAACCTGTAAGAGACATTTCTTTTCTGTTGAACAATTTGGTTTTAATAAAAGTTGTCTTTAATTTTGAAGAACTGTGGTCCGTGTCACTGCCGTTCGCCCCAAGCGCTCACAATTGGTGGAGGATGCGGGCAACGGAGTGACAAAATGCTGCATTTAACAGTGGATGGCTTGGGTGAAAACTGCAACCAAGATGTCTCACATGGAGGAGCTGATAAAGCAGCTAGTACAGGCCAATCTCCAGCAGCAGCAGGCCATGGCAAACCAGCAGGAGACAAACTGCCTGTTGATGGAACAGATTGCTGCGCTCAGAGAGACTGTTTTGGCTAAAGTCTCACAAACGGAGAGAAGCCCGGAAAACAGATGGTGCGAGGAGAGCCGTACAGCGGGTCCTACAAAAGATGACCCCTGAGGATTATGTTGAGGCCTACCTCACTGTATTCCAGCGCATGGCTGAGAGAGAGCAGCTGCCAATTGCCGAGTGGGCAGACGTGATTGCACCATTTCTGGCAGGTGAGCCACAAAAAGCGTATTCTGACCTCAGGGAGCAAGAGGTATGGGACTATGCGAAACTTAAAATAGAGATCCTTGCCCGCCTGGGTGTTACACCAGCGGTCCAGTCCCGGAGAGTACATCAGATCTGGAGATAGCCGAAGGACTTTGTTGGTATCTCTGTACTTGGACTTGTGGAGGAGCAGCGTGGGCTTGTATGCCCTATAAAGTGGACCTGACTTGCAGTTCGCTGGAGTATCAAACCCTGGACTTTCATTGAGTTGGTAAAGTAACCACTTGAATTATTGCATTGCATGCTGCAACCTCTGAAGTAAGAGACATTTCTTTTCTGTTGAACATTTTGGTTTCAATAAATAATTTTGAAGAACTGTTGTCCGTGTCACTGCCGTTCGCCCAAGCGCTCACAGTGTGTATGTGTGCGTATATATATAATATATATATATATAAAATCATACCTACCAACTTTTCAAGGTGGGAAAGAGGGACATTTGTTAAATTAAGCCACGCCCCTCATTGAGGGATGGATAGGAGATAGAGTGTAACAGTTACAATAGAAACACTTTGAATAGGCAAATGAATCATTTATTGCTGCAGATCTGCATGTTACACCTCAAAGAGGGACAAATGAGACCAACGAGGGGGACATGGACTCCAAAGAGGGACAGTCCCTCCAAATTAGGGACACTTGGGAGGTATGTGTGTGTGTGTGTGTGTGTGTGTGTATATATATATATATATATATATATATATATCCGTATGTGTGTGTGTATATACATGTGCTTGTGTACTGTGTATATATATATATATATATATATATATATATATATATATATATATGTGCGTGTGGGGGGGGTTACAAAACAGTACAGCTTGTCAACACAAAGCTATGTGTGTTATTTGGCACCGGTGAGGTCCTCGCCCCCCCCCCCAGTCGGCGTGTGACCGCACAGCATATGACCACACGCGGACGCTCACAATCTCTGCAGAAGCTATGCAAGAGCGATAATCAGAGGGTCTGATAACCTGAACACGACACAAAGTGACACTGCGCTGAGCATGCGCCTCCCCCGGTCTGTTTATTACTTTATTTATTATTCTTCATCACCCCGAAGTGCCCCCACTAACCTGTCACACACTGACCAATGAGGATTAGCCGGCGCTCCTCCAATGACTTCCATGTGCTGTGTGACAGTGCGAAGATGATGGACAAATACACATACAAGAAAGGAGGCAATGTGTAGTGACAATAAAGGAAAAGGTCAGATTGTGGCACGGATGAGAATAAGGGGTTAATATGCAGCACAGATTAGAGCAAGGGGTTAATATGCAGCACAGATTAGAGGAAGGGGTTAATATGCAGCACAGATTAGAGGAAGGGGTTAATATGCAGCACATATTAGAGATAAGGGGTTAATATGCAGCACAGATTAGAGGAAGGGGTTAATATGCAGCACAGATTAGAGGAAGGGGTTAATATGCAGCACAGATTAGAGGAAGGGGTTAATATGCAGCACAGATTAGAGCAAGGGGTTAAAATAAGGAGAAATAAGCCCCTATAAATAATCGACACCTAAAAATAAGGAGAAATAAGCCCCTATAAATAAACGATATTTAAAAATAATGAGAAATGAGCAGCTATAAATAAACAACACCTAAAAATAAGGAGAAATAAGCACCTATAAATAATCGACACCTAAAAATAAGGAGAAATAAGCACCTATAAATAATCGATACCTAAAAATAACGAGAAATAAGCACCTATAAATAAACGACACCTAAAAATAAGGAGAAATAAGCACCTATAAATAAACGATATTTAAAACTATTACAAGTGCGGTTTTATACAGCTTGCAATGGATACATGCAGCACAGATTAGAGGAAGGGGTTAATATGCAGCACAGATTAGAGGAAGGGGTTAATATGCAGCACATATTAGAGATAGGGGGTTAATATGCAGCACATATTAGAGGAAGGGGTTAATATGCAGCACAGATTAGAGCAAGGGGGTAATATGCAGCATAGATTAGAGCAAGGGGGTAATATGCAGCACCGATTAGAGGAAGGGGTTAATATGCAGCACACATTAGAGATAGGGGTTAATATGCAGCACAGATTAGAGCAAGGGGTTAATATGCAGCACAGATTAGAGCAAGGGGTTAATATGCAGCACAGATTAGAGGAAAGGGTTAATATGCAGCACATATTAGAGATAGAGGGTTAATATGTAGCACAGATTAGAGGAAGGGGTTAATATGCAGCACATATTAGAGATAGGGGGTTAATATGCAGCACAGATTAGAGGAAGGGGTTAATATGCAGCACATATTAGAGGAAGGGGCAACAGGAAGAACAGGAATAACTCATTATAACTAAAAAACAAAGCCTAAGCCTGTGATATGTTTCAAAGAATTTCAGAGCGGAGCCCAATGCGGTCCATTCACTGAAATGAAGGGGGTCAGGGTGTAGGGCAGATAGGAGGGGGGGGTCAATGTGTAGAGCTGATGAGAAGAAGGGGTCAATATATGGAGTAGATGAGAATAGGGGGTCAATATGTAGAGCAGATGAGTAGAAGAGGTCAATGTGTAGAGCAGATACGATAAGGGGGTTAAAGTGTAAAGGAAATAAGATGAGGGGGTCAATGTGTAGCACAGATGAGAAGAAGGGTTCATTGTTTAGTGTTGTACTGTGTAATGAGATGGAGCACAATGCGGAATATGTTGCCGCTATATAAATAAAGATTATTATTATTAATAAAAATAATGCTAATTATTATTGTGCAGCAGGGAACAAGGGGTTACAGAGCCGGGAGTGTAAGGGGTTAATGCGTACAGGGGATGAGCCAGTGTTCAGCAGCCTGTTCTCCATAATAAATTACATAGAGATGAAAGGTTGGAGTTCCGCTTTAACTGTTACTTTTCCACCTTGATGGCGAGCTTAGCGTGACGGCTCAGAAAAATGGGGATGTATCAGCGGCGGGAATGCGCGCGGGATCATTAGCGTGGCGTTTGAGGTGTCATGCGCTAGTGAGGAATGCCGCGCCGCCTGTCAGCGCCGGGCAGATTAGCCAATAGAGCTTTAAATTAACACTTCACAGCGGCAGATAGCGATTCCCAGGAGCTCGCTGAGCGAATAAACTGTCATCTCCGCGATTACCGCTTCAAGCGACGAATCGTCGCCGCCGCCGGCCGCGAGGAGGCCCAACCGGCTCAATTACACTGACAGCAGATACACAACCTGTATCACATGTGACTAGCGAGCTCCATGATGTCATTCCAGAGCCATTTAAATAAATCATGGCAAGGGCGGTCTGGCTTTTAGGAGCGGGCGACAATGTCGCTGACCTACGCCGTAGCCCCTTCGGGGAATCTTATGAATGATTTTTACAACATAATTTATTCAGTAATGGCGTGACATTTTTGGAAGTGAGAAAATTTCGGTACAAAAATTGGGTCAGCAGCTGGGGAGAAGGCTTAGGTGAGAGGATTGGATCAGCAGCTGGGGAGCAGGCTTAGGTGAGGGGATTGGATCAGCAGCTGAGGAGCAGGCTTAGGTGAGGGGATCGGGTCAGCAGCTGGGGAGCAGGCTTAGGTGAGGAAATTGGATCAGCAGCTGGGGAACAGGCTTAGGTGAGGGGATTGGATCAGCAGCTGAGGAGCAGGCTTAGGTGAGGGGATTGGATCAGCAGCTGGGGAGCAGGCTTAGGTGAGGGGATTGGGTCAGCAGCTTGGGAGCAGGCTTAGGTGAGGGGATTGGGTCAGCAGCTGGGGAGCAGGCTTAGGTGAGGGGATTGGATCAGCAGCTGGGGAGCAGGCTTAGGTGAGGAGATTGGATCAGCAGCTGGGGAGCAGGCTTAGGTGAGGGGATTGGATCAGCAGCTGGTGAGCAGGCTTAGGTGAGGGGATTGGACCAGCAGCTGGGGAGCAGGCTTAGGTGAGGGGATTGGATCAGCAGCTGGGGAGCAGGCTTAGGTGAGGGGATTGGGTCAGCAGCTGAGGAGCAGGCTTAGGTGAGGGGATTGGATCAGCAGCTGGGGAGCAGGCTTAGGTGAGGGGATTGGGTCAGCAGCTGAAGAGCAGGCTTAGGTGAGGGGATTGGATCAGCAGCTGGGGAGCAGGCTTAGGTGAGGGGATTCGGTCGGCAGCTGGGGAGCAGGCTTAGGTGAGGGGATTGGATCAGCAGCTGGGGAGCAGGCTTAGGTGAGGGGATTGGGTCAGCAGCTGGGGAGCAGGCTTAGGTGAAGGGATTGGGTCAGCAGCTGGGGAGCAGGCTTAGGTGAGGGGATTGGGTCAGCAGCTTGGGAGCAGGCTTAGGTGAGGGGATTGGGTCAGCAGCTGGGGAGCAGGCTTAGGTGAGGGGATTGGATCAGCAGCTGGGGAGCAGGCTTAGGTGAGGAGATTGGATCAGCAGCTGGGGAGCAGGCTTAGGTGAGGGGATTGGATCAGCAGCTGGTGAGCAGGCTTAGGTGAGGGGATTGGACCAGCAGCTGGGGAGCAGGCTTAGGTGAGGGGATTGGATCAGCAGCTGGGGAGCAGGCTTAGGTGAGGGGATTGGGTCAGCAGCTGAGGAGCAGGCTTAGGTGAGGGGATTGGATCAGCAGCTGGGGAGCAGGCTTAGGTGAGGGGATTGGGTCAGCAGCTGAAGAGCAGGCTTAGGTGAGGGGATTGGATCAGCAGCTGGGGAGCAGGCTTAGGTGAGGGGATTCGGTCGGCAGCTGGGGAGCAGGCTTAGGTGAGGGGATTGGATCAGCAGCTGGGGAGCAGGCTTAGGTGAGGGGATTGGGTCAGCAGCTGGGGAGCAGGCTTAGGTGAAGGGATTGGGTCAGCAGCTGGGGAGCAGGCTTAGGTGAGGGGATTCGGTCGGCAGCTGGGGAGCAGGCTTAGGTGAGGGGATTGAGTCAGCAGCTGAGGAGCAGGCTTAGGTGAGGGGATTGGGTCAGCAGCTGGAGAGCAGGCTTAGGTGAGGGGATTGGGTCAGCAGCTGGGGAGCAGGCTTAGGTGAAGGGATTGGGTCAGCAGCTGGGGAGCAGGCTTAGGTGAAGGGATTGGGTCAGCAGCTGGAGAGCAGGCTTAGGTGAGGGGATTGGATCAGCAGCTGGGGAACAGGCTTAGGTGAGGGGATTGGATCAGCAGCTGAGGAGCAGGCTTAGGTGAGGGGATTGGATCAGCAGCTGGGGAGCAGGCTTAGGTGAGGGGATTGGGTCAGCAGCTGGGGAGCAGGCTTAGGTGAGGGGATTGGGTCAGCAGCTGGGGAGCAGGCTTAGGTGAGGGGATTGGATCAGCAGTTGGGGAGCAGGCTTAGGTGAAGGGATTGGGTCAGCAGCTGGGGAGCAGGCTTAGGTGAGGGGATTGGGTCAGCAGCTGGAGAGCAGGCTTAGGTGAGGGGATTGGATCAGCAGTTGGAGAGCAGGCTTAGGTGAAGGGATTGGGTCAGCAGCTGGGGAGCAGGCTTAGGTGAGAAAATTGGATCAGCAGCTGAGGAGCAGGCTTAGGTGAGGGGATTGGATCAGCAGCTGGGGAGCAGGCTTAGGTGAGGGGATTCGGTCGGCAGCTGGGGAGCAGGCTTAGGTGAGGGGATTCGGTCGGCAGCTGGGGAGCAGGCTTAGGTGAGAGGATTGGGTCAGCAGCTGGGGAGCAGGCTTAGGTGAGGGGATTCGGTCGGCAGCTGGGGAGCAGGCTTAGGTGAGGGGATTCGGTCGGCAGCTGGGGAGCAGGCTTAGGTGAGAGGATTGGGTCAGCAGCTGGGGAGCAGGCTTAGGTGAGGGGATTCGGTCGGCAGCTGGGGAGCAGGCTTAGGTGAGGGGATTGGATCAGCAACTGGGGAGCAGGCTTAGGTGAGGGGATTGGATCAGCAGCTGGGGAGCAGGCTTAGGTGAGGGGATTGGATCAGCAACTGGGGAGCAGGCTTAGGTGAGGGGATTGGGTCAGCAGCTGGGGAGCCGGCTTAGGTGAGGGGATTGGATCAGCAGCTTGGGAGCAGGCTTAGGTGAGGGGATTGGATCAGCAGCTGGGGAGCAGGCTTAGGTGAAGGGATTGGGTCAGCAGCTGGGGAGCAGGCTTAGGTGAGGGGATTGGATCAGCAGCTGGGGAGCAGGCTTAGGTGAGGGGATTGGGTCAGCAGCTGGGGAGCCGGCTTAGGTGAGGGGATTGGATCAGCAGCTTGGGAGCAGGCTTAGGTGAGGGGATTGGATCAGCAGCTGGGGAGCAGGCTTAGGTGAGGGGATTGGATCAGCAGCTGGGGAGCCGGCTTAGGTGAGGGGATTGGATCAGCAGCTGGGGAGCAGGCTTAGGTGAGGGGATTGGATCAGCAGCTGGGGAGCAGGCTTAGGTGAGGGGATTGGATCAGCAGCTGGGGAGCCGGCTTAGGTGAAGGGATTGGGTCAGCAGCTGGGGAGCAGGGTTAGGTGAGGGGTTCAGGTCAGCAAATATAAATATTTGTTATAAACTATATATTAAATATATTATATGTTAATAGAAATGTATTGTAAGTGATTCATTATATTTATTAACAATGGTTCAATATACAATTATATAATATTATAGGGCCATGGGTTTGCTGTAAAATGCAACTAAGAAAATGTCAGGAAAATGCGACTAGAACAGCTGAACTTTATATGCTTTATAAAGGCGGGCGGGGGGGGGGGGGATTATAATCACTTTAAATAACTAATTAACATTAGTCTGAATTTAATTGACTGAGCACAGCCACACCCCCAAATCTGTTATTTTATATTATAGGGCCATGGCTTTGCTGTAAAATGCAACTAAGAAAACATCAGGAAAATTTGACTAGAACTTTATATTCTTTATATGGGGTGTTCGAATCGCTTTAAAAGACTAATTAACGTTAATCTAAATGTAATTGGCTGAGCACAACCACGCCCTCAATTCTTTTATATTATATTATACGGCCATGGTTTTGCTGTAAAATCACTTTAAATAACTAATAAACATTAGTCCAAATGTAATTGGCTGAACACAGCCACGCCCCAAATTCTGTTATATTATATTATAGGGCCATAGTTTCAGCTAGAATAGCTGAACTTTATATCGGGGGGGATTATAATCACTTTAAATAACTAATTAACATTAGTCTAAATGTAATTGGCTGAACCCAGCCACGCCCCCAATTCTAAGAGGATGTCTAACACTTATGCAGCCATATTATTTGATTTTTATTTCCCCTGTAAATGATTATTTCACGTTACGCTGGTTGGGTCACTTTTATCCAATTTTCACAATTGCACAAATCATTTTCAATATGGAAATGGAACTTCCTATTATTTCGTAGGCGGGGCTACTGTTAATAAGAGACTGGGTGGGTGTGATGTCATAGCATTGCCCCTGATGACATCATCCTTTCCCGAGCATGTTGGATATATGGAGTATTTTGAATGCGTTCGAGGTCGCTCATGTAAATTTAGGCAAATGAATATTTCAGGGAATATGAATAATTTAGAGGGCGAGTCCCGGAGGCTGGAATTCGCGGCATGCGAGTCTTCCGGGCGCTCGGCGGGAGACCTCAGCGAGGTGACCGACATCTGCCACACGCCCGCGGCCAGGCCGCGCCTGATAGGGAAACAATGCGGCGAGAAGTGTCGTCTGATGGAGGAAGAAGCTCTGAAGTGTCGTATTCCCGGCACAGGCTCAAATGTTATCGCGGCCAAAAATTCTCTGCCAATCCAACACTTTGTCACCTCGCTGTGCTGCTCGGAATGACACACAGGCAACAAATCGCAGCCATCGCTAATAATGGAACTGGAACCTACCAACTTTACAGGGTGGGAAAGAGGGACAATTGTTAAATTTGGCCACGCCCCCTCATTGAGGGATGGATAGGAAATAGGGTGTAACAGTTACAACAATATAAACACTTATAATAGGCAAATGAATCATTTATTGCTGCAGATCTGCATGTTAAACCTCAAAGAGGGACAATATGTAAATGAAGCCACCTCCCCTCATTGAGGGATAGATGAAGCCACACACCCTCATAGAGGGATCAATGAAGCCACGCCCCCTCATTGAGGGATGGATAGGAAATAGGGTGTAACAGTTACAACAATATAAACACTTATAATAGGCAAATGAATCATTTATTGCTGCAGATCTGCATGTTACACAAAGAGGGACAAATGAGAACAACAGGGGACAGGGGGACATGGACTCAAAAGAGGGGCTATATATAAATGAAGCCACGTCCCCTTATTGATTGATAGATAGGTTCTAACAATTACGACAATAGAAATACCTATAATAGGCAAATGAATCATTTATTGCTGCAGATCTGCATGTTACACCTCAAAGAGGGACAATATGTAAATGAAGCCATGTCCCCTCATTGAGGGATGACTGAAGCCACCTCCCCTCATTGAGGGATAGATGAAGCCACGCGCCCTCATTGAGGGATGGATAGGAAATAGGGTGTAACAGTTACAACAATATAAACACTTATAATAGGCAAATGAATCATTTATTGCTGCAGATCTGCATGTTACACCTCAAAGAGGGACAAATGAGAACAACAGGGGACAGGGGGACATGGACTCAAAAGAGGGACTATATATAAATGAAGCCACGCCCCCTTATTGATTGATAGATAGGTTCTAACAGTTACAACAATAGAAACACTTTAAATTGGCCAATGAGTCATTAATTGCTGCAGATCTGCATGTTACACCTTAAAGATGGACAATATGTATATGAAGCCACGCCCCCTTATTGAGGGATGGATGAAGCCACGCCCCCTCATTGAGGGATGGATAGGAGATAGGATGTAACTGTTACAACAATAGAAACACTTTAAATAAGCCAAGGAATCATTTATTGCTGCAGATCTGCATGCTACACCTCAAAGAGGGACAATATGTATATGAAGCCACGCCCCCTCATTGGGGGATGAATGAAGCCACACCCCCTTATTGATTGATAGATAGGTGATAGGTTGTAACAGTTACAACAATAGAAACACTTTAAATAAGCCAATGAATCATTTATTGATGCAGATCTGCATGTTACACCTCAAAGAGGGACAATATGTATATGAAGCCACGCCCCCTCATTGAGGGATGAATGAAGCCACACCCCCTTATTGATTGATAGATAGGTGATAGGTTGTAACAGTTACAACAATAGAAACACTTTAAATAAGCCAATGAATCATTTATTGATGCAGATCTGCATGTTACTCCTCAAAGAGGGACAAATGAGAACAGCGAGGAGCAGGGGGACACGGACTCAAAAGAGGGACAGTCCCTCCAAATCAGGGACACTTGGGACATATGGAGCTGAGAGCGAGGATCGCACTCACCCGTCCTGAACCTGCACCTATATGAAGGGGAGCAATACCTTGCTTGATGGCTTTTGCGCCAATGGGCAATCGCAATACGCCGAGCGGCCCGTCCCAGAGGCTCTAGGCCCATTTCACACCTTCCCACCTGCATCATGTTAGAGAAGAAATTCTGCCCATTAAGTGGACCAAAACCCACTCCGATTAGCCCAAGAATCTGTAAGATTCCTGAGCTGATCGATTCCCTCCCCCAGGGGCATCCGAAATCGGGGTGCCCCGCTGTGTGAAACCCCCCAGGACGCCCCATACACTTACCTTGTTTCCTGGTCCAAAGGCATTTGTGAATGGCCGGCGCGGGCACGCTCCCTGTTAGAGAGAAGCAGGGGATTCCTAGGGTAGAGGGAACGAGGTGGGGCCCTCCCAAGGTGCAAGGGCCCCGGCACCTGCTCGGGTATACCCAATGCTGACACCGGCCCTGCATAGAAGTCTGGCTGTGTCCCCACTGCTGTTACAGGTACACGTTGGGGCCTCCTCCTTCCACCAGGACCTTCTCTGCTGCTGCCAACCCCTTCACTGCCTCTTACATTGGTGCCACCATATCCTCTGCCGCTCTTCCATTGGTCCATTTAGGTCCATTTCACACCTTCCCACTTGCATCATGTTAGAGAAGAGATTCTACCAATTAAAGGGGACCAAAACCCATGCCGATTGGTTCGATTTCCTCCCCCCGGGGTATCCAAAATCAGGATGCCCCGCCAGGTCCAGCCATCGCCTCCGCCACCAGTTCCTGACGCTGCCACCTCTTATGCCAGGGTGCCGCTTCACTCGTTGGGTCCAGATGCCTCCATCTGGTCTATCACCGATGGTCCTCGCTATTGCTGCAGGTCCCCTCTTGGTCCACTGGCGTCACTACCCTCTGTCAGGTCCTACTCCCCAGGACTTTGGTAGAGAAGGCAGTTGGCATCTCCGCTACCCACTGCAGTCAACTGCTTTTGCCAAGTCCTGCTGTCAACTCTTCGCCAGGACCAGACAGAAAAGGCAGTTGCCAATTCCTACCCCGGTGGACTCCTCCTCCAGGTCCTGATGCCATCATCTTTTTCTGTCAGTACAACCATCCCCTCTGCTGGGGACCACCACTGCTGCTTCGCTGGTGGGTCCTACTGCCGCCACCAATGCTTCCTATGCCAAGGACCCACCAGTGCCGTTGTCTCCCCCATCAGGTCCAAATGCCATCCCCTCTTCCGCTTCTAATGCGTTCTGCTGCCGCCTTGACTGGGGGTCTGGATGTCAACGCCTTCTCCGCCAGGTCCAGCTATCTCTCCTCCTGATGCCACCACCTTCTCTGTCAGGGTCCTGCTGGCACCACCACTTCCTCTTCCAGAGTCCCGGTCCCCTCTTGGTCCACTGCAGTCACCTGCTTTTGCCAGGTCCTGCTGACGTTGGCAACTTCTCGCCAGGACCTGACTGAAAAGGCAGTTGCCAATTCCTCCGCTCCTCCTCCAGGCCCTGATACCGCCATCTTTTTCTGTCAGTGCAACCATCCCCTCTGCTGGGGGCCACCTCTGCAGTTTCGCTGGTGGGTCCCACTGCAGCAGCCTCTGCCGCCGCCAATGCTTCCTCTGCCAAGAGCCCACCAGTGCCGTTGTCCCCCCCATCAGGTCCAAATACTGTGCCCTCTTCTGCTTCCTCCACCAGGTCCAGCTGTTGCCTCGTTCACCAGGTCCTGATGCTGTAACTTTCTCTGCCAGGGTCCCTTTTGGTGCTGCCGCTTCTTCTGTCAGGTCCAGTTTCCCCCAACTGGTCTATCGCAGACAGTCCCCACTGCTGTCGCAGTTCCTCTTTGGTCCACTGCCGCCTTCTGCCAGGTCCTGCTGGGCATTGATAATTCCCTCTGGCCACATTACTGTGCCATCATTTTAGGCAAAGACTGACTTGCACTGAGGAGACAGTTGGTATCCAAGTTGACTGACCCGGCCTAAGAGGAACTGACCTGACAAACAAGCACCAGGGAAAACTAACACCACCCAATTTTAAAGCAGTACAAAACCTAAAAGATTTCAGTGCTGGGACATCCTAGTCATGCAAATAGGCTCGGGTTGGAGCGCACCTGCGTCTAGGGATGCGGTCGCCTTTGCTCCCGATTGCCAAGCGCAGAGCCATATGCCGAGTAATAAAATGCATGGCAAATGGCTCTGATTGGACAATCGCCCGCACATGAACCGCATGACCAGTGAGATTTTACTGGCCGATCTCTGGGTTTTCAAAATCCAGGGTTTTGTTCCGCTTTAACAAAATGAGTATTGTTCCCTGCATGGAGGGGGCATCGTAATTGTCAATGCCCACCATGCCCGGAAAAACACAAAATCCTACATTTTAAATCCCCCCCCACCAAAATACAGCCTTGCTTTCGATGGGGCGCTATTTAAAATGGGGGAGGGGACAATCAGCATAGAGAACAACACCCTTTTTGTTTGAAATAGGTGTTGCTCTGGATTGATGAGCAACAACTCCCAGGATCAGGGCCGGCGTCAGCACCCGGCAAGGAGGGGCATCTGCTGGGTGCCCTTGCCTCCAGGGGGGGGCCCACTGACAGGGCCGGCCTTTGGGGTGTGCGACAGTGCTTGACCGGCGGACTAGAAGGTCAATGCCACAGCTGGTGCCCGCATCTCATTATGGCCCGCCAGCAATGACCGAGGTGGCGGTGCATTCAGGGGGCATCCAGATCTGGGACGTCCCTCAGTGATGTGACACGACTCTTCACCACAAAGGGGCCCACTGAGACCATGCCGTCCAAGGGCCCACATAAACCTGGAGCCGGCCCTGCCCAGGATTCACACTCGCCCCCGTGTTGTTCCTTTCTGGTTGGGCATCCCAGATCAGGGTGAAATCCCACAGATCTCACAGCTGAGGAAACTCAGCTTTACCTGAACCAGTGATCCCACCTGGGTTTTGGTCTGCTTTAGTTTAGATTTCTGGGGAGGTGTTTTGGATACCCGCACACACCCATAAGCATCCCAATGAAGCTGGTTCATCAGCCTACGTGACCACTACCCACCATGGAAACCCATTTGGTCCTATGGTGGTCAAGTACGGTAGTGAACTGGTGGCCAGCAACGAGGGATGTGCAGTGCGGTATCGGGATGCCCCCTCCTGGGGGAATTAGAAGTGGTGCTTAGGTGCAGAGGTCCACTTGGGGTGGAGGTCTCCTTTCAAAGATCCGTGTGTCGCACATTGATATGATTCCTCTTCTGCACTTCTGCAGTCAAACATCTCTCACACAGTCAGACTGGGCTGTCTGGGGCCCTCAGGTTGACCTGACTCTGGGGGCACAGTCAGGGCCGGAGTAAGTGTGGTGGAGGCCCCTGGGCACAAAATCTGTTGGAGGCCCCAGATACAGTATAAAATAATAGTCCAGCCAAGTAACTGGTGGTTGTCTGGCACCCGCCCACTTACTGGAACGTCAGATCGAGTCCCTTGTGCGGGTGCGTGCTGCTCAGGAACTCCTGCTTTGCCATTCTGGGTGGGGGGTAGTGTAGTCGCCCGGCTGGTTCCCTGCATTGAGCTGCCAGCGGCTGTGCTTGGTGGCTTATGTGCAATGACAGCTCTGCACCCATCACTGTAGCGTTGCTGGCGGCGGCTTTGCTGCTCTAGACTCTCCATCTTGCCCTTTGGTGGCTTTGGCTGCAGGTTTGCAAACACAAAAAAAGGCTTGTCCAGGCGCCCAGGGGCCCCCACTGTCGCCGATAGATTTGTTGCTGGCCACGTGGCTTGAAAAGCGTCCAGGACCAGACCCTAACCCAAAGGTTGGTGGAGGCCCCGGGTGCATGCGCCCCTTGCGCCTCCCTCATAATCCCGCCCTGGGCCCAGTCCACATTTAGATCTAAGTATTACAAGCTGCATTCGGAGCCCATGCATAGAAGCATAATGTAATTTCCTGGTAACCCTGTGAGCCAGTCCGAGCCTGCACACATCCCCTTATTTTACTCGGCAGGAAACTCCACAGCAGCCACCTCCTGCTACTGCTACAGTGTTTCCTGCAACTTCCGGCCTGCCGTTAAATAAAAGGCATCACTCACTGGGGACAGTAGAAGAGGTGCTTAGGTGCAGAGATGCTCTGAAAGTTGAGAGGTGCTCTGAAAGTGGAGCACACTCGCTCCCCCCGGGGCACCGCTATCGCCCCTTATGTCGCCCGGAATCTCACCTTTGTTGGTCCAATGTCACATGCGCAAGCTGCAGTCACTTCCCCGCTATCCCTTTAGCAGGGCGCGTGTCCACGGCAGGCATTTGTGAATGGCCAGCGCACGTTCCATGTTTAAGGGTAGCGGGGGGATGCAGCTGCCAGTGCGCTTGCATTAGGCTCCTGTACGAAGACGAAGGGACTCGAGCGGATCTGAGCGCTGATTGGACGAGCGGCCGCGCATGCACCGTAGGACCAGGAAGAAGTGAGTTCGTTCGACCTGGGGGGTTTTACACAGCAGGGCACCCCCTGATTGGGGCGCACTGGGGGCAAGGATCAAAACCCAGAATAGTCAAAATCCTGGGTTTTGGTCCACTTTAATAGGGTGGAGGTTCCCTTGAAAGCGATCCCGCCATCAAGGTTGGCCCATTATTTTGTCCAAGTTTTTAATTCTGTCCCCGGCGTGTATTCCATTCTGACACCCCTGCCCTAAAGTAACCCTCCGCCCTTCTGTAACCCTTCTAACATCAGACTAATATAACTAACGATAGAGCAATAATCGCTGGTCATTGTTATGGCACATCCTGTGGCCGGGAGCACTGGCACATTCCCCGGAGGTGACAACCACCTGAAAATAAGTCACAAGAGACGAGGTGAGAACTGTCAGCTCCGGGAAGCCTGTCGGCGCGGCGGCTCTGGAACAGCTCACGGGTTGGCCGCTATCGGCTTCCAGCGTAACCCCGACGCCTGCCGGAGAGAGACAACAGCGCCTGTAACAACGTGTTGACGTGTCGGTGTGATGACAGCGTATGACATCACCCCAGAGTCCCGCCGTGAGAAGACACGCAGGCTGGGCGAGCGCCGGCGCCCGAGAATCCCAAAAATGTCGGCAAAATTCGGAATATGCGCAACACCTTCGCTTATCAGAGCTTCTGTAGGTGGCATTTAGCTACAGTCACTGGGATTCTAATTAGAAATGAGTGAACCGATTTGTCCCAATTGGAGTTCGCTCCGAATTTATGGGAAAAATTAATCTGGCACAAATCTGAATCTTTCGTGATTCGTTCCGGAAGAATTTTGACTGAAATCCTCAAAAGTGGACCAAAACCCAGGATTTTGACTTGGGTTTTGGTCCTTGCTCCTGATCAGGGATTCCCCGCTGTGTGAAGCCCGCTAGGTCACCAAAACTAACTCACCTCTTCCCGATCCAACGACGCATGCGCGGCTGCTCGTCCAATCAGCGCGCTCGGATCTGCTGACGTCACGTCATTTAATGTGGAGCAACACCCAGGATTTTGACTATCCTGGGTTTTGGTCCACTTCGGTGGAGCACCCCGATCGGGGGTGCCCCGCTGTGTGAAACCCCCCAGAAAGCCCCAAAAACTCACCTGTCCCCGCTCCCACGTGACCGCAGCAGCCAATCCCCGCCGACGGACAAGCGAGGTCCGTCGACGGACAAGCGAGCACGCCCGCCGCTGCCGCCTCCCGCGCGTCACTCTTACAGGGAGCGCGCCCGTGCCGGCCATTCACAAACGGCCGACTCGCATGCGCCGCTGGATCGTGGAGAAGGTAGGGATTTCGGGGCTTTCTGGGGGGTTTCACACAGCGGGGATCGGGGTGCCCCGCAGGCCCGATGCTGATCCGCCCGGGAATCTTATAGATCAGCATCGGGTGTTGGTCCACTTTAAGCCTTCGTCTAAGGCGAGCGGCTCTGAGCGTGCTGACGCCCGCATCCCTCGCTTCTCTCTAACAGGGAGCGTGCCATTGACAAATGTCTGGCGCGGGCACATGCCCTGCTCGAGGGACAGCGGGAATGGGGCCCGGCCGTTGAACCGGGAAAGAAGGTAAGAAAATGGGGCGATCTGGGGGGTTTCACACAGCGGGGCATCCCGAATTTGGAGTGGGAATCAATCGGCCCGTGAATCTTATAGATTCCTGGGCAGATCGATGTGGGTTTTGGTCCACTTAAAAAAAAACCTGGCTGTCCAGAGTGAGATGATGGCTCCGCAGTCTGTGCATCTCCGATTTGCCCCCAGCTTGTCTGCCAGTGCTCCCATCCTCAGGGAGGGGCTTTTTATACCAGGGGAGTGAGCTGCCAGAAGGCCAGCACGGGACAGGATATCTGTGTCATCTGTCCCGCTGAAGACACTGGCGGAGGATGAGGACGTCGTCCGGCGCTGGAACGTGGATAAAGGTGAGCTAATATTTTATTTGTTTTTACCGTGATTCGTTAAAATTTAATTTGGACGAACCCAGATTTCTTGCGGAAGAAGTTTGCTCATCTCATATTCTAAGCCCAATTTTTTATTTATTTATTTTCTTTTATTAAAGCTGCTGCTGTGAAAAACACAATGGGGTTTATTCATGAAGCTCTAGCGCCAGGTAGCGCCTCGTAGCGGCAGGCAGCTTCTGGTGAACGCCGGGCGCTGTACGGGAAACCACATTTATGAAAGCGATTCAGTAGAGCGACTGGAACTGCGCCATGTAGCATCCGATTCATCATTACAGGCAGCTCAGCGTATAGCGCCGGCGCTCTAGCTTCCATTACCTGTCGCTACTGTTCGCTCTCCCATACATTTCAATGGACGTTCCTTTTCTTCTCTTTTAAACAGGGTTTTTTTTTTTTTTTCTCAAATCATTGTGTGACGTCTCCTGGTCTATTAAAAGTCATTTTTGAAAACTTTTTTGATTTTTTTAATTTTTTATGCAGAATTGTCATTACAGGTCTGGCATTGAAGTGTTAATGTCAAGGTGTTATAACAATGTCATTCCATGTGTTTTTGCTTTGTTACTGGTGGATATGCGCTCAAAAGCAGACATTAATCACACAGCGTCTGGCGTTCTGGGCTACAGCGACCCAATTTTGTGTGAGGCTGTTTTTTGGATGAATATGGTTTGAGTCGCTCACACTGACCAGCCGCTACCGTTCGCTCCCATATAGTGCTGTACTGCTGTTATAGCGACTCACACATCAAATTCATCAATGCCAGCCAGCGACTGAGGCGCTCGGAAACAGCACCAATCACGGCGTCTGCTAGCGGTTACTCTTAGCGCTGCTATACAGACGCTCATCTGCCAATAGCTGCCGCTAGGTAATGAGTCAGCCTGAATGTGAAAAGGGGCAAAACAATAAAAAAAATTCTTTGGGGGGGCCCAGTCAAAAGAGAACCGACCCCCTTTCCCCTACTGCCCCTGAATGATCATGCCACTGACAGACAGTAAAAGGATTTTTATTCAGTCCCTCCCTAAAGAGAAGATGGGACTAAGGGTCCACCATAAGGCGGTTGCCCGACCAGGTACTAGCTACGGCTTCGGCACCGGGTTTCCCTTGGCTGACCATAAGACCTACCTTGTACTAGCCTGGGCCTCAAGTGGAAGCCACTGCCTCTCCAGCCCATTACTGGGCACAGGGAAGGTCTTGACTAATCTTTTTGCTTAGAGGAAAACATCTCCTATTAACCCTTTAATTGCCAAGCATGTGAAATTTACGGGGCTGCATGTCCGTCCGTGCATGTTTAACTGCCAGCCACATAAATTGAGCATGGCCAGCATTTCCCCAGTCTACAGCCAAAAAATCCTCCCCTTCCTAGAGGATGAAGTGCCGGGGGCTATTCATGAAGGGATAGCGCCAGGTAGCGCCTCGTAGTGGCAGGCAGCGTCTGGTGAACATCGGGCGCTGTACGGGAAACCACATTTATGAAAGCGAATCTGGTGAGCGACTCTAACAGCGCCATGTAGCGTCACATGTATTATTACAGGCAGGTCAGTGTATAGCGCCTCTAACAGCGCCATGTAGCGTCACATGTATTATTACAGGCAGGTCAGTGTATAGCGACTCTAACAGCGCCATGTAGCGTCACATGTATTATTACAGGCAGGTCAGTGTATAGCGCCTCTAACAGCGCCATGTAGCGTCACATGTATTATTACAGGCAGGTCAGTGTATAGCGCCTCTAACAGCGCCATGTAGCGTCACATGTATTATTACAGGCAGGTCAGTGTATAGCGCCTCTAACAGCGTCATGTAGTGTCACATGTATTATTACAGGCAGGTCAGTGTATAGCGCCTCTAACAGCGCCATGTAGCGTCACATGTATTATTACAGGCAGCTCAGTGTATAAAACCTCTAACAGCGCCATGTAGCGTCACATGTATTATTACAGGCAGGTCAGTGTATAGCACCTCTAACAGCGCCATGTAGCGTCACATGTATTATTACAGGCAGGTCAGTGTATAGCGCCTCTAACAGCGCCATGTAGTGTCACATGTATTATTACAGGCAGGTCAGTGTATAGCACCTCTAACAGCGCCATGTAGCGTCACATGTATTATTACAGGCAGGTCAGTGTATAGCGCCTCTAACAGCGTCATGTAGCGTCACATGTATTATTACAGGCAGGTTAGTGTATAGCACCTCTAACAGCGCCATGTAGTGTCACATGTATTATTACAGGCAGGTCAGTGTATAGCACCTCTAACAGCGCCATGTAGCGTCACATGTATTATTACAGGCAGGTCAGTGTATAGCGCCTCTAACAGCGTCATGTAGCGTCACATGTATTATTTCAGGCAGCTCAGAGTATAGCACCTCTAACAGCGCCATGTAGTGTCACATGTATTATTACAGGCAGGTCAGTGTATAGCACCTCTAACAGCGCCATGTAGCGTCACATGTATTATTACAGGCAGGTCAGTGTATAGCGCCTCTAACAGCGTCATGTAGCGTCACATGTATTATTACAGGCAGGTCAGTGTATAGCGCCTCTAACAGCGTCATGTAGCGTCACGTATTATTACAGGCAGGTCAGTGTATAGCGCCGGCGCTCTAGCTTCCAGAGCCAGGGATTACCTTTCGCTCAGTGTCGCTCTCCCATAAATTTCGATGGCTGTTCATTTGCTTGTATTTAAAAAGCGTGTTTGTCAATTTTTTGCTCCAATCATCGTGTGACGTCTCCTGGCTGCAAACAATTCTAGAAACTTTTTTGACTTTTTATATTTTTATGCAGAATTGTCATTACAGGTCTGGCACTAAAGTGTTATTGTCACAGTGTTATAACAATGTCATTCCATGTGTTTTTGCTTTGTTACTGGTGGATATGTGTTCAAAAACGGACTTTAATCACACAGCGTCTGTCGCTCTATGCCACAGCGCCCAGCTTTAGAGCGCCAACGCTGTGTGTGTCCTATTTTGATAAGTATGGTGTGGAGCGCCAAGAGTCGGTCACACTGAGCTGGCGCTACCTCTCGCTCGCTGCAGTGCTGTACTGGGGTTAGAGCGCCCAACATACATCATATTTATTAATGCTGGCCAGGTTACTACAGTGACTGAGGTGCTCTGTTACACCGCCCGATACCTGCTTAAAGAGTCTACTAGCGGTCGCTCTAAGCGCCGCTATTCAGACTCTCATCTGCTGATACCTGGCGTTAGTAGTGAATCAGCCTAAATATTTTCTAATATAACAGGAATGGCGGCAGAGCCTCCTGCTTGATAAAAAGAACTGTGACTCAAAGCATTAATGAATTTAGCCAATGTCAGAGAACATTTCATGATGTTCTATCCTGTTCCCGGGCCACCAAGAGCTCCATCCCAGCCCTATAGCGGAATCACCATCTCTAGTGTTCACCAAGTACAGACATCACATAAAGTATAAAGCAACTACATGTGCCTGGGATCTACATAAAAGTGGAACTGAAGTGCCCATGAGTGCATTAGAAGAGAGGGGCTGCGCCTGTGGTGTGGCTATGAGGCTATATAATCTATGGCAGTTGGATTATGATATATAATCTTTGAAAAAGAGCTTATAATCCACTTTCCTCTGGTGGTCCCAAGAATGATTTCCTCTGGTGGCTCCAAGAATGATTTCCTCTGGGGGCCCCAAGAATGATTTCCTCTGGTGGCCCTAAGATTGATTTCCTCTGGGGGCCCTAAGAATGATTTCCTCTCGTGGCCTCAAGAACGATTTCCTCTGGTGGCCCCAAGAATGATTTCCTCTGGTGACCCCAAGAATGATTTCCTCTGGTGGCCCAAGAATGATTTCCTCTGGTGGCCCCAAGAATGATTTCCTCTGGTGGCCCCAAGAATGATTTCCTCTGGTGGTCCCAAGAATGATTTCCTCTGGTGGCCCCAAGAATGATTTTCTCTGGTGGCCCTAAGAATGATTTCCTCTGGTGGCCCCAAGAATGATTTCCTCTGGTTGCCCTAAGAATTATTTCCTCTGGTGGCCCCAAGAATGATTCCCTCTGGTGGCCCTAAGAATGATTTCCTCTGGTGGCACCAAGAATGATTTCCTTTGGTGGCCCCAAGAATGATTTCCTTGGTTGGCCCCAAAAATGATTTCCTCTGGTGGCCCCAAGAATGATTTCCTCTGGTGGCCCTAAGAATTCCCGGGCCACCAAGAGCTCCATCCCAGCCCTATAGCAGAATCACAATCTCTAGTGTTCACCAAGTACAGACATCACATAAAGTATAAAGCAACTACATGTGCCTGGGATCTACATAAAAGTGGAACTGAAGTGCCCATGAGTGCATTAGAAGAGAGGGGCTGCGCCTGTGGTGTGGCTATGAGGCTATATAATCTATGGCAGTTGAATTATGATATATAATCTTTGAAAAAGAGCTTATAATCCACTTTCCTCTGGTGGCCCCAAGAATGATTTCCTCTGGTGGCCCCAAGAATAATTTCCTCTGGTGACCCCAAGAATGATTTCCTCTGGTGGCCCCAAGAATGATTTCCTCTGGTGGCCCTAAGAATGATTTCCTCTGGTGGCCCCAAGAATGATTTCCTCTGTTGGCCCCAAAAATGATTTCCTCTGGTGACCCCAAGAATGATTTCATCTGGTGGCCTCAAGAATGATTTCCTCTAGTGGCCTCCAAGAATGATTTCCTCTGGTGACCCCTAGAATGATTTCCTCTGGTGGACCCAAGAATGATTTCCTCTGGTGGCCTCAAGAATGATTTCCTCTAGTGGCCTCCAAGAATGATTTCCTCTGGTGACCCCTAGAATGATTTCCTCTGGTGGACCCAAGAATGATTTCCTCTCGTGGCCTCAAGAATGACTTCCTCTAGTGGCCTCCAAGAATGATTTCCTCTGGTGACCCCTAGAATGATTTCCTCTGGTGGACCCAAGAATGATTTCCTCTGGTGGCTCCAAGAATGATTTCCTCTGGTGATCCCTAGAATGATTTCCTCTGGTGGACCCAAGAATGATTTCCTCTGGTGGACCCAAGAATGATTTACTCTGGTGACCCCAAGGATGATTTCCTCTGGTGGACCCAAGAATGATTTACTCTGGTGACCCCAAGAATGATTTCCTCTGGTGGCTCCAAGAATGATTTCCTCTCGTGGCCTCAAGAATGATTTCCTCTGGTGGCCCCAAGAATGATTTCCTCTGTTGGCCCCCAAGAATGATTTCCTCTGGTGGCCCCAAGAATGATTTCCTCTGGTGGCCCCAAGAATGATTTCCTCTGGTGGGTCCTAAGAATGATTTCCTCTGGTGACCCCAATAATGATTTCCTCTGGTGGCCCCAAGAATGATTTCCTCTGGTGGCCCCAAGAATGATTTCCTCTGGTGGCCCCAAGAATGATTCCCTCTGGTGGCCCAAGAATGATTTCCTCTGGAGGCCCCAAGAATGATTTCCACTGGTGGCCCTAAGAATGATTCCCTCTGGTGGTCCCAAGAATGATTTCCTCTGGAGGCCCCAAGAATGATTTCCACTGGTGGCCCCAAGAATGATTTCCTCTGGTGGCCCCAAGAATGATTCCCTCTGGTGGTCCCAAGAATGATTTCCTCTGGAGGCCCCAAGAATGATTTCCTCTGGTGGCCCCAAGAATGATTTCCACTGGTGGCCCTAAGAATGATTTCCTTTGGTGGCCCCAAGAATGATTTCCTCTCGTGGCCTCAAGAATGATTTCCTCTGGTGATCCCCAAGAATGATTTCCTCTGGTGGCCCAAGAATGATTTCCTCTGGTGACCCCAAGAATGATTTCCTCTGGTGACCCCAAGAATGATTTCCTCTGGTGGCCCCAAGAATGATTTCCTCTGGTGGCCCAAGAATGATTTCCTCTGGTGACCCCAAGAATGATTTCCTCTGGTGGCCCCAAGAATGATTTCCTCTGGTGGGTCCTAAGAATGATTTCCTCTGGTGGCTCCAAGAATGATTACCTCTGGTGACCCCAAGAATGATTTCCTCTGGTGGCCCCAAGAATGATTTCCTCTGGTGGCCCAAGAATGATTTCCTCTGGTGACCCCAAGAATGATTTCCTCTGGTGGCCCCAAGAATGATTTCCTCTGGTGACCCCAAGAATGATTTCCTCTGGTGGCCCCAAGAATGATTTCCTCTGGTGGCCCCCAAGAATGATTTCCTCTGGTGACCCCTAGAATGATTTCCTCTGGTGATCCCCAAGAATGATTTCCTCTGGTGGACCCAAGAATGATTTACTCTGGTGACCCCAAGAATGATTTCCTCTGCTGATCCCTAGAATGATTTCCTCTGGTGGACCCAAGAATGATTTCCTCTGGTGGCTCCAGAAATGATTTCCTCTCGTGGACACAAGAATGATTTCCTCTGGTGGTCCCAAGAATGATTTCCTCTGGTGGCTCCAAGAATGATTTCCTCTGGTGGACCCAAGAATGATTTCCTCTGGTGGCCCCAAGAATCCTCTCTGGTGACCCCAAGAATGATTTCCTCTGGTGACCCCAAGAATGATTTCCTCTGGTGGGTACCAAGAATGATTTCCTCTGGTGGCCCCAATAATGATTTCCTCTGGTGACCCCAAGAATGATTTCCTCTGGTGACCCCGAGAATAATTTGCTCTTGTGGCCTCAAGAATGATTTCCTCTCGTGGCCTCAAGAATGATTTCCTCTCGTGGCCTCAAGAATGATTTCCTCTGGAGGCCCCAAGAATGATTTCCTCTGGTGGGCCCAAGAATGATTTCCTCTGGTGGCCCCAAGAATGATTTCCTCTGGTGGTCCCAAGAATGATTTCCTCTGGTGGCCCCAAGAATCATTTCCTCTGGTGGCTCCAAGAATGATTTCCTCTGGTGACCCCAAGAATGATTTCCTCTGGTGGCCCCAAGAATGATTTCCTCTGGTGGTCCCAAGAATGATTTCCTCTGGTGGCCCCAAGAATCATTTCCTCTGGTAACCCCAAGAATCATTTCCTCTGGTGACCCCAAGAATCATTTCCTCTGGTAACCCCAAGTATGATTTCCTCTGGTGGCTCCAAGAATGATTTCCTCTGGTGACCCCAAGAATGATTTCCTCTGGTAACCCCAAGAATGATTTCCTCTGGTGGCCCCAAAAATGATTTCCTCTGGTGGTCCCAAGAATGATTTCCTCTGGTGGCCCCAAGAATCATTTCCTCTGGTAACCCCAAGAATGATTTCCTCTGGTAACCCCAAGAATGATTTCCTCTGGTGACCCCAAGAATGATTTCCTCTGGTAACCCCAAGAATGATTTCCTCTGGTAACCCCAAGAATGATTTCCTCTGGTGACCCCAAGAATGATTTCCTCTGGTGACCCCAAGAATGATTTCCTCTGGTGGGTACCAAGAATGATTTCCTCTGGTGGCCCCAATAATGATTTCCTCTGGTGACCCCAAGAATGATTTCCTCTGGTGACCCCGAGAATAATTTGCTCTTGTGGCCTCAAGAATGATTTCCTCTCGTGGCCTCAAGAATGATTTCCTCTCGTGGCCTCAAGAATGATTTCCTCTGGAGGCCCCAAGAATGATTTCCTCTGGTGGGCCCAAGAATGATTTCCTCTGGTGGCCCCAAGAATGATTTCCTCTGGTGGTCCCAAGAATGATTTCCTCTGGTGGCCCCAAGAATCATTTCCTCTGGTGGCTCCAAGAATGATTTCCTCTGGTGACCCCAAGAATGATTTCCTCTGGTGGCCCCAAGAATGATTTCCTCTGGTGGTCCCAAGAATGATTTCCTCTGGTGGCCCCAAGAATCATTTCCTCTGGTAACCCCAAGAATCATTTCCTCTGGTGACCCCAAGAATCATTTCCTCTGGTAACCCCAAGTATGATTTCCTCTGGTGGCTCCAAGAATGATTTCCTCTGGTGACCCCAAGAATGATTTCCTCTGGTAACCCCAAGAATGATTTCCTCTGGTGGCCCCAAAAATGATTTCCTCTGGTGGTCCCAAGAATGATTTCCTCTGGTGGCCCCAAGAATCATTTCCTCTGGTAACCCCAAGAATGATTTCCTCTGGTAACCCCAAGAATGATTTCCTCTGGTGACCCCAAGAATGATTTCCTCTGGTAACCCCAAGAATGATTTCCTCTGGTAACCCCAAGAATGATTTCCTCTGGTGACCCCAAGAATGGTTTCCTCTGGTGGCCACAAGAATGATTTCTTCCAGTGGCTCCAAAGCTCAGTCTGCCTCTGCCCCAGCGCAGGCAGTTCAGCAGGACACTTGTACTTTATATACTTTGCCCAGTGCTGAACCTGTCCTATGTTGTGTCTCTGTATATTAGGCATCTTTTCTGGACATTACTTATGACATCATAGAGGCCAATTATGACATAAGAAGCCTTCCTGGTGGTGGCAATTAACTTCTTTTTTTCCTTTAATCTCTTTAAAGGAACATTTCTAATTAAGAAGCGGCCATTGTTCCTCCCAGGATTTAGATAAGCACCGCCCACGCCATGCCGCTTATTGCATTTCATTCACAGGAAACAAATATTTGCACCTTCTTTTTGTTTTTTGATAATTAAAGGTTTTTTGTTCTTTTTCGACTCAGAACCACAATCATGGCGGGTGACTTGTAACAATGGATTTGGAGGAAGGAGCCGTGGGTAGGATAATAATACAAATATAAAGGGATGCTCATCCTCATATCAAGAAAAAACCCCTTCCTCTAATTCTCAGCATCATTGTCCCTCTTTAATGGCAAAGCTGGAAAACACTTTTAAAATATATTAAAAGAGGATTTAACCCTTTGAGTAACATAGTAACATAGTATGTAAGATTCAGCCTGTGTATTAGTGGTCTAGTAGTTATAGCTGGTAATGTTATTACATGCAAGGAGGGCATCCCGGCCACTATAGATCTCCTTCCACTGGTCTAGTAGTTATAGCTGGTAATGTTATTACATGCAAGGAGGGCATCCCGGCCACTATAGATCTCCTTCCAGTGGTCTAGTAGCCATTGCTGGTAATGTTATTACATATCAGGAAGGCATCCCGGCCACTATAGATCTCCTTCCAGTGGTTTAGTAGCCATAGCTGGTAATGTTATTACATGCCAGGAAGGCATCCAGGCCACTATAGATCTCCTTCCAGTGGTCTAGTAGCCATAGCTGGTAATGTTATTACATGCAAGGAGGGCATCCCGGCCACTATAGATCTCCTTGCAGTGGTCTAGTAGCCATAGCTGGTAATGTTATTACATGCAAGGAGGGCATCCCGGCCACTATAGATCTCCTTCCAGTGGTCTAGTAGCCATAGCTGGTAATGTTATTACATGCCAGGAGGGCATCCCAGCCACTATAGATCTCCTTCCAGTGGTTTAGTAGCCATAGCTGGTAATGTTATTACTAGGGATGAGCGAATCGATCCGGACGAACCCGGATTCGATCCGAATTTCAGGAAAAATTCGATTCGGATCGAATCCGAATTTCCCCGCGATTCGATCGCTCGAAGTTTTCCTTTAACATCCATTCATTTACACTACAGGCATTCTAAGATGGCGGACGGGACATGTCCAGACATCAACCCCGCGCCAGTGCAAGCTGGGACAGTCACATGCAGCCTATCAGCAGCCAGCAAGCCCGGTGACGTCACAGCGCTATTTAAGGCCGGCCATCTTGCTTTTCCTCATTTCTCTATTGCATTCGTGAGAGACAGGACGCTGCTGTAGGCAGGGAGAGAGACAGTTAGACAGGCAGGGACAGACAGGGACAGGCTGGAAACAGGCAGGAGACAGACAGGAGACAGACAGAAAGTCAGCGAAAAACAGGGAAAGGTAGAAAAATCAGAGGCTGTCAGCCTGTCACAGGGAGTTTTTTTTTTTTTTTTTCATCCAGCCTGACAGGCTTTGTTAGCGTTTTCAGGCTGCTTATACTAACTAACTGTGCATATATACTGAACTGATCTTAAGTCTGCTGTGAGGCATCCCATTCTGTGACTACAGCAGCCTCTGTTTAAGACCATATAACCATTTGCTCTTATTATAATTGAAATTAGCCTGATAAAGACACTTTTGCTGGCCATAGTACTTCTGGACCCTGCCAGGTGTACTTACTTCTGGTTTTTAGGGCATCCCATTCTGTGACTACAGCAGCCTCTGTTTAAGACCATATAACCATTTGCTCTTATTATAATTGAAATTAGCCTGATAAAGACACTTTTGCTGGCCATAGTACTTCTGGACCCTGCCAGGTGTACTTACTGCTGGTTTTTAGGGCATCCAATTCTGTGACTACAGCAGCCTCTGTTTAAGACCATATAACCATTTGCTCTTATTATATTTGAAATTAGCCTAATAAAGACACTTTTGCTGGGCATAGTACTTCTGGACCCTGCCAGGTGTACTTACTGCTGGTTTTTAGGGCATCCCATTCTGTGACTACAGCAGCCTCTGTTTAAGACCATATAACCATTTGCTCTTATTATATTTGAAATTAGCCTGATAAAGACACTTTTGCTGGCCATAGTACTTCTGGACCCTGCCAGGTGTACTTACTGCTGGTTTTTAGGGCATCCCATTCTGTGACTACAGCAGCCTCTGTTTAAGACCATATAACCATTTGCTCTTATTATATTTGAAATTAGCCTGATAAAGACACTTTTGCTGGCCATAGTACTTCTGGACCCTGCCAGGTGTACTTACTGCTGGTTTTTAGGGCATCCCATTCTGTGACTACAGCAGCCTCTGTTTAAGACCATATAACCATTTGCTCTTATTATATTTGAAATTAGCCTGATAAAGACACTTTTGCTGGGCATAGTACTTCTGGACCCTGCCAGGTGTACTTACTGCTGGTTTTTAGGGCATCCCATTCTGTGACTACAGCAGCCTCTGTTTAAGACCATATAACCATTTGCTCTTATTATATTTGAAATTAGCCTGATAAAGACACTTTTGCTGGCCATAGTACTTCTGGACCCTGCCAGGTGTACTTACTGCTGGTTTTTAGGGCATCCCATTCTGTGACTACAGCAGCCTCTGTTTAAGACCATATAACCATTTGCTCTTATTATATTTGAAATTAGCCTGATAAAGACACTTTTGCTGGGCATAGTACTTCTGGACCCTGCCAGGTGTACTTACTGCTGGTTTTTAGGGCATCCCATTCTGTGACTACAGCAGCCTCTGTTTAAGACCATATAACCATTTGCTCTTATTATATTTGAAATTAGCCTGATAAAGACACTTTTGCTGGGCATAGTACTTCTGGACCCTGCCAGGTGTACTTACTGCTGGTTTTTAGGGCATCCCATTCTGTGACTACAGCAGCCTCTGTTTAAGACCATATAACCATTTGCTCTTATTATAATTGAAATTAGCCTGATAAAGACACTTTTGCTGGGCATAGTACTTCTGGACCCTGCCAGGTGTACTTACTGCTGGTTTTTAGGGCATCCCATTCTGTGACTACAGCAGCCTCTGTTTCAGACCATATAACCATTTGCTCTTATTATAATTGAAATTAGCCTGATAAAGACACTTTTGCTGGCCATAGTACTTCTGGACCCTGCCAGGTGTACTTACTGCTGGTTTTTAGGGCATCCCATTCTGTGACTACAGCAGCCTCTGTTTAAGACCATATAACCATTTGCTCTTATTATAATTGAAATTAGCCTGATAAAGACACTTTTGCTGGCCATAGTACTTCTGGACCCTGCCAGGTGTACTTACTGCTGGTTCTTAGGGCATCCCATTCTGTGACTACAGCAGCCTCTGTTTAAGACCATATAACCATTTGCTCTTATTATATTTGAAATTAGCCTAATAAAGACACTTTTGCTGGGCATAGTACTTCTGGACCCTGCCAGGTGTACTTACTGCTGGTTTTTAGGGCATCCCATTCTGTGACTACAGCAGCCTCTGTTTAAGACCATATAACCATTTGCTCTTATTATATTTGAAATTAGCCTGATAAAGACACTTTTGCTGGCCATAGTACTTCTGGACCCTGCCAGGTGTACTTACTGCTGGTTTTTAGGGCATCCCATTCTGTGACTACAGCAGCCTCTGTTTAAGACCATATAACCATTTCCTCTTATTATATTTGAAATTAGCCTGATAAAGACACTTTTGCTGGCCATAGTACTTCTGGACCCTGCCAGGTGTACTTACTGCTGGTTTTTAGGGCATCCCATTCTGTGACTACAGCAGCCTCTGTTTAAGACCATATAACCATTTGCTCTTATTATATTTGAAATTAGCCTGATAAAGACACTTTTGCTGGCCATAGTACTTCTGGACCCTGCCAGGTGTACTTACTGCTGGTTTTTAGGGCATCCCATTCTGTGACTACAGCAGCCTCTGTTTAAGACCATATAACCATTTGCTCTTATTATATTTGAAATTAGCCTGATAAAGACACTTTTGCTGGCCATAGTACTTCTGGACCCTGCCAGGTGTACTTACTGCTGGTTTTTAGGGCATCCCATTCTGTGACTACAGCAGCCTCTGTTTAAGACCATATAACCATTTGCTCTTATTATATTTGAAATTAGCCTGATAAAGACACTTTTGCTGGGCATAGTACTTCTGGACCCTGCCAGGTGTACTTACTGCTGGTTTTTAGGGCATCCCATTCTGTGACTACAGCAGCCTCTGTTTAAGACCATATAACCATTTGCTCTTATTATATTTGAAATTAGCCTGATAAAGACACTTTTGCTGGCCATAGTACTTCTGGACCCTGCCAGGTGTACTTACTGCTGGTTTTTAGGGCATCCCATTCTGTGACTACAGCAGCCTCTGTTTAAGACCATATAACCATTTGCTCTTATTATATTTGAAATTAGCCTGATAAAGACACTTTTGCTGGCCATAGTACTTCTGGACCCTGCCAGGTGTACTTACTGCTGGTTTTTAGGGCATCCCATTCTGTGACTACAGCAGCCTCTGTTTAAGACCATATAACCATTTGCACTTATTATAATTGAAATTAGCCCTGATAAAGACACTTTTGCTGGGCATAGCACTACTGGATCTTTTTTGGGGCATCCCATTCTGTGACTACAGCAGCCTCTGTTTAAGACCATATAACCATTTGCACTTATTATAATTGAAATTAGGCCTGATAAAGACACTTTTGCTGGGCATAGCACTACTGGATCTTTTTTTGGGGCATCCCATTCTGTGACTACAGCAGCCTCTGTTTAAGACCATATAACCATTTGCACTTATTATAATTGAAATTAGGCCTGATAAAGACACTTTTGCTGGGCATAGCACTACTGGATCTTTTTTGGGGCATCCCATTCTGTGACTACAGCAGCCTCTGTTTAAGACCATATAACCATTTGCTCTTATTATAATTGAAATTGGCCTGATAAAGACACTTTTGCTGGGCATAGTACTTCTGGACCCTGCCAGGTCCACTTCTGTTGTGGCATCCCATTCTGTGACTACAGCAGCCTCTGTTTAAGACCATATAACCATTTGCCCTTATTATAATTGAAATTAGCCTGATAAAGACACTTTTGCTGGGCATAGACTTACTGCTGCCTGCCAGGTGCACTTCTGTTGTGGCATCCCATTCTGTGACTACAGCAGCCTCTGTTTAAGACCATATAACCATTTGCTCTTATTATAATTGAAATTAGCCTGATAAAGACACTTTTGCTGGGCATAGTACTTCTGGACCCTGCCAGGTCCACTTCTGTTGTGGCATCCCATTCTGTGACTACAGCAGCCTCTGTTTAAGACCATATAACCATTTGCTCTTATTATAATTGAAATTAGCCTGATAAAGACACTTTTGCTGGGCATAGTACTTCTGGACCCTGCCAGGTCCACTTCTGTTGTGGCATCCCATTCTGTGACTACAGCAGCCTCTGTTTAAGACCATATAACCATTTGCACTTATTATAATTGAAATTAGCCTGATAAAGACACTTTTGCTGGGCATAGTACTTCTGGACCCTGCCAGGTGTACTTACTGCTGGTTTTTAGGGCATCCCATTCTGTGACTACAGCAGCCTCTGTTTAAGACCATATAACCATTTGCACTTATTATAATTGAAATTAGGCCTGATAAAGACACTTTTGCTGGGCATAGCACTACTGGTCCCTGCCAGGTGCCCTCCTTTTTGGGGCATCCCATTCTGTGACTACACCAGCCTCTATTTAAGAACCTAACCATTTGCACCTATTCTAATTGAAATTAGGCATGATAAAGACACTTTTGCTGTGCATAGTCTTACTGCTGCCTGCCAGGTGCTCTCTGGTTTTTGGGGCATCCCATTCTGTAACATACCATTAGCCTCTGCATTTACTGTAAGCTGCACAGTTATTTAAAGAAATTTGGCCTGTATGAGCCTGCTTACACACTGCTGCTGTGTGCATATATACTGATCTCAAGTCAGCTTTGGGGCATCCCATTCTGTAACATACCATTAGCCTCTGCATTAACTGTAAGCTGCACAGTTATTTAAAGAAATTTGGCCTGTATGAGCCTGCTAACACACTGCTGCTGTGTGCATATATACTGATCTCAAGTCAGCTTTGGGGCATCCCATTCTGTAACATACCATTAGCCTCTGCATTTACTGTAAGCTGCACAGTTATTTAAAGAAATTTGGCCTGTATGAGCCTGCTAACACACTGCTGCTGTGTGCATATATACTGATCTCAAGTCTGCTTGGGGCATCCCATTCTGTAACATACCATTAGCCTCTGCATTTACTGTAAGCTGCACAGTTATTTAAAGAAATTTGGCCTGTATGAGCCTGCTAACACACTGCTGCTGTGTGCATATATACTGATCTCAAGTCTGCTTGGGGCATCCCATTCTGTAACATACCATTAGCCTCTGCATTTACTGTAAGCTGCACAGTTATTTAAAGAAATTTGGCCTGTATGAGCCTGCTAACACACTGCTGCTGTGTGCATATATACTGATCTCAAGTCTGCTTGGGGCATCCCATTCTGTAACATAACATAACCTACCTACCATACTAAGCAGCTCTCTTATTTAAACTAAGCAGGCCTCTTGGAGGCTGATTGTCCACTTTTGGGTGTGCATTTATATTCGGTTTCATATACAGTGGGGTATCCCAATTTGTAAGATAACCTACCCCAACCATGTAAACTAAATAGGCCTGTTGCAGCCTGAGTTTCTCTGCTTGCGTATGGCCTGCATTACAATCTGTCTCTTTCAATGACACTGCTGCCTGGGGTATCCCAATTTGTAAGATAACCTACCCCAACCATGTAAACTAAAGGTTACGTCCTTCCAGAAGGAAAACTTATGCCGAACACTATTTTTGTTAGGGGCATTGACCTTTGGATTGATCGGCATGAAATTAATTTTTTTTTTTCAAAGTATGGCGCTGTAAAGAAGGTCAAAATGATGTCTCATACTTGGATTATTGTTACTTTTTGTTCAGCTTGAAATATAACAGGCCACACGGGCATCCCAAGGCACATGCTATTTTAAACCTATCTGTTATACAACTTAAGCGTTGATCAGCATCAGCTGCTTTATTAAGCTACTTCAGTTTGCACTTGTTTTTGACTGCTTTTAATAAACCAGGCCGCAGGGCACCCCAAAGCTGCACCTTGCACCCTATCTGGTATACAACATAAGCGTTGATCAGCATCAGCTTCATTAAGCTACTTCAGTTTGCACTTCCTTTTTGACTGCTTTCATTTAACCAGGCCGCAGGGCACCCCAAAGCTGCACCTTGCACCCTACCTGTTTATACTAAATAAGCATCTACAGCCTCAGCTTTATTAAGTTATTGCATTTTGAATTGGTTTTGGTCTGCTTTAAATACACCAGGCCGCAGGGCATCCCAAACCTGCATGTTGCACCCCATCTGTTATACTAAATAAGCGTTGATCAGCATCAGCTTTATTAAGCTATTGCATTTTGCATTGGTTTTTGTACTGCTGCCAAAACACTAGCCCATATGGGCATCCCAAACCAGCACATGTCACCCTATCTGTTATACTAAATAAGCTTCTACAGGCCCTTTTTTTATTTATTTATTTTTATTTATATAGAGCTGCAATAGCTTATATTGTGAGGTTAATTTGCCATTTTGCAGCATAATATAGAGCAGCCCCTGTGTAAATCTGAGGGGCAATAGCTTATATAGTGAGGTAAATTTGCCATTTTGCTTCGTTATATAGAGCAGGCCCTGTGTAAATCTGAGGGGCAATAGCTTATATTGTGAGGTTAATTTGCCATTTTGCAGCATAATATAGAGCAGGCCCTGTGTAAATCTGAGGGGCAATAGCTTATATAGTGAGGTAAATTTGCCATTTTGCTTCGTTATATAGAGCAACCCAGTTGCCATCTAAATCAACTACTGTCCGGCCAGTACAGCTTTTCCAGGGCAAACTCTGCTAGTTGCGGGCACAAGTCAAGTTTGGCTTCCCAGCAAATCCAGTGGATCTTGAAGGTGTGTTGGCATGGTCATGTCAAGGTATGACATGACCTGCTGTTTGAGGTCCAGCTCCAGGTCTTCCTGCTGCTCATGAGTAGACTCACTATGCGGGTGTAGAAAGCTACTCACTAGCGACTGAAGACTGAGGCTGCTGCTGATGGAGCTGCTGCTGCTGCTCCTTCCACCCCCCCAGCAGCCATGTCAGTGGAAGGTGATCGCAGAGGTCCCCCCGAGTCAGACCTGCGGGAGTATGGGCCATGGCGCAGATAGACATCGCCCAACTGACTACGTGGGATGTCTCTGTAGTAGGTCAGTTTGTCCTCCCTCTCAGTGGGCGTAAAAAATGCCCCCATTTTGTGCCGGAAGCGAGGGTCCAATAAGTTGGAGAGCCAAAAGTCTTCCCGCTGACAAATGGAGACAATTCTGCGCTCACTAGTACGCAAGCATGTGAGCATGCATCGTGCCATTTGTGCAAGTGACTCGGAGGGACTACCTGTCTCCATCTCCACTGTAAACTGCCACGGTGTGTCTGGGTCCTCTGTCTCGCCTTACTCACAACCCTCTAGCTCCTGTGGCTGCTCCTGCTCCTCCTCTTCTGTCAGATGACTAGATAAAATGGTCATTTTGTGAAACCTAAACTGTGGTTTGCTGTGCCCCACCCCCTCCTCCTCCTCCACTTCAGCCCCCACAGGCTTCATGTGGCTGTGAAATGTATGTGCCATGTCTCCAGTGCCCTGACCAGCCATGGTTTCCAACATGTGTTGTAGTACATGAAGCAGTGGAATCTCATCGTTCATCTCATAGTCCTGGCAACTGACTAATAACGTAGCTTCCTCAAAGGGCCTGAGCAAACGGTCGGTGTCACGTATGAGCTGCCAATGGTTTACATTGAATTTACACAGGGGTGTCCCCCTATCCGTTTGGATCATCCAGAAATCCGTGATGGCTTTTCTCTGTTCCTATAGTGCAGTGGTCCTCAACCCTGTCCTCAAGGCCCACCAACATGTCATGTTTTTTGGATCTCCAAATAGCCAGCTCTATTGCTCTGCAGCTGCACTAATTACTCCACCTGTGCATCTTTGTGGAGATCTGCAAAACCTGGCCTGTTGGTGGGCCTTGAGGACAGGGTTGGGGACCACTGCTATAGTGGATCCTGCATATGGAGGGTGGAATTCCAACGGGTGGAAACATCGCAAATCAGACTATGGTGGGGTACACCGTTGTGACGCTGAGGCTCAATAAGGTTGTGCTTGGTGGTGTAGGAGTGCCAGAAGTGCATGCTAACTTTCTTTCCTGTTGTTCTTTCAGATGGGGGCAAGACTTCAAAACTAGACTGAACACGTGTGCCATGTCAGGACGCATGACTCTGGCTTCCTTGTCGCAGCGCAAACAAGATGTTCTTCCAAGTGTAATGCAGCAGGCTGGACTTATGGTGACGCTGTCTGAGAGGAGAAATCCCTCAGACATCAAGATTAAAAATTCCAAGAATTTTTGAGGGCTAATTATTCAGAGGCAAATGATAGCTAGTTGTTTCTGATTTAATTACAAGGTGGAAACACACCCTCAAACAAAACTTCACTTTGGCAATACTATTGCATTTGTCTATTCATAATTTTATGTATATACACTAACTAACCTACTTTTTCTCCACAGGATGCTGCATGAAACACTGCCACATCGCTGAGTAGCTGATTTTTCCGAACAACAGTCCGCAATAATCTGCTGCTGCTGCCGCCGCCACCGCCGCAGACTCCAGGGACCCTCTTCCACTACCTCGGCTTGCAACACCTCCTCCCACGACACTCTCCTCATCACTAATTGCCGGCTAGTGGAAGAAGAAGCGAGTGTCTCCTCCACTTCTTGGCTGGGCAGTAGCTGCTGAATTTTATGATTATCAGATCTTCATCAATGGATAGTGGAGCTGAACCCAAAGCATAAAAGACAGACAACAGACAGTTGACTGGGGGTGTCAGATGCCACTTGTGATGCAGTGGACTGCTTTTGCAGCACTTCCAGACAAAGTTGCTTCATTGGCTGACACAATGACTGGTAAAGCTGTGGAACATATGGTTTAAAAGGAAAAATAACCATTTGTTTTTATATGAAAAAGACCCTGGTTTATACATAGTTTTTTTCCAGAGACTGCCCTGCGTGGAAATGAATGGCGCATGGATCATCCAAGCTTTCCTCCCAACAATGCCTGATGTATTCCAGTAGATTGATGAAGGGGCCAGACCTACACTAAAGAAAGATGGATCGTGCAAAACAGATTTAAGGCGCTGCTCTCCAGTTACAGACATTCCTCCGCATCGGACCACAAGTAAGTATTAATAAAAAATCCTTTACGTTACTCTTACTTTTTATTAATATTCTTCGGATAAGACGGATCAGACATGATTCCAGATTAAAAATTCCAAGAATTTTTGAGGGCTAATTAGTCAGAGGCAATGATACCTTCTTGTTTCTGATTTAATTAAAAGGTGGAAACACACCCTCAAACAAAACTTCACTTTGGCAATACTTTTGCATTTGTTTATTCATAATTTTATGTAGATATTACTAACTAAGCTACTTTTTTTCCACATGACTCTCCACAGGGTGTGATTCATCCAATTTTTGGGCTCCTGAAGCCAACCCCAGGGTCTCTTTAAAGTAATGTTTGGGCTCCTGCTGCTGCTGCTGCTGCCAACTTCTGCCAACTCCAGGGTGTGATTCATCCAATTTTTGGGCTCCTGAAGCCAACTCCAGTGTATATTTGGGCTCCTGCTGCTGCCAACTCCAGGGTGTGAATCATGCAACTTTTGGGCTCCTGAAGCCAACCCCAGTGTCTCTTTAAAGTAATATTTGGGCTCCTGCTGCTGCCAACTCCAGGGTGTGATTCATCCAATTTTTGGGCTCCTGAAGCCAACCCCAGTGTCTCTTTAAAGTAATATTTGGGCTCCTGCTGCTGCTGCTGCCAACTCCAGGGTGTGATTCATCCAATTTTTGGGCTCCTGAAGCCAACTCCAGTGTATATTTGGGCTCCTGCTGCTGCCAACTCCAGGGTGTGATTCATCCAATTTTTGGGCTCCTGAAGCCAACCCCAGTGTCTCTTTAAAGTAATATTTGGGCTCCTGCTGCTGCTGCTGCCAACTCCAGGGTGTGATTCATCCAATTTTTGGGCTCCTGAAGCCAACCCCAGGGTCTCTTTAAAGTAATGTTTGGGCTCCTGCTGCTGCTGCTGCTGCCAACTTCTGCCAACTCCAGGGTGTGATTCATCCAATTTTTGGGCTCCTGAAGCCAACTCCAGTGTATATTTGGGCTCCTGCTGCTGCTGCTGCCAACTCCAGGGTGTGAATCATGCAATTTTTGGGCTCCTGAAGCCAACCCCAGTGTCTCTTTAAAGTAATATTTGGGCTCCTGCTGCTGCCAACTCCAGGGTGTGATTCATCCAATTTTTGGGCTCCTGAAGCCAACCCCAGTGTCTCTTTAAAGTAATATTTGGGCTCCTGCTGCTGCTGCTGCCAACTCCAGGGTGTGATTCATCCAATTTTTGGGCTCCTGAAGCCAACTCCAGTGTATATTTGGGCTCCTGCTGCTGCCAACTCCAGGGTGTGATTCATCCAATTTTTGGGCTCCTGAAGCCAACCCCAGTGTCTCTTTAAAGTAATATTTGGGCTCCTGCTGCTGCTGCTGCCAACTCCAGGGTGTGATTCATCCAATTTTTGGGCTCCTGAAGCCAACCCCAGTGTCTCTTTAAAGTAATATTTGGGCTCCTGCTGCTGCTGCTGCCAACTCCAGGGTGTGATTCATCCAATTTTTGGGCTCCTGAAGCCAACTCCAGTGTATATTTGGGCTCCTGCTGCTGCCAACTCCAGGGTGTGATTCATCCAATTTTTGGGCTCCTGAAGCCAACCCCAGTGTCTCTTTAAAGTAATATTTGGGCTCCTGCTGCTGCCAACTCCAGGGTGTGATTCATCCAATTTTTGGGCTCCTGAAGCCAACCCCAGTGTCTCTTTAAAGTAATATTTGGGCTCCTGCTGCTGCCAACTCCAGGGTGTGATTCATCCAATTTTTGGGCTCCTGAAGCCAACTCCAGTGTATATTTGGGCTCCTGCTGCTGCCAACTCCAGGGTGTGATTCATCCAATTTTTGGGCTCCTGAAGCCAACCCCAGGGTCTCTTTAAAGTAATGTTTGGGCTCCTGCTGCTGCTGCTGCCAACTTCTGACAACTCCAGGGTGTGATTCATCCAATTTTTGGGCTCCTGAAGCCAACTCCAGTGTATATTTGGGCTCCTGCTGCTGCCAACTCCAGGGTGTGATTCATCCAATTGTTGGGCTCCTGAAGCCAACCCCAGGGTCTCTTTAAAGTAATGTTTGGGCTCCTGCTGCTGCCAACTTCTGCCAACTCCAGGGTGTGATTCATCCAATTTTTGGGCTCCTGAAGCCAACTCCAGTGTATATTTGGGCTCCTGCTGCTGCTGCTGCCAACTCCAGTGTGTGATTCATCCAATTTTTGGGCTCCTGAAGCCAACCCCAGGGTCTCTTTGAAGTAATATTTGGGCTCCTGCTGCTGCTGCTGCCAACTTCTGCCAACTCCAGGGTGTGAATCATCCAATTTTTGGGCTCCTGAAGCCAACCCCAGGGTCTCTTTAAAGTAATATTTGGGCTCCTGCTGCTGCCAACTCCAGGGTGTGATTCATCCAATTTTTGGGCTCCTGAAGCCAACCCCAGTGTCTCTTTAACCCTTTCGCTGCCAGCCTACCTGCAGCATTTGCCACTCCCTGTTGCCAGACTGAGTTTCACTGTTTTGCGCTACACATGTTCAACTGTCATTTTTGAAAGGATTTCCAGGGATTTCCCAGGAAAATTATATATTGTTTTTTTCAACAGAGTCTGGGCTTTAACATGAAATGTCTTGTTTGTATTTTTTAGGTGTATTCTCAACATTTTTGGGTGAAATGTGTGAAAAAAATTAAAAAAAAAATATTTTTTTACAATTTGTAGAGTTTTTTGTAATAAAAAATGTAAGTTTGTCAATAAAATCTTATTGCGTGAGAAACCCCAATTTCTCCCGGTTACAGCGATACCACATATGTATAGGTAGACACCCTTTCCTGCCCAGAAGCCTTTTATAGCTGCTGGATGACAAATGGTTAATTAAAAAAAAAAATGACATAGGGTCCCCCCTTCCCGGGGAGGGAGACCCCATTTTTTTTTGGATTTTTAAGGGTTAAAAACCCTTAAAAATCCAAAAAAAAAAATGACGTGGGGTCCCCCTTACCCAAAGTAACCAGCCCGGGACCAGCTATGGGGGCTTGTAGGCACAGAGTGGGGGGGCCAGCTTTGGTGGCCCCCCCACCCTGCAGCCTACGAGCCCACATAGCCTATGTGGGCCCGGGCTCTTCTGCCCCCCCTGGCCTTTGGGGAGGCAGGTAATGGGGGTGCGGGGGTTAATGGCAAGCCACCCGCTAGCGCAGGTGACTTGCCACCCCCCCAGCCTTGTGAACTGGTATAAGGGGTCTCATGGACCCCTTACCAGCTCACAAAGGGTTAACTGTTAAAAAAACCACCACACAATAATAAAAAGTATTTTATTACAAAAAAAAAAAATTTTTTTTAACTGTACTTACCTTCGATTGCAAGCTCTTGTCCCTCGCCGCTCAGCTGACAGATGCCGGTGATCGGCATCCAGAGAAGGAGAAGGCAGGAGATCAGAGGATCTCCTGTCACCTCCTTCCAGGGCACCGATCACCGGCATCTGAGAAGCTGAGAAAGCTGAAGCCGGTGATCGGGGCCGGGATGACGTCATAAGCCCCGCCCCCAAGGGGGCGGGGCTTAGAGGCAAGATGGCGGCCGCCATCGAGAAGAAGAGAGGAGAGAGCCTCCCAGGCTCTCTCCTGAAGATCGGTAAGTCCTGGGGGGGGATCGGAGGCCCCCCAGGTGAAGAGGAGGGACAGCGGGAGCCAGCGCACACACAGGTAAGTGAATGTCATTTTTTTTTTTTTTTTTTTTTACAGTTAGCAGCTGCTGCTGCAGAAGCGGGGGGGGGGGGCAGCCTATTCCGGGGGCTCTCCTGGAGCCATCCGACCCCCCACGGGGGATCGGATGGCACCAAATTAAAGAGGAGACCCGGCCGGATCCAACAAGGGGTCAGGTGAGTATTTTTGATTTTTATTTTTTAAACTAGAAGCGAGGAAAGTCAAGCACGTAACACCTACGGGCTTGGCACTTAAGGCCCAGCCAAGCCAGCACGTAGGTGTTACGTGCTTGGCAACAAAAGGGTTAAAGTAATGTTTGGGCTCCTGCTGCTGCTGCCAACTCCAGGGTGTGATTCATCCAATTTTTGGGCTCCTGCTGCTGCCAACTCCAGTGTCTCTTTAAAGCAATGTTTGGGCTCCTGCCCCTCATAGTGATGCCACTTCAACTCTCTTGAATTCAATTGTGCCGCTCTGCGATTCTATTAGCGATGCCTCTGATCTGCATGTGATATTTCTTCAAAGTATTATTTAACTAACCCAGCACGCATCCTGTGCGTGTTACAGCAAGGCAGAATGGTTTACAACCCTATTGAGGCTCTAGGAGGCTCAGAAATAGCCGTTTTTAATAGCGATTCGTCGCGAATTTATTCGGGTCTAAACGATTTTTGTCGGAAAATTCGGCGAATCAGTCGAATCGAATTTTTCAAAAGTTCGCTCATCTCTAGTTATTACATGCAAGGAGGGCATCCCGGCCACTATAGATCTCCTTGTGGTTTGGCCACACCACCTTGGCCTCTAAGGCACCATTTCCACGTTGGGAGCTACATGCACGTTCCATTTAAGCTGTCTCATCATACCGGAATGAGTCACCCAGGTAAAAAAAATAAAGATGCCGTTTGCAATTTCTGTGTCTGCTTACGCAGCGAAAAATCGAAATCTGTCTGTATGTGCGCACAACTGCGTGAGCCAATTACTCCACACGCCCCCACCACAGGCATGAAGGAAGGCCTGTGTGCAGCCATATTGATAAGCAGCATCCCGTGCCCTCCCGCGGTGGAGGTGTCTTTGTGATGTCTCTCAGCAAAGTGACATCTGTGTAAGAGCATCTGAAGTCCCCTCGCCGCGTATTATCCGCTTTACGCTCTAATTTCAGCGCTCATTTCATGGCTAAGCTGCCGACCCGCATGGCGCTAATTGGCGTGACTGGCACGCGGAATCCATCATCGGCGGACGTGTGACGCCGCCTGGTGCGTGCTGATACAGCTAATGGAGCGGAGCTCCCTGCGGGGGACTGATTTAAACTTCTTCAGAGTTGACATCGGGCAAAACGAAGTCCCGTCACCAGGAGAGAGCGCCGCGCAGCGGCGTTGAAACCCCCACTGACTTTTGATTTGATTGCATGCTGAGATTGGTGGGCCGGCTTTGAGATATTTTGGACCCCTAAAAAGACAAATTATCAGGGCCACTTACATCTGCCTCCATATCATTCTGCACACCCTCACCATCCAATAGTATCGCCTACCACTCTGTGGCCCAACACCTTGTTGTCTACCACCCTTTGGCCTACCAACCTATGGCCTACCACCTTCTGGCATACCAACATATGGCCTACCACTCTTTGGCCTACCACCCTCTAGCCTACCACCTTGTGGTTTACCATCCTGTGGACTACCATCTTGTGGCCCAACATCTTGTTGCCTACCACCATGTGACCTACCAACCCAATACCTTGTTGCCTACCACCCTGTGCCCTACCAACCTATGGCCTACCCCCTTGTGGTCTACCAACCTATGGCCTACCAACCTGTGGCCTACTACCCTATGGCATGCCACCTTGTGGTCCAACATCTTGTTGCCTACCACCCTTCGGCCTACCGCCTTGTGATCTACCATCCTGTGGCTTACCACCTTGTGGTCCAACATCTTGTTGCCTACCACCCTGTGGCCTAACACCTATGGCCTACCACCATGTAGCTACCAACCTATGGCCTACCACCCTGTGGCCTACTACCCTATGGCGTACCACCTTGTGGTCTAACATCTTGTTGCCTACCACCCTGTGGCCTACCAACCTATGGCCTACCACCTTGTAGCCTACCAACCTATGGCCTACCACCCTGTGACCTACTACCCTGTGGCCTACCACCTTGTGGCCCAATGCTTTGTTGCCTACTACCCTTTGGCCTACCAACCTATAGCCTACCAACCTGCATGGCGCAAATTGGTGTGACTGGCGCGCGCTGATACAGCTAATGGAGCGGAGCTCCCTGTGGGGGACTGATTTAAACTTCTTCAGAGTTGACATTGGGAAAAACGAAGTCCCGTCACCAGGAGAGAGCGTGGAAACCCTGACTGACTTTCGATTTGATTGCATGCTAAGATTGGTGGGGCGGCTTTGAGATAGGGCCACTGACATCTGCCACCATATCATTCTGCACACCCCCTTCATCCAATAGTATCACCTACCACCTTGTGACCTACCACTACTACCCTATGGCCTACCACATTGTGGTCCAACATCTTGTTGCCAACCACCCTGTGGCCTACCAACCTATGGCCTACCACCTTGTAGCCTACCAACCAATGGCCTACCACCCTGTGACCTACTACCCTGTGGCCTATCACCTTGTGACCCAACACCTTATTGCCTACCACCCTTTGGCCTACCAACCTATGGCCTTCCGACCCACATGGTGCTAATTGGCATGACTGGCGTGTAGAATCCATCATCAGCGGACGTGTGACGCAGCGTGGTGCGCGCTGATACAGCTAATGGAGCGAAGCTCCCTGTGGGGGACCGATTTAATCTTCTTCAGAGTTGACATTGGGCAAAACGAAGTCCCGTCCCCAGGAGATAGCGGCGGGCTGCGCCGTGGAAACCCTGACTGACTTTCGATTTGATTGCATGCTGAGATTGGTGGGACGGTTTTGTGAAATTTTCGGGCCCCAAAAAAGGCAAATTATCAGGGTGCCTCCATATCATTCTGCACACCCCCATCATCCAATAGTATCACCTACCACCTTGTAACCTACCACTCTGTGGCCTACCACCCTGTAGCCTACCATCTTGTAGTCTACCATCCTGTGGCTTACCACCTTGTGACCCAACACCTTGTGGCCTACCAACCTATGGTGTACCACCCTGTGGCCTACCACCTTTTTGCCCAACACCTTGTTGCCTACCACCCTGTGGCCTTCCAACCTATGGCATACCACCCTGTGGCCTACCATCTTGTTGCCTGCCACCCTGTGGCCTACCACCTTGTGGCCCAACACCTTGTTGCCTACCATCCTGTGGCCTACCAACTTATGGTGTACCAGCCTGTAGCCTACTAACCTGTGGCCTGCCACCTTTTTGTCCTACACCTTGTTACCTACCACCATGTGTCCGTCCAACCTATGGGGTACCACCCTGTGGCTTACCACCTTGTTGCCTGCCACCCTGTGGCCTACCACCTTGTGGCCCAACACCTTGTTGCCGACCACCCTGTGGCCTACCAACCTATGGGGTACCACCCTGTGGCCTACCACCTTGTGGCCCAACACCTTGTTGCCGACCACCCTGTGGCCTACCAACCTATGGCGTACCACCCTGTGGATTACCACCTTGTTGCCTGCCACCCTGTGGCCTACCATCTTGTGGCCCAACACCTTGTGACCTACCACCCTGTGGCCTACCAACCTGTAGTCTACCATCTTATAGTCTACCATCCTGTGGCCTACCACCTTGTGACCCAACATCTTGTTGCCTACCACCCTGCGGCCTACCAACCTATGGCTTATTTGACTATAAATGTAAAATATATTAATATTTTATACCGGGGAATAGTTTTTTAAGGTTTTTGGCTTTTCATTAAATGATGCTGAAGGTCTGGTTTAACTTACGTCAACCCCGTTTATTTCTTTTGTCAGGATTTTGGGGATGGCTGTATAGGGATCAGTTCTATTTATCTCTGTGATGCTCCAATCGCAGCCGTTCCCGGCAGGACCCACGTTTGCAGGTGAGCGCCCTTCACTTCCTTCGCCGACTCCAATCTTCTCTATAGCAACTGAGCATCATTGAAAATGAGAAAATCTTTCTTTGTGCAGCGATGCCCTTCAATTAGGATCGAAACCGAGCAATTTGGAAGCCAGAAGATGATCTCATTATAATTTACGCCCCGGCTAAAGATAACGCCTACGTAACGGAGGATACGAGGCTCTTTGATAAGAAGCCAGTTCCTGTAATTAATTCATTCCCCGGTAATTCGGACAAAAGGGGACTAAATCATCGGCACCTGCCTGACCGCGCTTTCTCTGGTTCCGCTAATTTAGAATTTTGTCTTTTCCCGCTGATCTGAGATATTCTAGAGAGCGGGAATCTGCTTTTCCTCATTATGATTCAGTTTTGAGGCGATCGTGGCCGACTGCAAATCTCAGCATGCGGGGGCGCTCCTGGACATCTCCTCGTTTTGATCCTTTATTTATATTTTTCCTATGTTATCAGATATTTATTTAATTCTGAATCACAATATTGTGTTTTTGATATTGTATGTGAATTTTTTATGTAGGAGAACGTATATGTGCTCTGCGCGTCCTTTTCACTCTGACATATTCAGTCTTTCATATATACTGATAGATGTTGGATCTGCTGCACCTTGAGTTAAAGAGGACCAACAATCATTGGAATGAGCTGGACCTCTGTCTACATGAATCTTTGCAGGCTACTGGTAAGCCCACAATCTGCCGAGCCCTGCCCCGAGGTGCTTCCTAAGTGTTATAACATGAGTATATACTTACATTGAGCTTTGTGCTCTTTTTATGCCTAATATTAATACAATTTAATATTATTTTATTGAGACAAATTGAGGTATGGTCATATTCCTAAGCCAAAAAATATCTGGGAAGCTCCTAGCCCCGGGAAAAGTATGTTTCATAAGGGCTGGAATATGAACCAACCCTAAAAAATATGAGGCCGATTCATTAATAGCGCCAGGTAGCGACAGATGAGCGCCAGTAGCGTGATTTTCACAGCGCCAGCTAGTATTCGCTGTGCTTGGCCGGGGTTTGCTTGTTGACAGCGACTCAGTCGGTGTGCGGTAATGTTGAATACGGGGTTAGGGGTCGCTGTTTCACAGGTTCAGCGTTGTATGGGTGCGCCTGAGAGCGTATGGCCAGAGCGAACGGCTTGCTGCAGATTCATTAACAAATCACGCTCCGAATTGTTTAGCACTGTGAATTCCTTGTTTAAACCCCAGACCGCTGGCGGCGATGGATTTAAAATAGTTTTTAACCCCCAAACAACCATATTTTTTGATTGTAAAATTATACAAGTTTTTATAAACATTTTGTAATATGAATACATTAATATCAGACCTGTAATATCAATTCTGCACAAAATTATAATTTTTTTTTTTTTTACCTTAAAAAAAAATCCTAACATTGCAGAAGTGGTCACAGAATTTTTGACATTAAAAAAAAAAAAAAAAACATTAATAGCAATTAATTATGATTAATTAAAGATTGCTCCATTGAAATGCATTGGACATCGCCAGGGAGCGACAGGTCATACCTGGCGCTGTGATGGGATTAGCAGCGGCGCTGTTCGTTGCAGTAGGCTACATGATGAATCCCGCGGTAGCCGTCGCTCTCGCCGGCGCTAGCCTCATTTAGCGTGATAAATGCGTCATTGTGGCCGACGCCGGGCATACTTGAGTTGGTAGCCGCCGTTAGCTGGCGGGACCTGGAGCTCGTCAGACACTACCTGGCGCTATCGCTTGATGAATAAGGGCATATGTGTTTTAAGGATTAAAGAGTCACACCAAATGGTGGGAACCAGCAGTGGTAACCCCAAAGAAAGCATTTTGCTTCCTAAGTGTGTTTATCAGCCAAGCCCAGGTCCGGATTGTGAGGGGTGAGTGTCCTAGGGTCTCCACCACTTGCCTTGCAAAGAGGGCCTCCACCAACCTTTGGGTTATGGTCTGGTCCAGGGGGCTTTTCAGTATCTGGATTGATGGGCCACAAAGCTATCGGCAGCAGTGGCCACCACCCCCCCCCCCCGGCCGCCTGGGCAGCCAAAGCCACCACAGGGCAGGACGGAGAGTCTACAGCAGAAAAGCCACCACCAGCAATGCTACAGTGATGGGTGCAGAGCTGTCACTGCACATAAGCCACCAAGCACAGCCGCTGGCAGCTCAATGCAGGGAACCAGCCGGGCGACTACACTACCCACAGGCAAGAATAAAGGAAGTAAATTGTTTTTTACCTCTTTAAGATTTTCTTTGGGATGACCATCGCTGCCCATTATCTGTTTAAAATGCACTGGATCTATTTGGGCCTAGTGGAGGAAAGGGGGCTTCCTCTTCTTAGCTCTGGATCTGTCAGGTTTCCTTTATTGAAGGGCAGTTTGTTTTGTCCTGGGAGGGAGAAGGTGCCAACTCCTCACCTCCTTTAGATTTCGTTGGAAGGCAGCCACCCAATATTAGGCTGGCCCTGGGAAAGAATGAAGGCTATTCTTGTATCAGGACATGAGACACAATTAAACATGCTAGGAAAGACTTACTTAGGCCCTTATTTATGAAGGAATAGCGACAGGTAGCGACTGGTGAGCGGCCGGTAATGACGGGCCCCGCCACGAGAACGCCAGCTCCCCACCACAATCACAAATTTATCAAGCCGATCCTGATTAGCGACTGAGATAGCGCCATATAGCGACTCATTCATCATTATTCCAGCCTCAGCCCACAGTGCCAGCGTTCGACCTTGAACAGCGACAGGTATGACCTCTCGCTACCTGGCGCTCTCCAATGCATTTCAATGGAACAATCTTTAAATATTAATAATTAATTGTTATTAATTTTTTTTTTTTTTTTTTTTAAATGTGAAAAATTCTGTGACCACTTCTGCCATTTTAGATAATTTTTTTAAGGTAAAAAAAAATGGGTGCAGAATTGATATTACAGGTCTGATATTAATGTATTCATATTACTAAATTATTTTAAAAACTTTTTTTTTTTGGTTTCCAAAAATATGGTGGTTTGGGGGTTAAAAAACTACTTTTAACACATCGCCTCCAGCGCTCTGGGGTTTAAACATGCATTTCACAGCGCTTGAATTTTTTGAGCGTGATTTTTTGATGAATATGGTGTCTCTCTGACCAGTCGCTATCATGCGCACCCATACATCGCGGAACCTGTGAAATAGCGTCTCGTAACCTTCTATTCAGCATTACGCCACACTGAGTCGCTGTCAACAACCGAACAACGGCCAAGCACAGCGACTACTAGCGGGCGCTCTGAAAATGCCGCTACAGTCGCTCAACTGTCGCTACCTGCTGCTATTAATAAATCGGCCTCTTAGTCTCCTGTAGGATCTTGTTGTCTGGGTCTGGTTGGTGATCCTCACCTGGAGCTCCTCTTATGTTCTCCTGCTAAGATGTCCTATCCAAGTTCTAGTATAACTTAACACTGTAGGGTACATTGTTAGTAGGGGAAAAGCATTTTACTTAAACGTAAATAAATTCGATGGAAAAAGGTATCTTTAGGTATTCAACCAGGGTGTTACTCTCAGGCTGACTCCCACCAGGTGTATCCCACCATAAAAATAATATTTTATTACATTTAATTATAAATGATACCAATTCTAATTATTCAATTAAATGTACACAGACCCCAAACAAATCTCATGGTCAGATTTTTTTCTTAAACTACTGCTAGTTGGCAAATTAGTCCAAATCGATTTAAACCTGAAGTGAACCTCACAGTCAGATTCGGGCAAATCTAATATTTAAAAAAACAGAATTAACTTAATACTAATTCAGATGATTAATCCGAATCTATGTAGACCTGACATATCTTACGGTCACATTTCGCAACTTGGATACATTTTTATTAAACTAACTTAATTTGTTCGAATCAATTTAGAACTGAAAGGAAATGTCATGGTCAGATTCGAAAAAAATCTGATACAATCTTTTAAACTAAGGGGTTTATTCATCAAGGGATAGCGCCTCGTAGCGGCAGGCAGCGTCTGCTGAACGCCGGGCACTGTACGCAAAACCACATTTATGAAAGCGAATCTGGTGAGCGACTCTAACAGCGCCATGTAGTGTCACATGTATTATTACAGGCAGGTCAGTGTATAGCGCCTCTAACAGCGCCATGTAGCGTCACATGCATTATTACAGGCAGGTCAGTGTATAGCGCCTCTAACAGCGCCATGTAGCGTCACATGTATTATTACAGGCAGGTCAGTGTATAGCGCCTCTAACAGCGTCATGTAGCGTCACATGTATTATTACAGGCAGGTCAGTGTATAGCGCCTCTAACAGCGCCATGTAGCGTCACATGTATTATTACAGGCAGGTCAGTGTATAGCGCCTCTAACAGCGCCATGTAGCGTCACATGTATTATTACAGGCAGGTCAGTGTATAGCACCTCTAACAGCGCCATGTAGTGTCACATGTATTATTACAGGCAGGTCAGTGTATAGCGCCTCTAACAGCGCCATGTAGCATCACATGTATTATTACAGGCAGGTCAGTGTATAGCACCTCTAACAGCGCCATGTAGTGTCACATGTATTATTACAGGCAGGTCAGTGTATAGCGCCTCTAACAGCGCCATGTAGCGTCACATGTATTATTACAGGCAGGTCAGTGTATAGTGCCTCTAACAGCGTCATGTAGCGTCACATGTATTATTACAGGCAGCTCAGTGTATAGCGCCTCTAACAGCGTCATGTAGCGTCACATGTATTATTACAGGCAGGTCAGTGTATAGCGCCTCTAACAGCTGTAATAATACATGTGACGCTACATGACGCTGTTCACCAGACTCACCAGATTCGCTTTTATAAATGTGGTTTTGCATACAGCGCCCGGCGTTCACCAGAGGCTGCCTGCCGCTACGAGGCGCTACCTGGCGCTATCCCTTCTTACATAACCCCCATTGTTAGATTTGGAGAAATCCGCTTGGTATTTACCGCTTAAATAATTGGTTTATTGAGTTATTGGTGTATTATTTATTTTATTATTATATCACGAAGGTTATTGACGGAGCCTGAGAAATGAGAAACGCGAAAGTTTCCCCGGGAAATTATGGAGCCCTGAAAATGATTATTATATCATGAAAAAGTCATTTTTATTATGGTATATTATTTTATTTATTGGTGTATTATTTATTGGTTTATTGAGTTATTGGTTTGAGCCGCTTGAGTTATTGGAATAATAGAAATCCGCTTGGTCGGACCCATCTCTAGGAGGGTGAGATACAATACAATAGTATAAAAAAATGATCTGTCATTCCAATGGAACCTACAGCAAGAATGAAGACATGAAGACACCCTCAAGGCCCATGAGGAAAAAGTGATCCAGATGGCTGAAGTCATTATTTCCCGGTTAGGTGACCCTGATGTGACACAGAAATCCCTCATGGCCTAAATTGGTTGTCCCGTCGAGCGCCTGGAGTGCCTTGTTCCCCAGAACATTGTGTCGCGCCCTCACGCTGCGACTATTTTCATTAGAGCTCTTATCGGGATACATGAAGGTATATTTAGCCCAGATACTGGAGCATCATGTGAGGGGTGGTTATTTTGGAGTCATTGTCTCGCCATTATCTGTTGTGTTTGGACACTGCTGGAGGATGGCCGAATGGAATCCAATATTTCCCATCGGCAAACAAGGGCGACGCGTTTCCTCTTCACTCAGATCATTCTCAAGGTCTAAAGTTACTTATTTAAAGAGGAACATTGCAGGCAGGGCCGGCGCCAGCACACGGCAAACCTGGGCAATTGCCAGGGCCCCTGGCATCTTCAGGAGCCCACTCAGGCTCACACTTGGCCATGGTATTATTTCACAGTGGACCCAAACAATTAAGTGCAGAGTATTGTGTGCAGACCTGCTCATGGCTGGTCTCAGCAACAGGGGGTGGTCAGCAACAATGGAGGAGGTGTCATGGAATGGAGGGCAACTGATGGTGGCGAGAACCAGGTGACAACTGACTGCAAAGATCAAGGCTTTAGTGGCAGCGGATCAAGCAGTTAGGGCCGGAGGATGATTGGTGGCAACAGAGAATGTAACAAGGACTAGAGGACGATTGGTGGCTATAGGAAAGCCAATAAGGACAGGAGGATAATTGGTGGCTATAGAGAAGGCAATAAGGACTGGAGGGCGATTGGTGGCCATAGAGAAGGCAACAAGGACTGGAGGATGATTGGTGGCTATAGGGAAGGCAATAAGGACTGGAGGGCGATTGGTGGCCATAGAGAAGGCAACAAGGACTGGAGGATGATTGGTGGTTATAGGGAAGGCAATAAGGACTGGAGGGTGATTGGTGGCTATAGGGAAGGCAATAAGGACTAGAGGATGATTGGTGGCAACAGAGAAGGCAATAAGGACTAGAGGATGATTGGTGGCTATAGGAAAGGCAATAAGGACAGGAGGATATTTGGTGGCTATAGAGAAGGCAATAAGGACTGGAGGGTGATTGGTGGCTATAGGGAAGGCAATAAGGGCTGGAGGGTGATTGGTGGCTATAGGGAAGGCAATAAGGGCTGGAGGGTGATTGGTGGCTACAGGGAAGGCAATAAGGACTGGAGGGTGATTGGTGGCTACAGAGAAGGCAACAAGGACTGGAGGATGATTGGTGGCTATAGGGAAGGTGATAAGGACTGGAGGATGATTGGTGGCTATAGGGAAGGCAATAAGAACTGGAGGGTGATTGGTGGCTATAGGGAAGGCAATAAGGGCTGGAGGGTGATTGGTGGCTACAGGGAAGGCAATAAGGACTGGAGGGTGATTGGTGGCTACAGAGAAGGCAACAAGGACTGGAGGATGATTGGTGGCTATAGGGAAGGTGATAAGGACTGGAGGATGATTGGTGGCTATAGGGAAGGCAATAAGAACTGGAGGATGATTGGTGGCTATAGGGAAGGTAATAAGGACTGGAGGGTGATTGGTGGCTATAGGGAAGGCAATAAGGACTGGAGGTTGATTGGTGGCTATAGGGAAGGCAATAAGAACTGGAGGATGATTGGTGGCTACAGGGAAGGCAATAAGGACTGGAGGGTGATTGGTGGCTATAGGGAAGGCAATAAGAACTGGAGGGTGATTGGTGGCTATAGGGAAGGTGATAAGGACTGGAGGATGATTGGTGGCTATAGGGAAGGCAATAAGAACTGGAGGATGATTGGTGGCTATAGGGAAGGCAATAAGGACTGGAGGGTGATTGGTGGCTATAGGGAAGGCAATAAGAACTGGAGGGTGATTGGTGGCTATAGGGAAGGCAATAAGGACTGGAGGATGATTGGTGGCTATAGGGAAGGTGATAAGGACTGGAGGATGATTGGTGGCTATAGGGAAGGCAATAAGGACTAGAGGATGATTGATGGCTATAGGGAAGGCAATAAGGACTGGAGGGTGATTGGTGGCTATAGGGAAGGTAATAAGGACTGGAGGGTGATTGGGGGCTATAGGGAAGGCAATAAGGACTGGAGGTTGATTGGTGGCTATAGGGAAGGCAATAAGAACTGGAGGATGATTGGTGGCTACAGGGAAGGCAATAAGGACTGGAGGGTGATTGGTGGCTATAGGGAAGGCAATAAGAACTGGAGGATGATTGGTGGCTACAGGGAAGGCAATAAGGACTGGAGGGTGATTGGTGGCTATAGGGAAGGCAATAAGGACTGGAGGGTGATTGGTGGCTATAAAGAAGGCAACAAAGACTGGAGGATGATTGGTGGCTATAGGGAAGGTGATAAGGACTGGAGGATGATTGGTGGCTATAGGGAAGGTAATAAGGACTGGAGGGCAATTGGTGGCTATAGGGAAGGCAATAAGGACTGGAGGGTGATTGGTGGCTATAGGGAAGGCAATAAGAACTGGAGGATGATTGGTGGCTATAGGGAAGGTAATAAGGACTAGAGGATGATTGGTGGCTATAGGGAAGGCAATAAGGACTAGAGGATGATTGGTGGCTATAGGGAAGGCAATAAGGACTGGAGGATGATTGGTGGCTATAGGGAAGGTAATAAGGACTAGAGGATGATTGGTGGCTATAGGGAAGGTAATAAGGACTAGAGGATGATTGGTGGCTATAGGGAAGGCAATAATGACTGGAGGATGATTGGTGGCTATAGGGAAGGCAATAAGGACTAGAGGATGATTGGTGGCTATAGGGAAGGCAATAAGGACTGGAGGATGATTGGTGGCTATAGGGAAGGCAATAAGGACGGGAGGGTGATTGGTGGCTATAGGGAAGGCTATAACGGCTGGAGGATGATTGGTGGCTATAGGGAAGGCAATAAGGATGGGAGGGTGATTGGTGGCTATAGGGAAGGCTATAACGGCTGGAGGATGATTGGTGGCTATAGGGAAGGCAATAAGGGCTGGAGGGTGATTGGTGGCTATAGGGAAGGCAATAAGGACTAGAGGATGATTGGTGGCTATAGGGAAGGCTATAACGGCTGGAGGATGATTGGTGGCTATAGGGAAGGCAATAAGGGCTGGAGGGTGATTGGTGGCTATAGGGAAGGCAATAAGGACTAGAGGATGATTGGTGGCTATAGGGAAGGCTATAACGGCTGGAGGATGATTGGTGGCTATAGGGAAGGCAATAAGGGCTGGAGGGTGATTGGTGGCTATAGGGAAGGCAATAAGGACTAGAGGATGATTGGTGGCTATAGGGAAGGCAATAAGGACTAGAGGATGATTGGTGGCTATAGGGAAGGCAATAAGGACTAGAGGATGAATGGTGGCTATAGGGAAGGCAATAAGGACTGGAGGGCGATTGGTGGCTATAGGGAAGGCTATAAGGACTGGAGGGCGATTGGTGGCTATAGGGAAGGTAATAAGGACTAGAGGATGATTGGTGGCTATAAGGAAGGCAATAAGGACTAGAGGGTGATTGGTGGCTATAGGGAAGGCAATAAGGACTGGAGGATGATTGATGGCTATAGGGAAGGCAATAAGGACTAGAGGATGATTGGTGGCTATAGGGAAGGCAATAAGGACTAGAGGATGATTGGTGGCTATAGGGAAGGCAATAAGGACTGGATGATGATTGGTGGCTATAGGGAAGGCAATAAGAACTGGAGGATGATTGGTGGCTATAGGGAAGGTAATCAGGACTAGAGGATGATTGGTGGCTATAGGGAAGGCAATAAGGACTAGAGGATGATTGGTGGCTATAGGGAAGGCAATAAGGACTGGAGGATGATTGGTGGCTATAGGGAAGGCAATAAGGACTGGAGGATGATTGGTGGCTATAGGGAAGGCAATAAGAACTGGAGGATGATTGGTGGCTATAGGGAAGGTAATAAGGACTAGAGGATGATTGGTGGCTATAGGGAAGGTAATAAGGACTGGAGGATGATTGGTGGCTATAGGGAAGGCATTAAGGACTGGAGGATGATTGGTGGCTATAGGGAAGGCAATAAGGACTAGAGGATGATTGGTAGCTATAGGGAAGGCAATAAGGGCTGGAGGGTGATTGGTGGCTATAGGGAAGGTAATAAGGACTAGAGGATGATTGGTGGCTATAGGGAAGGTAATAAGGACTGGAGGATGATTGGTGGCTATAGGGAAGGCAATAAGGACTAGAGGATGATTGGTAGCTATAGGGAAGGCAATAAGGGCTGGAGGGTGATTGGTGGCTATAGGGAAGGTAATAAGGACTAGAGGATGATTGGTGGATATAGGGAAGGTAATAAGGACTGGAGGGTGATTGGTGGCTATAGAGAAGGCAATAAGGACTGGAGGGTGATTGGTGGCTATAGAGAAGGCATTAAGAACTGGAGGATGATTGGTGGCTATAGGGAAGGCTATAACGGCTGAAGGATGATTGGTGGCTATAGGGAAGGCAATAAGGACTAGAGGATGATTGGTGGCTATAGGGAAGGCAATAAGGACTGGAGGGTGATTGGTGGCTATAGGGAAGGCAATAAGGACTGGAGGGTGATTGGTGGCTATAGGGAAGGCAATAAGGACTGGAGGGCGATTGGTGGCTATAGGGAAGGCAATAAGGACTGGAGGGTGATTGGTGGCTATAGGGAAGGTAATAAGGACTGGAGGGCGATTGGTGGCTATAGGGAAGGTAATAAGGACTGGAGGGCGATTGGTGGCTATAGGGAAGGCAATAAGGACTGGAGGGTGATTGGTGGCTATAGGGAAGGCAATAAGGACTGGAGGATGATTGGTGGCTATAGGGAAGGCAATAAGGACTAGAGGATGATTGGTGGCTATAGGGAAGGCAATAAGGACTGGAGGGCGATTGGTGGCTATAGGGAAGGTAATAAGGACTGGAGGGTGATTGGTGGCTATAGGGAAGGCAATAAGGACTGGAGGGTGATTGGTGGCTATAGGGAAGGCAATAAGGACTGGAGGGTGATTGGTGGCTATAGGGAAGGCAATAAGGACTGGAGGGTGATTGGTGGCTATAGGGAAGGTAATAAGGACTAGAGGGCGATTGGTGGCTATAGGGAAGGTAATAAGGACTGGAGGGCGATTGGTGGCTATAGGGAAGGCAATAAGGACTGGGGGGTGATTGGTGGCTATAGGGAAGGCAATAAGGACTGGAGGGCGATTGGTGGCTATAGGGAAGGCAATAAGGACTGGAGGGTGATTGGTGGCTATAGGGAAGGTAATAAGGACTGGAGGGCGATTGGTGGCTATAGGGAAGGTAATAAGGACTGGAGGGTGATTGGTGGCTATAGGGAAGGTAATAAGACTGGAGGGTGATAGGTGGCTATAGGGAAGGCAATAAGGACTGGAGGGCGATTGGTGGCTATAGGGAAGGTAATAAGGGTTGGAAGGTGATCAGCAGCAGAAGAGAACCCATTTGTGGAAGCTGCGTTAAAAAAAAGGGGACTTCATGTGACACACTACTTTGGGGTCCACTAAGAATCTCTTACCCAAGGGCCCCCACAAGCCCTGTCCGGTTGCATTGTGCTCCAGGATCCCTCCGTCTCCATTCTACCATCTTGCTGTCCCGTCATGCTCTGCACCGCCCCTAAGATATAGCGCATGCACAGTGTCACGGCATAGGCTGCAATGAATTTCGCAAGATTTGAAGAGGGACGGCGAAGGGTGAGTACGACTAAGGCTTTGCAGCCTTCACCACATTTCATCGGATGGTCACCCCAGTACTTCTACTACCCGACATCATGCCTTCCATAAGCACCCTCACTTACTAAAGGAGCACTATCGCCAAATTGTGTAATATTAAAAATCCATATAAACACATTGGCTATTGAGAAGAGGGGTCACTTATACACCCAAACTGAATAAAAGTCCCACCAAGCTTCTGGTTTCTTCTCCTGCCAGGAATAAAATCCATGGGTGACAGGTTTGAGTGTATCGGGGGAACAGAATCCGATTTCCTCTTCCTTCCATTAAAAGAAGCAAGAACAAGTTTGGCTGGACATTTCTTGATGTCAGGTGTATAAGTGACCCCTCCCCTTGCCATACAGCATATTTATATTTGTATCATTGGCCCATTTGTTTGCTCCTTTAGCACGGAAAAAAAACCCAGGGAATCTTAACTATCTCAGGTTTTGTTCCATGCCCTGGGGGCATCCCAAATTCTAAGACCCCCAGATCACCCAATACAACTTACTGTGTCTGGCCCAATGGCGCTTGTGTAGGTTCTCGTTGATTCTGAGCCATTTGCCTTGACATTCATGCCATTCAGCAAACGGCTCTGATTTGCTTCAGTGCGGAGCGAGAACAGGCGCATCCCCAGCAGAGCGCTCGCGTCCACCCCCGCTGTCTGAATGGCTGGGACGGGAGCACGTGCACAGCCCCAAGAGGCAGGGGATGCAGCCACTTGTGCTCCCCACTGTAAACAATCACAGACGTTTGCCGAATGACATAGGTGCGACAAATGTCTCTGACTGCACCGGGGCAAGGTGAGTAAATACGGGCGACCTGGGAGGTTTCACACAGCAGGGCACCAATCATCCTTTAGTCCTTGTTGCCTTCTCTATAGCCACCCATCACCCTCCAGTCCTTATTACCCTCCCTATAGCCACCAATCACCCTCCTGTCCTTATTGCCTTCCCTATAGTCACCAATCACCCTCCAGTCCCTATTGCCTTCCCTATAGCCACCAATCGTCCTCCAGTCCTTATTGCCTTCCCTATAGCCACCAATCACCCTCCAGTCCTTATTGCCTTCCCTATAGCCACCAATCACCCTCCAGTCCTTATTACCTTCCCTATAGCCACCAATCACCCTCCAGTCCTTATTACCCTCCCTATAGCCACCAATCACCCTCCTGTCCTTATTGCCTTCCCTATAGCCACCAATCACCCTCCAGTCCTTATTACCTTTCCTATAGCCACCAATCACCCTCCAGTCCTTATTGCCTTCCCTATAGCCACCAATCACCCTCCTGTCCTTATTGCCTTCCCTATAGCCACCAATCATCCTCCAGTCCTTATTGCCTTCCCTATAGCCACCAATCATCCTCCTGTCCTTATTGCCTTCCCTATAGCCACCAATCATCCTCCAGTCCTTATTGCCTTCCCTATAGCCACCAATCACCCTCCAGTCCCTATTGCCTTACCTATAGCCACCAATCACCCTCCAGTCCCTATTGCCTTACCTATAGCCACCAATCATCCTCCAGTCCCTATTGCCTTCCCTATAGCCACCAATCGTCCTCCAGTCCTTATTGCCTTCAATATAGCCACCAATCACCCTCCAGTCCCTATTGCCTTACCTATAGCCACCAATCATCCTCCAGTCCCTATTGCCTTCCCTATAGCCACCAATCGTCCTCCAGTCCTTATTGCCTTCCCTATAGCCACCAATCATCCTCCAGTCCTTATTGCCTTCCCTATAGCCACCAATCACCCTCCAGTCCCTATTGCCTTACTTATAGCCACCAATCATCCTCTAGTCCTTATTGCCTTCTCTATAGCCACCAATCATCCTCCAGTCCCTATTGCCTTCCCTATAGCCACCAATCGTCCTCCAGTCCTTATAGCCTTCCCTATAGCCACCAATCACCCTCCAGTCCCTATTGCCTTCCCTATAGCCACCAATCACCTTCCAGTCCTTATTGCCTTCCCTATAGCCACCAATCACCCTCCAGTCCTTATTACCCTCCCTATAGCCACCAATCACCCTCCAGTCCCTATTGCCTTCCCTATAGCCACCAATCGTCCTCCAGTCCTTATTGCCTTCCCTATAGCCACCAATCACCCTCCAGTCCCTATTGCCTTCCCTATAGCCACCAATCACCCTCCTGTCCTTATTGCCTTCCCTATAGCCACCAATCATCCTCCTGTCCTTATTGCCTTCCCTATAGCCACAAATCATCCTCCTGTCCTTATTGCCTTCCCTATAGCCACCAATCATCCTCCAGTCCTTATTGCCTTCCTTATAGCCACCAATCACCCTCCAGTCCTTATTGCCTTCCCTATAGCCACCAATCATCCTCCTGTCCTTATTGCCTTCCCTATAGCCACCAATCATCCTCCTGTCCTTATTGCCTTCCCTATAGCCACCAATCATCCTCCAGTCCTTATTGCCTTCCCTATAGCCACCAATCACCCTCCTGTCCTTATTGCCTTCCCTATAGCCACCAATCATCCTCCTGTCCTTATTGCCTTCCTTATAGCCACCAATCACCCTCCAGTCCTTATTACCTTCCTTATAGCCACCAATCACCCTCCAGTCCCTATTGCCTTCCCTATAGCCACCAATCATCCTCTAGTCCTTATTGCCTTCTCTATAGCCACCAATCACCCTCCAGTCCCTATTGCCTTCCCTATAGCCACCAATCATCCTCTAGTCCTTATTGCCTTCTCTATAGCCACCAATCATCCTCCAGTCCCTATTGCCTTCCCTATAGCCACCAATCGTCCTCCAGTCCTTATTGCCTTCCCTATAGCCACCAATCACCCTCTAGTCCTTATTGCCTTCCCTATAGCCACCAATCATCCTCCAGTCCTTATTGCTTTCCCTATAGCCACCAATCGTCCTCTGCCTTCACTGCCCTGGGCTTTGTTCCCCTATAAAGACAAACTATGACCACTTGTACCTCTAACTATTTCTTATAACCCGACAAACACAGTGCCCTCCATCAGAATACTCACTGATCTTTTTTATAGATCGCTCATATACCACATCCACGACTATTATCAATGAACTTAAATCTACATCATATCATTCCATCCATCAGCATCCTGACTCATTTAGCAACTCATACGGGTCACTCGTGGAGGCTGATTCACTACTAACTCCAGGTATTGGCAGATGAGCATCTGTATAGCGGCCCTTAGAGTGACCACTAGTAGACGCTGTAAGCAGGTATTGGGCGCTGTAAAAGAGTGCCTCAGTCGCTGTAGTAACCTGGGCAGCATTGATGAATGAAATGTATGTTGGGCTCTCTAACACCAGTACAGCGCTGCAGCAAGCGAGAGGTAGCGCCACCTCAGTGTGACCGACTCTCGGCGCTCCACACCATACTTATCAAAAAGGACACACACACGGCATGGGCGCTCTAAAGCTGGGCGCTGTAGTATAGAGCACCAGACACTGTGTGATTAAAGTCTGTTTTTGAACACATATCCCCCAGTAACAAATCGAAAACACATGGAATGACATTGTGACATTAACACTTTAGTGCCAGACCTGTAATGACAATTCTGCATAAAAATATAAAAAAAATCAAAAAAGTCTTCAAAAATGACTTTTTCTAGGCCATGAGAGGTCACACAATGATTTGAAAGAATAAAAAAAAAATAATAATAATAAGATAAGGAACATCCATTGAAATATATGGCAGAGCGACAGGTAGCATCAGGTAATACCTGACTCTCTGGAAGATAGAGCTCCAAAAAAAAGAGCAAAGTGCCTTGTGCAAATCAGGACAAGGCACTTGTTTTGCTGATTGCACTTTTTTAGGAGCTCTTATCTGAGCATCAGCATAGAAGTTTTCAGTATGCACCATAGCACTTTCTACTTAGCTGTATTTAGGCCCTTATTTATGAAGGAATAGCGACAGGTAGCGACTGGTGAGCGGCCGGTAATGACGGGCCCCGCCACGAGAACGCCGGCTCCCCACCACAATCACACATTTATCAAGCCGATCCTGCTTAGCGACTGAGATAGCGCCATATAGCCACTCATTCATCATTATTCCAGCCTCAGCCCACAGCGCCAGCGTCCGACCTTGAACAGCGACAGGTATGACCTCTCGCTACCTGGCGCTCTCCAATGCATTTCAATGGAACAATCTTTAAATATTCATAATTAATTGTTATTATAATTTTTTTTTTTTTAAATGTGAAAAATTCTGTGACCACTTTAGATAATTTTTTAAGGTAAAAAAAAAAATTGTACAGAATTGATATTACAGGTCTGATATTAATGTATTCATATTACAAAATTATTTAAAAAACTTGTTTTTTTTTGGTTTCCAAAAATATGGTTGTTTGGGGGTTAAAAAACTACTTTTAACCCATCGCCGCCAGCGCTCTGGGGTTTAAACATGCATTTCACAGCGCGAGAATTTTTTGAGCGTGATTTTTAAATGAATATGGTGGGAGCCGGTCGCTAGGGCCAGTCGCTATCATGCGCTCCCATACAGCGCGGAACCTGTCAAATAGCGACTCCTCACCCAATATTCAACATTACTGCAAACCGACTGAGTCGCTATCAACTACCGAACAACGGCCAAGCACAGCAACTACTAGCGGGCGCTCTGAAAATGCCGATACAGTCGCTCAACTGTCGCTATTAATGAATCGGCCTCTTAGTACGATACTTTACTTATGCACGGGCACTTTTCTTCGCTGATATCCATGCAAAGAACATCAGGATTCATTAATTTAATTATTTATTCAATTGGAATACAGAGTGATGAATTATTAATTAGCCCCAGTACTCCTCCCCACTAAGGTTTGATGATTTTAACTGTCTTATATGTTTGTATGTGGCCTAGTTGTTCTGTAATTATTGCTATGATTAGTGTGCGATTAGTGATTAGTGTGTAAATCATAGTGTGCGGTCATATTTGTGTGTGGGGTTGCAGCAGGCCAGCTCTAGGGCCTGCATGCCTTATGGTCTAATTGTGTAGTGGTTATCCCCCCCCCCCCCCCGTGACCTGCACCTAGAGGCCAATTCATTAATAGCGGCAGGTAGCGACAGTTGTGCGACAGTAGCGGCATTTTCAGAGCGCCCGCTAGTAGTCGCTGTGCTTGGCCGTTGTTCGGTAGTTGATAGCGACTCAGTCGGTTTGCCGTAATGTTGAATATTGGGTGAGGAGTCGCTATTTGACAGGTTCCGCGCTGTATGGGAGCGCATGATAGCGACTGGCCCTAGCGACCGGCTCCCACCATATTCATTAAAATCACGCTCAAAAAATTCTTGCGCTGTAAAATGCATGTTTAAACCCCAGAGCGCTGGAGGCGATGGGTTAAAAGCAGTTTTTTAACCCCCAAACAACCATATTTTTGGAAACCAAAACAAAACAAGTTTTTTAAATAATTTAGTAATATGAATACATTAATATCAGACCTGTAATATCAATTCTGTACAATTTTTTTATTTTTTTTACCTTAAGAAATTATCTAAAGTGGTCCCAGAATTTTTTACATTTAAAAAAAAAATAAATAAATAATAATACCAATTAATTATGAATATTTAAAGATTGTTCCATTGAAATGCATTGGAGAGCGCCAGGTAGCGATAGGTCATACCTGTCGCTGTTCAAGGTCGGACGCTGGCGCTGTGGGCTGAGGCTGGAATAATGATGAATGAGTGGCTATCTGGCGCTATCTCAGTCGCTAAGCAGGATTGGCTTGATAAATGTGTGATTGTGGTGGGGAGCCGGCGTTCTCGTGGCGGGGCCCGTCATTACCGGCCGCTCACCAGTCGCTACCTGTCACTATCCCTTGTTAAATAAGGGCCTTAGTAATTAGTGAGCTGTGTATAGTCACTTAGGGTGTAATAATACATGTGACGCTACATGGCGCTGTTAGAGGCACTCACCAGATTCGCTTTTATAAATTTGGTTTTGCGTACAGCGCCCGGCGTTCACCAGACGCTGCCTGCCGCTACGAGGCACTACCTGCTGCTATCCCTTGATAACCTCCTAAGTATCATCACAATGAGACAAAAATAACATCACACAAATAAAAAATAAAAGACATTGATCATGGTAAAATATACACATCCTGGTCTCCCCTAGTCCTAGCACCTCACATAGAGCTCTATTGGTAGACAGACATCGCAGTCCCACACTGCGCTCCCGAGTCAGCGGGCGCGTGATGTTCTCATTCTCATCGTGTCCTTACTTTGGGTGGGAAATCGGATTATTGTGATTGACGCACTGAGCAATAAATTGCAGGATATCGGATGGAGATCTCGGGGGCTGATTGTGTGTGTACATCGCCTCCCCGAAGATAATAACTTTACAGCGTCTAATAAAGATCAATCAGGACGAATGGCGCTCCTGGTGGCCCCGCGCTGCCCCGCGTTATTATATTATTTTATTCTCATCTAATAGAGACGCTCCTCCAACATTTCGCAGCAGCCGCAGCGCTTCCTCCAGAGCTCGCCTGATGGAAACGCTCTTCTTTTTTTTTTCTTCAGTGACATTATGTGTCACATTAATTACAAACTCAGGGACAGTAAATGTAGGGACTCCCCCCCCCTCCTTCGCCTCTCTAATGTTATTCCCATTTTTATTCCTTTTCCATTATTCCTCCCTTGCTCTGTCTTTCTCTGATCCGTTTACCTGCCGCAGGCTTACCCGGAGCTCGGCGCTGCCTGAAACGCAAATGATCCGCTGCTGGCTATGAAAGCAGAGGACTGGGCTACACGCATTAGCAAATAGATGAGTCCTGACTAGTGTTGAGTCGGAGGGGGGATCAATCGGTTCCTAAGCCCTCCGGGCCGGATAGTTCCTAGTATTCCGCGTTCAGGAGTATAATAGCTCTGGTCGCCACAAGGTGTAAACTGGCATAAGGGGTCTCTTGGAGCCCTGACTAACTCACAAACAGGTAAAAAAACAAGATAAAAAAATGCATTGACACAGCAGTGGCACCTGGCATCAGGAGGCTGCAGTGGCAAATTAGGAGGCTGCAGTGGCAAATCAGGAGGCTGCAGTGGCAAATCAGGAGGCTGCAGTGGCGCATCAGGAGGCTGCAGCGGCAAATCCGGAGGCTGCAGTGGCACATCAGGAGGCTGCAGTGGCAAATCAGGAGGCTGCAGTGGCACATCAGGAGGCTGCAGTGGCAAATCAGGAGGCTGCAGTGGCGCATCAGGAGGCTGCAGCGGCAAATCCGGAGGCTGCAGTGGCACATCAGGAGGCTGCAGTGGCAAATCAGGAGGCTGCAGTGGCACATCAGGAGGCTGCAGTGGCAAATCAGGAGGCTGCAGTGGCGCATCAGGAGGCTGCAGCGGCAAATCCGGAGGCTGCAGTGGCACATCAGGAGGCTGCAGTGGCACATCAGGAGGCTGCAGTGGCGCATCAGGAGGCTGCAGTGGCAAATCAGGAGGCTGCAGTGGCGCATCAGGAGGCTGCAGCGGCAAATCCGGAGGCTGCAGTGGCACATCAGGAGGCTGCAGTGACAAATCAGGAGGCTGCAGTGGCACATCAGGAGGCTGCAGTGACAAATCAGGAGGCTGCAGTGGCACATCAGGAGGCTGCAGTGGCAAATCAGGAGGCTGCAGTGGCACATCAGGAGGCTGCAGTGGCAAATCAGGAGGCTGCAGTGACAAATCAGGAGGCTGCAGTGGCACATCAGAAGGCTGCAGTAGCAAATCAGGAGGCTGCAGTGGCAAATCAGGAGGCTGCAGTGGCACATCAGGAGGCTGCAGTGGCAAATCAGGAGGCTGCAGTGACAAATCAGGAGGCTGCAGTGGCACATCAGAAAGCTGCAGTGGCACATCAGAAGGCTGCAGTAGCAAATCAGGAGGCTGCAGTGGCAAATCAGGAGGCTGCAGTGGCAAATCCGGAGGCTGCAGTAGCAAATCAGGAGGCTGCAGTGGCACATCAGGAGGCTGCAGTGGCACATCAGGAGGCTGCAGTGGCGCATCAGGAGGCTGCAGTGGCGCATCAGAAGGCTGCAGTGGCAAATCAGGGGGCTGCAGTGGCGCATCAGGAGGCTGCAGTGGCAAATCAGGAGGCTACAGTGGCAAATCAGGAGGCTGCAGTGGCACATCAGAAGGCTGCAGTGGCAAATCAGGAGGCTGCAGTGGCGCATCAGGAGGCTGCAGTGGCAAATCAGAAGGCTGCAGTGGCACATCAGGAGGCTGCAGTGACAAATCAGGAGGCTGTAGTGGCAAATCCGGAGGCTGCAGTGGCACATCAGAAGGCTGCAGTGACAAATCAGGAGGCTGCAGTGGCAAATCAGAAGGCTGCAGCGGCACATCAGGAGGCTGCAGTGGCAAATCAGGAGGCTGTAGTGGCAAATCCGGAGGCTGCAGTGGCACATCAGAAGGCTGCAGTGACAAATCAGGAGGCTGCAGTGGTGCAGCACTCGGCAGAAGGCCATGATTTTGGATACCCTGACCAGTTCACAAAATCAAATCTGTGCAAAAACTGATTGCACCAATCGAAACTGCAATTCATCATAAACTGATCTCACTATAAAGAACCAACAGTATCCCTAATCCTATAAAGTGAAATTAATCCGTTAATATAACCACAAAATCTACTAAGAGGCTGATTCACTACTAACGCCAGGTATCAGCAGATAAGCGTCTGTATAGCGGCACTTAGAGTTACCGCTAGTAAACACTGTAAGCAGGTATCGGGCACTGTAACAGAGCATCTCAGTCGCTGTAGTAACCTGGCCCGCATTGATGAATGTGATGTGTGTTGGGCGTTCTAACACCAGCACAGCGCTGCAGGGAGCGAGAGGTAGCACCAGCTCTGTGCGACCGACTCTCAGCGCTCTACACCATACTTATCAAAAAAGGTCAAATCAGAAGGCTGCAGTGGCAAATTACCTGGTTGTACAACTACCTGGTTGTACAATTACCTGGTTGTACGATTATCTGGTTGTACAATTACCTGGTTGTACAATTATCTGGTTGTACAATTACCTGGTTGTACGATTACCTGGATGTACAATTACCTGGTTGTACGATTACCTGGTTGTACAATTACCTGGATGTACGATTACCTGGTTGTACGATTACCTGGTTGTATGATTATCTGGTTGTACAATTAGCTGGTTGTACAAATACCCGGTTGTACAATTACCTGGTTGTACAAATACCTGGTTGTACAATTACCTGGATGTACAATTACCTGGATGTACAATTACCTGGATGTACAATTACCTGGTTGTACAAATACCTGGTTGTACAATTACCTGGATGTACAATTACCTGGTTGTACGATTATCTGGTTGTACAATTACCTGGTTGTACAATTACCTGGATGTACAATTACCTGGTTGTACAATTACCTGGTTGTACAAATACCTGGTTGTACAATTACCTGGATGTACAATTACCTGGTTGTACAATTACCTGGTTGTACAAATACCTGGATGTACAATTACCTGGATGTACAATTACCTGGTTGTATGATTATCTGGTTGTACAATTACCTGGATGTACAATTACCTGGTTGTACAATTACCTGGATGTACAATTACCTGGTTGTACGATTACCTGGTTGTATGATTATCTGGTTGTACAATTACCTGGATGTACGATTACCTGGTTGTACGATTACCTGGTTGTATGATTATCTGGTTGTACAATTACCTGGATGTACGATTACCTGGATGTACGATTACCTGGTTGTATGATTATCTGGTTGTACAATTACCTGGTTGTACAAATACCTGGTTGTACAATTACCTGGATGTACAATTACCTGGATGTACAATTACCTGGATGTACAATTACCTGGTTGTACAATTACCTGGTTGTACAAATACCTGGTTGTACAATTACCTGGATGTACAATTAGCTGGTTGTACAATTACCTGGATGAATGAGAACCTTCACAAACACAAACCCTTTAAATTAAGGCCAACTTTAGAAAAAAAAGTTTTATTGCTAAACCTAATTATACAGAACAGCATTAAACGCAGTCCCTTGTCGCTTCCTCGCCTGTTATTCTACAAATTGGGACATTTCCTTTTTGGATATTTCGCTCAAACGGAGCCGAAAGCCGGCAGATGTTTGCGGCGAGGGGCCACTCGTTCCCACTATACGAGGCGCGGGGAAGTCAGGAGAGTCATCCCGGAAGAGTGCACTTGATTAGATGACCAGCTGCGCGCTCGAGATTCGTAACCGCCGCCTCCTGCCAAGCGCACGCACCCACGGCTCCTCGGGGCCTCACTTCATTTTGTCAGAAACCAAAAACCGTCTGCGGTGGCAGGAAACGGAGACGAGAGGCATTTCATTTACCTCAACGAGCAACCGCGGGCCGACAAAGTGTTGTAACCCGTCCGCCAGAGATCATCTGTCACTGATCGGGGCTCATCGAGGGCGATACGCGCGCCATCATCGCCTGATAATGATTCTCCGGGCTAACCCTCTGGGGCGTGCAGGTTGTTTTCAGGTTCGTTGGACTCAAAACAAACAAATACCGATCTGATGTCACCCCATCACTATTTAAAGTGTCCGCAGGGCGCACTTGACCTGATGCGTCTTGTGCCTGCCGCTCATTTGCGTGTTGTATAAGTGGCTCAATTTTCCGGATGATCAAGTCCGGCTTTGATGGCTTATAGCTATGCTTCAACGATCCTCTAGATCAGGGGTCTAAAGCTAGGGATGGGAATTAGCTCTGGATTTCAAGGAAAAATTCAAAGAAGAATAATTTCTGCCAATTGGTGGTAAAGAATCAATTTTTCCACGAAACACCCCAAAATGTATAAACCCCTCCTGTCTCCTCTTTCCAGCGCCGAACGATGTCCTTCTCTTCATGGGATCATCCTGTCCCTGGGTCCTTGACATCAGGCTGGCAACTTTCCCTGGACAATCACAGGGATGGTGGCGTACCAGAATTCCTGAACGCGGCCCCGTCAGTACACAGCGGTGGACCAAGGAGTGAGACCTCTGCCCCAAGTGTCCTGTTGGATCCACTCTGTTATCAGGCTTGGGGTTTCATAGCTGCGTGTACCTATGTTATCTGTGTTAAAGGATATGATTAAAGATGTCCCCCAGATAAACACTCAAATAGTATGTGAGCCTGAGATCCTGCCATTTGGCTATGCCCCATGACTATAGACTTTATACACACCCAGTTGCCAGGGAGGTACCTCAATAGCTGAGGTGTTTTCTGGGCTGCAGCTCATTTCCTCTTGAAAAGGAAAAAGAAAGATAGGATGTGCTCATCCAGTCAATATATAGCAGTCAAGACAGGGAGTCCAACTGGCCTCTACCTGAAATCCCCCCTTTTTGAACTGTAACACTGTGCAGGCAAGTAAAGCATTTTTCATTGTGTGTGTGCAAGCAAGTTATTGCAATGTCTTTAGACACAGGCTGATTCATGTATTGCATTACTTGCGCACACACAAGTAGCAATGTCTGCACAAACTTTTAAACTAAGGCCCTTATTTAAGAAGGGATAGCGTCAGGTAGCGCCTGGTTAATGACAGGTAGCGACTGGTGAACGCCGGACACGGCACGCAATTACACATTTATCAAGCAGAATCTGTTTAGCGACTGGGATAGCGCCATGTAGCGTCTGATTCATCATTTTCACAGCCTCAGTGAACAGCGCCGGTGTTCAGCCTTGCACAGCACCAGGTATGACCTCTCGCTACCTGTCGCTCTCCCATACATTTCAATGGACGAACCTTTTCTTCTCTTTAAACTGTTTTTTTTTTTTTTTTTCAAAAAAATCACAAATAATTCTGTGACCTCTTCTGGCATTGAAATAGCAGTTTTTTCATATTTTTTTTTATTTTTTATATATTTCCTCAGAAATGACATTACAGGTCTGGCGTTAAAGTGTCATGTTACAATGTTGTTACAATGTAATTCCATATGTTTTTGCTTTGTTACTAGTGGATAGATGCTGGAAAACAGACTTTAATCACACAGCCTCCTGCGCTCTGGGATTCAGAGAAGCATTTTTCAGCGCCAGAGATTTGTGAGGCTGTTTTTTTGCTAAATATGGTGTGAGTCGGTCGCTATGAGCAGTCGCTAACATGCGCTCCCATACAGCGCTGTACTGGTCAAATAGCGACTCCTCACAATGTATTCAACATTACTGAACAGCGACTGAGTCGCTATAAACTAGCGACCCACGGCCGAGCACTGCGACTACTAGCGGGCGCTCTGAAAATGCCGCTACAGACGCTCATCTGTCGCTACCTGGCGCTAATGATGAATCAGCCTCTTAGGCCCTTATTTATGAAGGAATAGCGACGGGTAGCGACTGGTGAGCGGCCGGTAATGACGGGCCCCGCCACGAGAACGCCGGCTCCCCACCACAATCACACATTTATCAAGCCGATCCTGCTTAGCGACTGAGATAGCGCCATATAGCGACTCATTCATCATTATTCCAGCCTCAGCCCACAGCACCAGCGTCCGACCTTGAACAGCGACAGGTATGACCTCTCGCTACCTAGCGCACTCCAATGCATTTCAATGGAACAATCTTTAAATTTTAATAATTAATTGTTATTAATGTTTTTTACATTTTTTAAATGTGAAAAATTCTGTGACCACTTCTGCCATTTTAGAAAAAAAAATTGTACAGAATTGATATTACAGGTCTGATATTAATGTATTCATATTCCAAAATTATTTAAAATACTTTTTTTTTTGGTTTCCAAAAATATGGTGGTTTGGGGGTTAAAAAACTACTTCGCCGCCAGCGCTCTGGGGTTTAAACATGCATTTCACAGCGCGAGAATTTTTTGAGCGTGATTTTTTGATGAATGTGGTGGGAGCCGGTCGCTCTGACCAGTCGCTATCATGCGCACCCATACATCGCGGAACCTGTCAAATAGCGACTCGTAACCTTGTATTGAACATTACGCCACACCGACTGAGTCGCTGTCAACAACCGAACAACGGCCGAGCACAGCGACAACTAGCGGGCGCTGTGAAAATACCGCTACAGTCGCTCAACTGTCGCTACATGTCGCTGTTAATAAATCAGCCTCCCCGTAATGTTAGGGAAGGGGTACAAATTGGACGGCGTTGATGTGGCCACCTCGCTTTTACATTCATTGCAATCTATGTTAACTAACAGTCCATGTTCTTAACAAGTGTTAGCTAGGTTTTTCAATAGTATGAGTGTGCAGAGGGTTAACTTTCTTTTTTTGCTCTTGAAAAGGAATCCTTTAATTGCTAATTAGGTTGGACACAGACGAGATGTTCAAATACACATTAGATACAGGCATTTTATTTGTGGAGAGCGATGTAACTCCTGAGATATGACAAGTTATGACTGTACTAATGAGAGAATCTTATTCAGGATTATAAGACCTTTCATTTGATACCAAATATGACATATGTGTATAGTGTCAGACTCTGTATGATTAATATTTGGTGTTTAGGTTTATTTAACTAATAAATTAACATGGATCCTGAATTTCTTAGAGGCTGATTTAATGCTAACGCCACGTATTGTCATGTGAGCGTCTGTGTAGTGGCGACTGCTAGTAGACGCTGCAAGCGGGGGTCGGGCGCTATAACCAAGTGTAGTGGGCAGACAACTGGTGCTTTACTATGCTGTCCAGCATTGATAAATGTGATGTCTGGAGGGCGCTGTAGAAGCTCTCTCCCTGATTCACTGCAGAGCCAATAGAAAACTCTAGGTGGTGTCCAATGCCAAAGCGCCCAAGACTCTACACGACATCTAACAACAGGACAACGCTGCAGCGAGTGATAGGTAGTGCCAGTTAAGTGCGTCTGGCACTCGGCGCTGAAGCCTGTATTCAAGAACTAGAACACAAGCAGCGTCGGCTCTCTAAAACTGGGCGCTGTAGCATAGAGCGCCAGATGCTGTGTGATAAAAGTCTGTTTCTCATCACATATCCACCAGCACCAGAGCGAAAACACATGGAATGACATTGTGTAACACTGTGACACTGACACTGCGATGGCCGACCTGCACATACAATTCTGCATAAAAAAATAAAAAAACTATTTAAACTAATAAAAGTGTTTGGTTTCAGGGCAGGAGAGGCCACACACGCTATTTAAACACAACCAAATGAAATGTATGGGAGAGCGATACTGAGATAAAGGTACTACATGGCGCTCCTGAACCTAGAGCGTTGGCGCTATACACTGAGCCACTGCTAGTAATACATGCGACGTTCCGTGATGCTGTTAGAGGCGCTCTCCAGATTCGCTTTCTAAAATGTGGTTTTCACATACAGCGCCCGGCGTTCACCCGACGCTACGTGGCACTACCTGGCGTTATCGGTTCTTAAATAACCCCTAGTTACAATATGATAACATGCGTATTGTGGGAGTTATATTACTTTATAGCATATTTATCTAATCTCACAGAGGCACGTTGTGGGCAGTACAATGCAGACACACCCAGAAGGCGGGGAATGCTGGCCACACCCCCTAGTTTTAGTAGATTAGGATGATGGTGGCAGGGCTACGATGGATGGACCCCCCCTATCTGAATCATTAAAGGGGACCAACACCCAGGATTTTCACTATCCTGGGTTTTGGTCCATTTCCGCGGGGCACCCCGCTGCGTGAAACCCCCCAATCGCCCTAAATAACTCACCTCACCCCACTCCTACGCGAGCGCTCGTCCAATCAAAGCGCTCAGAGCCGCTGTGGTATGCACGGACAAGTGACGGACAACCACAGCGGCTCTGAGCACGCTGGAGGCCGCGTCTCGCGCCTCCTTCTAACAGGGAATGCTCCCGCGCTGGCCATTCAGAAACAGCTGGTGCAGGTGCGCGCCCTGCTAGAGGCAAGCGCGAGATGCGGTGGCCAGCGCATGCGCCGTTGGAACGGGGATAAGGTAAGGTTTCTGGGCGTCCTGCGGGCTTTCACACATCGGGGTATCCCGATTTCGGATGCCCCGCGCGGAGGGATCTGATCGGCCTGGGAATCTTTTTGGAAGGGAGATACCCCTTTAGAGCTATAAACATTAAATATAAAAGAAAATTTTATTATTATGTATATTATACATGTTAACATTTTATTATATGTACACATGATGTTGTTGGTAACTTGTGACATGGTAGAGACAGGAAGTTCGTGGCAGGTTAATCAGTGGTGGCTATTTAGCGCCTCAACGGCTAGAGAATAAAAGCTATTTTTGTACCTAGAGGTTCTGGTCGAGAGAGCCAGGTAACTCCGGGCCAGAGGGCAAGAGTTTGAAAAAAGAATGACCTGGGTGTGTTGGGTTCTCAGTTATTCTTTTTGCCTTTGAGCAGATCCTTTCTATGAATTGTTCCTCCAGGGATGGTAAGGGGCATCCAATGATCCGCTCGGCAGTCCTAGTAATCCTCTTCAGCCTGTTCTTGTCCTTGGCTGTGGTCCCGTAATACCAGACCGTGGAGGAGGAGGTCAGAAGTGAGCCTATGGCACCATTGTAAAAGGTCTTTAGGATCCTTTTAGACATACTGTATCTTGCTAGTTGTCTCAAGAAGTATAGTCTCTGTTGGGCCTTCTTCAAGATGACGGTGGCTTGCCTGCTCCAATTCAAGTCCTGCGTGATCATGGTGCTGAGATATTTTGTGCTGGTAGAGATATTGAGTCTTGAAAAAGTTGCGGGAGCGCAACGAAACGTGTTGACGGCGGCAAGGCGGTTATTTATTAATCATCCACAGCATCTACATTCAACCAAGGACACACATTTCCCCTCAAAAATCGGGACACCGGCCGCGGTGCAAAGAAGGAGTGGTGAGATCCTTGCCTGCTATTAATGCTGAACTTGTTTTTATGAAACGTGAGTGCGCATTTTTAATTTTATATTATTAGAGGGATAAATTAAAAGCGGTATTACGCTATATTTGCCTACCCTTCTTTTTTATGCAAAAAACTTGGGGGGAATACACCGACTGACAAGGATCTATGTAATTGATGGGCCTTTAAACATCTTCATTGGCCAAGAATCCCCTGATCGTTGAAGCTTTAAAGTAACTGGCGAGGAGGAAGTGGGGCTTTTTCTGAGATGCTTAACTGTAGAGCCATCTGGTAAGAGTAAGCTACCTAGGTGGTGGGCACTTGGTGAATTCATCTTGTCAATATCGAGCACCTGTTCCCTGGAATTTCCATCCATTGGTATTATGCTATGAACAACCGTAATGGATGACTGAACCATTTGATTGGACTTATATGGAAATTCGTTTTGTACATGTTATTTAATTATTAGGGTTTACCCTATATTTAAAACATCACTTGCTCTGTGTTACAAATGTTGTTAGTCTGAACCTACAGGAATAGTTGAGTTCTATAAACGTCGAGCAAAAACTTTAAGAGAACTGTATCTGCAATCTATTTATGCACATTTAAGACACCAAGCGCGGGTTTTCTTCTATACATTTATCTGGTAGAGATACTGACCTCTCCATTTCCGATGGAAATGGGACGATGCGTTAGGTGGAAACGTCTGAAGTCAATTATGAGTTCAACCGTTTTCTGGATGTTCAGGATAAGGTTATTCTCTTCGCACCAGGATTCCAGGTTTTTTACTTGTGTTCGGTAGGGAGACCCATCATTGTCGTTGATGAGGCCTACCAAGGTGCTATCATCTACATACTTGATGACCTTGATTGATGGGTCTGAGGATTTGAAGTCATTTGTGTAGATGGAAAAGAGAAGGGGAGACAGAACACGTCCCTGTGGTGCGCCTATATTTGTCGTTCTGGATGATGAAATAAAGGTTCCCAGTATTACTCTCTGGGTCCTGTTCGTGAGAAAGTTAGTAATCCAGCCAGATAAACCTGGTGAGATGCCCAGTGAAAGCGCATTTTCCCATGGAGAATTTGTGGGACAATGGTGTTGAAGGCGGATGAGAAATCCACAAATAAGAGTCTGGTGTATGAACTGGGTCGATCAACGCAGTCTAATGTTAGCTTGATCGCCAGACTGACCGCGTCTTCTGCAGATCTGTTTGCTTTGTAAGCAAAATGCAGTGGATAGTAAGAGTACATCTGAAGGGTGACGGGCATCACGAGACCAGTGTTCTAATATTGCAATGGTGAATCCAGCAATTCACCTACGGCCTTATTTATCAAGCGATAGCGCCAGGTAGCGGCAGCTATCGGCGGCTACCGACTCCAGAACGCCCGACGGCGGACACAATCACGCATTTATCACGCTAAATGAGGCTAGCGCCGGAGAGAGCGTAACCTAGCGCGGGATTCATCATGTAGCGGACTGCAACGAACAGCGCCGCTGCTAATCCCATCACAGCGCCAGGTATGACCTCTCGCTACCTGGCGCTCTCCAATGCATTTCAATGGAGAAATCTTTAAATATTCATAATTAATTGATATGATCGTTTTTTTTTTTTTTTTTTTTTTTTTTAACTGTCAAAAATTCTGTGACCACTTCGGCAATGTTATATATTTTTTTTAAGGTAAAAAAATTTAAAAAAAAAATTTGTGCAGAATTGATATTACAGGTCTGATATTAATGTATTCATATTACAAAATGTTTAGAAAAACTTGTTTATTTTTTTAAACCAAAAATATGGTTGTTTGGGGGTTAAAAACTACTTTTAAGCCATCGTCGCCAGCGCTCTGGGGTTTAAACAAGCATTTCACAGCGCGAGAATTTTTTGAGCGTGATTTGTTAATGAATATGCTGGGAGCCGTTCGCTCTGGCCATTCGCTGTCAGGCGCACCCATACAGCGCGGAACCTGTGAAACAGCGACTCCTAACCCCGTATTTAACATTACCGCACACCGACTGAGTCGCTGTCAACAAGCGAACAACGGCCAAGCACAGCGAATACTAGCGGGCGCTGTGAAAATCACGCTACTGGCGCTCATCTGTCGCTACCTGGCGCTATTACTGAATCGGCCTCCTAGTATAGCTCCAAACCATCGCACCTCCTCCACGGTAATCAATAAATCAACTAAATATACATCATGAATTCATAAATTATTTATTAATAATTTCCCATAAAAATTACATAACAGACAATTAAAAAACATAAAACTAGATCGTACATTCCCAAGAGCATCCCATTTTTACCCAACCCAATCCTATAAATAGGATATTTCAGTGTTCATATAACAGACAATCCATAAAGTGCATAAGTGCTAATCTGTGCAAGTATAACATTAATAGTACAAAATGTGGCAAGAAAAAGAAAGAAAACAGACTCAAAATGTCAAATGCAACAAACCAATTAGAAAACACACACATCACCTGAGTGTATAACTCTGAAGTGTTCCCCAGGAATGCCCAGGTCGAGTAGCGATCCCCCAACGCGTTTCGTGGCCCCCCGCTCACAGGCCACTTTATCAAGGTATCACGAGACCAGTGCATGCACTTTGGGATTTATATGGTCTTTTCACCGGTGACATTTTGAATTTAAAAGCTTAAAGACTGCTCTGTGCCATATTATATACAGTAGTAAACATTCCTCAAACACACGTTCAAGACAAATACAGCGGAAGTAAACACATTCTCAGGGATAGACAATGGCGGCTTTTCATACAAGGACAGAGCTGTATCTCTCAATGTTTGAGTCGACAAACCAAACCAAGTCAGCGGACCTTCACCATGATTTATTGAAAAGCCCAAACCCTTATAAAATTCTTTCCTCATCTAAAATTAATATATTTTATGTTTTTTAGTCACTTACTTATTATTCTTTCCCCCACTGGGCTGCAACACTGTTAAGGACTTTAGGATACGGGCGCCGCCATCTTGACTCAGAAGCATCACACTTAATGAGGAGAGTGGGATAAAGTACAGGGGGCGGGGTTATAGCTGTGCTTTGCACAGACAGAGCAGAGCTGGGGTCAGGAAAAGGTCAGCAATCCCAGAATGCAGAGCGACACAGTCAGAAGACACTTCCTGTTTGTAGGCTGCCTGATGTTCCATGAGCCGCCATCTTGGATGTTTAAAGGCTCATAACATGCAGTAGATGCAGGTAGGATGATTTTTAATGTGAGCAATCTGTATGTACAGGGTGTGGGAAACATATAAGATAGGCTCTTATTCAGGGTGAGGGTCCGGATTAATGTGAGCAATCTGTATGTACAGGGGGGGAAACATATAAGATGGGCTCTTATTCAGGTTGAGGGTCCAGATTAATGTGAGCAATCTGTATGTACAGGGTGGGGGAAACATATAAGATAGGCTCTTATTCAGGGTGAAGGTCTGGATTAATATGAGCAATCTGTATGCACAGGGTGTGGGAAACATATAAGATAGGCTCTTATTCAGGGTGAAGGTCCGGATTAATGTGGGCAATTTGTATGTACAGGGTGTGGGAAACATATAAGATAGGCTCTTATTCAGGGTGAAGGTCCGCTTTAAAAGCTTATATCATGTCACGTTTTCAATAAAATATATACTTTTATATCTTAAAATTCTGTTGCATAACAAACATCCAGGAGGTCAACTGAGGTCAGATCCTAGAAGAAGTCTGGAAGGACATCAGGTGGAGATCAGATGTTCACAGGTGCAGAGTTGACCAGGTGCAAAAAGGTGGGGAAATCCAAATACAGCCTATCCACTGCCAGAACACATCTTTTTGGTGCATCTTCATAGGGCTGCCAACAGGGCAGGACAGCAAAGACTCCAGTATTAGGCCAAAGGTTCCTGGCTGGGAATAAGAGGGAACGGGAAGGGGCCAGGGCCCTGGCCAAGCATCCCTGAAGGCAACCTCTGGTCCCATGCTGGCTGCACCATTATTGCTGCCAGTGCCAGTGAATGAGAGCAGCTGCCCTCCCCTCCCCTCCCCAAACTTATATGTAATGGCTGGAACCTTATTTTGAACCCAGCTAGGCCTGGTTGTCCTCAACCAAGGGTCCGGCCAACACATATAGGTTACGAGGTTGGGCCCAGACATTTGGGTTGATTCAAAGAAACATGTAACAGCTTGGATTTGGCTCACGATCATCCTATTTTTTACGTCCGCTCGTGCGTTCGTATGAACTTGCGAGTGATTCAATAAGCAAATACGTTTCTATCCTAAAAGATACGTCCGTTCGTATGATATCTCCCGAACTTGCCTCAGTCAGTTGCCAATCGTAAAAATCACGTTCATGTGCTCACCTGTTGCGGCGGCAGCCTGTTTTTTCGGCTGCTTCCATCGTCCAGCTCTTCCAATTACTTGCGTTTGCCTCTGGTTTTCATTGGTTTTTGGCCTCTTAGATTCGTGCGTTCGTATGTTTATAAGATCTTGCGCATGCGCACCCTCAACCAGAAACTTACATAAACCCCTTAGCGGCTGCATCCAACTTCATTTCTCGGTCCCTCAAACTTACCGAAACCCTTTAGCGCTTGCATCCAACTTCATTTCTCGGTCCCTCAAACTTACCGAAACCCTTTAGCGCTTGCATCCAACTTCATTTCTCGGTCCCTCAAACTTACCGAAACCCTTTAGCGCTTGCATCCAACTTCATTTCTCGGTCCCTCAAACTTACCTAAACCCCTTAGCGCTTGCATCCAACTTCATTTCTCGGTCCCTCAAACTTACCTAAACCCTTTAGCGCTTGCATCCAACTTCATTTCTCGGTCCCTCAAACTTACCTAAACCCTTTAGCGCTTGCATCCAACTTCATTTCTCGGTCCCTCAAACTTACCGAAACCCTTTAGCGCTTGCATCCAACTTCATTTCTCGGTCCCTCAAACTTACCTAAACCCTTTAGCGCTTGCATCCAACTTCATTTCTCGGTCCCTCAAACTTACCGAAACCCTTTAGCGCTTGCATCCAACTTCATTTCTCGGTCCCTCAAACTTACCTAAACCCTTTAGCGCTTGCATCCAACTTCATTTCTCGGTCCCTCAAACTTACCGAAACCCTTTAGCGCTTGCATCCAACTTCATTTCTCGGTCCCTCAAACTTACCTAAACCCCTTAGCGCTTGCATCCAACTTCATTTCTCGGTCCCTCAAACTTACCTAAACCCTTTAGCGCTTGCATCCAACTTCATTTCTCGGTCCCTCAAACTTACCTAAACCCTTTAGCGCTTGCATCCAACTTCATTTCTCGGTCCCTCAAACTTACCGAAACCCTTTAGCGCTTGCATCCAACTTCATTTCTCGGTCCCTCAAACTTACCTAAACCCTTTAGCGCTTGCATCCAACTTCATTTCTCGGTCCCTCAAACTTACCGAAACCCTTTAGCGCTTGCATCCAACTTCATTTCTCGGTCCCTCAAACTTACCGAAACCCTTTAGCGCTTGCATCCAACTTCATTTCTCGGTCCCTCAAACTTACCTAAACCCTTTAGCGCTTGCATCCAACTTCATTTCTCGGTCCCTCAAACTTACCTAAACCCCTTAGCGCTTGCATCCAACTTCATTTCTCGGTCCCTCAAACTTACCTAAACCCTTTAGCGCTTGCATCCAACTTCATTTCTCGGTCCCTCAAACTTACCTAAACCCTTTAGCGCTTGCATCCAACTTCATTTCTCGGTCCCTCAAACTTACCTAAACCCTTTAGCGCTTGCATCCAACTTCATTTCTCGGTCCCTCAAACTTACCTAAACCCTTTAGCGCTTGCATCCAACTTCATTTCTCGGTCCCTCAAACTTACCGAAACCCTTTAGCGCTTGCATCCAACTTCATTTCTCGGTCCCTCAAACTTACCGAAACCCTTTAGCGCTTGCATCCAACTTCATTTCTCGGTCCCTCAAACTTACCTAAACCCTTTAGCGCTTGCATCCAACTTCATTTCTCGGTCCCTCAAACTTACCGAAACCCCGTAGCGGCTGCATCCCACTTCATTTCTCGGTCCATAAAACGTAAGAAAATCACATAATTTACATATGTCTATATGTTTCTAAGTGTGTTGTTTCTGGTTTGTGTAATTTTTTGGGTGTGTGCATATTAGAAAAGACACATTTAGGAAGGCTTAAAATATAATTTATTTTAAATATTTTCTTTGTTTTGTTTTTAAGAATTGTAAAAATTTTTTTTTTTTGGTTGGGTTTTTTTTTGGCAACCTTTTTTTTTTTTTTTTCTCGGAAAAACACCTAGAAATATTTCCGATTTTTTCAACAGTAAAACAACTTTTTTTTTTTTTTAGTGTTTTTTTTTAAAAAACATCTTTTTTGGTTTTTAACCAAAACTATACAACACTTTTTAAAATTTTAAAAATTTTAAAAACAAGTTTAAGAAAGGAGCCAGGACCAAGGGCACTAATCCTCCTCGTCTTCTTCATCTGTTGGCCCCAACGTCGCCTGTATGGCCAGCAGCTCGGCCACCAACTCCTTCATTCTTTTTTTTTTTCCAGCCAAGGTTTGGGGGATCATCCCTGTAACCAATAGAGAAATAAACATAAATAGGAGTCCAAGACCGGTTTGTATGCTGGAAATAGATTTAGGGTTAAGCAAATACATGTAAATGCATGACATATGTCGTTCTTCAAAGGGATACAGTTAATGCATTTCCCACAGGTAAGTGTTTAAACTCCTTAAACCGGACCTTCCACATTATTTAATGAAAAACAAAAACTATTCACAAATGATTCTGCACCACCTCAAAGTTATTTAGGGCTTTTTTGGGATTACAGCGCCGCCATCTGGACTCTGAAGCATAACACTTAATGAGGAGTGGAGAGTTGGATAAAGTACAGGGGAGTAGGTTACAGTGGTGCGTTGGGAATCCAGAGCATAGCTGGGTTGAGGGAAAGGTCATCACTCACACAATGCATGGCAGCACCTTCCTTTTTTCAATCTGTATCCCATGCTGCCTGTAAATATTGTGCATTCCATATTCCCCAATATTGGTTTTGTTCTGTCTAATAACATGCATTAGATGGGTGAAGGGTGTTTTTCCATGTTTCTAATCTGTAGGTACAGTGTGATGGCTAAGTCTTTGGTTGTTAATACTAGTTTGGGTCCTCTTTAAGCTAACGAAGTGCCCACATGAAAGTGTGAACTACACATTGGCTACGCCTTTAGTTATGTGTGTGTTATTAGCTAAGCAAACATTAATATGAATAATGGCATGGAGACTTACGGAGTTGGTGGCCGACAGATGGCTGGTTGGGGCCAACAGGCTGCCCTTGGTCCTGGCTCTGCTGTGAAGAAGTCCCTGGAGAAACATGTGACATTTGGTTAGTATTTGTAGAGAGTCACTATCCCCAACATATCTGGCTCCCAGTCTGGCTGACATCACTCACCTTCGCCAGGATCTCCTTCCAGCATCTCTGCTGCCTCCTCCTCCACTATCTCACCCGCTCCAGAAGCTTCTACAAATACATAATAAAGGATAACTTAGTTTTTGGCCTGCCATGTATATCTTTGTGCCTATACATGAAGAGTGACATACCAGAGCCTTCCCCATGCGTGGCCAGGTATGACTCCACGCCCACGCGCCTTGGCCCCTCCTCTGTGGTAAGGTCCAGGGGCTGGTCTGAGGAGGCCACAGAGGAGGGGTAGGTCCGTCGCCCGGGAGATCCACCACCTTCACTCACAGATGCAGAGTCATGCAGCACTGGTCGGCCTGTACGTCTCCGGGTGCGGCGAATTCTGAAATCCATTTCCAACACTACCAAAGAAAAGTCATTATAAATAAAGGCATAACTTAGACATTTGGAACATATACCATGCAATTGCTTTGTACTTACTTGGGAAATGGATCCCAAAAAACCTCCGCACCCGGGGCATGTGCAGACGCTTCAGGTCCGACCAATGCTGCATTATCTGGGTGTGAGTGAAGGTGGTGCTGGTCACACGGTGGATCTCGGCGATGATCTCCCGGGCGATGTCCCTTTTCTCGCACACATTGGGCGCGAAGTCATACCGGCGCTGAAGCATGATCTGAAAAACATAATGGACACAGAGCTTTTACTTTTACACACAGACCCATATGTGTTGCATCACAAGTTGAGTATTTAATGTCATTAACACACACATTTCGAATGGCCGCCATTTTTGGGGAGTGCCTTAAAGAGGACGTTGACTGTGATTGTCAGTCTGGTCTTATGTTATATGTATCACACACCATGTACATACAGATAATAGCCAACATCAAGAATCAGGCCACCTGCATCTATGGCATGTTAGGATGGTTTAAACATCCAAGATGTAGCCTAATGCTTAGGCTTTTGGACCACGTGTGTGGCTTCCCGTTGTGTTTTTATGGCTTAGGACAACAGTGTTCCGCAAACATCCGCATCAAGGTCCGAGACAGGCCAGGTTTGACAGCTCGCCCCGCTACTCCACAGGTTAATTAACTGTTGCTAAGCCGGAGCAATTGGCCGAATTAGGACATCAGCATAGACAGGTGAAAACGTGGCCAGGCTCGGCCCTTGAGGATGAAGTGTGAGGAGCCAGTGATTAAACATTAAGAGACCCCAAACTAGTTCCCAACGCATCATTTACATTTAGGCCATCATTGACTATTCTATTAAAATGCACAGGCAGCCACTTACCAGCATGAGGATCTCTTCCTGTTGACGGGTGAAGATAGTGGGCGCCATCTTTAGTCTTCTTCCAGGCAGCAGATAAGTGAAACCCCAGCGGTTTCCTGGTTCCGCTCGAACGTACGTTCGTACGAGCGCGTAGTCGTGCGCATAGGCGTCACACGCTGGGCTCATTATTTAAAGGTCCCTTCCCCCCAAGCTCATTCTCTTTGAGCATTTCTGTACGATGGCACCAAAAAAGGCGATGAGCAAGCGACCCCAGGCAAGCAAGACCGCGGAGGGCCCCACCACAAGGTCCCAGCAAGCTGGCCGAAAACTGAGATCCAAGACTCCCACCTCGGCCCCACCAAGGGACCCTGGACCCTCAGGTACCCAAAAAAGGGGCCCCAAGCCTCGTGCCCCTCCTGCAGCCAAAAAGCTGGCAACTGCAGCACCCACCACCTCTGCCCCCAGAACAGGCAGCACCAGTGAGCCCACACCGGCCATGCCTTCAAGTAGGGCAGTTCGGAAACCCATGCCCCGCAGCAGGGCCCGAACCCCATCCAGGGCCCGAAGCACAGCCAGAGGGCGAAGAACACAATCCAGGGCACGAAGCCCAGACAGGGCCCGAACCCCATCCAGGGCCCGAACCCCATCCAGGCCCCGAAGCCCATCCAGAGGCCGCAGATCCCAAACCAGGGCCAGAAGCCCCTACAGGGCCCGCAGATCCCAATCCAGGGCCAGAAGCCCCGACAGGCCCAGAAGAACCCAATCCAGGGCCAGAAGCCCCTACAGGGCCCGCAGATCCCAAACCAGGGCCAGAAGCCCCGACAGGGCCCGCAGATCCCAATCCAGGGCCAGAAGCCCCTACAGGGCCCGCAGATCCCAATCCAGGGCCAGAAGCCCCGACAGGCCCAGAAGAACCCAATCCAGGGCCAGAAGCCCCTACAGGGCCCGCAGATCCCAAACCAGGGCCAGAAGCCCCGACAGGGCCCGCAGATCCCAATCCAGGGCCAGAAGCCCCGACAGGCCCAGAAGAACCCAATCCAGGGCCAGAAGCCCCTACAGGGCCCGCAGATCCCAAACCAGGGCCAGAAGCCCCGACAGGCCCAGAAGAACCCAATCCAGGGCCAGAAGCCCCGACAGGCCCAGACGAACCCAATCCAGGGCCAGAAGCCCCTACAGGCCCAGAAGAACCCAATCCAGGGCCAGAAGCCCCGACAGGCCCAGACGAACCCAATCCAGGGCCAGAAGCCCCTACAGGCCCAGAAGAACCCAATCCAGGGCCAGAAGCCCCCGACCTGGCACCAGCCGGGAACAGAGCCCCCGACCTGGCACCAGCCGGGAACCTAGCCCCCCAAGAGGGCCCCGAATTGCCCCCATGACCACATCTACACCTGGAAGTTCGGTGGCCAGCCACGCAAGAACACCCAGTCCCTTGGCCAGTCCAGTCCAGTCATTGGGAAGCCACCAATCCGGCCATTCCCCTACCCAGCCCCAGGCCATAATGTCACCACATGTGTCTGCACACATGGAGGAGCAGCCAAGCCAACCATCTGGCCGCACATTGCTCCGCGGCCAGTTGAGTGGGAGATTCTCCCATGACCAAAATATGGCATTGGCTAGTGGCCTTACATTATACTATGACGAGCTATATGGGAGCAAATCCAAACACACCACCAAGCAGCGCAAGATGGAATTGTTTGAAACCATCCTCCGACAAGTAAATGCAGCGGGGGAAGAGAGGAAAGATGTGTCCCAAATTCAGAAGAAAATCTCTGATCTGAAGTATGCTGTACGGCAAAAAGAAATTAAAAGGCATAATTACAGGTAACTAAATGTTTACGCTAAATCTAATGTTTTGGATGTACTGTATGCACCTTTTCTGAGTACCAAACGATTTTCTCTTTTCAGCATGAAAACTGGCGGTGGCTTTCCATCTAAATTGGAGTTTACCCCTGCTGAGGAGATTGTGCTTGGACTTCTCCATCCGGTCGCGGTCGGTGGACATGCTGGTCTAAGGGACACAGACTCACCGACCCGTACCCACGGTGAGTACTCTTAAATCTGCATGTTTGCCTGTTTGCTAAATAATCTACAGTTCACTAGTAACAAGCTAACGGGATGCCCCTATGGTTTGCCTTGCTTGGCCTCGCACTACTGTGGCTGTTTGTGTCCTCTTTTTGGCCCTGGGAATCACACATTTAGGCCCACAGCCATTATGGCAAAGTTCAAATGTCCAATTGTATTGTTAAAGTCATGAAGTTTCGCAAGATAAGTGAGATATTTTGAATCAATCACAAAACACACATCATTATGTATGGGTTGCCTTTTGCTTGTGTGAGTTGTGTTTGAGTTAACAATTTAATTAGCCACCCACAAACATATGTGACCAAGAGCAGCGAGACTCAACTGGCGGCCCGGGGTCCCAATGCGGACCTTGCCACCACATTCAAGGACCCCTGCCCAGACAGCCCTGCACTCAGTTACTTCTGTGTTGACGTGCTCAGAGCTGCCCCCTTGATCGGCCATGTAGTGGTTGGTCTCCTGCCCAATGTCATGGCTCCGTGAAACATAGCATTGCAATATGAAGTACTGCCCAGGAAGTGGCATTGCAAGGTACACAGTAACTTATTTAAATTTTCACTGGCCACAATCGTGTCCCGCTGCCCCTGCTCTGGCCCATGTGCCACAGTCCCCCCATGCCCCCCCCCACATAAGCCCCATACATTTGTAACAGATTGGCTCCATCCATCCCATCACCATCAATACGTTAACTCCCCCCTTTAGCCATCCAATCCCTGTCCCCTCAGCTCTGGCCCATCCAGCCCAGCAAGGGCAAGCAGCCTTTATTAGTTGGCACTTAGAAATCTCCAGCCCCTCCACCAGTGTCTTTATTTTTAACTAGACACCCCCTGCGTCAGCACCATGGCCAGACATTCACCTCTCACCACATACCTTTAAATGGGCGTTTCAAACAATTGTTTGAGTACCCCGGACCTAGCGAATGGTAGGCTAAATCCAAAAATGTGCCTTGAAAGTTGGATGCTGACTGGGTACACTTCATGACTTAGAACTGAGGTCACTTAGCAGTTTGTCCGAGCCATTGCACCTATGTAAACTTGCGTGGGTTTGAACAAAGGTCACCATTGCTCTAGAGTTGAATAATATTACAAATAGAGCTATATTTGATTACCTATCAAAAAAAAGGTTATGTGTGTGTGTTTACGTGGTATTTTTTTCTCTTCTTCAGCCCAGCATGATCCCTCAGCAAGGGTAAACTCACCCCCCAGTTTGGTTATGCCTACCAGGTCCGTACAGCATCGGAGCCCAGATCAGAGATTTTCGGTAAGTTAATTTAGTAGCATAAATACTAACAAGTGCTTAAGAATGTGTTAAACTGTTGAAATCCAAAATTGGGACGCAAACTTAGCCTTTTTTTTTTTGATATGTCCCTACAGACCCGCACACTCATGGAAGAGATCCAGGACATGGAGGAAGATGATGATGTCTCCGTACAGGGCACGTCGGATGAACTCCCCCTGGGTCCCAATTTGGAACTGCTCCATAATGTTTCTCTGGCCAATCCTCAGCAGCAGAGTGAATCTCCATCCATTGTGCTTGCACATGGGGAGACTGACACTACAGTCCCCAGTGTTCACTCTGCTGCTGAGGATTTGCAAAGCAGGCCGGTTGCTGTTGAGGGTACGACACCACGCGGCAGGGCACGCCCAAGAGCCAGGGTAATTGTGCGGCGGACGCCATTACGCCGCCCCACAATTTCCCAGGGGAGGCAGAGTGCCCTGCTTCAATTATGGACCCAACAAAGGGACTCTTATGACGCCCAGCTCGTTACAGAGCGTGAGCAAAGGCATGCCGACATGGTGAACATCCATACCAGTCTACAGGGCATCCTCGCGGAGTTGCGTACCCTCAACAGCAACGTGGCCAATGCAAGTAATGGCATCCAGTCAGCCATGGCTGAGATGACCAATATGCAGAGAAACATTGTGGAGCAGTTTCAAATTCACAATGCTGCCATGGCCCAGGCTAGGTCCCATTCCCATGGACCTCCACCTGGACCTCCACCTGGGTATTATGGGCAGCCACCCTATTAAGCCATGGGTGTGTGGGACATCTTTTCTCTTAACCCCCACTGTATTTACTTGTCCTTTGAGGTTTCAAACAATCCATTTTGTGTTGCTCTGGCAGGTTGTGTTTTGTATTTGCTCCCATATAGCTCCTTAGAGTAATGCTTAAGGCCACTAGCCAATGCCATAGGTCTATGTGGAGTTTATCTGGCCACTTATGGCTTTACCTATGTATTTGGTTGGTGCTCCTCCTGTTTGCAGACATGTTTGTGTGACATTATGGCCATGCCCAAATATCCCTGGGCACAGGCAATATTAATGACTGGACTAGGCTGGCCTTTGGACTGGGTGTCCTTGTTTGGTTGTGCCACTCACTTCCAGGTGTAGATGTGCTCGATGTTTTTTTTTTAATGTTATCCATTTGTTACCACAGATGTATGTGGCCTGATTTCTGTTAACCACTATAATTTTTCATTTTCAAAGTAAAACAAAAATTTCACTTCCAATACTTGTGGCGTTTTTAGTGGGAAGACATTTTTAACAGCTTGGCCTAAACCAGATAATTTTGGTTTGAAGAGGTGTAACAATGCAAAGCGAAAGCTAAGGAAACTACATGAAATACATTAGGCAACAATTAAGGTCTAAATGTTTTACTTAGAGGTAATGCCACATTACGGCAAAACAACATATGTTTCAAAAAGGATAACACAGACATACAGAATGGTGAGACAGGGAAAAAAGTTAACTAAAATGCTGGCTGATCAGGTTGGCTCGAACAGATTGGCCAGACTCACTGGGGGGCCCCTCAAAATTCTCGGCTTCATCCTCGACGGCTGAAGAGGGCAGGCTGTCCACATAACGTGGGACACGTTCCATGATGGCAAAATTGTGCAAAACAGCACATGCCATTATAATGTCGATCACTTTCTTGGGATCATATTGCAGGGCCCCCCCAGTATGGTCAAGGCAACGAAAACGTGTCTTCAGCAGACCAAAGGCCCTCTCCACAACAGCCCGGGTCTTGCGATGCGCACGGTTATACGCTTCCTGAGAGGCATCCTGGGGCCGCAGCACAGGCGTCATGAGCCAGGGTAGAAGTGGGTACCCGGAATCACCTTAAACAGAGAATTAAATGTAATCAAAATTAAAAAGGCAACACAACCAACACCCAAAATTTCACAGATATCCTAATGATGTAAGGTAAAGTGTTCCCAAAAAAAAACAGGGCACATTAGGGCCCACAAAAATTGCACTAAGGTATCACCTAAATAAAAATGGCACTTCTATATACCAATTAATTAACAAACATCTGCACGGCCAAGGGTATTTGTATTTTACATATATTTGTAGTTTTCAGACATGTTACAATTAGGATGCTGCGGAGGGCCTATCCACATTTCTCTGGAAACTACAATGTATGCAGTTTAAGTCCACTTTGACATTTAAAGACCAATAGTCCCAAAGGAGCCAAAGGTCAAAGATCCCTATCCACATTTCACTGGAAAATACAATGTATGCAGTTTAAGTCCACTTTGACATTTAAAGACCAATAGTCCCAAAGGAGCCAAAGGTCAAAGATCCCTATCCACATTTCACTGGAAAATACAATGTATGCAGTTTAAGTCCACTTTGACATTTAAAGACCAATAGTCCCAAAGGAGCCAAAGGTCAAAGATCCTTGGGTATAAACTCCAAACCAATATATTTAGGCACAAGGAACTTACAGACATCCTAACTAAAGGGAAAACATTCTGAAGGCCACAGCGAGACAAGGATTTTTTGGGTAAGTTCCTAAGATATGAGCCAAGAAAAAGGCAGTTGTACGCTTCTGTAAATTTATCCTTAAAAAACATATCAACAAATACAAGATTAATGCCACATTTAATAACACACAAATAGGACACACTTACCAAGCAGCCATGCCCCCGAAAATTCACCTGCCTCAAATCTCCGAAACAACCCAGATCGCCGGAGGATATAGGAGTCGTGGGACGATCCGGGGTAGCCGGCAAGGACACTCATAAACCGCATATCCGGACCAACCACGGCCTGGACATTAAGTGAGTGTCCCATTTTACGATTCCTTAAGGAAAAAACATACAAAAAGGGTAATTGATATTTGACCCAAACTAATAAATTAACCACAAAACATGTCTGCACTCTATTGGGAAAGACTAATGAAAAGCCGAGATAAAGCAGCTACACAAATGAGGGATAAACAAATATGCTGCCGCAAAGGAAAACAGGTTACATGACACGTTGGGCAACATAATAACCAATCTCAATACCTATATATATACTCGTCGGCTGCCCTAGGTACGAGTGCCACATGTGTGCAGTCAATTGCACCAATAACGTTGGGCATGTCGGCCACATTATAAAACCCAAGCTTAATGGCGTTTCTGGCTGCCATATCATCAGGAAAATAAATATATTTTTGAGTTATGGCAGCCATGCCTTCCAAAAATTTAGACAGTGCGCGGCTCAGCGTAGGCTGTGACATCCCCACAGAGAGGGCACCCAGCCTCTGGAACGAGCCGTTCGCCAAAAATTGCAGGCAGCCAAGCATCTTGGTCATACCTGAAATTGCATGCCCCTTCCTTGTGGTGCGGGCTAACCATGGCCGCAGCTCACTATATAATTTATGGAGGGAAGCGCGATTAAGCCTGGTCAGCTCGAACAGCTCAACATCATTCATGCTATCGATGTTCATGCGACGACGCAGGGGCAATCTGCTCTCAGACATCTCGATCAACTCAATGCCAAAAAGCATAAGCCCTTGATGTGCCACAAACTCGCTCCGCTCCATCCTACTCCCGAGGCCAAATAGCTGCCGGCAAACATTTCGTAAAGCAGCTCTTTAATGGGCTTCAAAACAATTAGCAATCACCTCTCTGAATTGGGCGCAAGCCCATGTGAAGGACGTAAAAAATAGGATCGGACGCAAATAATACGATTTGGACGGGAAAAACACACGAACTAACGCAAATTATACGATTCTCGTACGAAATGCGTATGTTCATATACGTCTATGCGCGAACGATCGTGCGAATACGAAATGGCCAAAAAAACCAGAAAAAATGACAAACACCCACCCAAACTTACGATTCTCGATACGAAATCACTTAACTTTTGCTCTTTGAATCGAGGGGATTGTGTTCGTATCGGACCTTACTGTTTGCTGCTCCGAATATAACCTGAATTGTTACCAACCACGTGTTTCCATTTTTTTTCCTTGTCCAACGTTTCACAGCTCGCACCAACAAGTCTCACAGCTCGCACCAACACGTCTCACAACTAGCAACAACACATTTCACAACTCGCACCAACACATTTCACAACTCGCACCAACATGCCTCACAGCTCGCACCAACACATCTCACAGCTCGCACCAACATGTCTCACAACTCGCACCCACACGTCTCACCAATTGCACCAACCTGTCTCACAACACTTACCAATACTTCTCACAACTCACACAAATACGTCTCACAACTCACACCAACACGTCTCACAGATCGCACCAACACATCTCACAGCTCGCACCAACACATTTCACAACTCGCACCAACATGTCTCACACCTCGCACGAACAGGTCTCACAGCTCGCACCAACAGGTCTCACAGCTTGCATTTCACAACTCGCACCAACATCTCTCAGCTAGCACCAACACGTCTCACAGATCGCACCAGCACATCTCACAGCTCGCATCAACACATTTCACAACTCGCACCAACATCTCTCAGCTCGCACCAACACATCTCACAGCTGGCATCAACATATTTCACAACTCGCACCAACATCTCTCAGCTAGCACCAACATGTCTCACAGCTCGCATCAACACATTTCACAACTCGCACCAACAGGTCTCACAGCTCGCACCAACATGTCTCACAGCTCGCATCAACACATTTCACAACTCGCACCAACAGGTCTCACAGCTCGCACCAACATGTCTCACAGCTCGCATCAACACATTTCACAACTCGCACCAACAGGTCTCACAGCTCGCATCAACACATTTCACAACTCGCACCAACATCTCTCAGCTAGCACCAACAGGTCTCACAGCTCACACCAACATATTTCACAACTCGCACCAACATCTCTCGGCTAGCTCCAACAGGTCTCACAGCTCGCATCAACACATTTCACAACTCGCACCAACATCTCTCAGCTCGCACCAACATGTCTCACAGCTAGCACCAACAACATCAACACATTTCACAACTCACACCAACAGGTCTCAGCTAGCACCAACAGGTCTCACAGCTCGCACCAACATCACTCAGCTAGCACCAACAGGTCTCACAGCTCGCACCAACATCACTCAGCTAGCACCAACAGGTCTCACAGCTCGCACCAACATCACTCAGCTAGCACCAACAGGTCTCACAGCTCGCACCAACATCACTCAGCTAGCACCAACAGGTCTCACAGCTCGCATCAACACATTTCACAACTCGCACCAAAATCTCTCAGCTAGCACCAACAGGTCTCACAACTCGCACCAACATCTCTCAGCTAGCACCAACAGGTCTCACAGCTCGCACCAACATCTCTCAGCTCGCACCAACATCTCTCAGCTAGCACCAACATGTCTCACAGCTCGCATCAACACATTTCACAACTCGCACCAACACATCTCACGAATTGTAACAACCTGTCTCACAACACTTACCAATACTTCTCACAACTCGCACAAATACATCTCGCACCAACACATCTTACAACTAGCACCAACCTGTGTCACAACTCTTATCAATGCTTCTCACAACTTGCACCCACACATTTCACAACTCGCACCAACATGTTTCACAACTCGCACCAACATGTTTCACAACTCGCACCAACACGTCTCACAGCTCGCACCAATACATTTCACAACTCGCACCAACATGTTTCACAACTCGCACCAACATGTCTCAGCTCGCACCAACACGTCTCACAGCTCGCACCAATACATTTCACAACTCGTACCAACACGTCTCACATATAGCACCAATACATTTTACAACTCGCTCCAACGCGTCTCACAGCTCGCACCAACACATTTCACAACTCGCACCAATACATCTCACAGCTCGCAACAACATGTTTCACAACACGCACCAACATATCTCACAGCTTGCACCAACATATCTCACAGCTTGCACCAACATATCTCACAGCTCGCACCAACATATCTCACAGCTCGCACCAACATGTTTCACAACACGCACCAACATATCTCACAGCTTGCACCAACATATCTCACAGCTCTCATCAACACATTTCACAACTCGCACCAACATCTCTCAGCTAGCACCAACAGGTCTCACAGCTCGCATCAACACATTTCAAAACTGTGCGGAACCCCCCAGATCGCCAATGGCCGCCGACGTCACTTCACCTAAGCCTTCGTCTAAGGCCAGCGGGTCCGAGCATGCTGGTGGCCGCATCCCCCGCTTCCCTCTAACAGGGAGCGTGCCCACACCGGCCATTCAAAAAATGCCTGACGCTGGCACGCGCCCTGCTAAAGGGATAGTGGAGATGCCGCCGCATCTCAGGCATGCGCCGTTGGCAGGGCTGGCTCCAGGTTTATGTGGGCCCTCGGGCGGCAGGGTCTCAGTGGGCTCCTTTGTGGTGGATAGTCGCGGGTCAGGGGTCTATATATTGTATGGCCAAAACTAAGAAGGGCTGCTTGCCCTCCGACCCCCTATTGGAGCTATTTTTTAGTTTGGCCCCAGATGAATGGGGAAGTATTGAGGAAGAGGGAGGCTGAGGGAACATAGATGAATGGGACAGAGCTAAGAGAACAAGGATAGATAGGTCAGGGCTCAGGGGATAGGGATGGATGGGTCAGGGCTCAGGGGATAGGGATGGATGGGTCAGGGCTCAGGGGATAGGGATGGATGGGTCAGGGCTCAGGGGATAGGGATGGATGGGTCAGGGCTCAGGGGATAGGGATGGATGGGTCAGGGCTCAGGGGATAGGGATGGATGGGTCAGGGCTCAGGGGATAGGGAAATATGGGTCAGGGCTCAGGGGATAGAGATGAATGGGTCAGGGCTCAGGGGAAAGGGATGGATGGGTCAGGGCTCAGGAGATAGGGATGGATGGGTCAGGGCTCAGGGGATAGAGATGGATGGGTCAGGGCTCAGGGGATAGGGATGGATGGGTCAGGGCTCAGGAGATAGGGATGGATGGGTCAGGGCTCAGGGCATAGGGATGAATGGGTCAGGGCTCAGGGGATAGGGATGGATGGGTCAGGGCTCAGGGGATAGGGATGAATGGGTCAGGGCTCAGGGGATAGGGATGAATTGGTCAGGGCTCAGGGGATAGGGATGGATGGGTCAGGGCTCAGGGGATAGGGATGAATGAGTCAGGGCTCAGGGGATAGGGATGGATGGGTCAGGGGATAGGGATGGATGGGTCAGGGGATAGGGATGGATGGGTCAGGGCTCAGGGGATAGAGATGGATGGGTCAGGGCTCAGGGGATAGGGATGAATGGGTCAGGGCTCAGGGGATAGAGATGAATGGGTCAGGGCTCAGGGGATAGGGATGGATGGGGCAGGGCTCAGGGGATAGGGATGGATGGGTCAGGGCTCAGGGGATAGGGATGAATTGGTCAGGGCTCAGGGGATAGGGATGGATGAGGCAGAGGTGACATACAACCAATGGGGCAGAGCAGAGGAGACAGGGATGGATGGAGCAGAGACACAGAGAAAGGAAGTGTGTTCAGTTCTTTAACCACATTGTGCCAGCTGTCAGTGGCCCTCTTGATGGGTGGGGCCCTCGGCATCTGACCGGGCTTGCTGGGTGCTGACGCCGGCCCTGGCTGTTGGACAGGGAATCAAGGTAAGTGTATGGGCGACCTGGGGGGTTTCACATAGGGGGCATCCCGATTTTGGATGCCCCGAGGGAAGGGAATTGATCGGCCCAGAAGTCAGAGCTCAGGGGATAGGGATGGATGGGTCAGAGCTCAGGGGATAGGGATGGATGGGTCAGGGCTCAGGGGATAGGGATGGATGGGGCAGGGCTCAGGGGATAGGGATGGATGGGTCAGGGCTCAGGGGATAGGGATGGATGGGCCCCGAGGGAAGGGAATTGATCGGCCCAGAAATCTTATAGATTCCTGGGATAATCCTGCTGGGTGTTGGTCCACTTTAAGTCTCTCCTGATAAGTTTTACGTTTAAGTCCTTCCACCATTTTCGTTGCCGGCCTTTGGACACGTTCTATTTGAATAATGTCTTTTTGCAGGGGAGGTCTCCAGAACTGCACACAGTATTCTAGCTGTGGCCTCACCAGGGCTCTATACAGCGGCATCACAACCTCCCTCTTCTTACTGGTGATGCCTCGAGCTATGCAGCCGAGCATCCTGCTTGCTTTTCCCACTGCCTGGCTACACTGTCCAATCATCTTGCAGCTTTCAGTAATCAGTATCCCTAAATCTCTCTCCTCCGAGGTCCTGGATAACACAGTGCTGCCCATACGGTGCTCAGAGCAGGGATTCCTTCTACCCAAGTGCAGGATTTTACATTTAGAGACATTAAACTCTAGTTTCCACAGTTTTGACCATCTATTCAGTAAAGCTAAATCATTTTCCATGTTGCAGACACCTCCAGGAATATCCCCCCTATTACTAACCTTCGTATCATCAGCAAACAGACAAACTTTTCCTACCAAGCCTTCTCCTATGTCACTTACAGTGGGGCATCCCCGATCGGGGGAAAGGACCAAAACCCGGGAAAGTCAAAATCCTGGGTTTTGGTCCACTTTAAGGAAAGGATTCAGTTGAGTAGTGAGTATCCAGCAGGAGTCAGTAGGAGAGAGAGAGAAGGATGGCGCGTGCTCCTCATAGCGCAGGTTGTGCCCGCGGTGCAGATTCTCACGCGCGGGCAGCGCCGGGCGCCTCTAATGTGACTTGACAGCAGCTCCAGAAATGTGCAGGGTTTGCTCGGCGTGTCGCCGGGGATCTATCGGCATCTCATCAGCGCGCGCAGGGTCGCGCTGTCACCGGGGCCGTAATGAGCTGCGTGCGGCGCCATCGCTCTGATTACTCACAGCAAATTAGCACAAGATCGGCTCCGCCGCCCCAAACCTTTTTTTAGCCTGACAGAGCATAACTTTTTCTTTTTTTTTTTTGAGTAAGGGGGATTAAAAGCATACCTCCCAAGTGTCCCTGATTTGCAGGGACTGTCCCTCTTTTGAGCCCTTGTCCCCCTTTGTCCTCATTTGTCCCACTTTGAGGTGTAACATACAGATCTGCAGCAATAAATGATTCATTTGCCTATTCAAAGTGTTTCTATTGTTTTAACTGTTACGCCCTATCTCCTATCCATCCCTCAATAAGGGGGTGTGGCTTCATCCATCCCTCAATGAGGGGCGTGGCTTCATCCATCCCTCAATGAGGGGGCGTGACTTCATCCATCCCTCAATGAGGGGGTGTGGCTTCATCCATCCCTCAATGAGGGGCGTGGCTTCATCCATCCCTCAATGAGGGGGCGTGACTTCATCCATCCCTCAATGAGGGGGTGTGGCTTCATCCATCCCTCAATGAGGGGGCGTGGCTTCATCCATCCCTCAATGAGGGGTGTGGTTTCATCCACCCCTCAATGAGGGGGCGTGGTTTTGCCCATCCCTCAATGAGGGGGCGTGGCCTAATTTAAAAATTGTCCCTCTTTCCCACCCTGAAAAGTTGGGAGGTTTGTTGAAGGATTAAGGCAATTTAAAGCAGACTTCAAGTCTATTTCTCCCATCCTCACCTCTCCCTGATCCTGACTCTCTATATACCCCCATCCTCACCTCCCCCTGATCCTGACTCTCTATATACCCCCATCCTCACCTCCCCCTGATCCTGGCTCTCTATATACCCCCACCCTCACCTCCCCCTGATCCTGACTCTCTATATACCCCCATCCTCACCTCCCCCTGATCCTGACTCTCTATATACCCCCATCCTCACCTCTCCCTAATCCTGACTCTCTATATACCCCCATCCTCACCTCCCCCTGATCCTGGCTCTCTATATACCCCCATCCTCACCTCCCCCTGATCCTGACTCTCTATATACCCCCATCCTCACCTCCCCCTGATCCTGACTCTTTATATACCCCCATCCTCACCTCCCCCTGATCCTGACTCTCTATATACCCCCATCCTCACCTCCCCCTGATCCTGACTCTCTATATACCCCCATCCTCACCTCCCCCTGATCCTGACTCTCTATATACCCCCATCCTCACCTCCCCCTGATCCTGACTCTCTATATACCCCCATCCTCACCTCCCCCTGATCCTGACTCTCTATATACCCCCATCCTCACCTCCCCCTGATCCTGACTCTCTATATACCCCCATCCTCACCTCCCCCTGATCCTGACTCTCTATATACCCCCATCCTCACCTCCCCCTGATCCTGACTCTCTATATACCCCCATCCTCACCTCCCCCTGATCCTGACTCTCTATATACCCCCATCCTCACCTCCCCCTGATCCTGACTCTCTATATACCCCCATCCTCACCTCCCCCTGATCCTGACTCTCTATATACCCCCATCCTCACCTCCCCCTGATCCTGGCTCTCTATATACCCCCATCCTCACCTGCCCCTGATCCAGACTCTCTATATACCCCCATCCTCACCTGCCCCTTATGCTGACTCTCTATATACCCCCATCCTCACCTCCCCCTGATCATGACTCTCTATATACCCCCATCCTCACCTCTCCCTGATCCTGACTCTCTATATACCCCCGTCCTCACCTCCCCCTGGTCCAGGCTCTCTATATACCCCATCCTCACCTCCCCCTGATCCAGACTCTCTATATACCCCCATCCTCACCTGCCCCTTATCCTGACTCTCTATATACCCCCATCCTCACCTCTCCCTGATCCTGACTCTCTATATACCCCCGTCCTCACCTCCCCCTGGTCCAGGCTCTCTATATACCCCCATCCTCACCTCCCCCTGATCCAGACTCTCTATATACCCCCATCCTCACCTGCCCCTTATCCTGACTCTCTATATATCCCCATCCTCACCTCCCCCTGATCCTGGCTCTCTATATACCCCCATCCTCACCTGCCCCTGATCCAGACTCTCTATATACCCCCATCCTCACCTGCCCCTTATCCTGACTCTCTATATACCCCCATCCTCACCTCCCCCTGATCCTGACTCTCTATATACCCCCATCCTCACCTCCCCCTGATCCTGGCTCTCTATATACCCCCATCCTCACCTCCCCCTGATCCTGACTCTCTATATACCCCCATCCTCCCCTCCCCCTGATCCTGACTCTCTATATACCCCCATCCTCACCTCCCCCTGATCCTGGCTCTCTATATACCCCCATCCTCACCTCCCCCTGATCCTGACTCTCTATATACCCCCATACTCACCTGTCCCTGATCTTGACTCTCTATATACCCCCATCCTCACCTCCCCCTGATCCTGACTCTCTATATACCCCCCGTCTCACCTCTCCCTGGTCCAGGCTCTGGTAGTGAAATGTATTTCGGTGTCAATAAGAGAAAGATGGGCAGTGAAGGAATCATCTCTTGAGGAAGCGCAGGAGAGCGAGATGGACGGGGAGCTAATGAGGGAAGGATTATTGCAGAGAGAGGAGCGGGAATATAGGAGAGAAGAGAGATGCAGGGGGACAGGAGGGGTGGCGGGGGGGGGGGGCAGGAGGTGGCAGGGGGGGTGGCAGGGGGGTGGCAGGGGCAGGCGGGGGAGTGCCAGCGCAGATAGGTGATGATGTCACAACATTGTGGTCAAAGTAACAATTCGCTTTCAGAATTTATCTCATATTCACAGGCTTTGCACCTTTCTACTCTAAGTTCCCTCCCTCCCTTCATCCACATTTTAAATATGAAGGAGGTCTCTTTAAAGGCCAAATTGTCCCTGTTTTTATAATATGTCCACAATGAGATAGGCAGCCAATCCATACAGGGTGGGTGGGTGCCCCCATGCGGGTGGTGGGGGGTGGGCACCCAATATAAGGAGAGGGATATGTGGGAGTAAGGCACACGAGCATCATTAGCGAAGGAAGGAGCAGGAGGATGTGGAGCACACGTACCACCTGCCTGGGGTTCCTTATGGTCCTCATCATCTGTCAGCACCACGCCCGGGCCAAGCCGCTCTCCAGCCTGCAGGTATCCTCCATCATTTATATCCACCTACTTATTATTTTATGGCTCATATAGTATTTGTGTATTAATATTTGTTCAGTTAAATTACTTACTATAACTCCTCTTGTCCTCCTTTATGAGCACTCACATTGCTCGATCGTAATCTGTATAGGATCAATGTGATCGTATGGTTGAGGGACTATAAGTCTAAGCCAGTCATTAATCAGTTCCTGTTCTTATTGACCATGAGACGTTTGTTGGTGGCAGATAACTGGTGCGTCATCTTACTATTTATGGCCAACCATGTAAAATACACCCCCCTCCCCCCATATATGTGTGTTAAACAACCTCATTAGTAAAGCCAATGTGGATCAATGTGATCGTATAGTTAAGGAACTATAAGTCTAAGCAAGCCAGTCATTAATCAGTTCCCGTTCTTAATGACTATGAGACGTTTGTTGATGGCAGATAACTGGCGTGTCATCTTATGGCCAGCCATGTAAAATACACCCCCTCCATATATGTGTGTTAAACAACCTCATTAGTAAAGCCAAGCTATAGAGAATACTGACTAGATACATGTTTTATCAAGGATATGGCCCACCACCATCATCCAGACATGGTAAGTCCGGTTGCCTTATTTGCTAGAAAACAATTAGATATTGGGTGTAGGTTGCACCCAATAATAAGTATAAAGTCTGTTAGGGCGACCCCGGCCTTATTCAATAAAGATCAAGTGATTGTTAAAAAAGTTTTTTCTTTACATTTATTTGGAATATTCTTAAAAATGGCAATTCATGTAGAATACACCTATTTTATCAATTTAAAACAATGAGACATCTTTGAGAGTACTATGTTGATACATTTCAAATAACCACCAATAATCTTATACCTACATTATGTTAGAATAACATAATACATTTAGCCTTTATGTACATTATAATATATAACATAATTAATATCACAAAAAAAGGTGAGTGCTGGCGTACTAGTTTTGCCTGATCCCAGCAAAATCAGCTCTAACCCTAGTTAAAGGAAGCCTATATATGATCCCCACCACTTTTTCATTCCGCCTCAATAGATGACCACCATCACCTCCGCAGCCCCCATCCCAGTTTTTGCCCTCACCAGTCTCAGATGCAATTTTTCCCCACTATTTTATATCTTCGAGCTCCATTCGCTCTCCAACACCCCTACATTCCCGGTCCTGGCATGTGCCCATCACTTTTCACAATTCTCTCTCTCCATACGTGTAACCTACCACTTATTTGCCCCACCACCTCTCCATTCTCTGTAGTAACATTTGCCCCACCACCTCTCCATTCTCTGTAGTAACATATGTCCCACCACCTCTACATTCTCAGTACCAACATATGCCCCACCACCTCTCAATTATTTGTACCAACATATGCCCCACCACCTCTCCATTCTCTGTAGTAACATTTGCACCACCAACTCTACATTCTCAGTACCAACATATGCCCCACCACCTCTACATTCTCAGTACCAACATATGCCCCACCACCTCTCAATTATTTGTACCAACATATGCCCCACCACCTCTCCATTCTCTGTAGTAACATTTGCACCACCAACTCTACATTCTCAGTACCAACATATGCCCCACCACCTCTACATTCTCAGTACCAACATATGCCCCACCACCTCTCAATTATTTGTACCAACATATGCCCCACCACCTCTCCATTCTCTGTAGTAACATTTGCCCCACCACCTCTCCATTCTCTGTAGTAACATTTGCCCCACCAACTCTACACTCTCAGTACCAACATATGTCCCACCACCTCTACATTCTCAGTACCAGCATATGCCCCACCACCTCTCAATTATTTGTACCAACATATGCCCCACCACCTCTCCATTCTCTGTAGTAACATTTGCCCCACCACCTCTCCATTCTCTGTAGTAACATTTGCCCCACCAACTCTACACTCTCAGTACCAACATATGTCCCACCACCTCTGCATTCTCAGTATCAGCATATGCCCCACCACCTCTCAATTATTTGTACCAACATATGCCCCAACACCTCTCCATTCTCTGTAGTAACATTTGCACCACCAACTCTACATTCTCAATACCAACATATGCCCCACCACCTCTACATTCTCAGTACCAACATATGCCCCACCACCTCTCCATTCTCTGTGCCAACATATGCCCCACCACCTCTACATTCTCTGTAGTAACATTTGCCTCACCACCTCTACATTCTCAGTACCAACATATGCCCCACCACCTCTACATTCTCAGTACCAACATATGCCCCACCACCTCTCAATTATTTGTACCAACATATGCCCCACCACCTCTCCATTCTCTGTACCAACATATGCCCCACCACCTCTACATTCTCTGTACCAACATATGCCCCACCACCACCTCTCCATTCTCTGTACAAACATATGCCCCACCACCTCTACATTCTCTGTACCAACATATGCCCCACCACCTCTACATTCTCTGTACCAACATATGCCCCACCACCTCTATATTCTCTGTACCAACATATGCCCCACCACCTCTATATTCTCTGTACCAACATATGCCCCACCACCTCTCCATTCTCTGTACCAACATATGCCCCACCACCTCTCAGTTCTTTGTACCAACGTAATCTGTATAGGATCAATGTGATCGTATGGTTGAGAAAGTCTAAGCAAGCCAGTCATTAATCAGTTCCTGTTGTTATTGACCATGAGACGTTTGTTGGTGGCAGATAACTGGTGCGTCATCTTACTCTCTATGACAAACCATGTAAATTACACCCCCCCCCTATATATGTGTGTTAAACAGCCTCATTAGTAAAGCCAAGCTATAGAGAATAATAACTAGATACATGTTTTATCAAGGATATGACCCACCACCATTATCCAGACATGGTAAGTCCTGTTGCCTTATTGGCTAGCTTAGCAAAATCAACTCTAACCCTAGTTAAAGGAAGCCATACTGGAAGTCTATATATGATCCACACCACTTCTTCATTCTGCCTCAATGGATGACCACCACCACCTCCGCAGTCCCCATCCCAGTTTTTGCCCTCACCAGTCTCAGATCCAATGTTTGCCCCACTATCTTTATATCTACGAGCTCCATTCGCTCTCCAACACCCCTACATTCCCGGTCCTGGCATGTGCCCATCACTATTCACAATTCTCTCTCCATAAGTGTAACCTACCACTTATCTGTAACAACATTTGCCCCACCACCTCTCCATTCTCTGTAGTAACATTTGCTCCACCACCTCTACATCATCTGAACCAAAATATGACCCACCACCTCTTCATTCTCTGTAGTAACATTTGCCCCACCACCTCTCCATTCTCTGTTCCAACATATGCCCCACCACCCTTCCATTCCCTACATCAACATTTGCCCCACAACCTCTCTTATGCCCCACCACCCCTCAATTCTTTGCAGCAACATGTGTATCACCACCTCTCCATTCTCTGTTCTCTGCACAAATATGCCCCCACCATTCATCCATTATTTGTACCAACATATGCCCCACCACCCCTCCATTCCCTGCCCTATGACCCCTCTATTATCTGTACCAACATTTGCCCCACCACCTCTCCATTCTCTTTACCAACATTTGCCCCACCACCAATATTTGCCCAGCCACACTTCTATTCTCTGTACCAACATTTGCCCCACCATCTCTCCATTCTCTTTACCAACGTTTGCCCCACCACCTTTCCATTCTCAGTACCAACAGTTGACCCACCATCCATCCATTCTCTTTACTAATATTTGCCCCGCCACCTGTCCATTCACTATATCAACCTGTCCCTACCATCATTCTCTAATCTCTGTCCACCATCATTCTCTAATCTCTGTCCATCATGTGCCCCACCACTTTTTAATTCTGCGTCCAAATATGTTCTCTAATTTTTTCCCATTATTACTTTATTTCCTATTCCACTCCTTACCTCGAGTGCCCTCCATCATTCTCCATTCTCTGACCTTATATATATCCCACTGTCTTTTTATTATCTTTCCAAACTTGTGTCCCTACCTTATGCCCCTGTTGGTAGAACGGATTAATAATAACCCCTTTCATTAGGAATAAAATAGTAAAAAGTATATATATATAAAACGTTACCCATTAGCTATTTGTATATTGATCTTGTCAGACTGACGTTATTGCATAAGCCAGTAAGCCAAAGGAGAACCTGTTACCATCCTTCCTCTCATTACTACTAATGAACAGAAAAATCGGGAGAATTTAGACATGACAGCGGAAGCTTTCGATATGACATTTCTCATTAAATTCAATAAATTAGCCATTTAGATCTAATCCATTACACTTTACAAAGGACCTTTACATTTCGAAAGCTTATCTGATTTTAGTTTGCCAGTATTCATTGTAGATTGGAGAGTGTCTGTAAATCCGAACATCATTTTTTTTTAACCATCGAAACCTGTTTTTAGTTTCCAATTTTTTCACTTTAGTAAATACCCTATAGAAGTGTTAAATCGTTTGTTTCAAAAAGTTTTTCAGAGTGAGGACATTTAATTGGATGTTGCATCAGGAAGTTCCCCAACTTTTTTTTTAATCTTATGATTATTATTATTATTATTAATAATAATAAAGTTTCTCAGCAACATTTGCAGAGGTTGATCTATTCATAGGTTTAAAGAATACAAATGAAGTCAACATACAGATCTAAAGAATAACAAAATATAATATTATAATATATAAAATATATTAATCAAGAGCACACACCAAAAGGAGCAGGAAATATAATATATATATATATATATATATATATATATATATATATCAACAGTTCACTTCACTGATATACAAGATAAGAATACACCAACTTTACTTTTCATGTCTCATTAAAAGTGATATTTTGCTCACCAACCAATCACCAACCTACCTATTTATAATTAACTGTGGACAAATTGCTATGTAACTTTTGGGCAATCTTCAACATTAGTTCTGTCTGAACATTTCCAAGAAGAACCAAAAGACATAAAAACGTATACTCTTAAAGGAGCACTATCGCGAAAAAATTGCCCAATGATAAAAATCCAAATAAATATGCTGGATGACGGTAGAAACATCTTTTAGTGGAAGGAAAAGGACTTCTAGGGTGACAGGGTCTGTCACCCCTGATAGACTAAACCTGTCACCCCTTGATTTTATTCCTACAATGAAAGAATAAATCACAAGCTTAGTTGGAGTTTTATTCATATCGGGTGTATAAGTGACCCCTCCTCTTATTAGCCGATGTGGTTATATTTTTAATATTACAATATTTTGCGATAGTGCTCCTCTAAGCTACAACATTAACACTCAGTATAGGGACTAGAACCATAAATCTCTTTATCTTGCTCTACTACTATAATAGTATTAATGGATTGTGTTACATTGACAGGCCTGTCAATTCCATAACCCATATTGGAGACAGATAGATAGATAGATAGATAGATAGATAGATAGATGATAGATAGATAGATAGATAGATAGATAGATAGATAGATAGATAGATATGGGATAGATATAGGATATATAGATAGATATGAGATAGATAGATAGATAGATAGATATGGGATAGATAGATAGATAGATAGATAGATAGATAGATATGGGATAGATAGATAGATAGATAGATAGATAGATAGATATGGGATAGATAGATAGATAGATAGATAGATAGATAGATAGATAGATAGATATGAGATAGATAGATAGATAGATAGATAGATAGATAGATAGATAGATAGATAGATATGAGATAGATAGATAGATAGATAGATAGATAGATAGATAGATATGGAATAGATAGATATGGTATAGATAGATAGATAGATAGATAGATAGATAGATAGATAGATATGAGATAGATAGATAGATAGATAGATAGATAGATAGATAGATAGATAGATATGGGATAGATAGATATGGGATAGATAGATAGATAGATAGATAGATAGATAGATAGATAGATATGAGATAGATAGATATATAGATAGATAGATATGAGATAGATAGATAGATAGATAGATAGATAGATAGATAGATAGATATGAGATAGATAGATAGATAGATAGATAGATAGATAGATATGAGATAGATAGATAGATAGATAGATATATAGATAGATAGATATGAGATAGATAGATAGATAGATAGATAGATAGATAGATAGATAGATAGATATGAGATAGATAGATAGATATGGGATAGATCAGGCTCACACTTGGCCGTGTTAATATTTTAAAATGGACCCGAACCACTGGATGCTAGGTGCTGTGAGCAGACCTGCTCATGGCTGACCTCATCAACAGTGGATGATCAGCAATATTGGAGAAAGTAGCATGGAATGGAGGGCAATTGAGGGAAGCTCAAGTCTTTAGTGGCAGCGGAGCAAGCAGAAAGGGCTGAAGGGAGCTTGGTGGAAATAGAGAATGCAACAAGGACTGGAGGGTGATTGGTGGCTATAGGGAAGGCAATAAGGACTGGAGGATAACTGGTGGCTATAGGGAAGGCAATAAGGACTGGAGGGTGATTGGTGGCTATAGGGAGGGTAATAAGGACTGGAGGGTGATTGGTGGCTATAGGGAAGGCAATAAGGACTGGAGGGTGATTGGTGGCTATAGGGAGGGTAATAAGGACTGGAGGGTGATTGGTGGCTATAGGGAAGGCAATAAGGACTGGAGGGCGATTGGTGGCTATAGGGATGGCAATAAGGACTGGAGGGTGATTGGTGGCTATAGGGAAGGCAATAAGGACTGGAGGATGATTGGTGGCTATAGGGAAGACAATAAGGACTGGAGGGTGATTGGTGGCTATAGGGAAGGTAATAAGGACGGGGGAATGATTGGTGGCTATAGGGAAGGCAATAAGGACAGGGGGATGATTGGTGGCTATAGGGAAGCCAATAAGGACTGGAGGATGATTGGTGGCTATAGGGAAGGCAATAAGGACTAGAGGGTGATTGGTGGCTATAGGGAAGGCAATAAGGACTAGAGGGTGATTGGTGGCTATAGGGAAGGCAATAAGGACGGGGGGATGATTGGTGGCTATAGGGAAGGCAATAAGGACTGGAGGATGATTGGTGGCTATAAGGAAGACAATAAGGACTGGAGGATGATTGGTGGCTATAGGGAAGCCAATAAGGACTGGAGGATGATTGGTGGCTATAGGGAAGGCAATAAGGACTAGAGGGTGATTGGTGGCTATAGGGAAGGCAATAAGGACTAGAGGGTGATTGGTGGCTATAGGGAAGGCAATAAGGACGGGGGGATGATTGGTGGCTATAGGGAAGGCAATAAGGACTGGAGGATGATTGGTGGCTATAAGGAAGACAATAAGGACTGGAGGATGATTGGTGGCTATAGGGAAGGCAATAAGGACTGGAGGATGATTGGTGGCTATAGGGAAGCCAATAAGGACTGGAGGATGATTGGTGGCTATAGGGAAGGCAATAAGGACTAGAGGGTGATTGGTGGCTATAGGGAAGGCAATAAGGACTAGAGGGTGATTGGTGGCTATAGGGAAGGCAATAAGGACGGGGGGATGATTGGTGGCTATAGGGAAGGCAATAAGGACTGGAGGATGATTGGTGGCTATAAGGAAGACAATAAGGACTGGAGGATGATTGGTGGCTATAGGGAAGGCAATAAGGACTGGAGGATGATTGGTGGCTATAGGGAAGGCAATAAGGACGGGGGGATGATTGGTGGCTATAGGGAAGGCAATAAGGAAAGGAGGATGATGGGTGGCTATAGGGAAGGCAATTAGGACTAGAGGATGATTGGTGGCTATAGGGAAGGCAATTAGGACTAGAGGATGATTGGTGGCTATAGGGAAGGCAAAAAGGACTGGAGGATTATTGGTGGCTATAGGGAAGGCAATAAGGACGGGGGGATGATTGGTGGCTATAGGGAAGGCAATAAGGACTGGAGGGTGATTGGTGGCTATAGGGAAGGCAATAAGGACTGGAGGATGATTAGTGGCTATAGGGAAGGCAATAAGGACGGGGGGATGATTGGTGGCTATAGGGAAGGCAATATGGACGGGGGGATGATTGGTGGCTATAGGGAAGGCAATAAAGACTGGAGGGTGATTGGTGGCTATAGGGAAGGCAATTAGGACTAGAGGATGATTGGTGGCTATAGGGAAGGCAATAAGGACTGGAGGGTGATTGGTGGCTATAGGGAAGGCAATAAGGACTGGAGGGTGATTGGTGGCTATAGGGAAGGCAATAAGGACGGGGGGATGATTGGTGGCTATAGGGAAGGCAATAAGGACTGGAGGGTGATTGGTGGCTATAGGGAAGGCAATAAGGACTGGAGGATGATTAGTGGCTATAGGGAAGGCAATAAGGACGGGGGGATGATTGGTGGCTATAGGGAAGGCAATAAGGACTGGAGGGTGATTGGTGGCTATAGGGAAGGCAATAAGGACTGGAGGATGATTAGTGGCTATAGGGAAGGCAATAAGGACGGGGGGATGATTGGTGGCTATAGGGAAGGCAATTAGGACTGGAGGGTGATCAGCAGCAGAAGATGACCCATTTGTGGCAGTGGAGCTGAAAGGTTAAATCATGTGACTCACTACTTTAGGGGCCTACTAACACTCTCCTGCCCAAGGGCCCCCACAAACCTAGAGCCGGCCCTGCATATGAGATAGATAGATAGATAGATAGATAGATAGATAGATAGATAGATATGAGATAGATAGATAGATATGAGATAGATAGATAGATAGATAGATAGATAGATAGATAGATATTAGATAGATAGATAGATAGATATGAGATAGATAGATAGATAGATAGATAGATAGATAGATAGATATGAGATAGATAGATAGATAGATAGATAGATAGATAGATAGATAGATATGAGATAGATAGATAGATAGATAGATAGATAGATAGATAGATAGATAGATATGAGATAGATAGATAGATAGATAGATAGATAGATATGAGATAGATAGATAGATAGATAGATAGATAGATAGATATGAGATAGATAGATAGATAGATAGATAGATAGATAGATATGAGATAGATAGATAGATAGATAGATAGATAGATAGATAGATAGATCATACTTTCCTTTGTACTCCTGCATGCAAGTTTTTTCACCCAACACTAAGACGTCTTCTCTCCAGAGTTTGTCCAGGTTACTGGAAGATAATTTTGAGAGATCCTATTCCTCCGACGAAGCCCCTCAGGAAAAAGGTGAACAGGTACCTACCGATTCCCTGGATCAGCTGGAACCGGAACTTCCATGGAGCAAAAACCGACTGACCCTGCAGCAGCTGCTAGGCGAGCCCGAAGACACGTCACGGAGGTTCAGACAGAGAAGCAAAAAGGGTTTTCCTAGAGGATGTTTTGGGGTGAAGCTGGACAGAATCGGAGCACTGAGCGGGCTGGGGTGCTAAGGTATAAAGGTAAGTCAGAGGGCTGACCCTAAACAGCCTGGGTTCCCCCGTGCAAAATCCAGACAGGGGTCTTATTGGTTATTGCAAATGAGTTGACTGTCATTGAGTCCTCTATCGGTTACAAAAATGTTGGTGGATCTAGTACCACTTCCAGCTTCCATCCTTGAGGATCATTTACATAGGTCAGGGTCAACCGTAAGTTTAGGTCCTCAAAAACTAAATTAATATTGAAAAAACAAATGAAAAAAAGGGGAGGCTGATTCACTACTAGCATCAGGTATTGCCAGATGAGCGTCTGTATAGCGATCACTAGTAGACGCTGTAAGCGGGTATCGGGCGCTGTAACAGTCGCTGTAGTAACCTGGCCGTTATTGATAAATGTGATGTGTGTTGGGCGTTCTAACACCAGTACAGCACTGCAGGGAGCGAGAGGTAGCGCCAGCTTAGTGCGACCGGCACTCCGCGCTCCACACCATATTTAACAAAAAACTACGCAAACACACAATGTCGGCGCTGTGGATCTGGGCGCTGTAGCATAGAGCGCCAGACGCTGTGTGATTAAAGTCTGTTTTTGAACACATATCCATCAGTAACAAAGCGAAAACACATGGAATGACATTGTATAACACTGTGACATTAACACTTTAGTGCCAGACCTGTAATGACAATTCTGCATAAAAATATTTAAATATATATGTGTGACACTACATGACGCTGTTAGAGGTGCTATACACTGACCTGCCTGTAATAATACATGTGACGCTACATGGCGCTGTTAGAGGCTCTATACACTGACCTGCCTGTAATAATACATGTGACGCTACATGGCGCTGTTAGAGGCGCTATACACTGACCTGCCTGTAATAATACATGTGACACTACATGGCGCTGTTAGAGGTGCTATACACTGACCTGCCTGTAATAATACATGTGACACTACATGGCGCTGTTAGAGGCGCTATACACTGACCTGCCTGTAATAATACATGTGACACTACATGGCGCTGTTAGAGGTGCTATACACTGACCTGCCTGTAATAATACATGTGACACTACATGGCGCTGTTAGAGGCGCTATACACTGACCTGCCTGTAATAATACATGTGACGCTACATGGCGCTGTTAGAGGTGCTATACACTGACCTGCCTGTAATAATACATGTGACGCTACATGGCGCTGTTAGAGGCGCTATACACTGACCTGCCTGTAATAATACATGTGACGCTACATGACGCTGTTAGAGGTGCTATACGCTGAGCTGCCTGTAATAATACATGTGACGCTACATGGCACTGTTAGAGGTGCTATACGCTGAGCCGCCTGTAATAATACATGTGACGCTACATGGCACTGTTAGAGGCGCCCACCAGATTCGCTTTCTCTTGGTTTTGCGTACAGCGCCCGACGTTCACCAGACGCTACTTGCCGCTACGAGGCGCTACCTGGCGCTATCTGGCGCTATCCCTTCTTACATAACCCCCATAATAATTTCGGAAGACTGGAGAGCTGGACGATTCTGGTTGCTGACCATGGTCCTGAAATCACATTGTGCTGGAGCCAAGAGCTAAATACCACCCACCTGACAAACTGAATTATTCTTTTATATTTTCATGCCAAGGCCAAACTAGAAACCATTATTTTTTTAAATATGTGTATATTGACTTGCCATAAATAAAGTGCAAATAGCAGATACGTGAAGAAGGAGAAATGTAAGGGCTTGCACTTTACGGGTTTTTATGTATGAACATGAGCACCCTATATGGTCAAAGGGGGGTCATATATTAAATAGAGATGAGCAGCGATGCAATTCGCTTTGGGCGATTTCCCCCAATACATTTTTGTTAAAATCATCTTTTTTTTTTCTTTATCAATCTTTTTATTGTGTATATTGGGAACATTATTCTATAAGCATAATACTGTTCATACACAGAATTTAAAGATTACAGACAACTTAAGTCACAATCAGAAGCTTATTCACTGTATGCAAGAAAATCCATTCAAGGTTTACTTCAAATTCAAATTCAAATAAATTAAAGAAAAATACTCCTATGGGGGGGAGTAAAGGAAGGATCAGATGCTCATTAGGTTTACATCAATATCTGTAGGGAGAAGGATTCCACACCTCCCTGAACAGCTCCAAAGTCCCATTGTGAATGCAGACATTTTTTCCATGGCCATAATGCAGTTAACCTTGTTTTTGAAAGGCGTTGAAGCTCAAGGTGGGGGACCTCCAAGCCCCAGCTATCACCAGCTTTGCCCCTGATAGGATATAATACAAGGTGGGGGACCTCCATGCCCCAGCTATCACCAGCTTTGCCCCTGATAGGCTATAATACATCAACCACTTTTTCAGTCTAGAACTGTGGGGCATTGGGGCATTGATGAGAGCTACCCAAGGGTCTCTGACCACAGATCTACCACAAACCTTGCTGAGAACTCGAAAGATTCTTGACCAAAATCCCCCAACTACTGGGCAATCCCACCACACATGCCGGTACGACCCTGCAGAGAGGCACCCCCGGAAGCACTTCCCCTGGGACTTGGTGGAAAAGTGTTTCATTCTCTCTGTTTGAATCAAGTTTTAACAAACTCACTCATAAAAGAAAAAAAAAATAAGCTTACCCCAGTCTCCGTTCCAGCGCCGGGCGACATCCTCATCCTCCAGCCAGATGCATTGTTTTCAGTGGACTAAAAGACCTACATCCTCTTCCCCTCACTGGGCTTCCAGAATCTCGCTCGTAGCAGCAGGGAGGGGCCTTTTGTACCAGTGAGTGAGCTGACGTCAGCTCCCTCTGCAGGTAGAAAGGCCCCCCGCAGCCAGGAACCTCCCCAGCGGCGGACGGCAAAGGGATTGGCGATGCATCGGAGGTAAGTATGGGGGAAAAATATTAAAATCATTTTTTACTGTGAGCGATGCCAAAGGGAGCTGAGTAAAAGCAAGTGCTCTGATTGGCGGCTGAGCTGGTCGCTCAGCCAAACAGTGTGCTCACTTTCCGCTTGAACCTGCACTGTGGGAGCGAATGTAAGGTAAGCGTATGTTGCGACCATTGGAAATACACTCAATAGCGCACCCTGATTTGGGATACTGCCGCATATAGGAACAGCACCCCAAAAGGTAAATATTGGGTGTGTTGTTCTTCATTAAAGTGGACCAAAACCCAGCATTTTGACTATCCTGAGTTTTGGTCCTTGCCCCCCGTTCGGGGGATGCCCTGCTGTGTGAAACGCTGCAGGTCGCCCGATCTCACTTACCCTTCCCCCGGTTCTACAGCGCATGCGCAGCTCTTTCGTCCAGAGCGCCAGGTATTACCTTTCGCTCAGTGTCGCTCTCCCATACATTTCAATGGACGCTCATTTGTGTTTAAACAGAGTGTTTGACTTTTTAAATTTTTTTTTTTTGCTCCAATCATTGTGTGACGTCTCCTGACTGCAAACAAACACTTTTATACATTTTTTGGACTTTTTATATTTTTATGTAGAATTGTCATTATAGGTCCGGCACTAAAGTATTAATGTCACAGTGTTATAACAATGTCATTTCATGTGTTTTCACTTTGTTACTGGTGGATATGTGTTCAAAAACAGAATTTAATCGCACAGCGTCTGACGCTCTACGCTACAGCGCCCAGATTTAGAGTGCCGACGCTGTGTGTGTGTAGCTTTTTGAAAAGTATGGTGTGGAGCGCCGAGAGTCGTTCGCACCTTTCGCTCCCTGCAGTGCTGTACTGGTGTTAGAGCGCCCAACACACATCACATTCATCAATGCCGGGCAGGTTACTACAGCGACTGATGACTCGTTACAACGCCCGATACCCGCTTACAGTGTCTACTAGCGGTCGCTCTAAGTGCCGCTATACAGACGCTCATCTGCCATTATCTATGATTAAGGGCACCTAGCCCGAAACGCGTTAGACAGACTAGGATTGCCAGTTATGTTTTTATCGCTGCTTTATACATGTTTTGGATCATTTTACTGGATGAAATAAAAGTGAAATTTTAGGAGTGCGGACCCACTTTTTCTTTTTTCTTACATTGGATTTATGGGACTTGAGGACCCGGGTAACCGCACCCAAGGTAATTGACCGGAGTAGTGTGCACCTCTCTTTTTCTTTTTCGCTCATCTGCCGATACCTGGCGCTAGTAATGAATCAGCCGCAACGTTTCTGTGTCACAGGCTCCTGGCAGGCTGAATCAGCAGAGTTGATTTAGAAGGCGCTGGTCATGATCAATTGGGAGGTGGTCCGGGGATGCTGACAATGGTCTCCAGGGGAAAATAAGATCAGCGCAAATTTAAAAAATAAAATTCCAAGAAATTAGATTTTTCTCCGAAATTCCATGTGAATAGTGATTCGGGTGAATGGCTTCGGCTTTTTAACTATTATGGGGTTTATTCATGAAGGGATTAGCGGCATGTAGCGCCTCGTAGTGACAGGTAGCGAACGGTGAACGCCAGGCGCTGTACACAAAACCACATTTATCCAAGCGATTCCGGTGAGCGACTGTAACAGCGCCATGTAGCGTCCGATCACATCACAGGCGGCTCGGCGTATACCGCCGGCGCTCTGGCTTGCCTGGAATTACCTGTCGCTACCTGTTATATTTTTATGCAGAATTATCATTACAGGTCTGGTATTAAAGTGTTAATGTCACAATGTAATAACAATATAATTCCATATGTTTTGGCTTTGTTACTAGTGTATATGTGTTCAAATACAGACTTTAATCACACAGCGTCTGGCGCTCTGGGCTACAGCGACACAATTTTGAGCGCCGGCGCTGTGTGAGGCTGTTTTTTTTATGAATATGGTTTGAGTCGCTCACGCTGACCAGTCGTTACTGTTCACTCGCATATAGCGCTGTACTGGTGTTAGAGCGACTCACACATAAGATTCATCAATTGTGAGACGCTGTGCTCAGCGAGCCATGGCTGAGCGCAGCGTCTACTAGCGGTCGCTCTCAATGCCTCGCTACAGACGCTCATCTGCCGATACCTGGCGCTAGTAATGAATCAAACAACCAGAAGTCCTCTGAATTTTCCCAATCAATGCCTGTGATCTCTCGACAGGTCTAAACGTCGGGACAGAAGGCGGCTGCGCTCCAGGACGCTCCCACATCCTCCGTGTTGATTCCACTATGACGTGTTTCCGCCGCCCCGCTCCTCGTCCTTCCCATTCGTCCCCGTTTTGGAAGATCCTCCGGAAGAGCCTTGTTTTGGGACTTTGATGCCACGGGCCTGATTTTCTGACTCCCCTGGGCCAGGCCGCGGATCCGGGGCGACTGCGCCGCTATGGAAGCTGTGTCTGTGTTTCTGTAACTGTGACAATAAACGCGTTTCCATGTTTGTAGCTCCGGTGGAATCTTTTGATAAAAATATTCAATTCAATGCGTTTTTGGCAACCAGAAGTCCTTGAATTTTACCAATCAATAAATGCCTTTGATCTGTCGACAGGTTCAAAAATATATTCAGATTTCTAGACGTCAAAACTCCCACAAAGGGCGTCAAACGTTTCCTAATGTTATAGGAACCTAAAGCTAAAAAGGCTGAGCTTTCCCCTTGTTCCTTTTTCTTTCCTATGCTCCCTCCTTCTTCCATCAATTTCTTTCCTTTCTCCCTCTTCTCTCTGGTATTCTCTTGCTTTTCGTGTTTCCCTCCTTTCTGCATAACAACTATTCGAGGTTGCAGGTGCGCTCTTACAAATCCATTTGTGGCGGGTGCCAGCACCGCGGTGGCGCCGCTATAGATCAAACGAGAAAACAGGACCGGCACTCCAAATAATGATGAAATCACAGAAATATTCCATTGCATTTGTGTGAATAGATATAAAGTAAAATATATAAAGATATATATATATATATATATATATATATACTTATAACTTCACTAGGCTTTCAATACCACTTCTATGCGGATGATATCTCTCAGGCCCCAATCTCTCCTCTCTCCTATCTCGCCTCCCCAACTGCCTCTCAGCTATTCCTTCATTCATGTCATCTCACTACCTAAAGCTAAACATGGACAAGACAGAACTGGTCATTTTCCCACCATCTAACTCCCCTCCTCTCTCGAACACGTCTATTTCTGTCAACAATTACACAATAACAGCAACTCCCCAAGTTCGGTGCCTGGGAGTTACTCTGGACTCTGCCCTCTCTTTCAAACCACACATTCACTCCCTGGCCACCTCCTGTCGCCTCCAACTTAAAAACATCTCCCGCATCCGTCCTTTCCTCTCACCTGACACCACTAAAATGCTAGTGCATGTCCTGGTCATATCCCGTCTGGATTACTGCAACATCCTTCTTTGTGGCTTACCAACTAACAGACTGGCACCCCTCCAATCTATCCTGAACTCCGCTGCTCGCCTCATCCATCTCTCCTCTCGCTCCTCCAGCTCTGCTCCTCCATCCCTCCAATCTATCCTGAACTCTGCTGCTCGCCTCATCCATCTCTCCTCTCGCTCCTCCAGCTCTGCTCCTCCATCCCTCCAATCTATCCTGAACTCTGCTGCTCGCCTCATCCATCTCTCCTCTCGCTCCTCCAGCTCTGCTCCTCCATCCCTCCAATCTATCCTGAACTCTGCTGCTCGCCTCATCCATCTCTCCTCTCACTCCTCCAGCTCTTCGCCTCTCTGCCAATCCCTACACTGGCTGCCAGTCCCACAGCGAATCCTGTTCAAAACTCTAACTCTCGCCTACAAAGCTCTCTCCAACCAGGCCCCTCCCTACATATCATCTCTAATCCAACAATATCAACCTAGACGCAGCCTCCGCTCCTCTGCCGACCTTCTCCTGTCCTCCACCCTGGTCACCTCCTCTCACGCCCGCCTCCAGGACTTCTCACGTGTAACTTCAATCTTCTGGAATGCCCTCCCCCACCCAATCCGCCACTCCACAACACTTAAAACCTTCAAAGGAGCCCTTAAAACTCACTTATTCAGACAAGCATATAATCTGGCCTAACCAATCTTCTAAAGGGCACAAAGCTCAATACTGACTGTGTGTGATCCTTCCCCCTCGTCCACCCCTCTTCCTTTAGACTGTAAGCTCCTCGGGGGCGGGGCTCTCTCCCCTATTGTATCTTGTACTCAGAATATTCACTGTCAAATCTGTAAAACTGCATTTAAAATAGTATGTTTCTACCCTGTCTGTAATTACTACTCTGTAAAGCGCTTCGGAAGATGATGGCGCTATATAAATAAACAATAATAATATATAAATATATATATATATATATATATATATATATATATATATATATAGTCTTTATATAAAGATATATAAAGACTGTTGCTTGGCATCACACAAATGCAATGGAATATTTCTGTGATTCAATACAGTTTATTTCATCATTATTTGGAGTGCCGGTCCTGTTTTCTCCTTACTGCATAACTTTGTCCATCTCTTTTCATTTTCTCCTTGTTTCTCTTCTTGTTCCTACTTCTTTCTTTCCTATTTTTCTTGTGTAGGTTCCTCCTTCTCCTGCTCTTCCTTTGTCTTTTTTTCCTCTTCCTTCAATCATTGTTTACTTCCTTTGCTCACCCCCTCTTCCTTCCACCTATTTTTACTTTCGTTGTTACTCTTTCCCTCCTTATTACCTCATTGTTTCTCTCATTTGTTCCTACTTTGGACAATCCCTGGGTTTTCCCACCTTTCTTAAATTCTTGTTTCCTTCCTTTGTTTTCCCCCTCTTTCGTCTGTCTGCAGCACATGTGGCCTGAGGGGTTAACACTCAAGCGTGTAGGGAATAAGTTCGAGCTCTGGGTGGCATGCAGAATTAGGATACTTGCAGATTTCAAACACTTGCAGGCTCCACATATTATCCACAGGAGACAAGTTGTTACTCAATTTATTAGTAGCTTCCGGTACAATTCACTAGTCACAGATACAATCCAAGGTTATCACTTCCATCAACAGCATAACGGGCAGGCTGATTCATCATTAGCGCCAGGTAGCGTAGGCATTTTCAGAGCGCCCGCTAGTAGTCACTGTGCTCAGCCGTGAGTCGCTAGTTTATAGCGACTCAGTCGCTGTTCAGTAATGTTGAATACATTGTGAGGAGTCGCTATTTGACCAGTACAGCGCTGTATGGGAGCGCATGTTAGCGACTGCTCATAGCGTCCGACTCACACCATATTCAGCAAAAAAACAGCCTCACAAATCTCTGGCGCTGTAAAATGCTTCTCTGAAGCCCAGAGCGCAGGAGGCTGTGTGATTAAAGTCTGTTTTCCAGCATCTATCCACCAGTAACAAAGCGAAAACATATGGAATTACATTGTAGCAACATTGTAACATGAACACTTTAATGGCAGAGCTGTAATGTCATTTCTGAGGAAATATAAAAAAAATTATGAAAAAAATACTTTTGCCCTTATTCATCAAGCGATAGCGCCAGGTAGTGTCTGACGAGCGCCAGTTAGCGGCAGCTAACGGCGACTACCGACTCAAGTACGCCCGGCGGCGGTCACAATGACGCATTTATCAAGCAAAATGAGGCTAGCGCCGGCGAGAACGACGGCTAGCGCGGCATTCATCATGAAGCCGCCTGGACCGAACAGCGCCGCTGCAAATTCCCTCACAGCGGCAGGTATGACCTGTCACTCCCTGGCGATGTCCAATGCATTTCAATGGAGCAATCTATAATTATTCATAATTAATTGGTATTTTTTTTTTTTTTTTATTTTTTTTAATGTCAAAAATTCGGAGACCACTTCTGCAATGTTAGGATTTATTTTTAGGTAAAAAAAAATAAAAAAAAAATATGTGCAGAATTGATCTAACAGGTCTGAGATTAATGTATTCATATTACAAAATGATTCTAAAAACATGTATAATGTTACATTCAAAAAATATGGTTGTTTAGGGGTTAAAAACTAGTTAATACACATCGCCGCCAGCGCTCTGGGGTTTAAACAAGGAATGGACAGCGACAGCAAATTCGGAGCGTGATTTGTTAATGAATATGAAGCTAGCCGTTCGCTCTGGCCATTCGTTGTCAGGCGCTCACATACAACGCTGAACCTGTGAAACAGCGACCCCCCAGCCCGTATTCAACATTACCGCACACCGACTGAGTCGCTGTCATCAAGCTAACGCCGGCCAAGCACAGCGAATACTGGCTGGCGCTGAAAAAATCACGCTACAGTCGCTCATCTGTCGCTACCTGGCGCTATTAATGAATCGGCCTCTTTTTCAATGCCAGAAGAGGTCACAAAATTTGGAAAATAAAACGTTTAAAGAGAAGAAAAGGATCGTCCATTGAAATGTATGGGAGAGCGACAGGTAGCGAGAGGTCATACCTGGCGCTGTGCAAGGCTGAACGCCGGCGCTGTTCGCTGAGGCTGGGATAATGATGAATCAGACGCTACATGGCGCTATCCCAGTCGCTAAACAGATTCTGCTTGATAAATGTAAATGCCGTATCCGGCGTTCACCAGTCGCTACCTGTCGCTACCTCTCATTAACCAGGCGCTACCTGACGTTATCCCTTCTTAAATAAGGGCCAAAGTCAGTTCCCCTTTAGTAGGAGTAAGGCTGCAGCAGGTTCTGTCCCTTCTAATGGTAGCTTGGGGTATTATCTCCCTCCTCAAGAGGCACAAACAATGGGGACCGGCACCAACCCTTCTAATTAATGCAGGTGCTACTCCTAAGGCTTAAACAAACTACAACAAAATAGGGAGGCGCACTAGAATCAATACTAGTAACAAAACATATTATTTTATTTGATCTTGACACAAGTTAATCACTACATATAATCCTAAACATGCTAAAACCAATTAAAAAACATAAATCAAACAATGACAAACAAAACAGACCGACATAGATAGGTGTGAAGGCGATGGGAAGAGCACCATCAAAATATATATATATATATATATATATATATATATATATATTGCCATCAAATTCCTGTATATATGATATATAGGTATATATATATATATATATATATATATATAACCATGTGCATGTACTGTGCAAAACCTGCCTATCATAAAAATATATATGTGCTGTAAAGTGCAAGTGCAAACAATCAAAAAATAAATTATAATTATATGAAACAATCACAAATAACAGTATCAAAATCAATCCCCCATCATCATCATAGCCAAAGTTTGCTAATGTCCTATGATGTGAACCACAGTATTGGTCACAAAATGAAACCAAAATCCAACCAAAATAAACCGAATTAAGCCAAGAAGGTCTCCCCACCCCCTGCCACCACCAAGAGCCGCGCGTTCCGTGGGCACGCTTCCCACTTCCTCAGGCTCCTCCCTCCCCAAGAACCAGGGTGCACCTCTCATTTCTTGTTCTTTTATAGCTGCGATACTCAACTGGCGGACGGGGGTCCGAATGCAGACCTCAGCGCCAGATTTCCAGACCCCTGCCCTGACAGCCCTGCACTCAGTTGCTTTTGTGTTGCCGTGCTCGGAGTTGCCCTCTTGATCGGCGATGTAGTGCATCTCCCTGCAGTTGTCATGGTTCCCTGGCACCTAGCATTGCAATATGAAGCACTGCACAGTGGCATTGCAGGGTACATTCAAACTTTGTTTCTCGGTCTCTTTGCCCCATCCAAGCCTTTTCCCCCTGTCCTGGCTTAGCGCCATCCATCCCTGTCCCACCATCTCATCCCCCCCCCCCCAAGCTCAGCCCCATCCATTCCTGTCCCCCCAGCTTTGCCCATCCATCCCAACCCTTATCCATTCCTGTCCCCCCAGCTTTGCCCCATCCATCCCAACCCTTATCCATTCCTGTCCCCCCAGCTTTGCCCCATCCATCCCAACCCTTATCCATTCCTGTCCCCCCAGCTTTGCCCATCCATCCCAACCCTTATCCATTCCTGTCCCCCCAGCTTTGCCCATCCATCCCAACCCTTATCCATTCCTGTCCCGCCAGCTTTGCCCATCCATCCCAACCCTTATCCATTCCTGTCCCCCCAGCTTTGCCCCATCCATCCCAACCCTTATCCATTCCTGTCCCCCCAGCTTTGCCCCATCCATCCCAACCCTTATCCATTCCTGTCCCCCCAGCTTTGCCCCATCCATCCCAACCCTTATCCATTCCTGTCCCCCCAGCTTTGCCCCATCCATCCCAACCCTTATCCATTCCTGTCCCCCCAGCTCTGCCCCATCCATTCCTGTCCCCCCAGCTTTGCCCATCCATCCCAACCCTTATCCATTCCTGTCCCCCCAGCTCTGCCCCATCCATTCCTGTGCCGTCAGCTCTGCACTGAATGCAAGGGTCAGAGCACTGCGGGTCCGAGCTGTAGGTTCTGTGGGGCAAAAAAAAAGCTCCTGTTTTTTCCCAGTTCCCAATAGGATTTTTGGGGTTTCGGGGGGCTGTCGGGGAAATTTACCATCTTTCCTTGATTATGTCATTTAAAGAACACACACACACACACACACACACACACACACACACACACACACACACAGACACACACAGACAGACACACACAGACAGACACACACAGACAGACACAGACACACACACAGACACACACACACAGACACAGACACACACACAGACACACACACACAGACACACACACACACAGACACACACAGACACACACACACAGACACACACACACACACACACACACAGACACACAGACACAGACACACACACACAGACACAGACACAGACACACACACACACACACACAGACACAGACACAGACACACACACACAGACACACAGACACAGACACACACACACACAGACACACACAGACACAGACACACACACACACACAGACAGACACACACACACAGACACACACAGACACACACAGACACACACACAGACAGACACACACAGACACACACAGACAGACACACACACACACAGACACACACAGACACACACACACAGACACACACACACACACACAGACACACAGACACAGACACACACACACAGACACACACACAGACACACACACACAGACACACACACACACAGACACACACAGACACACACACACACACACACACACACACACACAGACACACAGACACAGACACACACACACAGACACACACACAGACACACACACACAGACACACACACACACAGACACACACAGACACACACACACACACACACACACACACACAGACACACAGACACAGACACACACACACAGACACAGACACAGACACACACACACACACACACAGACACAGACACACAGACACACAGACACAGACACACACACACACAGACACACACAGACACAGACACACACACACACACACACACACACACACACACACACACACACACAGACACACACAGACACACACACAGACAGACACACATACACAGAGACACACACACACACACACACACAGACACAGACACACACACACACACAGACAGACACACACACACACACAGACACAGACACACACACACACACACAGACAGACACACACACACACAGACACAGACACACACACACACACAGACACACACACACACACACACACAGACAGACACACACACACAGACACAGACACACAGACACAGACACACACACACAGACACACACAGACAGACACACACACACAGACACACACACACACACACACACACACACGCTTTCTTATCCTACTAGGCCATCTCGTCTGTGTCGAGAGCCTGAACCTTTTATTCTTTTATAGCCAAGCAGAGGAAACATTTAAGGACATTGGCCTTGATTCGCAAAGTTGAAAAAAACTCTCATGGTAGTAAAAGATTAAATTCATCAGAAAAAAGCCTGAGAATGTCACTGTTACTGAATCACTAGATAAAAAGACAATGAAAGTCAATGGTACTTGTTACTATAGGTAAAAAGGGGTAAAAAGTTCAATACCTTTTTCAAGAGTAAAAAAGTGCCATTGGCTTTCATTGTCTTTATCTGGTGATTCAGTAACAGTGACATCCTCAGGCTTTTTTCTCATGAATTTAATCTTTTACTACCATGAGAGTTTTTTTCAACTCTTTGTGAATCAAGGCCATGGTCTGGTTGGAGCCAATCACCGAGCGAGTCTTAAAACTACGTACATCATATGTATGTGAAATACATCTATGACATAAACCTATACACATGTAATCGAAAGTGACAGCTGTTCATCTCTCCTTGCTGGTCTACCTGTGTGTCAGATGAGGGGAGTTATCTATATACACTGTACATTCAAATATATGCAGCTGTAAGGCGTCAGGCTCAGCGAGACAAAAGCAGCTTTTTCACCACAGGTAGAGATGAGCGAACTTCTTGAAAGTTCGATTCGGGCGATTCGCCGAATTTCCCCAAGAAATTCGGGTTCGCCCGAATCAAACTTTCACGAATCGCTCATCTGAAAAAAAAAAATGCCGGCATGGTGGGAGCGTGGAGGCCGGCGCCGCTCTCAGCTGTCATCAGAGGACGCTTCATCAGAGGGCGCCTGAGAGCGGCGCCGGCCTCCACGCTCCGACCATGCAGGTAAGTGTTTGCTTTTTAAACAAATGCCGGCATGGTGGGAGCGGGCAGGCCGGCTGCGCTGTCAGCGGGCCGGCTTCCGCCAGTGTGGCTATTTAATTATTTATCTTTTTTAATGAAAATTTCGCGATACTGCTCCTTTTGATTCCATTATATATAGATTCCATCTGTTGTATCTATATACACTGGGTTGCATTTTCAACTGGATTCGATCAAATAAGATCAGACTGAACTGAATTTTAAGTGGATTTGGTCAAATTTGTAAATCCATTCCCTAACAGGGCAAGCAGCCTTTTTTAGTTTTGTATGGGGAATCTATAGCCCCTCCCCCCGTGTGTTGAACTATCCACCCCCATGGCAGCTCTCCGCCTGGACCCTTACCTCTCAGCAGGATGGACCAACACCCAGGATTTTGACTATCCTGGGTTTTGGTCCACTTCGGTGGGGCACCCCCTATCGGGGGTGCCCCGCTGTGTGAAACCCAATCGAAACCCCCCGAACCCCCCGAACTCACCTCTCCCCGCGGCGACGGACAAGCCGCGGACAAGCGGCTCCTCCGCCGCCGCCTCCCGCGCGTCCCTGTTGACGTGCGCGTGCCCGCGCCTGCCATTCATAGACGGCCGGCGCGGGCGCGCGCACGTCTAGAGGGGCGCGAGGGAGGCGGCGGCGACCGGCCGCCACCGAAACTAAGGTAAGGAGTTTGGGGTGTTTGGGGGGGTTTCACCCCGCGGGACATCCCGATCTCGGATGTCCCGCGGGGAGGGAGGTGATCGGCCCGGGAATCTTATAGATTTCCGGGCCGATCACCGGTGGGTGTTGGTCCACTTTAAATGGATTTTTACTACAAGTGGTTGAGTGTCCCTGGTCTATAGCAGAGGTAGAATCAGGCTCTGGCTGGATCCTTCTCTCAGGCCCTTATTTAAGAAGGAATAGCGTCAGGTAGCGTCAGGTAGCGACTGGTGAACGCCGGACACGGCACGCAATTACACATTTATCAAGCAGAATCTGTTTAGCGACTGGGATAGCGCCATGTAGCGTCTGATTCATCATTTTCCCAGCCTCAGCGAACAGCGCCGGCGTTCAGCCTTGCACAGCGCCAGGTATGACCTCTCGCTACCTGTCGCTCTCCCATACATTTCAATGGACGATACTTTTCTTCTCTTTAAACTGTTTCTTTTTTTTTCCAAAAAATCACAAATAATTCTGTGACCTCTCCTGACATTGAATAAGCAATTTTTTTTCACAATTTTTTCATTTTTTTATATATTTCCTCAGAAATGACATCACAGCTCTGCCATTAAAGTGTTCATGTTACAATGTTGTTACAATGTAATTCCATATGTTTTCGCTTTGTTACTAGTGGATAGATGCTGAAAAACAGACTTTAATCACACCGCCTCCTGCGCTCTGGGCTTCAGAGAAGCATTTTTCAGCGCCAGAGATTTGTGAGGCTGTTTTTTTGCTGAATATGGTGTGAGTCGGTCGCTATGAGCAGTCGCTAACATGCTCTCCCATACAGCGCTGTACTGGTCAAATAGCGACTCCTCACAATGTATTCAACATTACTGCACAGCGACTGAGTCGCTATAAACTAGCAACCCACGGCCGAGCACTGCGACTACTAGCGGGCGCTCTGAAAATGCCGCTACAGACGCTCATCTGTCGCTACCTGGCGTTAATGATGAATCAGCCTGCCCGAATCTATTACTGAAAAAGAATGCGCACCTAGAGCAATGTATCCATCCATCAACCTTCAGTACAGGTGTCAGGATGTTTCCTGGGCAGGCTGATTCATTACTAGCGCCAGGTATCGGCAGATGAGCGTCTGTATAGCGGCGCTTAGAGCGACCGCTAGTAGACGCTGTAAGCGGGTATCGGGTGATGTAACAGAGTGCCTCGGTCGCTGTGGTAACCTGGCCGGCATTGATGAATGTGATGTATGTTGGGCGCTCTAACACCAGTACAGCGCTGCAGGGAGCGAGAGGTAGCGCCAGCTCGGTGCGTCCAACTCTCGGCGCTCCACACCATACTTAAAAACTACACACACACAGCGTCGGCGCTCTAAAGCTGGGCGCTGTAGCATAGAGCGTCAGACGCTTTGTGATTAAAGTCTGTTTTTGAACACATATCCACCAGTAACAAAGCGAAAACACATGGAATGACATTGTTATAACACTTTAGTGCCAGACCTGTAATGGCAATTCTGCATAAAAATATAAAAAGTCCAAAAAGTTTTCAAAAATTACTTTCTAGGCCGGGAGACGTCACACAATGATTGGAGAGAAAAAAAAAAAAAATAAAATTAAAAGCCCTGGTTAAACAGAAGAAAAGGAACGTCCATTGAAATGTATGGGAGAGCGACAGGTAGCGACAGGTAATACCAGGCTCTGGAAGCTAGAGCGCCGGCGCTATACACTGAGACGCCTGTAATGATGAATCGGAAGCTACATGGCGCTGTTAGAGTCGCTCACTAGATTCGCTTTCATAAATATGATTTCCCGTACAGCGCCCGGCGTTCACCAGATGCTGCCTGCCGCTACAAGGCGCCACCTGGCGCTATCTCTTCTTACATAACCCCCTTAGTCTGAGCTCCTAAATTGTTACATTAGAGCCGTGTTCTTCCACTAACTGTGGTTTAGCTTATGTCACTTATCCCCTAAACTACAGTGTGACCTTCACTATATCTAGTGTCACCCGGAGCTTCCCCAGGATTTACTGAGAAGCTCAAACCCTTATAAACCGATTCCCCAGCATCTAACATTAATAGATTTTATATTTTTAGTCACTTACTTATTATTCTTTCCACCACTGGGCTGCAACTCTGTTCAGGACTCTAGGATACAGGCGCCGCCATCGTGACTCAGAAGCATCACACACTGAGCAGAGCAGAGCGGGATAAAGTGCAGAGGGTGGGGTTATAGCTGTGCTTTACACAGACAGAGCAAAGCTGGGGTCAGGAAAAGGTCAGCAATCCCAGAATGCAGAGCGGCAAAGTCAGAAGACACTTCCTGTTTGCAGGCTGCCTGATGCTCCATGAGCCGCCATCTTGGATGTTTATAGGCTCATAACATGCAGTAGATGCAGGTAGGATGATTTTTAATGTGAGCAATCTGTATGTACAGGGTGTGGGAAACATACAAGATAGGCTCTTATTCAGGGTGAAGGTCCGGATTAATGTGGGCAATCTGTATGTACAGGGTGGGGGTGAAACATATAAGATAGGCTCTTATTCAGGGTGAAGGTCCGGATTAATGTGGGCAATCTGTATGTACAGGGTGTGGGAAACATACAAGATAGGCTCTTATTCAGGGTGAAGGTCCGGATTAATGTGGGCAATCTGTATGTACAGGGTGTGGGAAACATACAAGATAGGCTCTTATTCAGGGTGAAGGTCCGGATTAATGTGGGCAATCTGTATGTACAGGGTGTGGGAAACATACAAGATAGGCTCTTATTCAGGGTGAAGGTCTGGATTAATGTGGGCAATCTGTATGTACAGGGTGTGGGAAACATACAAGATAGGCTCTTATTCAGGGTGAAGGTCCGGATTAATGTGGGCAATCTGTATGTACAGGGTGGGGGTGAAACATATAAGATAGGCTCTTATTCAGGGTGAAGGTCCGGATTAATGTGGGCAATCTGTATGTACAGGGTGTGGGAAACATATAAGATAGGCTCTTATTCAGGGTGAAGGTCCGGATTAATGTGGGCAATCTGTATGTACAGGATGTGGGAAACATATAAGATAGGCTCTTATTCAGGGTGAGGGTCCGGATTAATGTGGGCAATCTGTATGTACAGGGTGTGGGAAACATATAAGATAGGCTCTTATTCAGGGTGAGGGTCCGGATTAATGTGAGCAATCTGTATGTACAGGGTGTGGGAAACATATAAGATAGACTCTTATTCAGGGTGAAGGTCCGGATTAATGTGAGCAATCTGTATGTACAGGGTGTGGGAAACATATAAAATAGGCTCTTATTCAGGGTGAGGGTCCAGATTAATGTGAGCAATCTGTATGTACAGGGTGGGGGTGAAACATATAAGATAGGCTCTTATTCAGGGTGAAGGTCCGGATTAATGTGGGCAATCTGTATGTACAGGGTGTGGGAAACATATAAGATAGGCTCTTATTCAGGGTGAAGGTCTGGATTAATGTGAGCAATCTTTATGTACAGGGTGGGGGAAACATATAAGATAGGCTCTTATTCAGGGTGAAGGTCCGGATTAATGTGGGCAATCTGTATGTACAGGGTGTGGGAAACATATAAGATAGGCTCTTATTCAGGGTGAAGGTCTGGATTAATGTGAGCAATCTGTATGTACAGGGGGGAAACATACAAGATAGGCTCTTATTCAGGGTGAAGGTCCGGATTAATGTGGGCAATCTGTATGTACAGGGGGGAAACATACAAGATAGGCTCTTATTCAGGGTGAAGGTCCGGATTAATGTGAGCAATCTGTATGTACAGGGGTGAAACATATAAGATAGGCTCTTATTCAGGGTGAAGGTCCGGATTAATGTGAGCAATCTGTATGTACAGGGGGGAAACATACAAGATAGGCTCTTATTCAGGGTGAAGGTCCGGATTAATGTGAGCAATCTGTATGTACAGGGGGGAAACATACAAGATAGGCTCTTATTCAGGGTGAAGGTCCGGATTAATGTGGGCAATCTGTATGTACAGGGAGTGGGAAACATACAAGATAGGCTGTTATTCAGGGTGAAGGTCCGGATTAATGTGGGCAATCTGTATGTACAGGGAGTGGGAAACATATAAGATAGGCTCTTATTCAGGGTGAGGATCCGCTTTAAGGTAGTGTATATTAATGCATACCTAAACTAATGGTAAACTAGTCAATACCCACTACATGTTCCTCTTTGTTCCATTTCTTGTGGTTTCCCTCTCTCATTCCTCCCTCGTTCTTTCCCCTTTGTTTCCTTCCTTTGTTCCCCCTTCTTACTTCCCTCTTTCTATTTTCCTTCCTCTTCCTTTCCTCATTGTTTCCCCCCTTTTTCTTTCACCCTCTTCTCCCTCTTTATTTCTTTCCTTTGTTCCTCTCTCTTCCTTTCATTCTTGTTTCTCTTCTTCTTTCTGCCTATTCCTTCCCCTTTTGTCGCACATACTTGTCTTCCCTAATAATTTCCTCCTTGTTTACTAAGGGCCTTATTCATGAAGCTCTAGCGCCAGGTAGCGCCAGATAGCGCCAGGTAGCGGCAGGTGAACGCCGGACGCGGCAGCAATTACACATTTATCAAGCAGAATCTGGTGAGCGACTGGAACAGCGCCATGTAGCGTCCGATTCATCATTATCCCAGCCTCAGCGAACAGCGGCGGCGTTCAGCCTTGCAGAGCGCCACGTCTTACCTGTTCAAAATCAGCCTTTAATCACACAGCGTCTGGCGCTATGGGCTACAGCTACATGATTTTGAGCGCCGCCGCTGTGTGAGGCAGTTTTTTTTGATGAATGTGGTGTGAGTCAGTCGCACTGAGCTGGCGCTACCATTCGGTCCCATACAGCGTAGCACTGCGACTCACACATCATATTCATCAATGCCGGTCAGCGACTGAGACGCTCTGAAACAATGATCCATGGCGGAGCACAGCGACTACTAGCGGGCGCTCTGAAATCCTCGCTACGGGCGCTCTGTCGCTACCTGGCGCTAGTAATGAATCAGCCTGTGTGTGGATTTTCCAACTTCCATCTCTATTTGTTTACCTTCTTCTTAACATCTACTTCTTTTCCTTCCTATACTTTGTGCCTGTTTCTTGTGTATGTTCCCCCTTCTCTTTCTCTTGGTCCTCTTCATTCATTCATCGTTTGCTTGGCGTGTCCCTCCTCCTTCCTTCCCCCCATTTTACTACATTTCTTCCTCCCTCCTGTTTCTCTCCTTGTTTCTCTCGTTTCTCTCTTTTGTTCCTTTGAACAACACGTGTTTTTTTCCAACTTTCTTCCATCCTCGCTTCCTTTGTTCTTCCATAATCCTTGTTTCCTTCCTTTGTTCCTCTATCTTTTCTGTTTGTTCATTCCCTTTGATACTCCCTCTACGTTTCATTTATGTTTCCTTCCCCCTCTATGTTCCTCACATTCCCCCTCTTTGCTGGCTGTCTTTGTCCACCCACTTCTTTTCTTTTTCTCCTTGTCTCCCTTTTTTTCCTAGTTCTTATCTTATGTATCCCTCCCCTTCATTGTTTTGTCCCTTTTTCTTCCCTCCTTTATTCCCCTTTGTCTTTCTACCTTTTCTTTATTGTTTCCACCTTTTTTTTTCTTCTCCTTCCTCCTTCTTTTCCTTCCCTCTTAGTATTTTTTTACTTTGTACTTTCCCCTTCCTTCAGTCATTTTCCTTCCCTTCATCAGTTCCCTTTTACTTCCCTCCCTTTTCCCCTTTGTCTTCCTACCCTTTGTTTCTTTTTCCCACCTTTGTTTTTTTTTCTCCTTCCTCCTTCTTTTCTTCTTCTCCTTCCCTCTTAGTATTTTTTTACTTTGGCCCTTATTCATCAAGCAATAGCGCCAGGTAGTGTCTGACGAGCGCCAGGTAGCGGCAGCTAACGGCGCCTACCGACTGAAGTACGCCCGGCGGCGGTCACAATGACGCATTTATCAAGCAAAATGAGGCTAGCGCCGGCGAGAGCGACGGCTAGCGCGGCATTCATCATGAAGCCGGCTGGACCGAACAGCGCCGCTGCAAATTCCTTCACAGCGACACGTATTACCTGGCGCTACCTGCCGCTCTCCCATACATTTCAATGGCAGACGCTGCAATGATTGTTTTTAGTGGTTTTGGGGTTTTTTGCTTTTGGACAAAATTCAACACATGTTTATATTGATATGTTTTATGAATCTGGCTGGTTATTTATCTTTTTTTTTTTTTTTTTTTTTTTTCACAATGTAATGTTGTGAGTGACATGGGAATTGCATCTCCTCCACCCAAACTCATTGGCCTCCAAAGCGCTGGTTTTCCACACAAACGGGGCTTGTAAAGCTATTTTGTAGCCTGTCAGGTTGGGCGGTCACGTTCGCTCTTCGAAATTGTCAGCGCCCAAGCTATTCGGCAGCCCTGTCCTTGATGAATCTGTGTTGGTCAGTGTTTGTGCAGTCGCTGTTTTAATTCGCTATGTGGCGGCGCGAGCGTCGCTGTGCCTCGCTGCGCTGCGTTGTGCGGCGCTGTGCTGTTCATACATGTGCCCTTCTGCCATTTGCAAGGAATTCACTTCCCGCGACCCCAGTCGTTGTTAATGAATACACTGTAGTTGTGAGCGTGCCTGGCCACATATTGCAGGATTAACATTCAGTCGTACCAGCTCATAACAACCCGTTATGCATTCTCATGTGTGCCACATTTTCAGGTAGTTGTCTAGTTTGATTGTGTGATGACTTTGTGAAGGAATAAGATTTGTATATTTAAGCACAACGGTGTATGCTTTAGAAGGACCTATGCATTACAGTATGTAGAACCCCCTGCTAAATCAAGCTAATAATTTGTTGCGCCGTGGGCCCTAGCTTGTTTTTGAGCGTCATTTTAATGTTTTTCCGCCACTTAGCTTGCACATAGCTGATATTAGCTTGTCCCTGCTGCGCGCATGTTTTTTTTTTTCAATTTGGAAGCCCAGTTGCTTGCGTCATATCCGGTTCCGGGATCCTCCTTTGCGTTTCAACGCCACCTTAAGGTAAAACTGTCTTGCGCTTATGCCAATAGCTTGTTTTTGAGCGTCATTTTAATGTTTTTCCGCCACTTAGCTTGCACATAGCTGATATTAGCTTGTCCCTGCTGCGCGCATGTTTTTTTTTTCAATTTGGAAGCCCAGTTGCTTGCGTCATATCCGGTTCCGGGATCCTCCTTTGCGTTTCAACGCCACCTTAAGGTAAAACTGTCTTGCGCTTATGCCAATAGCTTGTTTTTGAGCGTCATTTTAATGTTTTTCCGCCACTTAGCTTGCACATAGCTGATATTAGCTTGTCCCTGCTGCGCGCATGTTTTTTTTTTCAATTTGGAAGCCCAGTTGCTTGCGTCATATCCGGTTCCGGGATCCTCCTTTGCGTTTCAACGCCACCTTAAGGTAAAACTGTCTTGCGCTTATGCCAATAGCTTGTATTTCAGCGTCATTTTAATGTTTTTCCGCCACTTAGCTTGCACATAGCTGATATTAGCTTGTTGCTGGGGCGCGGTGCGTATTTTTGTTTTGTTTTGTTTTTTATGTCTCATGTCGCTAGCGTCATTTCCGGTTCCTGTTTCCTCCTTAGCGTTTCCAATATGGCTCCCAAACGGCGAGTAATGCGCCTCCCCAGCTCCTCCTCAGATTCCGGCCCCACCACCCCTCCCCCACATCCCCCACCTACCTCACCTTCCCCAAATACCACCCCTCCCACCCATTCCCCTCCTGGGCCCCAAAAACAAAGGCGCACCCGGGTGGATAGCCGGGTCAATGGCCAGGTTGTGAAAGTGAGTATTTTAGTTATGTATTTTTAGCTTAAAAATGTATAAACACACAGGGTGGATAGGGGCTGAATTTTTATTGTTTTTAGTCCAAAATTTAACACTCCACATGGGGCATCCCCATTGTGGATGTCCTGCTTGGATGGCCCCCCCCCCCCTGGAGGGCCCCAAAAATTACCTCTGGCCCGTCCCATCTGTGCATGCGTGAGTTGCGGATGCCTATTGCGCTTACCTCTAGCAGGGTGTACCCCTGCGCCATACATATTTTCATTTGGTGTGCAGGCGCACTCCCTGTTAGAGTCAAACGCCACATGCGTACTTTGCCGTGCAGACGCAGCTGAGCTGGTATGCACCTCCCAAGGCCCTTGGATGCGCATACCACACCGGCGTGGACCGCTGTGTTTGGCTTGCGGAGTGACGTGGGAGTGTCCTCAGCGGTGTATTTGGGCCCTTCAAAGGGGGTTGCAGACAGTGGGCCACCCACAGTAGTTGTGGCCCAAAAAAGTGCACACAAACCCAGACTAATGTAAATCCTGGGTGTGGTTCCACTTTGATCTTGTCTCTGTATAACTGTTTATGACATTGTTCTGAGGTCATGTTTTGATTTTTATTTTTTATTTTTTTTTCTTTTTTCCTAGGACTTCTGCCTGGCCGAATACGACTATGCCCGAGGAGCAAAAAAACGCCTTGCCATGGAGGTGAAGGCCACTGTGTCCCGGCGCTTCAAGACCGACCTGACCATCCGGGCGATCCAACAGAAATGGTCAGATTTTAAGCGCCGGGACCCAGAAGGCGTGTACCGCCTATATGATGCCTACGCATCAGGTAAGTTAAAGCTTATGTTCTTTTTTGCCTTTGTGCAGAATCATCTGCTAAGCTGTGTCCTTTTTTGCTCTTTATATTAATTATTTGCTTTCACCCCCTCCACACAGATAAGCGTCCTCCCCTGGGGAAACGTGGGAAGGGATTCCTCCCCCGAACCAGGCAGGCGGACTCGGGGGAGTCATCGGGGGAGGGTCCCTCCCGCGGGTCCTATTTAGAGGACCCAGGGGAGGAAGGGGATGACGCCCCAGAGGAGTGTGCTGCTGGGGGGCAGGCTGGATCAAGCCTCAGCTCCTCACACTCTGAGGCTGAGGACTCTCACCAGGCAAGGGGCCACTCTCAAGCAGGGAGTGAGAGGGAGGAGGGTGGCCCTTTGCCTGGTGGATCTTCTGAGCAGAGTGTGAGGAGCCGAGGCTCCCCGCCTCCTCCTCAGAGCCCTCCCTGGGCTTCAAGTGGCGCTTCATCCCCTGGTGAGTTTACATGTTTTAATTGTTAGTCTGTGCCAGGTTTCATCTGACCATTTGTGCTTAGCCCTTGCAATTCCTCTGTAATTTGCAGGGCATCATATAGGCGGCACCTCCATGGATTTTTGGCGTCAAATCCTCCTCGGGCATAGTCGTGGTAAGTGTATGTTTTAAGCTAGTTCATTTTGGACTTTATGTCATTCCTTAAAGTGGACCCACAAACATTGCTGATATTGCTTGGATTATGGCGCCTTGCCTGCCAAATCACATCCCTCACCCAGGGCCCCCCCCCAACCAAACACCACAAACTACTTCCCTCTTTGGGGGTGGCAGAAGCCATTGTCCCTGCCTCCTGTGTGGCACTCGAGATGTGTGTGCGCCTGCGCTCTGTTTCATACTGGCATGCGTGTGCGCACACACTGGCGGAGTGATGTGCGGAAGGCAGGGGCGGTGGCGGACTAAAATTGTGTTGCTCTGCCAAAGTAGACTACTACACTGAATAATCACAATCCTGTGTCTTGGTACACTTTTAACAGACACGTTTCCTGGTCCATTGTCTAAGCTGGTTTGCTAATGTACATTAACATCACAAACCACACTACAGTGCTAGCCAACTGGAAACCACCCCTATGTTTCTGGCCACACCATGATGTGTGCTAGCAAAAGTTACTTTACGTGAAGTAGTTAGGGCAAACACATGTTGCACACTGGTAACATTATCCATTAAATTGTTAATGAGTCATTTACATTGCAATGTAAAGGTTAGTGCCAGATTTGCAAAATGGATACATGTGGCAACCATAAACACTTCACATTAACTAATGGGCCAGGAATATAGCAAATATCGTTTAACATGTATGTAAAGAAGTGTTTGTTTTTGGAGCTAAGACTCAATAACCAGATTGATGTCCAAACTTCGGGTGTCATAGCTCCACTAAATGTTGTTTTGTATTTTCTTGTTTTATGGACAGATGTTGCTACGCAGACGGAGGCAGAATTCCTCCTCCCCACACCAGCTCCAGGGACGGCCAGCAGCATGGGCCACCGCCACAGCTGCGATGGTGAGTACATCCAAATTAATATGGGTAAATACTTTGTAAACATTTCTCTTCTAGTTACATTTGTAGAAATGTGCAATTGACCAATGTGTGAATATCACACACATCTAGGTTAAATGTGTTTGGTCAATAATCCAACATGCCAGTCACCATCCTTGATAGTTGCCTCACATTCTTGTTACGGACACATACGGACTATTTGTGGCGTATAGACAACCAAATGGGGCTGATTAGGTGTTTACCAATAACATTATAGGGCAAACTTCCATCTTCCTTAGGCACTGATGTTTGGCTTGGACTAAAGACATAAATGTCCTTACTTGGCCATAAACATTATTACCTTTGCAAGAGTGAAGCTGGCCCAACACCAAGGCTGTTTAATGTGCATTAAACATTTAATTTGCCAACAACTAACAACTAACACCCCGCGGAATATACGATAAGTGCAGGTACCACGGGTCCACCCCACCAAGCAAACCCCTAATTATGGGAACTTATCTTCCGCTGGCTCCTGCGCAACACTCCAGACGTGCATTTTTCCCCCCTGGGCCTCTGTGAATGGCCGCCGGGTCCCCATGAGCAGCCAGAGAGTGACATGCGTGAAGAGGGGGTGGAAGAGGAGTGTACATTCCTGTTCCCTGCATAGACGTTAGCGTGCCTTCTTTGTGCCAAGCACGTTGGAGCATGGAGAGGTGAGTGGCTATGGATTACTGTGTGTATCCACACATCAGGGGAAATACAGATCTGTGAGAAACAACAAAGTGGGCCAAAACCCAGGATAAACTATATTGTGGGTGTTGGTCCACTTTAAGAGTAAAGGTATGTGGTCCTAACATGTTTTCAAGTCAATATTAAAACTTTATTTTAAAATGTTAGGGGCACATTGTTCACCAATGTTAATGTGAGTGTTAGCAAGTTAGAAACACTGACATTACATTGCTACATCTGTGTATGTTGAGTTCCCAATCAAATTCTAATATATTATTTTTTATCACATCTCTACAGCTTGTATACGCCAGCATCGCAGACTGTGGCGGGCCTTCCGACAGATGAAAGGGATGCTGCTGGCCATGAAGAGGCGTCGGAGACGTTAGGGTGGGGGGGATGGCTGCCCTGGCCCTGTTTTCTTGGCTTTGTTGGCCTATGTTGGCCGTGTTGGGCCAATGTCTATAAATACATTTATATTTACCAAGAACTGTGTTGTTCCTTGACCAGCATAGGTTTAGATTCCCAAAAGCCATTATGTCTAAAATTAGGCGGCCATTTTGAGCCAGTACATGTTTACACCATAGTAAGCAATGTTAACAAATGTGGCACATAAATGGTGGCCTAATATTAGAGATGATTGAGCAAATCAGCCCTGACTGTGTATTTAGCTTTCACATGTATGGATAAACACAAATTAGAGGTGGTTTTCAAAAATATATTTACATAAATCATAAGAAAAAGGTATACAAATTAATATTCTTGGCTGGGTGGCCGGGGAGGTTGGGAGTCATTGCTAGGGGCGGTGTTGGGGGACAACAGTGCAGTAAAAAATATAGACTGCTGTTGTATGAGCTGTTGTATCAACAACAAAGTTTGGTCCTGCCGCTGTATTGCCTCTGCCTGGCGCTGTATTGCTTCTTCCTGGCGCTGTACAGATTGCTCGATAACATTGGCAAGGCGACCAAGGTCCTGGTTCTGTTGTAGGTTTTGCCTTAACTGGTCCACCTGGCGCTGCAGGCCCTCATTTTGTTGCTGACACATCAGCACCTGATTTTCCAACGCCGCAATGCGCTCATTAGTTCCATCACGCGGCTGTTGGCGACTGTAGTCCTCCAGCATCCGGACCCCTAGTGTGTAGAAATCGGCACTGGTTGGTGCCACACCTCCTCTTGCTGTGGTTGGAGGCTAAACAAATAGTAAACCACATTTTAGTCAAACGGAACAAATGCAGTTATGCCCCTCCCAAAAGTTACCATAAACACTCACTAGACAACTTACCCTTGTCTGAGCCTCTGAAGCTTGGCCACATGGGACTTGGGAAGAGGTCCCAGCTTGGGGTTCTGGTTCCGCCTCCTGCCAAAACAACAATGAAATGAAATGTTACATGTGGCTTCTTCCACTACCCACGAATATGCCAATGGGTTTAGAGGTCGTCTACATCAGCCATGTTACCTGCGTGTCCTCCGGCCCAGGTAGGCTCGAGGTATCGCTGCCAGAGAGTCGCGAATCAACATCAGAGATGTCGGGCAAGTTGGCAAATGCTAAACAGGATAATCAGGTTAGTAGGTCTGTGGGCCAAACTCGAATGTAACCTGGTTAGGCTATCGAGGCCATACCTCTAAAAAGTTTAAAAATACACACTAGACCAAAGGTCTCGGTTAAACTCAGATTGTTAACATGTATGTTACAGGACTAAGACGCACTAATTTATGCAAATCTCATCATAAACATTGCTTAAATTAAACATACCCGCAATATCCCAGATGTCTGGAGTGGGGTCCTCACTCGAGATTGGACCTTGAAAATAGATGTGGACACACAAGTTGCCAGAAGCAAGTGGCACAACATTAGAGCCAAAATACAGACTAGAGCAAGGCAAAACCACTTACCCTCATCTCTGGCAGCTGGAACTTGAGGGGCCCTTTCTGGACAGCCACTTCCGATATTCGGGTCAACTATAAAAAAATAAAAATGTGTCTAAATATTCAGCAAACTACTACAGGGAATGTTTGGCTAAAAATATGTCCGCAAATATACATTGCTATCACTAAAATAACTAAGAGACTGACCCTGGGGAGGCAACCAGCACTCCCAAGAGGCATCTTCAAGTTTACCAAGCAAACATGTAGCTTAGTAGACTAACAAAATTGAACCAGTGTAACCTAAACAGCAGAAAGGATACATTATGTATTGCTCTACACACCAACAGGGTCCTGTTGACCGGCAACATCGGAAGTGGGGTCCAAAGATGAACCAGTCACTTGGCCTACCAAGAAAAAATACAAATGAGACACATGCACTTGAGTCAAAGTGGATCAAGCAAGGTGAACACATGCACTTACCGACATCCAAAGAGTAGGTGGGATCCGGAGGAGATGCTGGGGCCAAGGGCATGGGAGCTAGGCCAAAATAAAACCAACATTGAGCCATAGCTAATGTGCGTGCCAAAATACAACATGCATTAAGGTGTGTGAGCAGCTCTTTCACTAATATTGACTAATCAAGCCAAGTGTGGCTCACACATTGCTATGCCGATATATGGCTACACATCTCTGGCATCCTACATATCTACACATGTTAGGGCCTTGTTAGTTACTGCCTGTGAGTGTTACAGTGGGCGTGCAATTAGGGCGCACGCACATATTATAAATAGTCAACAGGGCAAACCTTTATTGCTTGAGCTGCTCCCACACCCATTTGTTTAGAAAAAAACCAGCAAACAAATAATGGGTAAATACCTTCAATGGCAGACTGGGGTAGCCTTGAGGTTGCTGGAAGGGCAGGAGCTTGGTTGTCCGGAGCCACATCCCGGACAGCAGCATGTGCACCTATGCATAAAGCAACAGACAGAAAAGTTACAAATGTTTTAGCTATAATGTAATACTTCACAGGTCCTACTGTTAGTTGGTCAGAATGTAAAAATGCAAATCACATACATTAACATTAGGTTATTGTAAAAGCCAGAAAATATGTACCTTCAGCCCAACCGGTGGTGTCATCCCCAGGATCCACACCCTGCAGCCGAGCCAGTGGGATTTTGGCCTTCAGCATCTCCTCATACGGCCTGTAGGTACTCTTTGGAGCCTGGATGAACCCACTGTCCACATCAAGATCGTGATTCATCTTTTTCATAAGGGCCCCTCGCAAAGTGTAGAAGCGTTTCCTGCAGGATGGGCCACTACGTGGGTGTTGAGCTGTGCTACTAAGCTCCACACCAATGGCATCCCACAGTTTGCTTCTTTCTTGTTTGCCTATGGACTTGCTTTGGGAGCCAAATAGCAGCTCCCATTTCGCAAGTGTCAGGCGCACAAGATGATTATTCTCAGCCAAATTAAATTCAGGCTCCCTCTTGGCACCTGGGCGCTTAGCCTGGGGTGCTGCCCCACCTTCAGGCTGTGCCCTTTTCCGTAAGGGAGGTCTGCGCACAGCACCCACCAAACTCCTACTCGGGCCTGCTGTGGCCGGCAGATGTCCTGTATTTGGCTCCATCCTGTAGCTGCACACACACACAAATACACACCCAACAAGCACGCATGCACACTACAGAATGGCATCGCAATCTCTTAGGCTTGGGCAGGTTTTATGTGCTCTAACAGCCAATCCAAAAGCAGCCCACTTAATTGATTCACACATACAGCCCAGTTCCTTCTAGGCACACCTCCACTGCACTGAGAGAAGCATGTGTGTTAGCCAATTAACTCATTACAGACCTCATTAAACAAACAACACACACCCAAATCCAACAATGGACTGATGTATCTGCAACCCTTGTGACATGTGCTTAGCCTAACGGCTATCTAAAAAAACAACAGCTTCACTTTCATTGGTCCCCACCTGATTTTTGGCCCATGTCCGTTAATGCACGCACGTTACGGCTCAAGTACGCTAGTAGCGCTACTAGCGTGCGCGTGCGCACTCTGTTTTACGCACACCTGGGTCGGCTAATTGGCGCCCGGAAATAGCAGAGCGACGCAAAAGGCGGCAAAGCGGACCTGTCACTTTTGAAAATGAAGTATAAAAGGAAGGAATGAACTAGGTTCTGCTATTCTTACACTGTGGCAAAGGCTGTGGTGTGGTGCTGTGCTCGCTTCCCTTAGCTCATTTGAGCCTCTGTCTGGTTTCTGTCCTCACTCTCTGTGGCTTGTTGGGTGATTTCTGACATCAGTGCTGTTTCTTTAGGAGCTTGGTTTGGGTGGCATCTGCAAATATTGTGTAGCATACAGCAAGTGAGGCTTGATTTTGGGGCCTTTTGTGGGCTGTGCAGCAACTCCCCTCTTGGTTGTGCTTAACTTAGAAAGCTGGTTTTCAGCAGGCTGGTGGTTTGGACCACTATAGTTCTGGTTTTGTGGTGAGCTGCATTGTAGCGGGTGTGTGTGTAGTGTGATTGTTTGTGTGTGTGTTGTGTGTTAGTGTTTTTTTTTGTTTAATTTTGATTTTGTATATATCTTTAGTGTGTGTGATGGATAAGAGGGTGATGTATGGTGTCTGGGTGGATGGATGTATGTGTATGCTGAAAGAGCAGGAGGAAAGGGAGCGGGGTGTTGTGAGGCTTAGGGCACCCCGCTCCTTTGCAATCCGCCTTTCAGTATGGGACTTAAGTGACGAGCAGATCAGGAGCCGCTTCCGTCTGAATCGTGCTGCACTACAGTCCCTATATGATCAGATTAAGACCAAAATCGAGCCATCCACCAAACGCACTCACTCCATTCCAGGCATAGTACGCCTGTGTGCCACTCTTAATGTGTTGGCACGAGGGACCTTCCAGGCAACCTCAGCCCTCCTCAGCGGGATAAGCCAGGCTACTATGAGCCGCATCCTAATCCAGGTAGTTCTGGCAATTTGTGATTTAATCCCAATTTACATCAAGTTTCCTGAGGATGAGGAAGAGGTTGCCAAAATAAAACATGCTTTCTATCTGATGGGAGGGATCCCGAATGTGCTAGGGTGCGTTGATGGTACACATATCCCTTTCCGCCCTCCCCGTGCACAGGAGCTGTCCTACAGAAACAGGAAGCAGTTCCATTCATTTAATATCATGGTGGTCTGTGACCATGAGATGAAGCTGCGGGCGGTGAGATCGGGGTTCCCCGGCTCATGCCACGATTCTTACGTCTTGCAGCGGACAGTCCTGTGCCGGAAGTTTGATAACAACGAAATGCCAGCTGGCTGGCTACTGGGTAATAAATTAACCATGTCTATGTATTTTGCTAATATGTGGCCTAGTAAGGCATTTTTAAACAAACTACCACCCAAAAACATGTACTAGTACTAATTGCTGTCTCTCTCCTTGTGTTTTTTCTACAGCGGACAAGGGATATGGGCAGAGAACGTGGGTCATGACTCCGGTCAGGAACCCACGGACCTCTGCCCATGAACGCTACAATGCAGCGCATCGCAAGACCAGATGCATTGTGGAAAGAACCATCGGCCTGCTGAAAGCACGCTTTCTCTGTTTGGCACGGCCAGGAGGAGAGATGCTCTACAGCCCACAGAAGGTTTCCAAAATCATCCTTGCCTGCTGTGTGTTACACAATATCTGTATATGTCACCGAATCCAAGCCCCCGAGGAGACAGCACTGGTGCCAGAAATCCCCAACCTGCCCGCAGATAGAAGTGAGGACACCCAGACTGGCGATGAGCTAAGGGAAAGGCTGATCACTTCTTATTTTGCGGTAAGCTAACTACCCTTCACTCTAATGCAAGTACTGCACTCCTGTTTAAATGTCTTTGACCTCCCATCCAAAAGAGCAAACAAACGCACTAAGGGGGGGTGTAAGATGACCCAAACCACTCTAAGGGGGGTGTAAGATGACCCAAACCACTCTAAGGGGGGTTTAAGATGACCCAAACCACTGTAAGGGGGGGTGTAAGATGACCCAAACCACTCTAAGGGGGGTTTAAGATGACCCAAACCACTGTAAGGGGGGGTGTAAGATGACCCAAACCACTCTAAGGGGGGTGTAAGATGACCCAAACCACTCTAAGGGGGGTGTAAGATGACCCAAACCACTCTAAGGGGGGTGTAAGATGACCCAAACCACTGTAAGGGGGGGTGTAAGATGACCCAAACCACTCTAAGGGGGGTGTAAGATGACCCAAACCACTCTAAGGGGGGGTGTAAGATGACCCAAACCACTCTAAGGGGGGTGTAAGATGACCCAAACCACTCTAAGGGGGGTTTAAGATGACCCAAACCACTGTAAGGGGGGGTGTAAGATGACCCAAACCACTCTAAGGGGGGTGTAAGATGACCCAAACCACTCTAAGGGGGGTTTAAGATGACCCAAACCACTCTAAGGGGGGGTGTAAGATGACCCAAACCACTCTAAGGGGGGGTGTAAGATGACCCAAACCACTCTAAGGGGGGTTTAAGATGACCCAAACCACTGTAAGGGGGGGTGTAAGATGACCCAAACCACTCTAAGGGGGGTGTAAGATGACCCAAACCACTCTAAGGGGGGTTTAAGATGACCCAAACCACTCTAAGGGGGGGTGTAAGATGACCCAAACCACTCTAAGGGGGGGTGTAAGATGACCCAAACCACTCTAAGGGGGGTGTAAGATGACCCAAACCACTCTAAGGGGGGGTGTAAGATGACCCAAACCACTCTAAGGGGGGTTTAAGATGACCCAAACCACTCTAAGGGGGGGTGTAAGATGACCCAAACCACTCTAAGGGGGGGTGTAAGATGACCCAAACCACTGTAAGGGGGGGTGTAAGATGACCCAAACCACTCTAAGGGGGGTTTAAGATGACCCAAACCACTGTAAGGGGGGGTGTAAGATGACCCAAACCACTCTAAGGGGGGTGTAAGATGACCCAAACCACTCTAAGGGGGGTTTAAGATGACCCAAACCACTCTAAGGGGGGGTGTAAGATGACCCAAACCACTCTAAGGGGGGTGTAAGACGCCAATGTTGGTTATCAAGTTATGCATTTTTTTAAAAGAAAACACAAAATAACTATAAAGATATATACTAACTGCACTTTTCTTAATTTTTCAGGCACAAAGAGATGCACCATGATCTCGACATTCCTTTTACAAACTTTTCCTGGACTTTACTTTTCTTTTGCATTTCTGCAGGACTTTTCTTTTTCTATTTCATTTATGTTTTATTATTAATATTTTGTTAGAGAAAAAATTAAAAAAAATATAGATATATACATGTGGCTATGTGTTTAATTCTGTTGTAAGTTTCCTTTTCATTCTAATTCCTATTTTCATTTTCCTTTTCTTTCTCTGTTCTGTTTTTATTTTCCTTTTCTTTCTCTGTTCTGTTTTTATTTTCCTTTTCTTTCTCTGTTCTGTTTTTATTTTCCTTTTCTTTCTCTGTTCTGTTTTTATTTTCCTTTTCTTTCTCTGTTCTGTTTTTATTTTCCTTTTCTTTCTCTGTTCTGTTTTTATTTTCCTTTTCTTTCTCTGTTCTGTTTTTATTTTCCTTTTCTTTCTCTGTTCTGTTTTTATTTTCCTTTTCTTTCTCTGTTCTGTTTTTATTTTCCTTTTCTTTCTCTGTTCTGTTTTTATTTTCCTTTTCTTTCTCTGTTCTGTTTTTATTTTCCTTTTCTTTCTCTGTTCTGTTTTTATTTTCCTTTTCTTTCTCATTGGTGATTTAATTGTATTTCCTTTTTAGGTAACAAATAAAAAATTAAAAAATTGTGGCTATGTGTTTAATTATGTTTTATTTTCCATTTATATTCGAAGATCTGGTAGAATTTAATTTCCTTTTACACAAAATAAAAAAATTATTACATTTCTAAACAAATGTGGCAATGTGTTTTATTCAGAAGGTACTGGATGGCCAGGACACAGCAAAGCTAACAGGCGCTGTGTAGAATAGCGTGGTCACACTGACTGACAGCGCCAACAAAGCAGAGGGCCAACATCATATTCAGCAATGTAGGCGTTGTTCGCAACAACGCCAGGTAGCGACTGAGGAGGCCTGCTATAGCGAATCGCTAACGCCCGCGGCTGACGCTAGCGGCGCTCATAGCGCCATACTTCAGTCGCTCATCTGTCGCTACCTGGCGCTATTGATGAATCGGCCTCCCCGTATTGCTCTACACACCAACAGGGTCCTGTTGACCGGCAACATCGGAAGTGGGGTCCAAAGATGAACCAGTCACTTGGCCTACCAAGAAAAAATACAAATGAGACACATGCACTTGAGTCAAAGTGGATCAAGCAAGGTGAACACATGCACTTACCGACATCCAAAGAGTAGGTGGGATCCGGAGGAGATGCTGGGGCCAAGGGCATGGGAGCTAGGCCAAAATAAAACCAACATTGAGCCATAGCTAATGTGCGTGCCAAAATACAACATGCATTAAGGTGTGTGAGCAGCTCTTTCACTAATATTGACTAATCAAGCCAAGTGTGGCTCACACATTGCTATGCCGATATATGGCTACACATCTCTGGCATCCTACATATCTACACATGTTAGGGCCTTGTTAGTTACTGCCTGTGAGTGTTACAGTGGGCGTGCAATTAGGGCGCACGCACATATTATAAATAGTCAACAGGGCAAACCTTTATTGCTTGAGCTGCTCCCACACCCATTTGTTTAGAAAAAAACCAGCAAACAAATAATGGGTAAATACCTTCAATGGCAGACTGGGGTAGCCTTGAGGTTGCTGGAAGGGCAGGAGCTTGGGTGTCCGGAGCCACATCCCGGACAGCAGCATGTGCACCTATGCATAAAGCAACAGACAGAAAAGTTACAAATGTTTTAGCTATAATGTAATACTTCACAGGTCCTACTGTTAGTTGGTCAGAATGTAAAAATGCAAATCACATACATTAACATTAGGTTATTGTAAAAGCCAGAAAATATGTACCTTCAGCCCAACCGGTGGTGTCATCCCCAGGATCCACACCCTGCAGCCGAGCCAGTGGGATTTTGGCCTTCAGCATCTCCTCATACGGCCTGTAGGTACTCTTTGGAGCCTGGATGAACCCACTGTCCACATCAAGATCGTGATTCATCTTTTTCATAAGGGCCCCTCGCAAAGTGTAGAAGCGTTTCCTGCAGGATGGGCCACTACGTGGGTGTTGAGCTGTGCTACTAAGCTCCACACCAATGGCATCCCACAGTTTGCTTCTTTCTTGTTTGCCTATGGACTTGCTTTGGGAGCCAAATAGCAGCTCCCATTTCGCAAGTGTCAGGCGCACAAGATGATTATTCTCAGCCAAATTAAATTCAGGCTCCCTCTTGGCACCTGGGCGCTTAGCCTGGGGTGCTGCCCCACCTTCAGGCTGTGCCCTTTTCCGTAAGGGAGGTCTGCGCACAGCACCCACCAAACTCCTACTCGGGCCTGCTGTGGCCGGCAGATGTCCTGTATTTGGCTCCATCCTGTAGCTGCACACACACACAAATCAACACCCCACAAACACGCATGCACACTACAGAATGGCATCGCAATCTCTTAGGCTTGGGCAGGTTTTATGTGCTCTAACAGCCAATCCAAAAGCAGCCCACTTAATTGATTCACACATACAGCCCAGTTCCTTCTAGGCACACCTCCACTGCACTGAGAGAAGCATGTGTGTTAGCCAATTAACTCATTACAGACCTCATTAAACAAACAACACACACCCAAATCCAACAATGGACTGATGTATCTGCAACCCTTGTGACATGTGCTTAGCCTAACGGCTATCTAAAAAAACAACAGCTTCACTTTCATTGGTCCCCACCTGATTTTTGGCCCATGTCCGTTAATGCACGCACGTTACGGCTCAAGTACGCTAGTAGCGCTACTAGCGTGCGCGTGCGCACTCTGTTTTACGCACACCTGGGTCGGCTAATTGGCGCCCGGAAATAGCAGAGCGACGCAAAAGGCGGCAAAGCGGACCTGTCACTTTTGAAAATGAAGTATAAAAGGAAGGAATGAACTAGGTTCTGCTATTCTTACACTGTGGCAAAGGCTGTGGTGTGGTGCTGTGCTCGCTTCCCTTAGCTCATTTGAGCCTCTGTCTGGTTTCTGTCCTCACTCTCTGTGGCTTGTTGGGTGATTTCTGACATCAGTGCTGTTTCTTTAGGAGCTTGGTTTGGGTGGCATCTGCAAATATTGTGTAGCATACAGCAAGTGAGGCTTGATTTTGGGGCCTTTTGTGGGCTGTGCAGCAACTCCCCTCTTGGTTGTGCTTAACTTAGAAAGCTGGTTTTCAGCAGGCTGGTGGTTTGGACCACTATAGTTCTGGTTTTGTGGTGAGCTGCATTGTAGCGGGTGTGTGTGTAGTGTGATTGTTTGTGTGTGTGTTGTGTGTTAGTGTTTTTTTTTGTTTAATTTTGATTTTGTATATATCTTTAGTGTGTGTGATGGATAAGAGGGTGATGTATGGTGTCTGGGTGGATGGATGTATGTGTATGCTGAAAGAGCAGGAGGAAAGGGAGCGGGGTGTTGTGAGGCTTAGGGCACCCCGCTCCTTTGCAATCCGCCTTTCAGTATGGGACTTAAGTGACGAGCAGATCAGGAGCCGCTTCCGTCTGAATCGTGCTGCACTACAGTCCCTATATGATCAGATTAAGACCAAAATCGAGCCATCCACCAAACGCACTCACTCCATTCCAGGCATAGTACGCCTGTGTGCCACTCTTAATGTGTTGGCACGAGGGACCTTCCAGGCAACCTCAGCCCTCCTCAGCGGGATAAGCCAGGCTACTATGAGCCGCATCCTAATCCAGGTAGTTCTGGCAATTTGTGATTTAATCCCAATTTACATCAAGTTTCCTGAGGATGAGGAAGAGGTTGCCAAAATAAAACATGCTTTCTATCTGATGGGAGGGATCCCGAATGTGCTAGGGTGCGTTGATGGTACACATATCCCTTTCCGCCCTCCCCGTGCACAGGAGCTGTCCTACAGAAACAGGAAGCAGTTCCATTCATTTAATATCATGGTGGTCTGTGACCATGAGATGAAGCTGCGGGCGGTGAGATCGGGGTTCCCCGGCTCATGCCACGATTCTTACGTCTTGCAGCGGACAGTCCTGTGCCGGAAGTTTGATAACAACGAAATGCCAGCTGGCTGGCTACTGGGTAATAAATTAACCATGTCTATGTATTTTGCTAATATGTGGCCTAGTAAGGCATTTTTAAACAAACTACCACCCAAAAACATGTACTAGTACTAATTGCTGTCTCTCTCCTTGTGTTTTTTCTACAGCGGACAAGGGATATGGGCAGAGAACGTGGGTCATGACTCCGGTCAGGAACCCACGGACCTCTGCCCATGAACGCTACAATGCAGCGCATCGCAAGACCAGATGCATTGTGGAAAGAACCATCGGCCTGCTGAAAGCACGCTTTCTCTGTTTGGCACGGCCAGGAGGAGAGATGCTCTACAGCCCACAGAAGGTTTCCAAAATCATCCTTGCCTGCTGTGTGTTACACAATATCTGTATATGTCACCGAATCCAAGCCCCCGAGGAGACAGCACTGGTGCCAGAAATCCCCAACCTGCCCGCAGATAGAAGTGAGGACACCCAGACTGGCGATGAGCTAAGGGAAAGGCTGATCACTTCTTATTTTGCGGTAAGCTAACTACCCTTCACTCTAATGCAAGTACTGCACTCCTGTTTAAATGTCTTTGACCTCCCATCCAAAAGAGCAAACAAACGCACTAAGGGGGGGTGTAAGATGACCCAAACCACTCTAAGGGGGGTGTAAGATGACCCAAACCACTCTAAGGGGGGTTTAAGATGACCCAAACCACTGTAAGGGGGGGTGTAAGATGACCCAAACCACTCTAAGGGGGGTTTAAGATGACCCAAACCACTGTAAGGGGGGGTGTAAGATGACCCAAACCACTCTAAGGGGGGTGTAAGATGACCCAAACCACTCTAAGGGGGGTGTAAGATGACCCAAACCACTCTAAGGGGGGTGTAAGATGACCCAAACCACTGTAAGGGGGGGTGTAAGATGACCCAAACCACTCTAAGGGGGGTGTAAGATGACCCAAACCACTCTAAGGGGGGGTGTAAGATGACCCAAACCACTCTAAGGGGGGTGTAAGATGACCCAAACCACTCTAAGGGGGGTTTAAGATGACCCAAACCACTGTAAGGGGGGGTGTAAGATGACCCAAACCACTCTAAGGGGGGTGTAAGATGACCCAAACCACTCTAAGGGGGGTTTAAGATGACCCAAACCACTCTAAGGGGGGGTGTAAGATGACCCAAACCACTCTAAGGGGGGGTGTAAGATGACCCAAACCACTCTAAGGGGGGTTTAAGATGACCCAAACCACTGTAAGGGGGGTGTAAGATGACCCAAACCACTCTAAGGGGGGTGTAAGATGACCCAAACCACTCTAAGGGGGGTTTAAGATGACCCAAACCACTCTAAGGGGGGGTGTAAGATGACCCAAACCACTCTAAGGGGGGGTGTAAGATGACCCAAACCACTCTAAGGGGGGTGTAAGATGACCCAAACCACTCTAAGGGGGGGTGTAAGATGACCAAAACCACTCTAAGGGGGGGTGTAAGATGACCCAAACCACTGTAAGGGGGGGTGTAAGATGACCCAAACCACTCTAAGGGGGGGTGTAAGATGACCCAAACCACTCTAAGGGGGGGTGTAAGATGACCCAAACCACTGTAAGGGGGGGTGTAAGATGACCCAAACCACTCTAAGGGGGGTTTAAGATGACCCAAACCACTGTAAGGGGGGGTGTAAGATGACCCAAACCACTCTAAGGGGGGTGTAAGATGACCCAAACCACTCTAAGGGGGGTTTAAGATGACCCAAACCACTCTAAGGGGGGGTGTAAGATGACCCAAACCACTCTAAGGGGGGTTTAAGATGACCCAAACCACTCTAAGGGGGGTGTAAGACGCCAATGTTGGTTATCAAGTTATGCATTTTTTTAAAAGAAAACACAAAATAACTATAAAGATATATACTAACTGCACTTTTCTTAATTTTTCAGGCACAAAGAGATGCACCATGATCTCGACATTCCTTTTACAAACTTTTCCTGGACTTTACTTTTCTTTTGCATTTCTGCAGGACTTTTCTTTTTCTATTTCATTTATGTTTTATTATTAATATTTTGTTAGAGAAAAAATTAAAAAAAATATAGATATATACATGTGGCTATGTGTTTAATTCTGTTGTAAGTTTCCTTTTCATTCTAATTCCTATTTTCATTTTCCTTTTCTTTCTCTGTTCTGTTTTTATTTTCCTTTTCTTTCTCTGTTCTGTTTTTATTTTCCTTTTCTTTCTCTGTTCTGTTTTTATTTTCCTTTTCTTTCTCTGTTCTGTTTTTATTTTCCTTTTCTTTCTCTGTTCTGTTTTTATTTTCCTTTTCTTTCTCTGTTCTGTTTTTATTTTCCTTTTCTTTCTCTGTTCTGTTTTTATTTTCCTTTTCTTTCTCTGTTCTGTTTTTATTTTCCTTTTCTTTCTCTGTTCTGTTTTTATTTTCCTTTTCTTTCTCTGTTCTGTTTTTATTTTCCTTTTCTTTCTCATTGGTGATTTAATTGTATTTCCTTTTTAGGTAACAAATAAAAAATTAAAAAATTGTGGCTATGTGTTTAATTATGTTTTATTTTCCATTTATATTCGAAGATCTGGTAGAATTTAATTTCCTTTTACACAAAATAAAAAAATTATTACATTTCTAAACAAATGTGGCAATGTGTTTTATTCAGAAGGTACTGGATGGCCAGGACACAGCAAAGCTAACAGGCGCTGTGTAGAATAGCGTGGTCACACTGACTGACAGCGCCTACAAAGCAGAGGGCCAACATCATATTCAGCAATGTAGGCGTTGTTCGCAACAACGCCAGGTAGCGACTGAGGAGGCCTGCTATAGCGAATCGCTAACGCCCGCGGCTGACGCTAGCGGCGCTCATAGCGCCATACTTCAGTCGCTCATCTGTCGCTACCTGGCGCTATTGATGAATCGGCCTCCCCGTACTTTCCCCTTCCTTCAGCCATTTTTCTTCACTTTTCCTTCCCTTCATCTTTCCTTCTTTGTTCTTCTTTCCTCCGTCCCTTCCCTTCTAGTTTGTTTTCTACCCCCCCCCCCAGTCTCCTTCCTCCTTCTTTCCTTCCCTCTAAGTAATTTTTTACTTTGTGCTTTCCCCTTTCTTTAGCCATTTACTTCCCTTTTCCTTCCCTTCATCTTTCCTCCCTTTTACTCCCTTCCTTATTCCCGTTTGTCTTCCTACCCGTTCTTTCTTGTTTCCACCTTTGTTTTTGTTTTTTTTCTCTTTCCTCCTTCTTTTCTTCTTCTCCTTCCCTCTTAGCATTTTTTTTACTTTCCCCTTCATTTAGCCATTTTCTTCCCTTTTCCTTCCCTTCATCTTTCCTTCTTTGTTCTTCTTTCCTCCATCCATTCCCTTCTAGTTTGTTTTCTACCCCCCCCCCCAGACTCCTTCTTTCCTTCCCTCTAAGTAATTTTTTACTTTGTACTTTCCCCTTTCTTTAGCCATTTACTTCCCTTTTCCTTCCCTTCATCTTTCCTCCCTTTTACTCCATTCCTTATTCCCGTTTGTCTTCCTACCCGTTCTTTCTTGTTTCCACCTTTGTTTTTTTTTTTTCTCTTTCCTCCTTCTTTTCTTCTTCTCCTTCCCTCTTAGCATTTTTTTACTTTCCCCTTCATTTAGCCATTTTCTTCCCTTTTCCTTCCCTTCATCTTTCCTTCTTTGTTCTTCTTTCCTCCGTCCCTTCCCTTCTAGTTTGTTTTCTATCCCCCCCCCCCCAGTCTCCTTCCTGCTCTTCTCCATCCTCCTTCTTTCCTTCTCTCTTAGTAATTTTTTACTTTGTACTTTCCCCTTCCTTTAGCCATTTACTTCCCTTTTCCTCCCCTTCATGTTTCCTCGCTTTAACTTCCCTTTTTTTATTCCCCTTTGTCTTCCTACCTTTTCTTTATTGTTTCTACCTTTGTTTTTTTCTTCTTCTCCTTCTTTTCTTCTTCTCCTTCCCTCCTTGTACTTTCCCCTTCCTTCAGTAATTTTTCTTCCCTTTTCCTTCCCTTCATCTTTCCTCCCATTTACTTCCCTCCCTTTTCCCCTTTGTCTTCCTACCCTTTGTTTCTTTTTTCCACCTTTGTTTTTTTTTCTCCTTCCTCCTTCTTTTCTTCTTCTCCTTCCCTCTTAGTAATTTTTTACTTTGTACTTTCCCCTTCCTTCAGTCACTTTTCTTCCCTTTTCCTTCCCTTCATCTTTCCTTCTTTGTTCTTCTTTCCTCTGTCCCTTCCCTTCTAGTTTGTTTTCTATCCCCCCAAGTCTCCTTCCTGCTCCTCTCCATCCTCCTTCTTTTCCTTCCCTCTTAGTATTTTTTTACTTTGTACTTTCCCCTTCCTTTAGCCATTTACTTCCCTTTTCCTCCCCTTCATGTTTCCTCCCTTTTACTTTCCTTTTTTTATTCCCCTTTGTCTTCCTACCCTTTCTTTCTTGGTTCCAGCTTTGTTTTTTTCTTCTCTTTCCTCCTTCTTTTCTTCTTCTCCTTCCCTCTTAGTAATTTTTTACTTTTCCTTCCCTTCATCTTTCCTCCCATTTACGTCCCTCCCTTTTCCCTTTTGTCTTCCTACCCTTTGTTTCTTTTTTCCACCTTTATTTTTTTTCTCCTTCCTCCTTCATTTCTTCTTCTCCTTTCCTCTTAGAATTTTTTTACTTTGTACTTTCCCCTTCCTTCAGCCATTTTTCTTCCCTTTTCCTTCCCTTCATCATCTTTCCTTCTTTGTTCTTCTTTCCTCCTTTTCTAGTTTGTTTTCTGTACCTCCCCCGTCTCCTTCCTGCTCCTCTCCGTCCTCTTATATTTTTCCTTCTTTCTCCTTCTTTCTCCTTCTTTCCTTTATCCATGATGAAGCAGTAAATGTCGTCTTATCTGTGCGGCACATGCGGAGGCCGCTGGAAGCCCTGAGCCGGCGTTTTGTTCTGGATGTAAATGAAGGCCGGACTGGGAGAGACGTCCGATAACAGAGAAGAAAATAAGCGTTTGATACACGTCCGATTCAGCAAATTTCCCGCCTGTGTAGAGAGTAGGGAGCTCTGCCATTTGTATCATAGAGGCTGAATTATTACTAGCGCCAGGTATCGGCATATGAGCGTCTGTATAGCGCCGCTTAGAGCGACCGCCGGTAGACGCTGTAAGCGGGTATCGGGCGCTGTAACATAGCGCCTCAGTCGCAGTAGTAACCTGACCGGCATTGATGAATGTGATGTGTGTTGGGAGCTCTAACACCAGTACAGCGCTGCAGGGAGCGAGAGGAAGCGCCAGCTCAGTGCGTCCGACTCTCATTGACTCACACCATACTTATCAAAAAAAAGGACACACACAGTGGCGGCGCTTTAAATCTGGGCGCTATAGCACAGAGCGCCAAACGCTGTGTGATTAAAGTCTGTTTTTGACCGAGAATTGTGGGAACCTTGGGTAAGCGAATTCTGGCCTGATTCATTTGACCGGTAATTATACCTAAATATAGAAGAAATATATTCCCCTACGTTCAGCCTATCAGCTATCTCTTGCTTCTTCTTCCCTCCCCTTTTTTTTTTTTTTTATTATTTGTTTTATCCTCCCTCCCCTTCCCCCCCAGGAAGACACAGGGTCTTATTTAAGAAGGGATAGCGTCAGGTAGCGCCTGGTTAATGAGAGGTAGCGTCAGGTAGCGCCTGGTGAACGCCGGACACGGCAGCAATTACACATTTATCAAGCAGAATCTGTTTAGCGACTGGGATAGCGCCATGTAGCGTCCGATTCATCATTATCCCAGCCTCAGCGAACAGCGCCAGCGTTCAGCCTTGCACAGCGCCAGGTATGACCTCTCGCTACCTGTCGCTCTCCCATACATTTCAATGGACGATCCTTTTCTTCTCTTTAAACTGTGTTTTTTTTTTTTTTTTCCAAAAATCACAAATAATTCTGTGACCTCTTCTGACATTGAATAAGCAGTTTTTTCATATATTTTTCATGTTTTATATATTTCCTCAGAAATGACATCACAGCTCTGCCATTAAAGTGTTCATGTTACAATGTTGTTACAATGTAATTCCATATGTTTTCGCTTTGTTACTGGTGGATAGATGCTGAAAAACAGACTTTAATCACACCGCCTCCTGCGCTCTGGGCTTCAGAGAAGCATTTTTCAGCGCCAGAGATTTGTGAGGCTGTTTTTTTGCTGAATATGGTGTGAGTCGGTCGCTATGAGCAGTCGCTACCATGCAGCGCTGTACTGGTCAAATAGCGATTCCTCACAATGTATTCAACATTACTGAACAGCGACTGAGTCGCTATAAACTAGCGACTCACGGCCGAGCACAGCGACTACTAGCGGGCGCTCTGAAAATGCCGCTACAGACGCTCATCTGTCGCTACCTGGCGTTAGTGATGAATCAGCCTGACATTCACATTTGCCTTTTCCTTTTTTCTCTAGTATGATATGTTCTTTTTTTATTCAAGTTTACTTGAAAATGTTATATTTGATGACTATATGTGAAGAGACACAGTTGAAGTCTTATGTTGTTTGATTGTATTTGTATTGATTGTTTGTTTGTTGTATTTGTAAGTCTGCATTAGTATAATACGTTAATTAGATATTTCTGATATAAAACTATATGAGGTATCGCTACTGTTACCTAATGTTTACAAATAGAAAGTGATATACGTCCCGTTTCAGCATCTGCAGCAATAAATGATTCATTTGCCTATTCGGGGAGGCCGATTCATCAATAGCGCCAGGTAGCGACAGATGAGCGACTGAAGTATGGCGCTATGAGCGCCGCTAGCGTCAGCCGCGGGCGTTAGCGATTCGCTATAGCAGGCCTCCTCAGTCGCTACCTGGCGTTGTTGCGAACAACGCCTACATTGCTGAATATGATGTTGGCCCTCTGCTTTGTTGGCGCTGTCAGTCAGTGTGATCACGCTATTCTACACAGCGCCTGTTAGCTTTGCTGTGTCCTGGCCATCCAGTACCTTCTGAATAAAACACATTGCCACATTTGTTTAGAAATGTAATAATTTTTTTATTTTGTGTAAAAGGAAATTACATTCTACCAGATCTTCGAATATAAATGGAAAATAAAACATAATTAAACACATAGCCACAATTTTTTTATTTTTTATTTGTTACCTAAAAAGGAAATACAATTAAATCACCAATGAGAAAGAAAAGGAAAATAAAAACAGAACAGAGAAAGAAAAGGAAAATAAAAACAGGACAGAGAAAGAAAAGGAAAATAAAAACAGAACAGAGAAAGAAAAGGAAAATAAAAACAGAACAGAGAAAGAAAAGGAAAATAAAAACAGAACAGAGAAAGAAAAGGAAAATAAAAACAGAACAGAGAAAGAAAAGGAAAATAAAAACAGGACAGAGAAAGAAAAGGAAAATAAAAACAGGACAGAGAAAGAAAAGGAAAATAAAAACAGAACAGAGAAAGAAAAGGAAAATAAAAACAGAACAGAGAAAGAAAAGGAAAATAAAAACAGAACAGAGAAAGAAAAGGAAAATAAAAACAGAACAGAGAAAGAAAAGGAAAATAAAAACAGGACAGAGAAAGAAAAGGAAAATAAAAACAGAACAGAGAAAGAAAAGGAAAATAAAAACAGGACAGAGAAAGAAAAGGAAAATAAAAACAGGACAGAGAAAGAAAAGGAAAATAAAAACAGAACAGAGAAAGAAAAGGAAAATAAAAACAGAACAGAGAAAGAAAAGGAAAATAAAAACAGAACAGAGAAAGAAAAGGAAAATGAAAATAGGAATTAGAATGAAAAGGAAACTTACAACAGAATTAAACACATAGCCACATGTATATATCTATATTTTTTTTAATTTTTTCTCTAACAAAATATTAATTATAAAACATAAATGAAATAGAAAAAGAAAAGTCCTGCAGAAATGCAAAAGAAAAGTAAAGTCCAGGAAAGGTTTGTAAAAGGAATGTCGAGATCATGGTGCATCTCTTTGTGCCTGAAAAATTAAGAAAAGTGCAGTTAGTATATATCTTTATAGTTATTTTGTGTTTTCTTTTAAAAAAATGCATAACTTGATAACCAACATTGGCGTCTTACACCCCCCTTAGAGTGGTTTGGGTCATCTTACACCCCCCTTAGAGTGGTTTTGGTCATCTTACACCCCCCCTTACAGTGGTTTGGGTCATCTTACACCCCCCTTACAGTGGTTTGGGTCATCTTACACCCCCCTTAGAGTGGTTTGGGTCATCTTACACCCCCCCTTACAGTGGTTTGGGTCATCTTAAACCCCCCTTAGAGTGGTTTGGGTCATCTTACACCCCCCCTTAGAGTGGTTTGGGTCATCTTACACCCCCCTTAGAGTGGTTTGGGTCATCTTAAACCCCCCTTAGAGTGGTTTGGGTCATCTTACACCCCCCCTTAGAGTGGTTTGGGTCATCTTACACCCCCCTTAGAGTGGTTTGGGTCATCTTACACCCCCCTTAGAGTGGTTTGGGTCATCTTACACCCCCCCTTAGTGCGTTTGTTTGCTCTTTTGGATGGGAGGTCAAAGACATTTAAACAGGAGTGCAGTACTTGCATTAGAGTGAAGGGTAGTTAGCTTACCGCAAAATAAGAAGTGATCAGCCTTTCCCTTAGCTCATCGCCAGTCTGGGTGTCCTCACTTCTATCTGCGGGCAGGTTGGGGATTTCTGGCACCAGTGCTGTCTCCTCGGGGGCTTGGATTCGGTGACATATACAGATATTGTGTAACACACAGCAGGCAAGGATGATTTTGGAAACCTTCTGTGGGCTGTAGAGCATCTCTCCTCCTGGCCGTGCCAAACAGAGAAAGCGTGCTTTCAGCAGGCCGATGGTTCTTTCCACAATGCATCTGGTCTTGCGATGCGCTGCATTGTAGCGTTCATGGGCAGAGGTCCGTGGGTTCCTGACCGGAGTCATGACCCACGTTCTCTGCCCATATCCCTTGTCCGCTGTAGAAAAAACACAAGGAGAGAGACAGCAATTAGTACTAGTACATGTTTTTGGGTGGTAGTTTGTTTAAAAATGCCTTACTAGGCCACATATTAGCAAAATACATAGACATGGTTAATTTATTACCCAGTAGCCAGCCAGCTGGCATTTCGTTGTTATCAAACTTCCGGCACAGGACTGTCCGCTGCAAGACGTAAGAATCGTGGCATGAGCCGGGGAACCCCGATCTCACCGCCCGCAGCTTCATCTCATGGTCACAGACCACCATGATATTAAATGAATGGAACTGCTTCCTGTTTCTGTAGGACAGCTCCTGTGCACGGGGAGGGCGGAAAGGGATATGTGTACCATCAACGCACCCTAGCACATTCGGGATCCCTCCCATCAGATAGAAAGCATGTTTTATTTTGGCAACCTCTTCCTCATCCTCAGGAAACTTGATGTAAATTGGGATTAAATCACAAATTGCCAGAACTACCTGGATTAGGATGCGGCTCATAGTAGCCTGGCTTATCCCGCTGAGGAGGGCTGAGGTTGCCTGGAAGGTCCCTCGTGCCAACACATTAAGAGTGGCACACAGGCGTACTATGCCTGGAATGGAGTGAGTGCGTTTGGTGGATGGCTCGATTTTGGTCTTAATCTGATCATATAGGGACTGTAGTGCAGCACGATTCAGACGGAAGCGGCTCCTGATCTGCTCGTCACTTAAGTCCCATACTGAAAGGCGGATTGCAAAGGAGCGGGGTGCCCTAAGCCTCACAACACCCCGCTCCCTTTCCTCCTGCTCTTTCAGCATACACATACATCCATCCACCCAGACACCATACATCACCCTCTTATCCATCACACACACTAAAGATATATACAAAATCAAAATTAAACAAAAAAAAACACTAACACACAACACACACACAAACAATCACACTACACACACACCCGCTACAATGCAGCTCACCACAAAACCAGAACTATAGTGGTCCAAACCACCAGCCTGCTGAAAACCAGCTTTCTAAGTTAAGCACAACCAAGAGGGGAGTTGCTGCACAGCCCACAAAAGGCCCCAAAATCAAGCCTCACTTGCTGTATGCTACACAATATTTGCAGATGCCACCCAAACCAAGCTCCTAAAGAAACAGCACTGATGTCAGAAATCACCCAACAAGCCACAGAGAGTGAGGACAGAAACCAGACAGAGGCTCAAATGAGCTAAGGGAAGCGAGCACAGCACCACACCACAGCCTTTGCCACAGTGTAAGAATAGCAGAACCTAGTTCATTCCTTCCTTTTATACTTCATTTTCAAAAGTGACAGGTCCGCTTTGCCGCCTTTTGCGTCGCTCTGCTATTTCCGGGCGCCAATTAGCCGACCCAGGTGTGCGTAAAACAGAGTGCGCACGCGCACGCTAGTAGCGCTACTAGCGTACTTGAGCCGTAACGTGCGTGCATTAACGGACATGGGCCAAAAATCAGGTGGGGACCAATGAAAGTGAAGCTGTTGTTTTTTTAGATAGCCGTTAGGCTAAGCACATGTCACAAGGGTTGCAGATACATCAGTCCATTGTTGGATTTGGGTGTGTGTTGTTTGTTTAATGAGGTCTGTAATGAGTTAATTGGCTAACACACATGCTTCTCTCAGTGCAGTGGAGGTGTGCCTAGAAGGAACTGGGCTGTATGTGTGAATCAATTAAGTGGGCTGCTTTTGGATTGGCTGTTAGAGCACATAAAACCTGCCCAAGCCTAAGAGATTGCGATGCCATTCTGTAGTGTGCATGCGTGTTTGTGGGGTGTTGATTTGTGTGTGTGTGCAGCTACAGGATGGAGCCAAATACAGGACATCTGCCGGCCACAGCAGGCCCGAGTAGGAGTTTGGTGGGTGCTGTGCGCAGACCTCCCTTACGGAAAAGGGCACAGCCTGAAGGTGGGGCAGCACCCCAGGCTAAGCGCCCAGGTGCCAAGAGGGAGCCTGAATTTAATTTGGCTGAGAATAATCATCTTGTGCGCCTGACACTTGCGAAATGGGAGCTGCTATTTGGCTCCCAAAGCAAGTCCATAGGCAAACAAGAAAGAAGCAAACTGTGGGATGCCATTGGTGTGGAGCTTAGTAGCACAGCTCAACACCCACGTAGTGGCCCATCCTGCAGGAAACGCTTCTACACTTTGCGAGGGGCCCTTATGAAAAAGATGAATCACGATCTTGATGTGGACAGTGGGTTCATCCAGGCTCCAAAGAGTACCTACAGGCCGTATGAGGAGATGCTGAAGGCCAAAATCCCACTGGCTCGGCTGCAGGGTGTGGATCCTGGGGATGACACCACCGGTTGGGCTGAAGGTACATATTTTCTGGCTTTTACAATAACCTAATGTTAATGTATGTGATTTGCATTTTTACATTCTGACCAACTAACAGTAGGACCTGTGAAGTATTACATTATAGCTAAAACATTTGTAACTTTTCTGTCTGTTGCTTTATGCATAGGTGCACATGCTGCTGTCCGGGATGTGGCTCCGGACAACCAAGCTCCTGCCCTTCCAGCAACCTCAAGGCTACCCCAGTCTGCCATTGAAGGTATTTACCCATTATTTGTTTGCTGGTTTTTTTCTAAACAAATGGGTGTGGGAGCAGCTCAAGCAATAAAGGTTTGCCCTGTTGACTATTTATAATATGTGCGTGCGCCCTAATTGCACGCCCACTGTAACACTCACAGGCAGTAACTAACAAGGCCCTAACATGTGTAGATATGTAGGATGCCAGAGATGTGTAGCCATATATCGGCATAGCAATGTGTGAGCCACACTTGGCTTGATTAGTCAATATTAGTGAAAGAGCTGCTCACACACCTTAATGCATGTTGTATTTTGGCACGCACATTAGCTATGGCTCAATGTTGGTTTTATTTTGGCCTAGCTCCCATGCCCTTGGCCCCAGCATCTCCTCCGGATCCCACCTACTCTTTGGATGTCGGTAAGTGCATGTGTTCACCTTGCTTGATCCACTTTGACTCAAGTGCATGTGTCTCATTTGTATTTTTTCTTGGTAGGCCAAGTGACTGGTTCATCTTTGGACCCCACTTCCGATGTTGCCGGTCAACAGGACCCTGTTGGTGTGTAGAGCAATACATAATGTATCCTTTCTGCTGTTTAGGTTACACTGGTTCAATTTTGTTAGTCTACTAAGCTACATGTTTGCTTGGTAAACTTGAAGATGCCTCTTGGGAGTGCTGGTTGCCTCCCCAGGGTCAGTCTCTTAGTTATTTTAGTGATAGCAATGTATATTTGCGGACATATTTTTTGCCAAACATTCCCTGTAGTAGTTTGCTGAATATTTAGACACATTTTTATTTTTTTATAGTTGACCCGAATATCGGAAGTGGCTGTCCAGAAAGGGCCCCTCAAGTTCCAGCTGCCAGAGATGAGGGTAAGTGGTTTTGCCTTGCTCTAGTCTGTATTTTGGCTCTAATGTTGTGCCACTTGCTTCTGGCAACTTGTGTGTCCACATCTATTTTCAAGGTCCAAGCTCGAGTGAGGACCCCACTCCAGACATCTGGGATATTGCGGGTATGTTTAATTTAAGCAATGTTTATGATGAGATTTGCATAAATTAGTGCGTCTTAGTCCTGTAACATACATGTTAACAATCTGAGTTTAACCGAGACCTTTGGTCTAGTGTGTATTTTTAAACTTTTTAGAGGTATGGCCTCGATAGCCTAACCAGGTTACATTCGAGTTTGGCCCACAGACCTACTAACCTGATTATCCTGTTTAGCATTTGCCAACTTGCCCGACATCTCTGATGTTGATTCGCGACTCTCTGGCAGCAATACCTCGAGCCTACCTGGGCCGGAGGACACGCAGGTAACATGGCTGATGTAGCCGACCTCTAAACCCATTGGCATATTCGTGGGTAGTGGAAGAAGCCACATGTAACATTTCATTTCATTGTTGTTTTGGCAGGAGGCGGAACCAGAACCCCAAGCTGGGACCTCTTCCCAAGTCCCATGTGGCCAAGCTTCAGAGGCTCAGACAAGGGTAAGTTGTCTAGTGAGTGTTTATGGTAACTTTTGGGAGGGGCATAACTGCATTTGTTCCGTTTGACTAAAATGTGGTTTACTATTTGTTTAGCCTCCAACCACAGCAAGAGGAGGTGTGGCACCAACCAGTGCCGATTTCTACACACTAGGGGTCCGGATGCTGGAGGACTACAGTCGCCAACAGCCGCGTGATGGAACTAATGAGCGCATTGCGGCGTTGGAAAATCAGGTGCTGATGTGTCAGCAACAAAATGAGGGCCTGCAGCGCCAGGTGGACCAGTTAAGGCAAAACCTACAACAGAACCAGGACCTTGGTCGCCTTGCCAATGTTATCGAGCAATCTGTACAGCGCCAGGAAGAAGCAATACAGCGCCAGGCAGAGGCAATACAGCGGCAGGACCAAACTTTGTTGTTGATACAACAGCTCATACAACAGCAGTCTATATTTTTTACTGCACTGTTGTCCCCCAACACCGCCCCTAGCAATGACTCCCAACCTCCCCGGCCACCCAGCCAAGAATATTAATTTGTATACCTTTTTCTTATGATTTATGTAAATATATTTTGGAAAACCACCTCTAATTTGTGTTTATCCATACATGTGAAAGCTAAATACACAGTCAGGGCTGATTTGCTCAATCATCTCTAATATTAGGCCACCATTTATGTGCCACATTTGTTAACATTGCTTACTATGGTGTAAACATGTACTGGCTCAAAATGGCCGCCTAATTTTAGACATAATGGCTTTTGGGAATCTAAACCTATGCTGGTCAAGGAACAACACAGTTCTTGGTAAATAAAAATGTATTTATAGACATTGGCCCAACACGGCCAACATAGGCCAACAAAGCCAAGAAAACAGGGCCAGGGCAGCCATCCCCCCCACCCTAACGTCTCCGACGCCTCTTCATGGCCAGCAGCATCCCTTTCATCTGTCGGAAGGCCCGCCACAGTCTGCGATGCTGGCGTATACAAGCTGTAGAGATGTGATAAAAAATAATATATTAGAATTTGATTGGGAACTCAACATACACAGATGTAGCAATGTAATGTCAGTGTTTCTAACTTGCTAACACTCACATTAACATTGGTGAACAATGTGCCCCTAACATTTTAAAATAAAGTTTTAATATTGACTTGAAAACATGTTAGGACCACATACCTTTACTCTTAAAGTGGACCAACACCCACAATATAGTTTATCCTGGGTTTTGGCCCACTTTGTTGTTTCTCACAGATCTGTATTTCCCCTGATGTGTGGATACACACAGTAATCCATAGCCACTCACCTCTCCATGCTCCAACGTGCTTGGCACAAAGAAGGCACGCTAACGTCTATGCAGGGAACAGGAATGTACACTCCTCTTCCACCCCCTCTTCACGCATGTCACTCTCTGGCTGCTCATGGGGACCCGGCGGCCATTCACAGAGGCCCAGGGGGGAAAAATGCACGTCTGGAGTGTTGCGCAGGAGGCAGCGGAAGATAAGTTCCCATAATTAGGGGTTTGCTTGGTGGGGTGGACCCGTGGTACCTGCACTTATCGTATATTCCGCGGGGTGTTAGTTGTTAGTTGTTGGCAAATTAAATGTTTAATGCACATTAAACAGCCTTGGTGTTGGGCCAGCTTCACTCTTGCAAAGGTAATAATGTTTATGGCCAAGTAAGGACATTTATGTCTTTAGTCCAAGCCAAACATCAGTGCCTAAGGAAGATGGAAGTTTGCCCTATAATGTTATTGGTAAACACCTAATCAGCCCCATTTGGTTGTCTATACGCCACAAATAGTCCGTATGTGTCCGTAACAAGAATGTGAGGCAACTATCAAGGATGGTGACTGGCATGTTGGATTATTGACCAAACACATTTAACCTAGATGTGTGTGATATACACACATTGGTCAATTGCACATTTCTACAAATGTAACTAGAAGAGAAATGTTTACAAAGTATTTACCCATATTAATTTGGATGTACTCACCATCGCAGCTGTGGCGGTGGCCCATGCTGCTGGCCGTCCCTGGAGCTGGTGTGGGGAGGAGGAATTCTGCCTCCGTCTGCGTAGCAACATCTGTCCATAAAAAAAGAAAATACAAAACAACATTTAGTGGAGCTATGACACCCGAAGTTTGGACATCAATCTGGTTATTGAGTCTTAGCTCCAAAAACAAACACTTCTTTACATACATGTTCAACGATATTTGCTATATTCCTGGCCCATTAGTTAATGTGAAGTGTTTATGGTTGCCACATGTATCCATTTTGCAAATCTGGCACTAACCTTTACATTGCAATGTAAATGACTCATTAACAATTTAATGGATAATGTTACCAGTGTGCAACATGTGTTTGCCCTAACTACTTCACGTAAAGTAACTTTTGCTAGCACACATCATGGTGTGGCCAGAAACATAGGGGTGGTTTCCAGTTGGCTAGCACTGTAGTGTGGTTTGTGATGTTAATGTACATTAGCAAACCAGCTTAGACAATGGACCAGGAAACGTGTCTGTTAAAAGTGTACCAAGACACAGGATTGTGATTATTCAGTGTAGTAGTCTACTTTGGCAGAGCAACACAATTTTAGTCCGCCACCGCCCCTGCCTTCCGCACATCACTCCGCCAGTGTGTGCGCACACGCATGCCAGTATGAAACAGAGCGCAGGCGCACACACATCTCGAGTGCCACACAGGAGGCAGGGACAATGGCTTCTGCCACCCCCAAAGAGGGAAGTAGTTTGTGGTGTTTGGTTGGGGGGGGGCCCTGGGTGAGGGATGTGATTTGGCAGGCAAGGCGCCATAATCCAAGCAATATCAGCAATGTTTGTGGGTCCACTTTAAGGAATGACATAAAGTACAAAATGAACTAGCTTAAAACATACACTTACCACGACTATGCCCGAGGAGGATTTGACGCCAAAAATCCATGGAGGTGCCGCCTATATGATGCCCTGCAAATTACAGAGGAATTGCAAGGGCTAAGCACAAATGGTCAGATGAAACCTGGCACAGACTAACAATTAAAACATGTAAACTCACCAGGGGATGAAGCGCCACTTGAAGCCCAGGGAGGGCTCTGAGGAGGAGGCGGGGAGCCTCGGCTCCTCACACTCTGCTCAGAAGATCCACCAGGCAAAGGGCCACCCTCCTCCCTCTCACTCCCTGCTTGAGAGTGGCCCCTTGCCTGGTGAGAGTCCTCAGCCTCAGAGTGTGAGGAGCTGAGGCTTGATCCAGCCTGCCCCCCAGCAGCACACTCCTCTGGGGCGTCATCCCCTTCCTCCCCTGGGTCCTCTAAATAGGACCCGCGGGAGGGACCCTCCCCCGATGACTCCCCCGAGTCCGCCTGCCTGGTTCGGGGGAGGAATCCCTTCCCACGTTTCCCCAGGGGAGGACGCTTATCTGTGTGGAGGGGGTGAAAGCAAATAATTAATATAAAGAGCAAAAAAGGACACAGCTTAGCAGATGATTCTGCACAAAGGCAAAAAAGAACATAAGCTTTAACTTACCTGATGCGTAGGCATCATATAGGCGGTACACGCCTTCTGGGTCCCGGCGCTTAAAATCTGACCATTTCTGTTGGATCGCCCGGATGGTCAGGTCGGTCTTGAAGCGCCGGGACACAGTGGCCTTCACCTCCATGGCAAGGCGTTTTTTTGCTCCTCGGGCATAGTCGTATTCGGCCAGGCAGAAGTCCTAGGAAAAAAGAAAAAAAAAGAAAAAATAAAAATCAAAACATGACCTCAGAACAATGTCATAAACAGTTATACAGAGACAAGATCAAAGTGGAACCACACCCAGGATTTACATTAGTCTGGGTTTGTGTGCACTTTTTTGGGCCACAACTACTGTGGGTGGCCCACTGTCTGCAACCCCCTTTGAAGGGCCCAAATACACCGCTGAGGACACTCCCACGTCACTCCGCAAGCCAAACACAGCGGTCCACGCCGGTGTGGTATGCGCATCCAAGGGCCTTGGGAGGTGCATACCAGCTCAGCTGCGTCTGCACGGCAAAGTACGCATGTGGCGTTTGACTCTAACAGGGAGTGCGCCTGCACACCAAATGAAAATATGTATGGCGCAGGGGTACACCCTGCTAGAGGTAAGCGCAATAGGCATCCGCAACTCACGCATGCACAGATGGGACGGGCCAGAGGTAATTTTTGGGGCCCTCCAGGGGGGGGGGGGGGCCATCCAAGCAGGACATCCACAATGGGGATGCCCCATGTGGAGTGTTAAATTTTGGACTAAAAACAATAAAAATTCAGCCCCTATCCACCCTGTGTGTTTATACATTTTTAAGCTAAAAATACATAACTAAAATACTCACTTTCACAACCTGGCCATTGACCCGGCTATCCACCCGGGTGCGCCTTTGTTTTTGGGGCCCAGGAGGGGAATGGGTGGGAGGGGTGGTATTTGGGGAAGGTGAGGTAGGTGGGGGATGTGGGGGAGGGGTGGTGGGGCCGGAATCTGAGGAGGAGCTGGGGAGGCGCATTACTCGCCGTTTGGGAGCCATATTGGAAACGCTAAGGAGGAAACAGGAACCGGAAATGACGCTAGCGACATGAGACATAAAAAACAAAACAAAACAAAAATACGCACCGCGCCCCAGCAACAAGCTAATATCAGCTATGTGCAAGCTAAGTGGCGGAAAAACATTAAAATGACGCTGAAATACAAGCTATTGGCATAAGCGCAAGACAGTTTTACCTTAAGGTGGCGTTGAAACGCAAAGGAGGATCCCGGAACCGGATATGACGCAAGCAACTGGGCTTCCAAATTGAAAAAAAAAACATGCGCGCAGCAGGGACAAGCTAATATCAGCTATGTGCAAGCTAAGTGGCGGAAAAACATTAAAATGACGCTCAAAAACAAGCTATTGGCATAAGCGCAAGACAGTTTTACCTTAAGGTGGCGTTGAAACGCAAAGGAGGATCCCGGAACCGGATATGACGCAAGCAACTGGGCTTCCAAATTGAAAAAAAAAACATGCGCGCAGCAGGGACAAGCTAATATCAGCTATGTGCAAGCTAAGTGGCGGAAAAACATTAAAATGACGCTCCAAAACAAGCTAGGGCCCACGGCGCAACAAATTATTAGCTTGATTTAGCAGGGGGTTCTACATACTGTAATGCATAGGTCCTTCTAAAGCATACACCGTTGTGCTTAAATATACAAATCTTATTCCTTCACAAAGTCATCACACAATCAAACTAGACAACTACCTGAAAATGTGGCACACATGAGAATGCATAACGGGTTGTTATGAGCTGGTACGACTGAATGTTAATCCTGCAATATGTGGCCAGGCACGCTCACAACTACAGTGTATTCATTAACAACGACTGGGGTCGCGGGAAGTGAATTCCTTGCAAATGGCAGAAGGGCACATGTATGAACAGCACAGCGCCGCACAACGCAGCGCAGCGAGGCACAGCGACGCTCGCGCCGCCACATAGCGAATTAAAACAGCGACTGCACAAACACTGACCAACACAGATTCATCAAGGACAGGGCTGCCGAATAGCTTGGGCGCTGACAATTTCGAAGAGCGAACGTGACCGCCCAACCTGACAGGCTACAAAATAGCTTTACAAGCCCCGTTTGTGTGGAAAACCAGCGCTTTTGAGGCCAATGAGTTTGGGTGGAGGAGATGCAATTCCCATGTCACTCACAACATTACATTGTGAAAAAAAAAAAAAAAAAAAAAAAAGATAAATAACCAGCTAGATTCATAAAACATATCAATATAAACATGTGTTGAATTTTGTCCAAAAGCAAAAAACCCCAAAACCACTAAAAACAATCATTGCAGCGTCTGCCATTGAAATGTATGGGAGAGCGGCAGGTAGCGCCAGGTAATACGTGTCGCTGTGAAGGAATTTGCAGCGGCGCTGTTCGGTCCAGCCGGCTTCATGATGAATGCCGCGCTAGCCGTCGCTCTCGCCGGCGCTAGCCTCATTTTGCTTGATAAATGCGTCATTGTGACCGCCGCCGGGCGTACTTCAGTCGGTAGGCGCCGTTAGCTGCCGCTACCTGGCGCTCGTCAGACACTACCTGGCGCTATTGCTTGATGAATAAGGGCCAAAGTGTTTCTATTGCTGTAACTGTTACAATGTATCTCCTATTCATCCCTCAATGAGAGGGTGTGGCTTCACCTATCCCTCAATAAGGGGGCGTGGCTTCATATATCCCTCAATGAGGGGACGAGGCTTAATTTGCACATTGTCCCTCTTCGAGGTGTAACATGCAGATCTGCAGCAATAAATGATTCATTTGCCTATTCAAAGTGTTTCTATTGCTGTAACTGTTACAATGTATCTCCTATTCATCCCTCAATGCGGGGGCATGGCTTCACCCATCCCTCAATAAGGGGGCGTGACTTCATATATCCCTCAATGAGGGGGCGTGGCTTCATCCATTCCTCAATGAGGGGACGAGCCTTAATTTACATATTGTCCCTCTTTGAGGTGTAACATGCAGATCTGCAGCAATAAATGATTCATTTGCCTATTCAAAGTGTTTCTATTGTTGTAACAGTTACATCCTATCTCCTATCCATCCCTCCATGAGGGGGTGTGGCTTCATCCATCCCTCAATGAGGGGCGTGGCTTCATCCATCCCTCAATGAGGGGCGTGGCTTCATTTACATATTGTTACTAATTGAGTTGAAACATACAGATCTGCAGGAAATGATTCATTTGCCTATTCAAAGTGTTTCTATTGTTGTAAGTGTTACAATGTATCTCCTATCTATCCCTCAATGAGGGGGCGTGGCCTAATTTAACAATAAAAAGTTGGGAATTATGGAAGGTTGTAGAAGGAATTAGGAATTAGAGGCAGGAATATAATATTGGTGGAACTGCAGAGGGATGTAAACATCCGAAGAGATGAATAAATCACATCAGGATATAAATAAAGTATTGAGGAGGGCGTCCATCACATCTCCGGATCAGAAGAATCTCAGGACACAGACGTCAGGAACACAAAGCGACAGGCGCATGAAAGACGCAAAGCGCATCAAAGGCGCAAGAAACGCCATCACTGCTAACCTGCCGGTACCCCCTCCTCCATACTCCCCTCCGCTCCCCTGCGCATACACCTCCATATCACCCCCAGCTACTGACGTGTCCATCGGAGAGCTGAGCTGCCCGGATCATCATATTAACCTTATAAAAAACTATACGCATTAATATCATATGTAACAATAGGTGGCGCTTTCTTTGAATATTCGTGGTGGTGCAGCTTCCCTGTTGTGTTTAGAATCATATGTAACGTGGAGGCTGATTCATTCCTAGCGCCAGGTATCGGCAGATGAGCGTCTGTATAGCGGCACTTAGAGTGACCACTAGTAGACACTGTAAGCGGGTATCAGGCGCTGTAACAGAGCGCCTCAGTCGCTGTAGTAACCTGGCCAGAACTGATAAATGTGATGTATGTTGGGCGCTCTAACACCAGTACAGCGCTGCAGCAAGCGAGAGGTAGCGCCAGCTCAGTGCGTCCAGCACTCTGCGCTCCACACCATACTTATCAAAAAAGGACACACACACAGCGTCGGTGCACTGGATCTGGGCGCTGTAGCATAGAGCACCAGATGCTGTGTCATTAAAGTCTGATTATGAACACATATCCACCAGTAACAAAGCGAAAACACATGGAATGACATTGTTACAACATTGTGACATTAACACTTTAGTGCCAGACCTGTGATTACAATTCTGCATAAAAATATAAAAAGTCCAAAAAGTTTTAAAAAATGACTCTTTCTAGGCCAGGAGATGTGACACAATGATATGAGAGAAAGATGAAAAATAAAATCAAATAAACCCTGTTTAAAGAGAAGAAAAGAACGTCCATTGAAATGTATGGGAGAGCGACACTGAGCGAAAGGTAATACCTGGCTCTGGAAGCTAGAGCGCCGGCGCTATACACTGAGCCATCTGTAATAATACATGTGACGCTACATGGCGCTGTTAGAGGTGCTATACACTGACCTGCCTGTAATAATACATGTGACGCTACATGGCGCTGTTAGAGGCGCTATACGCTGAGCCGCCTGTAATAATACATGTGACGCTACATGGCGCTGTTAGAGGCGCTATACACTGACCTGCCTGTAATAATACATGTGACGCTACATGGCGCTGTTAGAGGCGCTATACACTGACCTGCCTGTAATAATACATGTGACGCTACATGGCGCTGTTAGAGGCGCTATACACTGACCTGCCTGTAATAATACATGTGACACTACATGACGCTGTTAGAGGCGCTATATACTGACCTGCCTGTAATAATACATGTGACGCTACATGGCGCTGTTAGAGGCGCTATATACTGACCTGCCTGTAATAATACATGTGACGCTACATGGCGCTGTTAGAGGTGCTATACACTGACCTGCGTGTAATAATACATGTGACACTACATGACGCTGTTAGAGGCGCTATATACTGACCTGCCTTTAATAATACATGTGACGCTACATGGCGCTGTTAGAGGCGCTATATACTGACCTGCCTGTAATAATACATGTGACGCTACATGGCGCTGTTAGAGGCGCTATATACTGACCTGCCTGTAATAATACATGTGACGCTACATGGCGCTGTTAGAGGCGCTATACACTGACCTGCCTGTAATAACACATGTGAGGCTACATGGCGCTGTTAGAGGCGCTATACGCTGAGCCGCCTGTAATAATACATGTGACGCTACACGGCGCTGTTAGAGTCGCTCACCAGATTCGCCTTCATAAATGTGGTTTTGCATACAGTGCCTGGCATTCACCAGACGCTGCCTGGCGCTACGAGGCGCTACCTGGCGCTATCCCTTCTTATATAACCCCCATAGTAACATGCATGGCATTATACTGCTCTCTTATAGATACTAGGTCCACTTTAAAGTGCATTAAGACTAGGGATGAGCGAATCGATCCGGACGAACCCGGATTCGATCCGAATTTCAGGAAAAATTCGATTCGGATCGAATCCGAATTTCCCCGCGATTCGATCACTCGAAGTTTTCCTTTAACATCCATTCATTTACATTACAGGCATTCTAAGATGGCGGGCGGGACATGTCTGGACATGTATCCCGCGCCAGTGCAAGCTGGGGCAGTCACATGCAGCCTATCAGCAGCCAGCAAGCCCGGTGACGTCACACAGCGGTATTTAACGGCGGCCATCTTGCTTTTCCTCATTTCTCTATTGCATTCGTGACAGACAGACAGAACGCTGTGTAGCTGAGGCAGTTAGACAGGCTGGGACAGACAGGGACAGACAGGGACAGGCTGGAGACAGGCAGGAGACAGGCAGGAGACAGACAGGAGACAGACAGAAAGCCAGGGAAAGGTAGGAAAAACGGAGCTGGCTGACAGGGATTTTTTTTTTTTTTCATCCAGCCTTTGTTAGCGTTTTCAGGCTGCTTATAGTAACTAACTGTGCATATATACTGAACTGATCTTAAGTCTGCTGTGAGGCATCCCATTCTGTGACTAAAGCAGCCTCTATTTAATAGCATAATAAACATTTGCACTTATTCTCATAGAAATCAGGCCTGATAAAGACACTTTTGCTGTGCATGCTCTCTGCTTTTTGTGCCACTGGCATCCCATTCTGTGACTAAAGCAGCCTCTATTTAATAGCATAATAAACATTTGCACTTATTCTCATAGAAATCAGGCCTGAGTGATAAAGACACTTTTGCTGTGCATGCTCTCTGCTTTTTGTGCCACTGGCATCCCATTCTGTGACTAAAGCAGCCTCTATTTAATAGCATAATAAACATTTGCACTTATTCTCATAGAAATCAGGCCTGAGTGATAAAGACACTTTTGCTGTGCATGCTCTCTGGTTTTTGTGCCACTGGCATCCCATTCTGTGACTAAAGCAGCCTCTATTTAATAGCATAATAAACATTTGCACTTATTCTCATAGAAATCAGGCCTGAGTGATAAAGACACTTTTGCTGTGCATGCTCTCTGGTTTTTGTGCCACTGGCATCCCATTCTGTGACTAAAGCAGCCTCTATTTAATAGCATAATAAACATTTGCACTTATTCTCATAGAAATCAGGCCTGAGTGATAAAGACACTTTTGCTGTGCATGCTCTCTGGTTTTTGTGGCCCCGGCATCCCATTCTGTGACTAAAGCAGCCTCTATTTAATAGCATAATAAACATTTGCACTTATTCTCATAGAAATCAGGCCTGAGTGATAAAGACACTTTTGCTGTGCATGCTCTCTGGTTTTTGTGGCCCCGGCATCCCATTCTGTGACTAAAGCAGCCTCTATTTAATAGCATAATAAACATTTGCACTTATTCTCATAGAAATCAGGCCTGAGTGATAAAGACACTTTTGCTGTGCATGCTCTCTGGTTTTTGTGCCACTGGCATCCCATTCTGTGACTAAAGCAGCCTCTATTTAATAGCATAATAAACATTTGCACTTATTCTCATAGAAATCAGGCCTGAGTGATAAAGACACTTTTGCTGTGCATGCTCTCTGGTTTTTGTGCCACTGGCATCCCATTCTGTGACTAAAGCAGCCTCTATTTAATAGCATAATAAACATTTGTACTTATTCTCATAGAAATCAGGCCTGAGTGATAAAGACACTTTTGCTGTGCATGCTCTCTGGTTTTTGTGCCACTGGCATCCCATTCTGTGACTAAAGCAGCCTCTATTTAATAGCATAATAAACATTTGCACTTATTCTCATAGAAATCAGGCCTGAGTGATAAAGACACTTTTGCTGTGCATGCTCTCTGGTTTTTGTGCCACTGGCATCCCATTCTGTGACTAAAGCAGCCTCTATTTAATAGCATAATAAACATTTGCACTTATTCTCATAGAAATCAGGCCTGAGTGATAAAGACACTTTTGCTGTGCATGCTCTCTGGTTTTTGTGCCACTGGCATCCCATTCTGTGACTAAAGCAGCCTCTATTTAATAGCATAATAAACATTTGCACTTATTCTCATAGAAATCAGGCCTGAGTGATAAAGACACTTTTGCTGTGCATGCTCTCTGGTTTTTGTGCCACTGGCATCCCATTCTGTGACTAAAGCAGCCTCTATTTAATAGCATAATAAACATTTGCACTTATTCTCATAGAAATCAGGCCTGAGTGATAAAGACACTTTTGCTGTGCATGCTCTCTGGTTTTTGTGGCCCCGGCATCCCATTCTGTGACTAAAGCAGCCTCTATTTAATAGCATAATAAACATTTGCACTTATTCTCATAGAAATCAGGCCTGAGTGATAAAGACACTTTTGCTGTGCATGCTCTCTGGTTTTTGTGCCACTGGCATCCCATTCTGTGACTAAAGCAGCCTCTATTTAATAGCATAATAAACATTTGCACTTATTCTCATAGAAATCAGGCCTGAGTGATAAAGACACTTTTGCTGTGCATGCTCTCTGGTTTTTGTGCCACTGGCATCCCATTCTGTGACTAAAGCAGCCTCTATTTAATAGCATAATAAACATTTGCACTTATTCTCATAGAAATCAGGCCTGAGTGATAAAGACACTTTTGCTGTGCATGCTCTCTGCTTTTTGTGCCACTGGCATCCCATTCTGTGACTAAAGCAGCCTCTATTTAATAGCATAATAAACATTTGCACTTATTCTCATAGAAATCAGGCCTGATAAAGACACTTTTGCTGTGCATGCTCTCTGGTTTTTGTGGCACTGGCATCCCATTCTGTGACTAAAGCAGCCTCTGTTTAAGACCATATAAGCATTTGCTCTTATTATATTTATATTATAAGACACTTTTGCTGGGCATAGGCTTACTGCTGCCTGCCAGGTGCACTTCTGTTGAGGCATCCCATTCTGTAACATAGCATACCCCTCTTTATTTACACTAAGCAGCTCTCTTATTTACACTAAGCAGGCCTGTTGGAGGCTGAGTGTTACTGCTCACTTTTGGTGTGCATTATATTCTGTTTCATATAGACCCACCGCTGCCCGGGGTTTTTTTAAATATCACCTACTACCACGCCAGTTAGACTATGTCGGGCAGACAAGTGCCTGGAAGTGAAAAGAGGAGTGGCAGAGGCCAAGATTCCGCAGGCAGAGCTCGCATCAGACTGGGGGCCAGTAGCAGCAGGAGTCACGCTGAGAGACCTAATCTGCCAGTATCTGCTAGCGGTCGGGTCTCCACCAGTAACGCATCTGCCGTGGTAGATTGGTTGACGCGCTCATCAACAACATCATCACAACTTACGTCTGAGACCCCCAGTCTAGGGTCGGTAGGTTCCTCTGACACAACCCTGAGTTGGCATGCCCCGAGAGCAGTCCCTGTCCTCCCATTGCCTCTGTCCTACGCCGTTCCCTCCCCCAGCGACGTATCCTATGCTTTGGGTTCAGCTCCACTCTTTAGTGAGGAGGACCATCAGATAGAGGACAGTCAGCAGCTACTGCCCAGCCAAGAAATGGAGGTGGCTTCTTTAGCTAGGCAGACAAATAGTGATGTGGACAGTGTCGTGGGTGCTGCGAGCGTTCCAGCTCCTGCGCCAGACACTGTTGACGAATCCACGAACATCAGTGACGTACAGCCACAACCCGGTGATGATGATGATGATGACGATGAAGCCGATCGCACTTGGGAGCCGGGTGATGAAGGGGCTTCATCGTCATCATCAGGAGAAGAGGGGTGCAGGTTGCCCCGGAGTCAGCAGCTGAGGCAGCAAAGTGGTAGCAGTCAGCATGGGGGCACAATTCCAAAGGCTGGAGCCGGCCGGGGCCGGGGCCGGGGTAGAGCACCTGCTGTGCGGCAGTCTACCTTATCGGGAGGTAGTGGAGCAGGGGTTCCTGGAGTTGGCAACAGCAGCAGTGAATCAGTGAGGCCAGGGGGTGGGAAAAGTAGCTACTCGGCAGTGTGGCAGTTTTTCCTGAGGCATCCGCAGGAGGGTAACATGGCCACATGCAAGATATGTAGGCAAAAGGTGAAGCGTGGCCAGGGTCCAAATGTTGGCACCACGGCCCTGCGTCAACATATGATGCGTCACCATAAAACGACCTGGGAGAACCGAGGCTCCCAAGGGGTGGTCCAGTCTGCTTCCTCACCAAGTGAGCTCCCAATTTCTGCCAGCCAAGGCTCCAGCACCTCAGCCGAAGGCAGCTGTGCGTCACACCCATCCTCTGTCGCTCCTGCTCCTCCTCCTCCTCCTCCAAGTCATGCATCCCGCCAGCAATCCATCAGCGAAGCCATGTCCAAGAGACAGCAGTATGCGCCCACTCATCCTACGGCGCAGAAGCTGAATGTGCTCCTGTCCAAGTTGCTGGTGCTGCAGTCGCTCCCTTTTCAGGTGGTGGAATCTGCACCTTTCAGAGAACTGATGGCTTGTGCCGAGCCGAGGTGGAGAGTCCCAAGCCGTCATTTCTTTGCCAAGAAGGCAGTACCAGCGCTGCACACTTTTGTTGAACAGAAGGTGGGCCAGTCCTTGAGCCTGTCGGTGTGTAGCAAAATACATGGCAGCGCCGACATCTGGAGCTGTAACTACGGTCAGGGGCAGTACATGTCGTTTACGGCCCACTGGGTGAATGTGGTCCCTTTGCAGCAGCAACTTGGACAGGTCACGCCGCTTCGGCCTCCGCGCTCTCTGCCCATTGGGCCTTTGACACCGTGCGACTCGGCCTCCTCATCCTCCGCCATCTCCTCACCCTCCACTGTAGGCTCAAGTCTCAGTGCCCCTCCAGTCTACCATGTGTGCAGGGCACGGAGGTGTCACGCAGTGCTTCACATGGTTTGTCTTGGCGAACGGAGTCACACAGGGGAGGAACTGCTTAAATGTATTCATCAGGAAATCCAAACATGGCTTACTCCGAGAAAACTTAAAATGGGAATCATGGTTACCGACAATGGGAAGAACATTTTGTCTGCGCTGCGCCAAGGAAGCCTGACCCATGCCCCCTGCATGGCTCACGTCTTCAATCTGGTTGTCAAGCGGTTTCTGAAGTGTTCCCCCCATCTGCAGGACATCCTAACAACTTCACGGAAACTTTGCATGCACTTCAGCCACTCCTACACCGCCAAACACACCCTTCTTGAGCTACAGCGTCAGAATGGTATCCCCCAACATAGTCTGATTTGCGATGTTTCCACCCGTTGGAATTCCACCCTTCACATGTTGGACCGATTATATGAACAGAGAAAAGCCATCACGGATTTCCTGATGATCCAAGCAGATAGGGGGACTCCCCTGTGTAACTTCAATGTCAACCAGTGGCAGCTCATACGTGACACCTGCCGTTTGCTCAGGCCCTTTGAGGAAGCCACTTTATTTGTCAGTCGGCAGGATTACGGGATGAACGACGTGATTCCACTGCTTCATGTACTACAGCACATGTTGGAAACCATGGCTGGTCAGGGCACTGGAGACATGGCGTTTACATCTTACGGCCACATGAACCCCCTTGGAGCTGAACTGGAGGAGGAGGAGGAGGAAGAGGAGGAGGAGGAGTTGCCCAGCGAAACACAGTTTAGGCTTGGCGAAATGGCTGGTTTATCTAGTCAGCGGACAGGAGAGGAGGAGCAGGAGCAGCCAGAGGAGCTAGAGGTTTTTGAGGAAGGAGAGACAGAGGACCCGGGCACACCGTGGCAGTATGCAGTGGAGATGGAGACAGGTAGTCCATCCGAGTCACTTGCGCAAATGGCACGAAGCATGCTCACATGCTTGCGTAGTGACCCCAGAATTGTTTCCATCTGTCGGCGGGATGACTTCTGGCTGTCCACCTTATTGGACCCTCGCTTCCGGCACAAAATGGGGGCATTTTTTAAACCCACCGAGAGGGAGGACAAACTCAACTACTACAAAGACATTCTACGTAGGCAGTTGGCCGATGCCTATCTGCGCCATGGTCCATACTCTCGCAGGTCTGACTCGAGGGGACCTCTGCGCTCACCTTCCACTGCCATGGCCGCTGGGGGGGTTGGCAGCAGCAGCAGCAGAAGCTCCATCAGCAGCAGCAGCCTCAGTCTTCAGTAGCTAATGAGTAGCTTTCTACACCCGCATAGTGAGGCTACTCATGAGCAGCAGGAAGACCTGGAGCAGGACCTGAACCAGCAGGTCATGTCATACTTTGACATGACCATGCCAACACACCTTGAGGATCCGCTGGACTTCTGGGCAGCCAAACTTGATTTGTGGCCGCAACTAGCAGAGTTTGCCCTGGAAAAGCTGTCCTGCCCGGCAAGTAGCGTGCCATCTGAGCGGGTGTTTAGTGCGGCGGGGGCCATAGTTACGGCGAGGAGAACTCGTCTGTCAACTAAAAATGTGGAGAGACTCACCTTTGTCAAAATGAATCAGGGATGGATCAGCCAGGATTTCCACCCACCAATGCCTGATGCATGCGACTAGATTCAGCATGGTGCCACGTTTTACACTTTACAAATGGTGCAAAACATATTTATGTCTTTAGGCCATTTTTTGGGCTCCTGCTGCTGCTACTGTCAACTCCTGCCAACTCCAGGGTGTGATTCATCCAATTTTTGGGCTCCTGAAGCCAACTCCAGTGTATATTTGGGCTCCTGCTGCTGCTACTGCCAACTTCTGCCAACTCCAGGGTGTGATTCATCCAATTTTTGGGCTCCTGAAGCCAACTCCAGTGTATATTTGGGCTCCTGCTACTACTGTCAACTCCTGCCAACTCCAGGGTGTGATTCATCCAATTTTTGGGCTCCTGAGGCCAACTCCAGTGTATATTTGGGCTCCTGCTGCTGCTGCTGCCAACTTCTGCCAACTCCAGGGTGTGATTCATCCAATTTTTGGGCTCCTGAGGCCAACTCCAGTGTATATTTGGGCTCCTGCTGCTGCTGCTGCCAACTTCTGCCAACTCCAGGGTGTGATTCATCCAATTTTTGGGCTCCTGAGGCCAACTCCAGTGTATATTTGGGCTCCTGCTGCTGCTACTGTCAACTCCTGCCAACTCCAGGGTGTGATTCATCCAATTTTTGGGCTCCTGAGGCCAACTCCAGTGTATATTTGGGCTCCTGCTGCTGCTACTGTCAACTCCTGCCAACTCCAGGGTGTGATTCATCCAATTTTTGGGCTCCTGAGGCCAACTCCAGTGTATATTTGGGCTCCTGCTGCTGCTACTGTCAACTTCTGCCAACTCCAGGGTGTGATTCATCCAATTTTTGGGCTCCTGAAGCCAACTCCAGTGTATATTTGGGCTCCTGCTGCTGCTACTGTCAACTCCTGCCAACTCCAGGGTGTGATTCATCCAATTTTTGGGCTCCTGAGGCCAACTCCAGTGTATATTTGGGCTCCTGCTGCTGCTGCTGCCAACTTCTGCCAACTCCAGGGTGTGATTCATCCAATTTTTGGGCTCCTGAGGCCAACTCCAGTGTATATTTGGGCTCCTGCTGCTGCTACTGTCAACTCCTGCCAACTCCAGGGTGTGATTCATCCAATTTTTGGGCTCCTGAGGCCAACTCCAGTGTATATTTGGGCTCCTGCTGCTGCTACTGTCAACTTCTGCCAACTCCAGGGTGTGATTCATCCAATTTTTGGGCTCCTGAAGCCAACTCCAGTGTATATTTGGGCTCCTGCTGCTGCTACTGTCAACTCCTGCCAACTCCAGGGTGTGATTCATCCAATTTTTGGGCTCCTGAGGCCAACTCCAGTGTATATTTGGGCTCCTGCTGCTGCTACTGTCAACTTCTGCCAACTCCAGGGTGTGATTCATCCAATTTTTGGGCTCCTGAAGCCAACTCCAGTGTATATTTGGGCTCCTGCTGCTGCTACTGTCAACTCCTGCCAACTCCAGGGTGTGATTCATCCAATTTTTGGGCTCCTGAGGCCAACTCCAGTGTATATTTGGGCTCCTGCTGCTGCTGCTGCCAACTTCTGCCAACTCCAGGGTGTGATTCATCCAATTTTTGGGCTCCTGAGGCCAACTCCAGTGTATATTTGGGCTCCTGCTGCTGCTACTGTCAACTCCTGCCAACTCCAGGGTGTGATTCATCCAATTTTTGGGCTCCTGAGGCCAACTCCAGTGTATATTTGGGCTCCTGCTGCTGCTACTGTCAACTTCTGCCAACTCCAGGGTGTGATTCATCCAATTTTTGGGCTCCTGAAGCCAACTCCAGTGTATATTTGGGCTCCTGCTGCTGCTACTGTCAACTCCTGCCAACTCCAGGGTGTGATTCATCCAATTTTTGGGCTCCTGAGGCCAACTCCAGTGTATATTTGGGCTCCTGCTGCTGCTACTGTCAACTCCTGCCAACTCCAGGGTGTGATTCATCCAATTTTTGGGCTCCTGAAGCCAACTCCAGTGTATATTTGGGCTCCTGCTGCTGCTGCTGTCAACTCCTGCCAACTCCAGGGTGTGATTCATCCAATTTTTGGGCTCCTGAAGCCAACTCCAGTGTATATTTGGGCTCCTGCTGCTGCTACTGTCAACTCCTGCCAACTCCAGGGTGTGATTCATCCAATTTTTGGGCTCCTGAGGCCAACTCCAGTGTATATTTGGGCTCCTGCTGCTGCTACTGTCAACTCCTGCCAACTCCAGGGTGTGATTCATCCAATTTTTGGGCTCCTGAGGCCAACTCCAGTGTATATTTGGGCTCCTGCTGCTGCTACTGTCAACTCCTGCCAACTCCAGGGTGTGATTCATCCAATTTTTGGGCTCCTGAGGCCAACTCCAGTGTATATTTGGGCTCCTGCTGCTGCTACTGTCAACTTCTGCCAACTCCAGGGTGTGATTCATCCAATTTTTGGGCTCCTGAAGCCAACTCCAGTGTATATTTGGGCTCCTGCTGCTGCTACTGTCAACTCCTGCCAACTCCAGGGTGTGATTCATCCAATTTTTGGGCTCCTGAGGCCAACTCCAGTGTATATTTGGGCTCCTGCTGCTGCTACTGTCAACTCCTGCCAACTCCAGGGTGTGATTCATCCAATTTTTGGGCTCCTGAAGCCAACTCCAGTGTATATTTGGGCTCCTGCTGCTGCTGCTGTCAACTCCTGCCAACTCCAGGGTGTGATTCATCCAATTTTTGGGCTCCTGAAGCCAACTCCAGTGTATATTTGGGCTCCTGCTGCTGCTACTGTCAACTCCTGCCAACTCCAGGGTGTGATTCATCCAATTTTTGGGCTCCTGAGGCCAACTCCAGTGTATATTTGGGCTCCTGCTGCTGCTGCTGCCAACTTCTGCCAACTCCAGGGTGTGATTCATCCAATTTTTGGGCTCCTGAGGCCAACTCCAGTGTATATTTGGGCTCCTGCTGCTGCTACTGTCAACTCCTGCCAACTCCAGGGTGTGATTCATCCAATTTTTGGGCTCCTGAGGCCAACTCCAGTGTATATTTGGGCTCCTGCTGCTGCTACTGTCAACTCCTGCCAACTCCAGGGTGTGATTCATCCAATTTTTGGGCTCCTGAGGCCAACTCCAGTGTATATTTGGGCTCCTGCTGCTGCTACTGTCAACTCCTGCCAACTCCAGGGTGTGATTCATCCAATTTTTGGGCTCCTGAGGCCAACTCCAGTGTATATTTGGGCTCCTGCTGCTGCTACTGTCAACTTCTGCCAACTCCAGGGTGTGATTCATCCAATTTTTGGGCTCCTGAAGCCAACTCCAGTGTATATTTGGGCTCCTGCTGCTGCTACTGTCAACTCCTGCCAACTCCAGGGTGTGATTCATCCAATTTTTGGGCTCCTGAGGCCAACTCCAGTGTATATTTGGGCTCCTGCTGCTGCTACTGTCAACTCCTGCCAACTCCAGGGTGTGATTCATCCAATTTTTGGGCTCCTGAAGCCAACTCCAGTGTATATTTGGGCTCCTGCTGCTGCTGCTGTCAACTCCTGCCAACTCCAGGGTGTGATTCATCCAATTTTTGGGCTCCTGAAGCCAACTCCAGTGTATATTTGGGCTCCTGCTGCTGCTACTGTCAACTCCTGCCAACTCCAGGGTGTGATTCATCCAATTTTTGGGCTCCTGAGGCCAACTCCAGTGTATATTTGGGCTCCTTCTGCCCCTCATAGTGATGCCACTTCAACTCTCTGCAATTGTGCCGCTCTGCGATTCTATTAGCGATGCCTCTGATCTGCATGTGATATTTCTTCAAAGTATTATTTAACAAACCCAGCACGCATCCTGTGCGTGTTACAGCAAGGCTGAATGGTTTACAACCCTATTGAGGCTGTAGGAGGCTCAGAAATAGCCGTTTTTAATAGCGATTCGTCGCGAATTTATTCGGGTCGAAACGATTTTTGTCGGAAAATTCGGCGAATCAGTCGAATCGAATTTTTCAAAAGTTCGCTCATCTCTAATTAAGACCGTCCTAGAGTCTATGAGACTCCAGGGCCAGCTGCTCCCCCTGAACTGGGATGCCCCGCTCAGTGAAGACCTCCGAGTTGCCCGCAAATCTTACCCTTCCAAGGAGCCCACTGAGCATGTGCAGCCGGCTCCCACTGCAACTGAATGGCTGTGTGTGGCCACGCCTTCGCACACAGCCGAAGGATGCCAGAGATGCCGCATGTCGCTGATGTGTGCGGCTGGGGTTCCATTCCGATTTCAAGCTGTACATACCTCCCAAATGTCCCTAATTTAGAGGGACTGTCCCTCTTTTGAGTCGATGCCCCTCGTTGTTCTCCTTTGTCCTTCTTTGAGGTGTAACATGCAGATCTGCAGCAATAAATGATTCATTTCCCTATTAAAAGTGTTTCTATTGTTTTAATTGTTACACTCTATCGCCTATCTCTCCCTCAATGAGGGGGTGTGGTTTCATCCATCCCTCAATGGGGGGCGTGACTTCATTTATTCCCTAATGAGGGGCGTGGCTTCATTTACATACGTCCCTCTTTGAGGTGTAACATGCAGATCTGCAGCAATAAATGATTCATTCACATATTTAAAGTGTTTCTATTGTAACTATTATATCCTATCTCCTATCCATCCCTCAATGAGGGGGTGTGGCTTCATCCATCCCTCAATGAGGAGGTGTGGCTTCATCCATCCCTCAATGAGGGGGTGTGGCTTCATCCATCCCTCAATGAGAGGGTGTGGCTTCATCCATCCCTCAATGAGGGGGCGTGGCTTCATTTAACAATTGTCCCTCTTTCCCACCCTGAAAAGTTGGAAGGTATGGTGAAGGTACCATTTATATAGGGGAGAAATGCGCGACAGAGAGGGAAGGTTACTCGGGGTCGCGCCTTTTAATGCTATAAATAGGTTATTTGGGGATGGGTCCTTTATTAGGGGGATCTCTAGCTTGTGTGCACAGATGGAATCAGTGTCGGATTGGAGCACCGGGACAGCAATGGATCCTCCGGTGGGCCCCAAGCATTGACCCAGGGGGACCATTGGCATATCTCCCAACTTTTTTAGAGTGAGAAAGAGGGACAATTGTTAAATTAAGGCACACCCTCTCATTGACTGATATATAAGAGATACATTGTAACAGTTACAACAATAGAAACAATTTGAATAGACAAATGAATCATTTTCTGCAGATCTGTATGTTACAACTCAATGAGTACCAATATGTAAATGAAGCCACGCCCCTCATTGAGGGATGGATGAAGCCACGCCCCCTCATTGATGGATGGATGAAGCCACGCCCCCTCATTGATTGATGGATAGGAGATAGGATGTAACAGTTACAATAGAAACACTTTGAATAGGCAAATGAATCATTTATTGCTGCAGATCTGCATGTTACACCTCAAAGAGGGACAAATAAGAACAACGAGGGACATGGACAGGGGATGCGGCCAGCTTATCTAAATGGCTGGGTGTGGGAGCGCGCCTCAGCTGCAGGGAGGCCGGGGATGCGGGCAGCGAGCCTAGGAGAAATGAGTGATTTCTTGCAATTTCAAGGGGCTCACACGGTGGGGCATCCCAATTTGGAATTAGCCGGCCCTGGAGTTTTTTTCCTTGTCTGGCTTCCAGGGCCGGCCAAAAGGGGGTTGGTCTACAAACACATTTCTGATCGGATTTGGATCCGAATCTAAAAACTCATCCCTGGGCTTGTGGTTCCTTTAAGTCCTTTCACATCCAGTTACACGTGGGGGGGGGGGGGGCGCGCTTCCCGTAATCCGCATTTACGACGCGCCGTTCCAGCGAACGACAGTCCCCCGAGTGATTAAAGAAATATTTTTCCTTGATAAATGGGCGCGATAGCGGGGACGCGGCGATTCCAGGGCCGGAAAATCCATCTCCGGAGCATCCTACACCGCGTTATAAGACAATTGCCTGAGCGTAATGACCCCGCAATCTCGTTATGTGCGCCCTGGGATGCCGCGCCCCCTCTATCGCCGCCAGGTTATAAACGTCGTCCGCCGAGAGGGTCGCGCCGCCGTTGAGCACGGGGGTGTTTTCGCTTCTAATGAGCGCAGCAAATCATTTAACCCGGATGGCATTAAGCTTGCGGCTCGCCCCCGCCAATGGCGTTGAGTAGGCAGAAATACGGGGACTGAGTTGTAGAGGATTCTTTTTACTCTGTGGGCGGTTGTGTCTCTTTAAATAAAGAGAATCTACATTCTAATCAACAGCTCGTATCAGCACAGGAGAGGTGTCACTGGAAAGCTTTCAGGACATCATGGGCACCTCACTGTGCAGTGAGTATAGTAATGCTTTAAAGTAGACCAAAACCCAGCATTATGACTATCCTGGGTTTTAAACAAAAATATACAATATTATGGCACAGAGCAAAAACATTTCTTATATAGAAAGTTCATCAATTAATAGGTCGTAAATGTCCGACACGAGCCCGCAGGACGGCAGACGCGTGGACAATACCCCGACGCGTTATAAGCCTCTGATAAAGCGGACATTCAGTGAAACGCGTCGGGCAGGGCAGCGCCATTTGTATCTCAGTTCCGAATTGTATCCGTATCTGCCAACGGCCGCGGTGGAGGACAGGAAAGAGGACTGCACATGATTTTTCATTGCTTTGCCTATGTATTTTTGAAGCTATTGTAAATGCAATTCTATTATTATTAAGGCCCTTATTTAAGAAGGGATAGCGTCATGTAGTGGCTGGTTAATGACAGGTAGCGCCAGGTAGCGACTGATGAACGCCGGACACGGCAGCAATCACACATTAAGCAGAATCTGTTTAGCGACTGGCATAGCGCCATGTAGCGTCTGATTCATCATTTTCACAGCCTCAGCGTACAGCACAGCACCAGGTATGACCTCTCGCTACCTGTCGCTCTCCCATACATTTCAATGGACGATACTTCTCTTCTCTTTAAACGGGGTTTTTGTTATTTTTTTTTTTATTTTTCAAAAATTCACAAATAATTCTGTGACCTCTCCTGTGAATAAGCAGTTTTTTCACAATTTTTTCATTTTTTATATATTTCCTCAGAAATGACATCACAGCTCTGCCATTAAAGTGTCATGTTACAATGTTGTTACAATGTAATTCCATATGTTTTCGCTTTGTTACTAGTGGATCGATGCTGGAAAACAGACTTTAATCACACAGCCTCCGGCGCTCTGAGAATAAAACAAGCGCAAGTACACGGGTGAGCAATATTGGAAATAACTGACTGTCTGCAACCATAGGGAGACCAAGATCCGGCACTTGATAGAAGGGAAGTGCCCTTTAAATATGGGAAGTGGTGCACCGGCCCTTTAAATGTGAATGTCAGGCTGATTCATCACTAACGCCAGGTAGCGACAGATGAGCGTCTGTAGCAGCATTTTCAGAGCACCCGCTAGTCGTCACTGTGCTCGGCCGTGGGTCGCTACTTCATAGCGACTCAGTCAGTGTGCAGTAATGATGAATACATTGTGAGGAATCGCTATTTGACCAGTACAGCGCTGTATGCGAGCGCATGTTAGCGACTGCTCATAGCGACCGACTCACACCATATTCAGCAAAAAAACAGCCTCACAAATCTCTGGCGCTGAAAAATATTTGTTTGAAGCCCAGAGCGCAGGAGGCTGTGTGATTAAAGTCTGTTTTCCAGCATCTATCCACTAGTAACAAAGCGACAACATATGGAATTACATTGTAACATGAACACGTTAGAGGCGCTATACACTGACCTGCCTGTAATAATACATGTGACGCTACATGGCGCTGTTAGAGGCGCTATACACTGACCTGCCTGTAATAATACATGTGACGCTACATGACGCTGTTAGAGGCGCTATACACTGACCTGCCTGTAATAATACATGTGACACTACATGGCGCTGTTAGAGGCGCTATACACTGACCTGCCTGTAATAATACATGTGACGCTACATGACACTGTTAGAGGCGCTATACACTGACCTGCCTGTAATAATACATGTGACGCTACATGACACTGTTAGAGGCGCTATACACTGACCTGCCTGTAATAATACATGTGACGCTACATGACACTGTTAGAGGCGCTATACACTGACCTGCCTGTAATAATACATGTGACGCTACATGGCGCTGTTAGAGGTGCTATACACTGACCTGCCTGTAATAATACATGTGACGCTACATGACGCTGTTAGAGGCGCTATACACTGACCTGCCAATAATAATACATGTGACGCTACATGGCGCTGTTAGAGGTGCTATACACTGACCTGCCTGTAATAATACATGTGACGCTACATGACGCTGTTAGAGGCGCTATACACTGACCTGCCTCTAATAATACATGTGACGCTACATGGCGCTGTTAGAGGCGCTATACACTGACCTGCCTGTAATAATACATGTGACGCTACATGACACTGTTAGAGGCGCTATACACTGACCTGCCTCTAATAATATACATGTGACGCTACATGACGCTGTTAGAGGCGCTATACACTGACCTGCCTCTAATAATACATGTGACGCTACATGGCGCTGTTAGAGGCACTATACACTGACCTGCCTGTAATAATACATGTGACGCTACATGACGCTGTTAGAGGCGCTATACACTGACCTGCCTCTAATAATACATGTGACGCTACATGACGCTGTTAGAGGCGCTATACACTGACCTGCCTGTAATAATACATGTGACGCTACATGACGCTGTTAGAGGCGCTATACACTGACCTGCCTGTAATAATACATGTGACACTACATGGCGCTGTTAGAGGCGCTATACACTGACCTGCCTGTAATAATACATGTGACGCTACATGACACTGTTAGAGGCGCTATACACTGACCTGCCTGTAATAATACATGTGACGCTACATGACACTGTTAGAGGCGCTATACACTGACCTGCCTGTAATAATACATGTGACGCTACATGGCGCTGTTAGAGGTGCTATACACTGACCTGCCTGTAATAATACATGTGACGCTACATGACGCTGTTAGAGGCGCTATACACTGACCTGCCAATAATAATACATGTGACGCTACATGGCGCTGTTAGAGGTGCTATACACTGACCTGCCTGTAATAATACATGTGACGCTACATGACGCTGTTAGAGGCGCTATACACTGAGCTGCCTGTAATAATACATGTGACACTACATGACGCTGTTAGAGGCGCTATACACTGACCTGCCTCTAATAATACATGTGACGCTACATGGCGCTGTTAGAGGCGCTATACACTGACCTGCCTGTAATAATACATGTGACGCTACATGACACTGTTAGAGGCGCTATACACTGACCTGCCTCTAATAATATACATGTGACGCTACATGACGCTGTTAGAGGCGCTATACACTGACCTGCCTCTAATAATACATGTGACGCTACATGGCGCTGTTAGAGGCACTATACACTGACCTGCCTGTAATAATACATGTGACGCTACATGACGCTGTTAGAGGCGCTATACACTGACCTGCCTCTAATAATACATGTGACGCTACATGACGCTGTTAGAGGCGCTATACACTGACCTGCCTGTAATAATACATGTGACACTACATGGCGCTGTTAGAGGCGCTATACACTGACCTGCCTCTAATAATACATGTGACGCTACATGACGCTGTTAGAGGCGCTATACACTGACCTGCCTGTAATAATACATGTGACACTACATGGCGCTGTTAGAGGCGCTATACACTGACCTGCCTGTAATAATACATGTGACGCTACATGGCGCTGTTAGAGGCGCTATACACTGACCTGCCTGTAATAATACATGTGACACTACATGGCGCTGTTAGAGGCGCTATACACTGACCTGCCTGTAATAATACATGTGACGCTACATGGCGCTGTTAGAGGTGCTATATACTGACCTGCCTGTAATAATTCATGTGACGCTACATGGCGCTGTTAGAGGTGCTATACACTGACCTGCCTGTAATAATACATGTGACGCTACATGGCGCTGTTAGAGGTGCTATACACTGACCTGCCTGTAATAATACATGTGACGCTACATGGCGCTGTTAGAGGCGCTATACACTGAGCTGCCTGTAATAATACATGTGACGCTACATGACACTGTTAGAGGCGCTATACACTGACCTGCATCTAATAATACATGTGACGCTACATGACGCTGTTAGAGGTGCTATACACTGACCTGCCTGTAATAATACATGTGACACTACATGGCGCTGTTAGAGGCGCTATACACTGACCTGCCTGTAATAATACATGTGACGCTACATGGCGCTGTTAGAGGCGCTATACACTGACCTGCCTGTAATAATACATGTGACACTACATGACGCTGTTAGAGGCGCTATACACTGACCTGCCTGTAATAATACATGTGACGCTACATGACGCTTAGAGGTGCTATACACTGACCTGCCTCTAATAATACATGTGACGCTACATGGCGCTGTTAGAGGCACTATACACTGACCTGCCTGTAATAATACATGTGACGCTACATGACGCTGTTAGAGGCGCTATACACTGACCTGCCTCTAATAATACATGTGACGCTACATGACGCTGTTAGAGGCGCTATACACTGACCTGCCTGTAATAATACATGTGACGCTACATGACGCTGTTAGAGGCGCTATACACTGACCTGCCTGTAATAATACATGTGACACTACATGGCGCTGTTAGAGGCGCTATACACTGACCTGCCTGTAATAATACATGTGACGCTACATGACACTGTTAGAGGCGCTATACACTGACCTGCCTGTAATAATACATGTGACGCTACATGACACTGTTAGAGGCGCTATACACTGACCTGCCTGTAATAATACATGTGACGCTACATGACACTGTTAGAGGCGCTATACACTGACCTGCCTGTAATAATACATGTGACGCTACATGGCGCTGTTAGAGGTGCTATACACTGACCTGCCTGTAATAATACATGTGACGCTACATGACGCTGTTAGAGGCGCTATACACTGACCTGCCAATAATAATACATGTGACGCTACATGGCGCTGTTAGAGGTGCTATACACTGACCTGCCTGTAATAATACATGTGACGCTACATGACGCTGTTAGAGGCGCTATACACTGAGCTGCCTGTAATAATACATGTGACACTACATGACGCTGTTAGAGGCGCTATACACTGACCTGCCTCTAATAATACATGTGACGCTACATGGCGCTGTTAGAGGCGCTATACACTGACCTGCCTGTAATAATACATGTGACGCTACATGACACTGTTAGAGGCGCTATACACTGACCTGCCTCTAATAATATACATGTGACGCTACATGACGCTGTTAGAGGCGCTATACACTGACCTGCCTCTAATAATACATGTGACGCTACATGGCGCTGTTAGAGGCACTATACACTGACCTGCCTGTAATAATACATGTGACGCTACATGACGCTGTTAGAGGCGCTATACACTGACCTGCCTCTAATAATACATGTGACGCTACATGACGCTGTTAGAGGCGCTATACACTGACCTGCCTGTAATAATACATGTGACACTACATGGCGCTGTTAGAGGCGCTATACACTGACCTGCCTCTAATAATACATGTGACGCTACATGACGCTGTTAGAGGCGCTATACACTGACCTGCCTGTAATAATACATGTGACACTACATGGCGCTGTTAGAGGCGCTATACACTGACCTGCCTGTAATAATACATGTGACGCTACATGGCGCTGTTAGAGGCGCTATACACTGACCTGCCTGTAATAATACATGTGACACTACATGGCGCTGTTAGAGGCGCTATACACTGACCTGCCTGTAATAATACATGTGACGCTACATGGCGCTGTTAGAGGTGCTATATACTGACCTGCCTGTAATAATTCATGTGACGCTACATGGCGCTGTTAGAGGTGCTATACACTGACCTGCCTGTAATAATACATGTGACGCTACATGGCGCTGTTAGAGGTGCTATACACTGACCTGCCTGTAATAATACATGTGACGCTACATGGCGCTGTTAGAGGCGCTATACACTGAGCTGCCTGTAATAATACATGTGACGCTACATGGCGCTGTTAGAGGTGCTATACACTGACCTGCCTATAATAATACATGTGACGCTACATGGCGCTGTTAGAGGTGCTATACACTGACCTGCCTGTAATAATACATGTGACACTACATGGCGCTGTTAGAGGTGCTATACACTGACCTGCCTGTAATAATACATGTGACGCTACATGACACTGTTAGAGGCGCTATACACTGACCTGCCTGTAATAATACATGTGACGCTACATGGCGCTGTTAGAGGCGCTATACACTGACCTGCCTGTAATAATACATGTGACGCTACATGGCGCTGTTAGAGGTGCTATACACTGACCTGCCTGTAATAATACATGTGACACTACATGACGCTGTTAGAGGTGCTATACACTGACCTGCCTGTAATAATACATGTGACACTACATGGCGCTGTTAGAGGCGCTATACACTGACCTGCCTGTAATAATACATGTGACGCTACATGGCGCTGTTAGAGGCGCTATACACTGACCTGCCTGTAATAATACATGTGACGCTACATGGCGCTGTTAGAGGTGCTATACACTGACCTGCCTGTAATAATACATGTGACACTACATGACGCTGTTAGAGGCGCTATACACTGACCTGCCTCTAATAATACATGTGACGCTACATGACACTGTTAGAGGCGCTATACACTGACCTGCCTGTAATAATACATGTGACACTACATGGCGCTGTTAGAGGCGCTATACACTGAGCTGCCTGTAATAATACATGTGACGCTACATGACGCTGTTAGAGGCGCTATACACTGACCTGCCTGTAATAATACATGTGACGCTACATGACGCTGTTAGAGGCGCTATACACTGACCTGCCTCTAATAATACATGTGACGCTACATGGCGCTGTTAGAGGCACTATACAGTGACCTGCCTGTAATAATACATGTGACGCTACATGACGCTTAGAGGTGCTATACACTGACCTGCCTCTAATAATACATGTGACGCTACATGGCGCTGTTAGAGGCGCTATACACTGAGCTGCCTGTAATAATACATGTGACGCTACATGGCGCTGTTAGAGGCGCTATACACTGAGCCGCCTGTAATAATACATTTGACGCTGTTAGAGGCGCTCACCAGATTCGCTTTCATAAATGTGGGTTTGTGTACAGAGCCCGGCGTTCACCAGACGCTGTCTGCCGCTACAAGGCGCTACCTGGCGCTATCCCTTCTTAAATAATCCCCTTAATGAATTATTTATGACTTCGCCTAAAATATGGGTGTAGCTGGGTCGAGTCCAGTAAGTGATGATGTCATAATGATGGCACAAGCAGAACGCCAGGCTGTGACTTCCTATCAGCATGATGGGGGTCACTCGCCGGCCTGAATCAAGGGAAGCAGAAAAGTGGAGCCAGAAGATACAGAAGACAAAAGAGGGAAACGGGGCAAGAAGATAAGAAAGTGAGGCATGACAGTGATGGAAGAAAGCAAGAAAGAGAAGAGCGTCAAGAAGAATGGAAAGGGAAATGGAACAGGAAGAAAAGCAAGAGAATAAGGACAGGAAGACAGGAAAGGGAAGTGAAAGAAATAAGGAAATGGAGACAGGAAAGGGAAGTGAAAAAAAAATAGGAAATGGAGACAGGAAAGGGAAGTGAAAAAAAAAATAGGAAATGGAGACAGGAAAGGGAAGTGGAAAACATAAGGAATTGGAGACAGGAAAGGGAAGTGAAAGAAATAAGGACAAGAAGACAGGAAAGGGAAGTGAAAGAAATAAGGACAAGAAGACAGGAAAGGGAAGTGAAAGAAATAAGGACAAGAAGACAGGAAAGGGAAGTGAAAGAAATAAGGAAATGGAGACAGGAAAGGGAAGTGAAAGAAATAAGGAAATGGAGACAGGAAAGGGAAGCGAAAGAAATAAGGAAATGGAGACAGGAAAGGGAAGTGAAAGAAATAAGGAAATGGAGACAGGAAAGGGAAGCGAAAGAAATAAGGAAATGGAGACAGGAAAGGGAAGTGAAAGAAATAAGGAAATGGAGACAGGAAAGGGAAGTGAAAGAAATAAGGAAATGGAGACAGGAAAGGGAAGTGAAAGAAATAAGGAAATGAAGACAGGAAAGGGAAGTGAAAGAAATAAGGACAAGAAGACAGGAAAGGGAAGCGAAAGAAATAAGGAATTGGAGAAAGGAAAGTGAAAGAAATAAG